>CM038215.1:88490029-89139985 GCA_021442155.1 Cymbidium sinense
ATATTCTCATTTATATTCACATATATAAATGAAATATAAATTCAAACAATCAAAACCAATTCCAAAAATCAAACTTAAATCAACTCAAAATCCAATCTAAGCCTTTCAAGCCAAAATCTTGAACTTAACCAAAATCAATTCAAATCAAGCAAAACTCTTGATTTTCTCTCATGGTTCAATCAACTCTACAATCATGAGCTCATATATAAATCCAAACTTCAATCAAACAATCAAAACCCAAATAAAAAATCAAACCCAAAACACTATCATATTCTTCTTTTGAATATGAAATTTTCAAATGGATCAAAACCCATTTGACTTCAAACCACTTGTAAATGGATTTATATTTCAATCATAAGTACATATACAAGATCAACCAACTTCAAATCAAGCTTTGACCAAGTCACTTGACCCACTTAGGCTCACTTAACCCAAAGTGACCTAAAGTACCCTTATGAGCCAACTTTTGTTCCTAACCAAATTGGATTGAACCAAACTCATATATCCCTCTCATCATGATCAACAATCATCATGGAATGATCAATCAATCAAATTGGGTCAAACCAAGTCAAACCTAAGGGTTGACCAAGTCAATACTTAACCCAAAATGAAACCTAACATAACCAAATTCCACCATGGGCCAAATTGATTGAAACCATTGATCTAAGTTCGCTCATGACCTATGTTTGAATTTGACCAAGCCAACATTTGAGCCTAACCTAGCCCATTTGGTTCACTTGACCCAAGTTGACCCATTTTGACCTAAAGGGTCAAAATGTGTCAAAACTTGATCTAAGCCAAATTGATTAAAACCAATGAGTCAAGTCCATCCCGAATCACTTGTGGAACTTGACCAAAGCCTCAATTGGCCAACTAGACCCAACCTAGCCCAATTGACCTCAGACCCAACATGACCTAAAGGGGTCATGTTGAGCCAAATTTGAACATAACCAAAATTGATTGGAAACAAAGATACCAATTCACTCCATATAGCTAACCAAACCCAAACCTACCCTTAACATACCCCAAATAGGTCAAATGGGTTAAATAGGCCAACTTGACCCATTTGACCTAAATGAAGTCATATCAGCCAAAACCAAATATATACCAAATTGAATCAAACCAAAGCCACCAAAACATTTCAAATGGTCATATGAACTTGACCCAACCTTTGGTTTGACCCAACGTGACCTATTGGTCAACTTGACCGAAGTTGACCCATTTTTGACCTAAATGGGTCAACATGAGTCAAACCCTATCAAATGGATTTAAAATCCAATGAAACTTGTCCAAACCTAGTTTCTCCACATACCTAAGATTTCCAAAGTGGAAAACATCAAAATGACCATTTTACCCATAGGGCATAGAATAAATTTTGGCCTAGCCCATGGGTATTTTGGTCAAACCCTCTTCACAATCACTTGAGGCTTTCCTAAAAGCTCAAGGGGATTTAGTGATGAGTGGTGCACCCAACCCAATGGGTTTGGGTCAGCCCATTTGGCTCGTAGACCATACCCGACCACTTAGAGCAAAATTGAGTTTTCAAATTCCCTCTTAAGCTCAATTTCACCACATGGGAAGTTGGTAATCCATTCCTTGGGTCAAATCAACCATGTTCCTACTCAAAAAAACCAAAATAGCTCACTCCATCTCCTCAATTGGATCAAAATGGCAAGACCATTATCGACCACCCGATCCTTCAAGGGGGAGATATACTCCCCCTAATTCAATTGGAAATTCACTTTCCTTCTATCGATTGAAGCCTAGGAATCCTTAGCAATCATTAGAGAGCATTCCTAAGGTCTTTAGAGAGGATTTGAATTCTTCTTTCTCAATTTTTCATAGTGCAAAAATAGGGGAGGTATAGTGAATTGCTAACTTCCTCAACACTTGATTTCCTCCATATTCCTCCTACACACTTCTTTTAAGGACCAATCCGAGCTCTCTCAAGCTCACACTGGAGTTCCCATAGAAAGGAGAGGATCAATTCAATCATAGCCGAAGCCCAAGTGAAGTGGTGTTGGTCCACCCATTGATCCACTCAATCCCAAGGCCTAGGAATTTCAACAGGGCTTCATCTCCACCAGACGAAGCTACCTCATCGATCTCGAGCACCGGTGATCACCTATGGCGAGGTATGAACTTAGCTTATGGGATATTGGTCTTTTGTGAAAAAAATGTTCATGCCATGAGAAATCCACTGTTGGATTAGCTTCTCATTAGCTTTAGATGGTGTGTGTTGAATTTGGTGTGAATCCATGTTAGATTGAACTTGGATCTTCCCCTTAATCATGGATGGTCTCTATTGATCAAGGGAAGAACTTGGCTCATCTCAGCTGTCCATCCGCACATTTTAGATGGACGGCTGAGATTATTTAACATTTAGTAAATCGATTATCCTTTATAAATCATAGGTGGATCCTGTCGATATTTGATCGGATGATCGAGGATATAAGTGTGTGTGCCGCCGCCGCCTTTGTGAGGTGATAACTTAAGTTGTCCCCTCACGATGTGATGCGTGTAAAGCACGCCACCGCCATGCATCACGCCGTGAGCTAAGGATTAAGCAAGGATTAGTTAAGCAATTAATTAATTCCTAATTAATTTAGAGAACTTCTAAAATTCATAATTCTCTCTAGAAAAATTCAATGGAAAGATAATTTCATGTAGAACATTTTAAAATGATTTCAGTGGATTTTAGATTACTCTTTTCTGTGAATTTAGATTTCTTTAGGAATCTTATTTAGCTAATTATCCTTTAATTAGGTCATCAATTAATCTCAAATTTCTAGGGTTCATTTTAGTGGATGATCTCTACCTCTCCTAATTTTCTAGAGATTTATTGAGGGCTCAATTGGGAAAATTGCTATTTCATTCCCTTATTAAGCCTTTCATGCAATTAAGGGTAATTAAGATGTGATTAGTGGTTTTACCTTATGATTAGGGTTGATTAAGGTCCGATCCAATAAATAGGAGATTTATGGAATTATTTTGGGACATTCCCCCTAAGCTATTCCCTAAACTTCCTCTTTTCTCCTTAATCTCCTCTTAATTAAGGGTTAATTCATTAATTATCCCCTTAATTAATTTTCAAAAGGTCTAAAAAGTTCTAGAACTTAATTAATCTACCTTGGGTAGATTCTTAGGTGTTTAATATCCTAAGTTTAATTAAGAAAATCAAGATCCAATTCACATGTGTGAAAGGGTATTTTGAAATTACTTAAGCTAAACCACTTAGCTTAATTAACTTTTAATTGTGAGCCAAATTGCATTAGGCCTTTTCATTATTAAGTGCATTGCAAATTTAAATTCCTTGTGGGTTTTATGTCATCTCATTGGCTCATAATTATTTAGTTAATTCTTCTAATGTAATGTAGGTAAGGGTTAATTAAGCTACTTAATTCACACCTTAACCTAATCATTGCATAAAAGTAGATCTAATTGCTTAAAAATTAAACAAAAATATCAAACACATGTGGGAATGGGTATAGGACAGCAAACTCATCTCACTTTTTAAAATTAAATCAAACATCAAACTAAACAAAAATCACTTCAATTCACTTTGATTTATTCTAAATTTTCGTATTCTAAAAGAATGACTTTAGGATTTAAATGAAGTGAGTTTATTTACATGCTTTTATTGCTTTGGACTTTTCCTCGGTATGTTAAGTTGTATGCCATGTGATTTCATGCATTCATAATTTCATTTTTTAAATTTTAAAATGAAATGGTTTACTTTATGCTAAATTTGCATGTGTTGGCTAAAGTAGAAATATGAGTGGTTATTATCACTACTAAATCCAAATTATTTTCAAAACTCATAAATAAAATACCAAATCTAAAAGTATGTTACTTATACTTTAATTATAAGCTTCCATGTGAAATATTATAAAACTATATTTAGTATAAGTTTCCTTTCTTTCTTATGTTGGTATAGTTTTGAATAGGAATTTTGTCAAGTATATGGTTCATTTGAAAAGAGCCTAACACTCACCTAAATTCATATCCTATTAATCTCTATGCTACCATCTAAGAAGGGTTATCTACTCTTGCATACATAAAATGCATAAACAAAACAAATCTATTAAACAACTTTTGCATGTTCTTCTTCCATTTCATTTCTTTATTACATATGTTTGTACTTAAGGAAAGTGGTATATTAGTCTGGACAATCCCAAGGTTGCGAGGCTTTAAGTAGCCCTAAGTAGGTTTTATACCTTACACCTCTGGTTAACAATGGTGCCATACTCACTTATGCTTTTCTTAGTTTCATGTGTGTATGTGAAAATTTGGATAAATAAAACCTTTTCTATTAAATAAAATCATGCATTCTAAATTTCCAAATTCCCCTAAGTGAATTACTTGGCATGCATCATAAAATGTGTCTAATACTTTCATTTGCATGTATAGATATGCTTAGGTTCCATCCATATGCATGTTATATATGTTTAGGAAAGAATTGAAGTAATGTGTGTTATGTGAATTTTGATTCATTTTATTTAATGTTAAAATGCCTTTCTTTTTAAATAGGTTTGTTTAGAGTTCATCTAAACTTAGGATTAATTAAAAGATTTAATCAAAACATTCACCTAATCAAAACAATCACCTAAATAAAACTAAAATATGAACCTACTTTAGAAATTACTTAAGGATTAGGGAAGGAAAGAGAAGTCCTCTCTCTTTCCCTCTCTTCATAACTTAGTAATTAATTGTAGGATCAACTCAAACTAAATCAAAAATATGAAATAAAATCAATCCAAAATAACTAAACAACTTAAATGAAACCCTCCTCTAAGTTGAACATGTTCTTCACACTTAGAAAATTTGAACCTAAAGCCATAGCTAAGCATACCACACAAACCTTCAAAGCACACATATTAGCCTAAGTCAGCACTTCTAGCTTTAGGTTAGGATGGTGTATGGTTTGATGCTTTGTTTTTTTTATGATATATGTTTTAAGCTAGATGTTAGGGTGTATGCTCATAGAATGAATGGTAGAATGTTATTAGTCTAACCATTCTTTTCTGCAGGGGATTGTGCTTAAGGGGCACTATCATAAATAAAAATATAAATACTTTTGCTTGCAGGTGCTTTATATCCCTAAGCATAATCCATTAGCCTGTTGGACTTGAGTACCCATGTGTGGGGTACTAATTCCAATATACATGCTTGGAATTTATGTGGTGTGTTTTAGCTAACCTTTATTTTGCAAGTGTTAGTTAGATTTCCTCTTTTCCTCTTTATGTAAAAATTTATATAATTTGGATTTTGGAATGATTTGTTATGGGGATTAGGAGGAATATTGGTCATAAGATCATCTTATACACCATGTGAAGCCTTGGAGCATCCACCTTCCAACCATCCAAAAGGAGAAACCAAAATAAGAAAGAAGAAAAAGAAGAAGGAGAAAGAAGAAAGAAAGAAAGAAGAATAAAGCTTGAAGACCCCAATAACAATGAATTCCTTTTCTTAAATTATAATTTAATTCATTTGTATCTGTTTGTATAAGGGTAGAGCTTCGGCACCCATATTTGATATCTTTGTGGGTGGTACAATGATGATTTATTCTTTTTGCGATTAGCTTTATAAATTATTTGATGATTTGTTTAGCTTTTGCATTAAGTGGCATATTTTTTCGAGTTTCTTCCTTACTTTATGTATGGCCTGGATGAGATTAGGTTCTTTAGGAAAAAGTAAATCTTTTACCCAACTTAACAACTCAAAATTAAAATAAGAAACTCATAACCTCACTTAAAGCTTAGGCTTAAAATCAAGATAAAAGAATTAGCAACCCCTTAGCTAGGTGAGCATTTCTTTTATAGTATCATCCATAAATGCATCTTATTTCACTCTTCATTGGAGGGCTTCCACCCTTGCCAGAGAATTTTGGCTTGACCTATGAAAGCCATGGTGGAAACTCACCTCCTCCCTTCTCACTGATTTTGACCAATAATCTGATTTCTCATGAATTAGTCATAAAGAATTTTATTAGCCTGAGTCAAAATAACTGTCCAAAATAAAAATAAAATGAAAATTGAATTGCATTAGATTTAGGTCATTTGAAGCATGTCCTTTTACATGATCTAGTCTCTTTAGGGAGTGAGTTTAAGGACTTAGTCTCTTTCTAAATAAAAATAACCTAACTATCTTGCATGAGCATAAAGACTTGCCAACATGAATTTAAAATCATAGGATGAGTTATCCACCCCTTGAGTCTAAGATTCTGGTTTGTCCTCTCTCGTGGAGGCAAACCAATTACCCATTTCCGCCTTAGATTTAGGTTATGCTTCTGTCCCTCGTCGAAGCTCCCTAGATTTAGGTTCTGAGGTTGCATCTCCCCTTCGTGGGCCACAAGTATAATTTCTCACATCTTAGGCATTTTTTTAATCTTGTATTAAGGAATCTTAAGTCCTAAATTTCTAATAAAAGATATAACTCGAACAAATTAAATCTTAAGTCCTAAATTTCAAAAATGTAAAGCCCAACTATAGGATAATCTGAGATGTTCGCTAGGTTTCCTATAATTGTAGGCATCTCCTACTTATCTCCTATTTTGGCTTCGATAATAACTCCCTCTTTTGATCAATCCCATTTGATCTTTCAAAAATATAAACTAATTGATTGATAGTCCTTCCTATTGAAATCTTCAGAGATAATGATCATTTACCTTAATTGAGAGTTTTTCTAAAGAATCCCCATTCCTTAGGATGTAATTAACTATGGGGGCTTGCCCTTATAGGGAACTTAACGAACTCGATTTAAAATAAACCCTACTTTACTTTTCCATGTAAAGTGGGGAAGAAACTTATACATATGTAGACCCATCATCCTTATGAGTTCTTATTAAGGTGATTAGGTCCATTAAAAAGTAGTGACTTCTATCTTTCGAGATAGTACATTATTTCCTCAATGAAATAATCGATCACCTGAATAAGTACATTTGCGGATCTGTGTGGCGTCTTACCAAGATGAATTTTTATAGGGTCTTGCCTCTTTCATTTCTCCCCACAGATTTGAAAGGTGATTTCACCACATTGGACCTAACCCATTCCCACATGTGTATATTATTTTTTTATTTAATTTATATGTAATTATATCAATTTTATATTTTGGTTAGGTTAAGGCGTACATTAAATATATTAATTACAACATACCTACACCACCTTAACATATTTAATCACATAATTATGAGCCAATGTATGATAAAAAACCACACAAGGAATTTAAATCAGTAATGTACCTAGAAAAGAAAGGGCATAATGTAATTGGCTCATAATTAGTTGTTAATTAAGCTAAAGGGTTTAATTTAAGTACTTTCATAACCCTTCCCACACATGTGAGTTGAATTTTGATTTCCTTAAGCCACTTAGGTTATTGAACACCTAAACACCTACCCAAGATGAATTGAATAAGTTCTTGAGTGTTTTAAAATTTTATTAAGTTAATTAAGCAAGTGATTAGGGGATTAACCCTTATTTAAATTTGGATTAAGGAAGGAAAGGGGTTTAGGGAATGGCTTAGGGAAAATTCCCCAAATCCATTCCATAAACCTCTTCTCTACTTAAGCAAGGCTTAATTAACTTAATAAAGGAATTAAACCATTGTTCATATGCTTAATTACCCTTAATTACATAAAGAGAGTAATTAGTGATTCATCAATTGATCTCCCTAATTAACCCATCAATAAATCCCAAGAAAATCAGGAGAGGTAGAAGTCATCCCCCTAAATGCACATGAGAAGTTTGGAATTAATCAGTGGGATAATTAGAGAGTAATTATGGTTATTAAGTTTTTATTAAAACCCTAATTAAGGAAAATACACGATTCAAATCCAGTGAAATTAATTTTAAAATATTCTCCTTTAAATTATCTTTCTAATGTTTTTTACTTTGTATTTTTATGATTTTTCTCGAATTAGTTATGAATTATAAAGTTTTAGCCATTAAGGATAATTAATTAAATCCCTAATTAAATAGTTAATCCCGTCGGCATCACGGAGGCTAATGCGGTGCGCACTTTCCACATGGTGCGATGGGAGAGGCCACTTAAGTTATCACATTGTAGCACCGCATCAACGGTGGCACTACGCGCTTTCCCCATCCGTCCGATCAAAGATTGGATGGCTGAGATAAAGCCCATGATATTAAGGGATAAATCAGATATTCCTACGCATCTTGATCATGGCCATCCATCCAAAATGCATGGATGGACGGCCCATGATCCATCCCTAAGCTCGCCTACGGGAGATGCCCATTATGCATCTTCTAGGGCAAGATTCGAGCTCAATTGAGCTTGGATTGAGCTCAAACTTTACCCACACCATCTAAGAGTAAAGATGAGAAGATCTAAAGGTAAAATTCTCATGAGGTGAGAATTTCTTTCACAAAGGACCACACCATGGCTAGTTTATGCTTGGGTTGAGGGCATACCTCACCGGAGGCTATCACTGTCGCTCTAATCCGTTAAGGTAGCTTTGACTATTGGAGACGAAGCATTGTTAAAGATTTGAGGTGATTTGGTTGAGTGGATCTTTCTATGGACCAAGCTCTCCTTCAATTGGACTTGGCCTTGATCAAGAGCACTCTTCCCATGGCTTGAGGACTTGGATTAGGAAAGTTCAATTTGATCCTCTTAAGATGCTTGCAAAAGGAATTGAGCTCTAGTGGAGAGTTGAATGAGATTGAATTTCACTTGAACTCCCTTATTTTTGGTTTGAAGAAATCCGAAAATGGGGAAATGGAAAATGCTTAGGAAACCTCTGAGGAGTTTGGAATCACTTCCTCTAAGTTCCTATGCTTCAATAGAATAGAAGAGAATGCGATTCAAGTGAAATTAGGGGGAGTATATCTCCCTCTAGGTGAATCAGACGGCCACAAGCTCTCATGCTATTTTGATCCAATACACCCTATTCAATGGGTTGGTTAGGCTGTTAGGACTTGCACATAGTTCAGTTTTGAGTGCGGAGTGGAGGGATCTCATGTGCTTAATTTCAAGTGATGTGGTCGATTTTAGCCTTAGGTTGGTTTGGACTGACAGAAACCCATTGGGTCATGTGCACCATGTCCATTAGTGACCATTTGGTCCACTAAGAGGATGCCAGTGTCCATGAAAAGGAATTGACCAAATTCCAAGTAGTTTTAATTTTAGGTTACCCTATGGCCTAAGGGTAAAATGGTCATTTGGCTTGGATTTCAGTTTGAGTATGTTTGGTATGATTGAAAAATGGGTTGGGCCAAGTTTCAATGAATTTGGAGTTGATTTGATGTGACTTGGCTCATGTTGACCCATTTAGGTCAAAATGGGTCAACTTGGGTCAAGTTGACTAATTGGTCAAATTGGGCCAAACCAAGGGTTGGGTCAAGTTCATATGACCATTTGAAATGTGTTGGAAACTTTGGTTTGGTTCAATTTGGTTTACATTTAGTTTTGGTTCATTTGATTTCATTCAGGTCAAATGGGTCAAGTTGACCAATTTGACCCATTTGACCTATTTGGGTTAGGTCATGGGTTATTTTAGGTTTAGTTGGTCATTTGAAATGTATTGGTATCTTTGTTTCCAATCAATTTTGGTTTAATTTGATTTTGGCTCAATTTGACCTTTTAGGTGAAGTTTCATGATCAATTAGGTTTTAGTTGGCCAATTGAGGTTTGGTCAAGTTCAACAATCATTTTAGAATGAATTTGACCCATTGGTTTCAATCAATTTGACATAGATCAAGTTTTGACACATTTTGACTTTTTAGGTCAAATTGGGTCAACTTGGGTCAAGTGGCCAATTGGGCTAGGTTATGCTCAAATGATGACTTGGTCTAGTTCAAACATTGATCATGAATGAGTTTTAATCAATGGTTTCAATCAATTTAGGCTTATGGTGGATTTTGGCTATGTTGGGTTTCATTTTAGCTGAGTGTTGACTTGGTCAGCTCTTAGGTTTGACTTTGTTTGACCCAATTTGAGTGATTGATCATCTCATAATGATTTTTTCTCATAATGTGAGGCTTAGATGAGCTTAGTTCAATCCAATTTGATTAGGATTAGAAATTGGCTCATAAGGGGACTTTACGTCACTTTGGGTCAAGTGAGCCTCAATGGGTCAAGTAGCTTGGTCAAAGCTTGATTTGAGTTTGATTGAACTCACATATGGACTTATGATTGAAATATAAATCCATTTGCAAGAGATTTGGAGTCAAATGGGTTTTGATTCATTTGACAATTTCAAGTTCAAAGGGTGAACATGAGTTTGACTTGGGTTTAATTTTTGAATTTAGTTTTGGTTTAGTGATTGAAGTTTGTATTTATATTTAGATTCATGATTGAAGGATTGATTGAATCATGAAGAAAAATCAAGGGTTTGACTTGATTTGAATTTGATTTGGCTAAGTTCAAGATTTTGACTTGAAAGGCTTAGGCTGAATTTTGGTTAAATTTGAGTTTGAGTTTTGAATTTATTTTTAGATATTTGAACTTATATTTCATTTATATTTGTTAATATAAATGAGAATATAAATGGGTTATGAGAAAATTCCTTGAATTTGAATTGATTTAGATTTGATTTTGGCTAAGTCCATAAGATAGAATCAAAGTAACTTAGGGGAAGATTTTTGGATTTGACCATGGATTTTGGATTTGATTGTTAGATTTAGTTTGATTGATTGATTTATATTTCATTTATATTTGTGAATTTAAATGAGAATATAAATGGATTATGAGAAAATTTCTTGAGTTTGAATTGATTTGGATTTGATTTGAGCAAAGTCCATAAGGTGGAATAAAATGACTTAGGAAAGATTTTTGGGTTTTGGAATTCAATCATGGGTTTCAATCATTTGAAATTGATTCATGATTTGAGAAAATTCATTAAATTTATTCAAGGTTTGATTTGAAATTGCTTTGATATGAGTTTATGGTTTTGACTTGAAAGAAGGAAGTGGATTTGGTTTACGCTATAGGGTAGGCATGTTTTTCTAACACCCCTTAGGCATGACCTATTCCTATGGATAACTCTTCTATGTCTCTAAGGTTAGGTTGAGTGTCCACCTAATTACTAGAAGTGTCTTAAGACTAAGGAGCTCTTGATATCTAAGAGAAATCCTATGTCAAAGATGGAGGGGTTGAGAGCTCATTCTAAAAATGAGGTCAACAGTGAGTTTAAGGACTTTAGTCTCTTTTTAAATAATAACACCTAACTATCTTGCAATTCATATGACTTGGCCACATGGATTTAAATAAAAATCTAAACATAAAAAATCTACAACTAAATCTAAAAACTAAATCTAAACTAAATCCAAACTAAACTAAACCTAAACTAATTCTAAACTAAATCTAAACTAAACTAAATCTAAACTCTAAACTAAATAAACTAAAATCTAAACTAAAAAATCAAAACTAAAAACTGAAATTAAATAAAATAAATCTAAAATCTAAACTAAACTAAAAATCTAAATCTAAACTCTAAACTAAACTAAATCTAAACTAAACAAAACAAAACTAAACTAAACTAAAAAACTAAATATAAAATATAAACCTAAATCTAAATCCTAAAACTAAATCTAAACTAAACTAAATAAACTAAATCTAAAAACTCTAAACTAAAATCTAAACTAAACTAAATTAAAAAAATCAAAATTAAATCTAAACTAAATCTAAAATCTAAAAATATAAACTCTAAAACCTAAACCTAAACCCTAAAAAACCATAAACTCTAAACCCTAAACCCTACTCTAAAATCCTAAACCTTAAAGCCTAAACCCTAAATCCTAAACCCTAAACCTTAATACCCCTAAACTAACCTTAAACCCTAAAACCTAAATCGAAACCCTAAACTCTAAACCCTAAACTAACCTAAACCTAAAACCCAAAACCTAAAATCCTAAACTAACCCAAAATCATAAACCCTAAATCCTAAACCCTAAACCCTACACCCTAAAAACCTAAAACTAAACTAAATAAAACCTAAAAATAATATTAAAAAAAACTTAAAGCTAAATAAAATAAAATAAAAACCTAAACCTAAACCTAAAACTAAAAATAAAAAAAATAAAAAAATAAAAACTTAAATAAAATAAAATAAATAAAAACCTAATCAAAACTAAAAAATAAAATAAACCAAAAAATAAAAAACCTAAATAAAATAAAAACTAAATCTAAAATAAAAATAAAATAGACCTAAAATAAAATAAATTAAAACTAAATAAAAACATAAACCTAAAAAATAAACCTAAAAATAAATAATAAATAAAACCTAAACTCTAAACCCTAAATTAAACCCTAAATACTAATAAATAATAAATAAAACCTAAACCCTAAATTTTAAAAAATAACTAAAGCTAAACCATAAAAATCATAAACTCTAAACCCTAAACCCCCCAAACTAACCCTAAACCCTAAAACCTAAACCTTAAACCCTAAACTCTAAACTAAAATATAAAATCTAAAGTTTAAATAAAATCTAAATCTAAACTCTAAAAATCTAAACTAAATTAAAACTAAGCTAAACTAAATCTAAAAATCTAAACTCTAATCTAAAAATCTAAACTAAAAAACTAAAATTTAAACTAAACTAAAAAAATCAAAACTGAACTAAAAATCTAAGCTAAATCTAAACAAAAATTTAAAAATCTAAACTCTAAACTTTAAACTAAACTAAACTAAATCTAAACTAAACTAAAACTAAACTCTAAATTAAATCTAAAAATCTAAAAATCTAAACTAAATTAAAATCTAAACTCTAAAATCTAAAATCTAAACAAAATCTAAACTCTAAACTAAATCTAAAAAAGTAAACAAAATTTAAAAATCTAAACCTAAACTAAAATCTAAAGTCTAAAACTCTAAATCTAAACTAAATGAAACTTTAAAATATAAAACTAAATCTAAAATCTAAACTAAACTAAACTAAAGTAAATAAAAATAAAATCTAAACTCTAAAATAAATAAAAATCTAAACCTAAAAAAATCTAAAACTAAATCTAAAAATTAAATCTAAACTAAATCTAAACTAAACTAAATCTAAACTAAAACTAAAGTAAATCTAAACTAAATAAACTAAAATCTAAACTAAAAACCTAAACTAAATAAACTAAATCTAAAATCTAAACTAAATTAAAAATCTAAATCTAAACTCTAGACTAAACTAAATCTAAACTAAACTAAAATAAACAAAACAAAACTAAATCTAAACTAAAAAAACTAAATCTAAATTATAAACCTAAATCTAAACCCTAAAACTACATCTAAACAAATTCTAAAAACTCTAAATTAAAATTTAAACTAAACTAAACTATAAAAATCTAAAATAAATCTAATCTAATTATAAACTAAATCTAATATCTAAAAATCTAAACTTTAATACCTAAACCTAAATCCTAAAAAACCATAAACTCTAAACCCTAAACCTTAAACCCTAAAACCCTTAACCCTAAAACATAAACCTTAAATTCTAAATCCTAAACCCTAAACCCTAATCCCCTAAACTAACTCTAAACCCTAAACCCTAAACACTAAACCCTAAACCCTAAATCCTAAACCCTAAACCCTAAAAACCTAAACCTAAACTAAATAAAACCTAAAAATAAAATAATAAAAAACTTAAATCTAAACTTAAATAAAATAAAAACATATATCTTATACAAAGCCTAAAATAAAATAAAATAAAAAATGAAAACTAAATTAAAATAAAATAAATAAAAACCCAAACAAAACTAAAAAAATAAAATAAACTTAAAAATAAAAAACCTAAATAACATAGAAACTAAATTTAAAATAAAAATAAAATAGACCTAAGATAAAATAAAATAAAAACTAAATAAAACCTATACCTAAAAAATAAACCTATAAATAAAACCTAAACCCTAAACCCTAAATTAAATCCTAAACCCGAATTAATAAAAATAAAACCTAAATCCTAAATTTAAAAAAAAAATCTAAACTTAAACCCTAAAAAATCATAAACTCTAAACCCTAAACCTTGAACTTTAAACTAAAATCTAAAAGCTAAACTAAACTTAAATCTAAACTGAACTGAACTCTAAACTCTAAAACTAAATCTAAAATCTAAACTAAACTAAACTAAACTAAATAAAAATAAAATTTAAAGTAAATCTAATCTCTAAAATAAATAAAAATCTAAATATAAAAAATCTAAATTAAATCTAAAACTAAATCTAAACTAAATCTAAACTAAAAAAATCTAAACTAAATCTAAACTCTAAATTAAATCTAGAATCTAAACTAAATAAACTAAAATCTAAACTAAATAAACTAATTCTGAAATCTAAACTAAATAAACTCTTAACTAAACTAAAAATCTAAATATAAACTCTAAACTAAACTAAATCTAAAATCTAAACTAAATAAATTCTAAACCTAAACCTAAACCCTAAAACTAAATCTAAATTAAATCTAAACTAAACTAAATCTAAAAACTCAAAACTAAAATTTAAACTAAACTAAACTAAAAAATCTAAAATAAATCAAAACTAATTCTAAAATCTAAAAATCTGAACTCTAAAACCTAAACCCTAAACCCTAAACCCTAAACCCTAAACCCAAAAGCATTAAACCCTAAACCCAAGCATAGGATAGTTTGGGATGTTCACTAGGCTTCCTAGTATCATGAGCATCCCCTACTCATCTCCCTTTAGCTTCGATAATTAGTCTCTTTTTTTGATCAATCCCACTTGATTTTTCAAACATAGCTAATTTATTGATAGTCATATCTTTAAAATCTTTGGAGATAATAATTGCCTACTTTAATCTAGGATATTCCTAAGGAACTCACCTTACTTTGGATGTAATTAACTATGGGGGCTTGCCCCCATAGGGAACTTTATAACCCGGTTTAAATAAATTCTACTTTATTCATCCATGTTAAGTAGGGAAAAAACTCTGGTATATTCAAAGACCCATCATGCCATAGGAGTCCTTATTAGGTGATCAGGTCTATTGTAGTGTGGTGATTTTTATTTTTCAAGATAGTGCGCCATTCTTTGATGTTATACTCGATCACCTTAATAAGTACACCCTCAATTCTGAGTGGTGACCCCTATACAAAAAATCAAAAATAAACACCACAGATTTTTCTAGAGACTCCACTGGGACGGTTCCTCTCTCCATCTCTAGTAAGCAACCAGTATCTCCAAGCATCGATAGTGGACTTGTATTTCATATGAGTCCAAGACTATCTTTCTTTCTATTGGCACTTAGCTTATTTCATTCTTAAGCAAAGCTAGTCGATATCCTTTAAGTTTTAGGACCTCACTCATTATAGGTCTTGAAACCCCTATTGGGTCTCCCAATATGTGAAAAATAAAATCAAACAATGAAAGGAGATGATAAAAAACTTAGAACCTCTTTACCACTAGCTTGGTGAGGCAAGTTTGTCTTATATTTAAAAATAAATAAATTCTTTTGTAAAATATCACTTCCCAAAAGCACTTTTTCATAATTCACATAATAAAAGATTTTTGCATATAATTCATTTTCAAAAAGCACAAAACTCACATAACCAAAACCTCATCTAAAAAATCCCCATGATTATTACATGGAGATTCTTTTTAAAATCAAAATCATAATCATTTTTCAAAAGCATCATAGTTATCTCCATTCAACATACCCAAATTTGTTGAATGAAGATTTTATTTTCAAATAAATCATAGCATGAAATTTGAAACTCCACCTAACATATGTCACATATGCTAGAGTTGGAGTTTTCTCCCTTTTCAAAAGCAACTTTTTGAAAATAATTATTTCCATTCAACATATCCAAATTTGTTGAATGCAAATTCTACTTTCAAAAAAAATCATAGCATGAAATTGAAACTTAACTTAACATATCTCACATATGCTAGAGTTGAAGTTCATCTCTTTTCAAAAGCAAGAAACCACACACATGAAATCAAGATATATTTTGAACCCTCATTTGACATACCCAAATTTGTCAAATGGGAGTTTCCCTTTCTTTTGAAAGATCAAAATAAGTTGAAATCTATTTAACATACTTGCATTTATTAAATAGAATTCCTCTTTTCCAAAATCTTGAAAATCATGATCACATTTGATTCTCACTTAACAAACCAAATTTGTTAAGTGAGAATATTATTTTCAAAATATAAATCATATCACATTTGATTTTCACTTTACATACCAAATTTGTTAAGTGAGAATCTCATTTTCATAAATCATATCATGTTAGATTCCCACTTAACATACCAAATTTGTTAAGTGAGAATCTCATTTTCAAATCATATCATGTTAGATTCCCACTTAACATACCAAACCTGTTTAGTGAGAATCTCATATTCAAATCATATCACACTTGATTCCCACTTAACATACCAAATTTGTTAACTGAGAATCTCATTTTCAAATCAAAATATACTAAATTTGTTAAGTGAGAATCTCATTTTCAAATCATAAACACATTTAATTCCCACTTAACATACCAAATTTGTTAAGTGAGAATCTCATTTTCATAAATCAAAATCACATTTGCTTCCAACTTAACATACCAAATTTATTAAGTGAGAATCCCATTTTCAAATCATAATCACATTGGATTTCCACTTAACCTACCAAATTTGTTCTACGAGAATCTCATTTTGAAATCATATCAAATTTGATTCTCATTTAACATATTAAATTTGTTAAGTGAGAGTCTCATTTTCAAATACATATCAAACACATTTGGGCCTCTACTTAACATACCAAATTTATTAAGTAAGAAGTCTCATTCTCAAATCAACATATATCACACACATGACCATTAAACACAAGCAAAGATACCTTCACAAAATTTTCAAAACATATAATCAAAACCTCTTCTTAGCAGACCTAAATTTGCTAAGTAAAGATTTTTCAAATCAAAATTTTCAAACAAGATACAGAATGCACTCATCCACCTGGATATCCCATCTGACTCTGAGTTTCCTCCACTGAAGAGGAAGGCCACATTAGTTCCCATGCCCCGTTTAGTGATAGTTTCAACACCTGCCCATCCAGTTTTCCTTGCCATAGCTCCAACAAGAGCTGTTACCTCCTCATTGGTCACCCCAAAGGGGAAGGCTATCTTAGCCTCTGAGATAATCTCCTCCACTTTTAAGGTAGGTACTAGTTCTCGCTCTGCCTTGCTCACTTGTACCCAGTGCCGCATTAAAAATTGAAAGATTAAGTGGGAGCACGAGCGAGCAGCCAGAGAGCTTGACGTCGCTTCACATGTGGCTGAGGAGGGTTCTCCCCATGAGACCTCTCCACTTCTGAGTGGTAGTAGGTTCCACCCCCTATCGTCTTCGGATGGAGAGGAGGATTACCAGAGGACCGCTGCTTCTCCTCCACCACCAGCATACCATGAGACACCGGCTAAGGAGAATAGGAGGCCCAACAATGGACTTAGGACTATTCTATGCCAGGTCGGCAGAGCATATGGACGCTCACTATCTAGTACCTTATTTGATTTACGATCAGTGATCTCTAGGAATGCTAGGGGTCAGATCCACAGAGAGAAAGCCATGGAGGCTCGAACATCTGCTCAGGCAGGTAGGAGAGAGCGATGGAGGTATGCCTCGTAGTTAGCAGCCTCTGCTCTGATGAATTTTCTTGATCGTCACCCTGTCAGGGCTGATCATTTAGATAGGATTATTCTTACTGGCGCAACCCACCGTAGGCAGAGATCTCCCATTGAGGGGCAGTCGGTGTTGCCATCATAATGCTCCCCTCATTGTCCACCATCACCTGTTCAGCTTACATCATCTACCACCCCGCCAAGGTTCAGAAACCCCCATCCGAGGAGAGACCTTCCCCTCCAGTGATCCAGTTATGGCCTAAGGATCCCGCTCCATCCATTCCACCTGCTGAGGTGAGATTGAGCTCCACTGCTTGATCCCCTACCTCAACTATGGTCAGGTAGAAGTGGCGACCCAAGAGCATCATCATCGCACCACCTCCATCATAGTATACAGAAATAAAGAGAGGAGACACAGATACGATCCCTATAATAGTTGTTCCTCCTAGCGAGGAAGCCATGACAGTAGGCAATGTCTGTTGCATTTAGGCATAGGAGCACAGTCCTATTGCTCTCAGTCATTAGGTATTTGTTCCTACCCATCTAGGCATAGTAGATCGGTCATTAGATGACATATTAGCTGATTACTTTGTCAAGAAGAGACAGATTTTTCAAAGTGACTATTCTGATCAGGATAAGGGTAATGTTAACTTCGACTTTGATGAGGATGATATGTTGGATGATACAGCTGAGGCCCACATGGTTAATACTCGAGCATCTTTACAACAGGATCAGACCAGCCAGGAAGGTGTTGTGCATGAGTAGGGTGACACTTCCCACTCAACTCAGCACCTCCTTTGCCATCTCAGATAGAGGGATGATCATATTGACCAAATAGGGAAGAAGATTAAGGAGTTGAGGGCAGTAGTTGCAGCATTGCAAAACCCAGCTCCAGTCTCACAACCTCCTCCTATGATAGTCGATCATCCAGAGTTGGTACATACCCTAGAGCATCCTAGGTGCACTCTCGTAAAGGATGACGCTGGTAGTTTGTATAGGAAGGTTATAGATAGCACCTCCATGCATGAAAAGGATATCAAGCATATGGTAGAGCAGCAGGTAAATGAAGTGATGATGCACGCCTAGGGGAGCTCATCTATTCCAAAGAGTAGACCATACATGGAGGAGTTTGATGCAGTTCAATACCCTAAGGGTTTTATGCTGCCTTCCTTCAAAATATTTGATGGTAGTGGGAACCTGCGCTCACACATTGCACATTTCAGAGCCAGTTATTACAATGTCGGTGGTAGTGACACATTATTATTCAAACTTTTTGTCAGTTGCCTAGTAGGGGTTGCATTTGATTGGTATGTCAAACTTCACAATGGCTCGGTAGGAACTTTTACTGAGTTGGAGCACCTCTTCATCAAGAAGTTTACTGGAGCACATCAAAGAGTAACTGTAGGTGATCTTATTATAGCGACACACGCTCCTAATGAGTCCCTTGTTGATTATATTCTCATGTGGTGTAATCTGAGCATGAAATGCGAGCCACAACTGTCTAAATAGCATGCCATTAAGATTCTTCTCAAGAATATTCAAGGCCTAGTAGCCTTCATGCTTAAGGGCTTTACCATCCAAACATTTGAGAAACTAATTAATAAGACGGCTAGCCTACAAGAAGAGGCCAAACAGTTTCCATTTCTTGACCAATCATCTCGGCCCATGCCGTAAATGGTGTTTGAGAAGAAGCCAGGGATAGTTGTATCAATGGATAAAGAGAAACAGCCAGTCAGAGTCCAATATGAGAGACCCTGAGCTCAGCAGCCTCCTTTGCCACCTCCTCTGCCACCGTCTCGGCCTTCATATCAGCTGCCTCATCTGCCACAATGACCATTCCTACCGCATCAGCAGCCTACCCAGCTGCGGTATTCTTATCCCCCGTAAGGTAGCTATTACCCACCTACTCTTATTGATAAATTAAATAATCCATATTCATTCAAGAGGGAGGTAGTTAGAAAAATATTTAAGAATCTCTTAAAGAAATCTGACTTTCAGTTGCCTAAGCTTAGAAGGCTGAAGGATGGGGGTAAGAGTAATGATCCTAACTATTACCTCTACCACCACATTATTAGTCATGTATTAGAGGATTGTATTATATTTAAGGACTGGCTTGAGCATAGCTACAGGTCAGGCATCGTAGTTTTTCCAAAGGAACACTTATTAGAACAACCTTCCAGTTCTATTAGGGTAATTCTTGGTGAAACTTGCGATCCTCTTAAGACAAAAGAAGGTTGGGATATTGCCTTATCCCGAACCTCTAAGAAAATAGTTTCTAAAATTAAGAAACTCTCTTTATAGGTGCCTGAGATAGCTCAAACCTCCAATACTAAGGAAGGTTTGCAAGTTTCAAAGATAAATTGAAGAAGGTGACAACCCAGCAACAGTCCACTTTACTTGCCTGGGATAGCCTAGTAACTCAACCACCATCTGAGTCCAACATCCATCCACACTTGCAGCTACTACTTCTTCCTCCATAAGCTTCTCTTCTACCAGCATGAGCGTTCTATCAGCAGACAAGGGCAATTAAATTCTTTACTCTGCTTACTTTATTAAAAATCGATCTAGAGAAGATCAAGGCGATATTAGAAATGCCACCACTTAAAAGTCTAACTCAACTCAGATCATTTCAAGGGTGGTGGCATATATCTAAAATGCTTCATTTCAAACTTATCAGGAAGATGTCAACTATTCTCAGTACTTGTCAAAAAGGATGCCAAGTTTAAGTAGGATGATAAGTTCCAACATGATTTTGAAGACATCAAACACTACCTGATGACACCACTAGTTCTAGCAACCCCTATCTCGGGCAAGCCATTGATACTATATACTGATGCGTTAGATGACTCCCTTGGCACTTTGTTGGCCCAAACTAATGATCAAGGGAAAGAAAATGCACTATACTATCTCAGTCATCATATAATTCTTCATGAGGCAAATTACCCACCTATTGAAAAGCATTGCATAGCTTTAATCTTTGCAACCAAAAAGCTATGACATTGCATGCTTTCTCATAAGGTGAACTTGATCTCTGGGATCAATCCACTATAATATCTCATGACACAGCCAATGCTATCCGGACGGTTGGCGCGTTGGTCCATGATTTTATCACAGTTTGACATGACTTTTGTACCCCTCGATGTGATGAAATGACAGGCACTAGTGGATTTCTTAGCAGCACACCCACTTCCTATTGATTCCCCACTTAGTGATGGCCTCCCTGATGAATAAATCATGAAGTTAGGGGACACTATCATCCACCGTTGGGAGATTGTTGACCTCATTTTTAAGATGAGCTCTCGACCCCTCCATCTTAAAATTTGAATTTTCTTAGATATTAAGAGATCCTTAGTCTTAAGACATATCTAATGATTAGGTGGACACTCTACCTATCCCTAGAGACTTAGAAGAGTTATCCATAGGAATATGCCTTAGGGGTGTTGGGAAAATTTACCTACCTTATAGCTTGAACCATATTCCTTACTTCCTTCCTTCAAGTTAAACTCCAAATCAAATCAACACCAAACCTAAATCAATTCCAGCCTAATTGATTTTCTCCGAATTCAAATCAATACCACATGATTGAAACCCATGATTGAAATCCATGATTGAAACTCCAAGTTCAAGAATCCTTCTTAAGTCCTTTAACTCCCTCTTAAGGACTTAGCCTAAATCATCTTCAAATCAATTCAAACCCACAAAATTTTCTCACAACTCATTTATATTCACATACATAAATAAAATATAAATTCAATTCAATCAAATCAAATTCCAAATTCCAAATTTTTCCTAAGTCTTTTGATCCTCTCTTAAGGACTTAGCCTAAATCATGTTCAAACCACATCAAATCTTTGAAATTTTCTCATAACCCATTTATATTCTCATTTATATTCACATATATAAATGACATGTAAATTCAAACAACCAAAACCAACTCCAAAAATCAAACTTAAATTCAATCAAAATTCAACCAAAGTCTTTCAAGTCAAAATCTTGAACTTAGCGAAATCAACTTCAAATTAAGCCAAACCATTGATTGTTCTTCATGATTCAATCAATCCTACAATCATGAACCCAAATATAAATAAAAACTTCAATCACTTAACCAAAACCCAAATCAAAAATCAAACCCAAATCCATTCATGTTCTTCCTTTGAATATGAAATTGTCAAATAAACTAAAACCCATTTGACTTCAAGCCACCTACAAATGGATTTATATTTCAATCATAAGTCCATATACAAGTTCAATCAAACTCCAATCAAGCTTTGACCAAGCAATTTGACCTACTTAGGCTCAATTGACCCAAAGTGACCTAAAGTACCCTTATGAGCCAAATTCTAATCTTAGGCAAATTGGATTGAATCAAACTCACCTAAACCTCTCATCATGATCAACAATTATCATGAGATGATCAATCACTTAAATTGGATCAAACCAAGTCAACACTTAGCTAAAATGAAACCCAACATAGCTAAAATCCATCACAGGCCAAATTGATTGAAATCAATGATCTAAGTTCATTCATGATCAATATTTGAACTTGACCAAGTCAACATTTGAGCCTAACCTAGCCCAATTGGCCACTTGATCCAAGTTGACCCAACTTGATGTAAAAAGTCAAAATAGTCAAAACTTGATCTAAGCCAAATCGATTGTAACCAATGGTTCAAGTTCATTCCAAAACACTTGTTGAACTTGACTAAAGCTCCACATGGCCAATTAGACCCAACTTAACCCAATTGGCCATGGACCCAACTTGACCTAAATGATCAAATTGAGCCAAATTCAAACTTAACCAAAATTTATTGGAAACAAAGATACCAATCCACTCATATGACCAACTAAGCCTAAATCTACCCATGACCTAGCTCAAATAGGTCAAATGGGTCAATTTAGTCAACTTGACCCATTTGACCTAAATGAAGTCATATGAACCAAATTCAAACCTAAACCAAATTGAATTAAACCAAAGCGACCAAAACATTTCAAATGTTCATATGAACTTGACCCAACCCTTGGTTTGACCCAATTTGGCCATTTGGTCAACTTGACGCAAGTTGACCCATTTTGACCTAAATGGGTCAAACCATACTAAATGAACTCCAAATCTAATGAAACTTGGCCAAACATATTTTCACAACATACCAAACATACCCAAATTCAAAAATCAGCCAAATGACCAATTTATCCCTAGGCTGTAGGGTAAATTTTGGCCAATTTCACTTGGAATTTGGTCAAATCCTCTTTATACCAACTTGGCACTCTCCTAGTGGATCAAGTGACTGAATACTAGGGAGGGTGGTGTACCCAACCCAATGGGTTTGGGTCAGCTTAACATGTCCCAATGGCCAACCGAGCATATACTTTGAAATGGCCACATGGGAATCTTCCTTACACTCAAATGGAGCACATGGGGAGTTCACCATTCCACTCCCTAGCCTAAAATAAACTCAAGGATAGATCTAACAGCTCAAACAACCCACTAAATCAAGTCAATTGGATCAAAATGGCAAGCACATGCTCGACCATCTGATTGCCAAAGGGGGAGATATACTCCCCCTAATTCTTTTGAATACAGAGAGCCATAGTTGATTGAAGCCTAGGAACTCAGAGCAAGCCATAGAGAGTGATCCTAAGCTTCCTAGAGGGAGATCCAATTTCCATCTTCTCAATTTTTCTTAAGTGATAGCACGGGAGCTCCATAAGAAGTCCATTTTACTCCACACCTAAAACCAAGCCAATTCCCTTTGACACTCCCTCAGGGACCCCAATCGAGCTTGCCCAAGCTCTCTTTCAAGTTCTTGAAGCATAGGAGGAGTCACCTAGACCAAATTCGAGCTCACTTGAAGAAGGATTTGGTCCATAGGAGAAGATACTCAACCTCAACCCCTCAAACTTTCAGCAAAGCTTTATCTCAACTAGACTAAGCTTCTCCAAGGGAATCGAGTGTCGGTGAGGTTAGCCATTTTCTGAGCATTAAACTTAATGTGGTGTGGAGCTTTATGAAAGAAATGTTAATCTCAAAGGATCTTGACCATTAGATGTAATCTAGGTTGCATGTTGATGGTATGGGTAAATTTTCATCCCAATCAGAGCTCAATCGAGCTCAGATCAAAGCTTCAAACATGGACAGTCTCCATGGATCACATGGAGCGGGATCAATCTCTGGCTATCCATCCACATGTTTTGGATGGACGGCCGAGATTTAATACTCATAGGACCATTCTTTACTTTTGTAGAACCGTGGATCCCATCCTAGTCATCCTATCTTTAATCGAACGACTGAAGAGAAAGCGCATAGCGCCACCGTCATGCGGCCCTACAATATGAGGTTTTAAATAACCAATTAGAGTGCATTATGTAAAGAGCATGTCGCATCCCATGAAATTAAGGATTTAATTAGGGATTTATTTAATTATAATTAATCTCCTAAGCTTTTAAAATTCATATCTCAACATAAAAAAATCAGAAAAATATGAAATAAATTATCACTGAAAGATAATTAAGTCTAGAATTTTATAAAATTGATTTTAATTGATTTTGAATAGTTCTTCTCTCTGATTTTGGGTTTTATTAGAAATATTAATTTTCTAATTACCCTTTAATTAATCTACTAATTAATCCCAAACTTCTAGTGCATTTAGGGGGATGACTTCTGCCTCCCCTAATTTTTTAGGAATTTATTGGTGGCTTAATTGGGAAAATTTCTAGTTCATTTCTAAATTATTCTCTTATTATAATTAAGGTTAATTAAGGGTTTGATTAGTGATTTAATCCTTTGTTGAAGTTGATTAAGGTTTATTCCAGTGAATGTTAGGTTTAGAGAATAATTTTAGGGCATTTCCCCTAAGCTATTCCTTAAACCTCCTTTTCTTCTTTAATCCTCCCTTAATTAAGTGTTAACTCACTAATTACCTTTTAATCAATTTTATAAAATTTCTAGTTCATTTCCAAATTATTCTCTTATTATAATTAAGGTTAATTAAGGGTTTGATTAGTGATTTAATCCTTTGTCGAAGTTGATTAAGGTTTATTCCAGTGAATGGTAGGTTTAGAGAATAATTTTAGGGCATTTCCCCTAAGCTATTCCTTAAACATCCTTTTCTTCTTTAATCCTCCCTTAATTAAGTGTTAACTCACTAATTACCTTTTAATCAATTTTATAAAATTCTAAAACTTTTCATAACTTAATTAATCTATCTTGGGTAGATGCTTAGGTGTTTAAAATCCAAAGTCAATTAAGGAAATCAAAACCCAACTCACATGTGTGAGAGGGGTTATGAAAGTACTTAAGCCAAACCCCTTAGTTTAATTAACCATTAATCATGAGCCAAATGGCATTAGGCCCTTTTCTTCCTAGGCACATTCCAAATTTAAACTCCTTGTGAGATTTTATGTCAACTCATTGGCTCATAATTACTTGTTTAAGCATGCTAAGGTGGTATAGGTAAGGTGTAATTAAAATACCTAATTCATACCTTAACTTAATTAAAATATAAAATGGATCTAATCATCTAAAAATTGAAAAAAAAAATATCAAATACATGTTGGAATGGGTTAGGAACAGCAAACTCAATTCACATTTTCAAAATTAAATCAAACTCAAACATAAAAAAAAAAATCACATTAAATAAACTTTGAATTGCTTTAAGCTTTCCTATATCATGAGATTGTCTTTAGGAATTAATTAAGGTGAATTTGTTTCCATGCATTCATCACTTTAGTTCTTTCCTAACATGCTAAAGGTGTGTGTCATATGATTTCATACATTAATGCTTTTCAAAAATCAAATTTAAAATGAAAATGTTTCCTTTATGTCAAATTGCATGTTTTGGCTAAAATAGAAATATGAGTGGCTAATATCACTATTAAATCCAAATTATTTTCAAAATATATTAATTAATTATCAAAACTGAAAGTGTGCCACTTATGCTTTATTTTAGCTTGCATGTGATCAAAATATTAAGATGTGCTTTGTTACAACTTTCCTTCCTCTTTCTTTTAGCATAATTTTAAATAAGATTTGGCAAAGTGTATAGTTCATTTGAAAAGAACATAGCACTTACCTAATTCCATTTCCTATTCATTCCTATGCTATGACTTAAGAAGGACACCTACACTTACATAGATAAATTGTATAAACAAACCAAAATAAAATAAATACAAACTTTTACATCTTTCTTTTTCCATTCATTTCTTTTATACACATGCTTGTATTTAAGAAAAGTGATATATTAGTCTGAACAACCCTAGGGTTGTGAGGGTTTAAGTATCCCTAAGTAGGTCTTGTACCTTACACCCCTGGTGCTAACAATGGTGTCGTACTCACTTATGCATTTCATACATTCATGTGTGCATGTGAAAATTGGATAAGAACCCTTTCTTCTACTTAATGAAAATCATGCATCATAAGCATTCAAATTTTCTTAAGTAACTCACCTAGCATTCATCATAAAGTATGCTAAACATTTCTATTTGAATGTATAGATATGCTTAGGATGCATCCATATGCATATGTTGGGAAAGAAATGAAGTGATGTGTGTTTTGTGAACCAAGTGCACTTTATTTAATCTTAAAATGTCTTTCTTTTTGAATAGGTTTGTTTAGAGTTCATCTAAACTTAGGATTAATTAAAGCACACAATAAGATATTCACTTAGCAAAACTAAAACATGAATCTACTTTAGAAATTACTTAAGGTAGGGAAGGAAAGAGAAGCTCCCTTCTCTTTCCCTTCTCTTTATAACACTTAGTAATTAATTGTAGGATTCATTTAAACCAAATCAAAATGAAAAATAAAATCAACCCAAAGCAACTAAAAAACTTAAATGAAACCCTCCTCTAAGTTGAACACTCTCCACACTTAGAAAACTCTAACTTAAAGTCATAGCTAAGCATACCACACAAATCTTAAAAGCGCACACATTAGGCTAAGCCAACACTTCTAGCTTTAGGTTAGGGTTGTGCATAGTTTGATGCTTACTTTTGTTGTGTGATATATGTTTTAGTCAGGATGTTAGGTGTATGATCGTAGAATGAATGATAGGATGATTTAGTCTAATCATTATTTTTTGCAAGGGATTGTACTTAAGGGGTGTTATCATAAATATAAATATAAATACTTTTGCTATGCAGGTGCTTATACCCCTGAGCATAATCCGTTAAGCCAGGTGGACTTAGTCACCCATGTGTGGAGTGTTAAGTCCAATATATATGCTTGGGATTTGTATGGTTTGTTTTAGCTAATCTCTATTTTGCAGATGTTAGTTAGAATGTTACTTTTTCTTTTCATATATTTTTGTAATTAGGATTTTGGAATGATTATTATGGGGGATTAGGATGAGCATTGGTCATAAGATCTCATCTTATGTACCATGTGAAGCCTTTGGAGCAACCACCTTCCAACCATCCAAAAGAAAGAACAAAAGTGAAGAAAGAAGAAAAGAAGAAGAAAGAACCAAAGCAGAAAGAAGAAATGAAACTTGAAGACCCCCATGACATGAATTTTCTTGCTTAATTATAATTTAATTCATTTGTAATAGGGGATGTAATCGGGGTTGCCAAAAAGTATGATGAGTTGGATTGGAGGCAACCAATCATGAATTATCTAAATATAGGCAAACTACCTCAAGAGAAGTCACTAGCACATCAGGTGAAGCAAAGAGCCCTTGCATACGCTCTCATAGATAACACCTTGTACCGGCGATCCTTCGATCATATATGGCTACGTTGTTTGCACAGCACGAAGCTCATAGGATCGTGACTGAGGTACACTCAGGTTTATGTGGAGTGCATCAATCTTGTCTAAAGATGAAAGCCAAGATCAAAAAACTAGGATACTACTGTCCTTTGATGATTACAAACTACATGGACGTAGCTAGGAGATGCCAACAATGTCAGGTGTATGGTGCGGTCCTACATCAACCGCCCAACATTTTACATCCAACATTATCCTCATGGCCATTTGAGTGTTGGGGTACCGACATAGTGGGTCCGATCGATCCTCCTTCTTCCAAGGGTCACCGGTTCATTCTGGCTGCCATCGACTACTTTTCCAAGTGGGCGAAGGCAATCTCACTCAAAGAGGTCATAGCTCAGCATGTGCTCCAATTTTTCATAAACCATATTGTATATAGGTTCGGGGTATCTCAATGAATTATATCCAATAATGGTACTTCATTCAAGAGCACTAAAATCAATAGCTTTGCCTGAAAACACAACATAGATTGGAGATACTCTACCATCTACTACCCGAGGGCAAATGGCTTAGCAGAAGCCTTCAACAAAACTCTCATCCAAATATTAAAGAAGACACTTGACAATAATAAGTGATAGTGGCATGAGCAGTTAGTTGAAGCTTTGTGGGCTTACCACACCACATACAGAACTCCAACTCAATCTACCCCATTCTCCTTAGTGTATGGGTCTGAAGCAGTTCTTCCATTAGAAGTCCAACTCTCATCATTAAGGATAGTTGTGGTTAGTAAGATCACAACGCTAAGTTCTGGTTAGAAGAGCTCAAAGGTTTGGAGGGGAGACACCTTTGGACATGCCAGGACCTCGAGTTATACAAAGCCAAAATGATTCAAGCTCATAATAAGTTGGTATGTCTTAGAGATTTTCAAGTTGGAGAGCTTATTTTAGTTCTAAGGAGACCAGTTGTTGCCCGTCAAAAGATGGGAGGAAAGTTTGAACCCACTTGGGAAGGCCCTTTTGTCATAGAGAATGCCTACCAAGGAGGATCTTATCAACTTATAAATTATAAGGGAGAGTGTCATATGCTTCCAATCAACGGGTTCTACCTAAAGAAATATTATCCATAAATCTTGTTCCAAATCAATCATCAATAAAATTTCTTTCATCTCAAATTCCATCTCTTCATATTGTCAAGAAATATATTTGCTTGTGAATCCTTCATGACATGTTTAGGATATGTGTAAGGGAACCCAAGCGGCATCCTATCCTTCATCAACACAAACACAAACTACACATGATCCTCCAGTGCTATTAGGATAGGTGTAAGAAAACCCAAGAGACATCCTATTTTGACTAGTACAACTAAGTCAGGTGTTAGAGAACCCAAGCGACATCTTTTCTTGGTGGAGTCACAACTGCCCTTTATGGCACCATTTCATTCATTTTTTGATGCGTTTAGGATAGGTAAAAGAGAACCCAAGTGATATCCTATTCCTTCTTCTACAACACACACACAAATATCGAACAAACATATATCTTCTATCTCAGGCTATTTTGATGTGGGATAAAGCCCCCTGTGGCACTCACTCATTAACTGCTCTAGGTCGGGCTGACATGCTACTTTGTTAGTGTGTCACCCCAGTGGTTACTTGTCTAGCAGATATAAGTCTATAAGTTTTCTTCCTAACTTGACCATTACAAACTGACGAGCACCTTGTTAGTTTGGTAGGCCTTACTACACTGTCAGTAAGCCACCTCATGTTAATTTTGCTTAAGAGGATATAAGTCTACACGCTTTCTTCTTGAATTAGCCATCATTCATTAACTGGGTCGAGTATATTTGAGGCTTGGGATAGGTCTCCTAGGGGAGCCTTTCCTCTTGACTACATCATGTTTGGGTCTAGTCCTTACACGGGACTCCCACTTGGTAGTCGCCCTAGGTCGGATAGTTTATGTTTCATCGATGTCAGGTTTTCACGATGATCATTTCCATTTGTGAAGATGTAAGTCTACAAGCATTCTTCTCAAATTTATCATCACAAATCAACGGGCAGCTTAGGTTGGTTGGTTATCACCAAGCTGACGACGATCTACCCGGTGGATACACCACTCATGGCATATGTAAGTCTACAAGCATTCTTCCAGAGTTGGCCACCATATACCTATAGGCTTTCTTTTATAGAGTCCTGGATAAAGCCCCTAGTGGTGCCTCGCCTGTGGGAACTCTATTTGGATCACATCCTTAGCGACCCCATTTAGACACTACTTAGGTTAATTTTGGATTGGACAGTCCCCATTTCCTCGTAGCCACCCCTATGATTAGAGAATTTGTTTTGCAGATATGCAAATTCTCCTTTGGTCCAGTAAGTCTAAGATAGGACTAGGCTGATATAAGCTCCTTCTCAGTGGTCCCTCGCACACCAACAGGGTCCATGCATATAAACAAAATAAATATATATCTTCGCTTATGGATTATGAGGAAAAACCCTAGCGATATATTTTTCTGAAGCAAGCATCCTATATTTAGGGCAGTGTCAGCAAAACTCCTTATAGGAATCACCTGATTACTTTCGAGTTGAAATAAGTCCCCAGGTCGGCACTCTCTTAATAGTCTCCCTTAGGTCGGGTTCGACTTGTTGTGCCACCAACAGGTCACCCCGATGGTCATCCTTGCTTAGTGAGATATAAGTCTATCAAGCATTCTCTCCAGCACGATTGTCACAAACCGACGAGCAACCTTAGGTCAGGCTTGATTTATTATGCTATCAACTGATAACCCTAGTGGTTCCTTATTTAAGAAGATGTAAGTCTACAAGCTTTCTTCCAAACTTGACCATTGCACACTGAAAAGCACTTCATAGGTTGGTTAGCTCAACCTCACGGCCGGTAGACTATCCCTTTGGATTTATAAATCTAAGACAGTTCTAGGCTGATATTAGCTCCTTAGTAGATCCATCGCACACCGACAAGGTCCATCTAAAATTAAATTGATCTTAGATATTCTTTAGTCGATATGAGTCTACAGCGACATTCACTCAAATAGTTGCCTTAGGTTGGGTTCGATCCGTTGTGATATCAATTTATCACCCCAGTGGTTCTTTGTTACAGAAGTTATAAGTTTACAAGCTTTCTTCCTGGCTTGACCATTACACACTGAAAGGCATCCCTTAGGTTGGTTAGCTCTACCTCACGACCGGTAGACTATCCCTTTGGATTTATAAATCAAAGATAGTTCTAGGCTGATATTAGCTTCTTCTTAGTAGATCCATCGCACACTAACAGAGTCCATCTAAAATTAAATTGATCTTGGCTATTCTTGAGTCGATATGAGTCCACAGCGGCATTCGCTTAAATAGTCACCTTAGGTCAGATTCGATCCGTCAACTGATCACCTAAGTGGTTCCTTGTTCAGGAAGTTGTAAGTCTACAAGCTTTCTTCTTGGCTTAACCATTGCACACCGTAAGACATCCCTTAGGTTGGTTAGCTCTACCCCGTAGCTAGTAGACTATCCCTTTGGATTTTTAAATTTAAGACAGGATCGGGCTGATATTAGCCCCTTCTTAGTAGATTCATCGCACAATGATAGGATCCATTTCATCAAAATCACCATCCTCCCTCTATTGGAGTCCAAATTAAATCCACCTTATCCCCAGCAGATCTAAGCTCACATCTCCAGCAGATGTGTCTTCAAAACCAAATCATATCCTCTCCCCAGTGGAGCCTCAAATCATAATCAAATCAAATTCTAATCGCCAGTGTATGCCCATCAGTTAAGTCAAATCAAATTTCTCCCTAGCAAGATAAATCATATCCTCTCTCCAGTAGAGCCCTCATGAAACCAAACTAACTCAAATCCGTATCCCTATTGGATAACTTGAACCTGCTTCCCTAGTGGAAGGTTCATGCACTCATCCCCAATAGATCTTTTCTCCCCAAATCATATCAAACCAACTCAAACACTTACCCTCTCCATGGTTCACATACTTGATCCCTCAGTGGTTTCTTCCTTCCTCTCTTATGCCCCTAGCATAAGTTGAGTTACATTGCGCTAAGTTCTTGATTCTGTCTACATCTTGAGTTTAGGGTAGATCATTTCTATAAGTGCTTGCAACCCTTTGGATGTTATTGATCATCTCGGTCAACGTCAATACATGCAGTGTGCCTTGTCAGTTACACCACACCTATTGGAGGTCCTTTTGTTAACCTCACTTTTGGAGTGAGTTCTCAACTTTCTCATCATAGATCTAGTACTCTTATATACACTAAGAGCTCCTTATTCATAAGACACTTCTAGTAATTAGGTGACCACTTAACCTAAGCATAGAGACTTAGAAGGGTTAATCATAGGATTAGGCAAGGACTTAGGGACTTAGGAAAATCACCTACCCTATAACCTAAACCCAATCCATATGCACCTTCTCAAACCCAATCCATGCTTCCTTCCTCAAACCAAACCTCAAATTCAAATCCAAATCATAAACCAATTCCAAATTCAAATTCAAATTCCAAAGCCCTTCCTAAGCCCTTTGATTTTTATCTTATGGACTTAGCCCTAACCAATTCCAAGTCAACCCCAATTCAATTAATTTTCCCAAATATAAATCTAAATCTCAAATCAAATCCCAAATCAATTCCAAACTCCAAGTGATTGAAACCCATAATCAAATTTAAATTCTAAAATCCCTTCCTAAGCCTTATGAACCACCTTCAAATGCTTAGCCAAAACCCCCTTTAAACCAAATCAAACTTGAATGATTTCTATTCACAAATATAAATGAAACCTACCCTCCAATGACCAAAAATAAATCAAACTAAATCAATTTCCTACTTAACCCCTTTTGACAGACATCCTTAGGTTGGTCTAATTTGCTTCCAAAATCACTCCAAGCTAAAGTGATTTTCTCATGAATCATTTATATCTTCATTTATGTTCCTAAATACAAATAAAATATAAATCCAAATAGCCAAAACCAAACCCAAATCAAATAAAAAAAATCCAATTCAAGCCCTTTTAGTTAATTTCTTAGACTTAGCCAAATCCCATCCAAATTACCCAGAACCCATGAATTTCTTCATGAGTCAATCATTCTTTCAATCACTTATCCAAATATAAATATAAACTACAATCACCAAGCCAAAATCAAGCTAACTTGAGTCAAATCCAAATTATCCCTTTTGATTTGAAATTATCATATGAACCAAAATCCACATGGCTTCAAACCATTTGTAATTGGATTTATATTTCCATCTCAAATCCATTTGTCAATACAATTAAACTTGAACCAAGTCATGATCAAACCAATTGACCCATTTAGGTCCACTTAACCCAAAGTGACCTAAGGACCCTTTTGAGCTTAATTCTAATCCAACCCAGATTGGATTGAACTAAGCCCATCCAAATCTCATATCATGATCAACAATCATCCTAGGTTAATCAATTGTCTTGAGTTGAGTCAAACCAAGTCAACCTAGCCCGTTGCCCAAGTCAACCTTTAGCCCAAATGAAATCTAAATTAGCCAAAACACAACATATGCCAAATTGATTAAAACCTTTGATTCAAACCAATTCATAATCAATGAATGAACATGATCAAACCCTCAATTGGGCCAAACCAAGTCCAATTGGCCATTTAACCCAAGTTGACCCAAATTGGCCTAAAAAGCCAAAATAGGTCAAATCACAATCCAACTTAAATTGATTGTAACTAATGGTTCAAGTTAATTTCAAAAGGATTATTGAACTTGGCCAAAGCCATTATTGAGCCCAATTTGGCCAATTGGTCAACCTTACTTAACTTAGCCCAAATTGACCTAAAGGATCAAATTGGCCAAAATCTAAATTAAATCCAAATTGATTCAAAACAAAGTCTACAATCATTTTAAATTAACCAATTGAACTTGAACCAACACCGAACCTAAGCCAATTTGGCCAATTTGGTCAAATTAGTCAACTTGACCTATTTGACCTATGCGAAACCAAATGAGTCATAATCAAATCCAAAGCAAATTGAACCAAACCAATGACACCAATACACTCCAATTGGTCATGTGAACTTGACCCAACCATTAGTTTGACCCAATTTGACCAATTTGTTGACTTGACCCAACCTAACCTAATTTGACCTAAATAGGTCAAATCAAGCCAAATCAAATTAAATGAATTCCAAACCACTTGAAATTTGGACTATCCCACTTTTGATCCATCCTAAATATGCCCAAATCAAATCCATAGCCAAATGACCACTTTGACCTTGGGTCTAGGGCATCCCATAAGATAAGACACTTGCACTTTTGGTCATTTCCTCCTCTTGGCCACTTGGCACCCATTCATAGGTCCAGTTAGGCACCAAAGACTCTAGCTAGCCTGACCCAAGGATGGTTGGGTCATCCATGACTCATGGGGAGGTAAAATCACCTCCCCATTCACATTGGAGCATTTCAAACCACCAAGGACACCCACTACTCCCATGGCAGCCACCTCCTGAACTTTCTTTACTTATAAGAGGCCAAGTGGAGTGATTCTCTGCCTAACCGAGCTCCCCATGGTGACCATTTGATCAAAAAGCTAAAATAATCATCACCGTCCAAGCCAAGGGAGGAGGGGGTATACCCCCCTCATTCTCACTCAAACACAAAAACACACACTCGATTCAGCCCTATCAGCCAAGGAGAGAGATCCCAGAGCTTCCTCTTGCATTTCTCGAGCTTCCCAAATTCCCCATTCTCAGTTTTACGAAAAACCAAAATAGGGGAGGCCACCTCTGATTTCCATTTGCTCAAACCTCCACTAAAGTGAAATTAACTTTGCACACACCATCCTTGGACCTAGACGAACCGAAATGAATTACTTCCCGTCATCTCTGACCACCAAAAGTTGGACTTCAAACAAGGCTGATAATTTACATGTCGTGGGTTGGTGTTCCAAGCAAACCATACCAAATTAAATCTTGTGTAGCTCAACAGGGCTTCATTTCTACCAAACAAAGCTTCCTCAATCATTGGAACTACTAGTCATAAGCTTCAGCAAGGTATGCCATTAAAACTGATCCTTAGCTTAAAAAAAGTTGGTCCTTTATGAAGGAAACTTGCATCTCATGTGATCTTCACCATTGGATGTGTTTGTTATGCTTCTTTGAAGGTGTGGGATCAATTTGATCTCCATTCAAGCTCGGGTGAGCTCGGATCAAGCGATGATCGACGGACGGTATCCATCTCTCGCTACTCGGGAAAAGACATATCACGGACTATCCATTCCGTGTGATCAGAATGGACAGTCCTGATCTGATCACACGTAGAACCCTCCATTTCTCCTTTAATCTGCACGTTTAATCGTGACCGTCCAATTTTGATCGGACAGCCCACACAAAAATGCATTCCGCCGTCGTCTGCGATGGTATTGAATGTGACAACTTAAATAACTAATCCTGTCGTGCTGCGTAGAAAGTGCATAGCATCAGCAGCCATGTGGAACCGATGGGATTAGGGGTTATTTAGGTTAATTACTTCATTTTTAATCCCGAAACTTCCAAAATTTATAACTAATTATAGAAAAATACAAATGAGAGATCATTTTAAAGGTATTTCTTAGGAGAATCCATTAAAATTATTATTAATTAATTTTGAAAAATAATTTATGATTAATTAAGATTTAATTAAAAATGTAATTAGCTTAATTAATCTCTGATTAATTATCCAATTATTTTCAAACTTTTCAGAGATGTTTAGGGGGACGACCTCTACCTCCCCTATTTTCCTTGGGATTTATTGAATAATTAATTGGGGAAATCAATGGATTAAGCCTTAATTACTCTCCTATCTTAATTAATGATAATTAAGCAAATTAACAGTAAATTAATCAATTAATTAAGCTTATTAACCTCTGTTAATGGTGATAAAGTTTAGGGCAATGGATTGGGACCCCCCTCTTCCAATCTTTTTCCTAAGTCTTCTCCATTCCCTCCTAAATAATTAATTAATTAAAATCAATTAATTAATTAAATCAATCAAAATCCAAATCATACCTGAACTTTAATTAACTAACTGAAATGATTTAGGGATTGAGACTTAGGCTCCCTTCTTTATCTCTTCTCTAATTCCATTTCATATTGTTGATTAAGGATAATTAAGATTTAATTAGATAATTAATGAACTTAATTAATTTGATTGAATCAACTTCTCTAATTAACTCTTGGGTAGCTCTTTGGGTGTTCAATAACCTAAAGGGAGAGCTAATAAAATTATGATTAGCTCACATGTGTGAGAAAATCATAAAAGTAATTAAGTGAGCTCCTTAAGTTTAATTAATGAATAATTATAAGCTAATTGCATTAGACCCCTTTCATTTCATAGGAACATTGTCCATACTAATATAAGCTCATAATTATTTAATTAATTACCTTAAAGTGATATAGGTAAGGGTTAATTATTTGATTTAATCTATGCTTAACTTAATCAACCTAATTGCTTTTCATTAAATCATATTAACTTACACACATGGGAATGGGATTAGAACCAGCAAACCTCCTTCACATTTCATAAATCAAATCAAACATCAAATCAAAAATGGCTTTAAGGAACTTTAGTTTATTTTAAATAAGCTTGTTCAATGTGATTGTACTAAGGAATTAATTAGATTGAATGATATTATGTGTTTATGTTCCTTTATTTCTTTTTAATCATATTAAAATATTATGTTATTTGATTCATGCATTCATCTCTTTTAAAATTAATCAAATAAAAAACAATTTCCTTTATGTCAAATTTGCATGTGTTGACTTAATTAAAAATATGTGTGGCTATTATCACTACTAAATCTCAAACATATTTTCAAAAGCTTCTCAATGAACAAGAATATGTATTGTGACTTTAGTTATACATATATAGAGGGTGCATGTGAATAAAAACTTAGTGTATGAAGTGAAGTTTCTTTCTTATATTCATATGTTGATTTGCATAAATAAGAATGTTAGCGGGTATATTAGTATGGACATCCTAGGGATGCACGACTTTAAGTAGCCCTAAGGAAGTTCCTACCTCACTCCCTTAGTGCATAACAATGGCGACATACCTACTTGATTTCATTCTTATGTATTTTTTATATTAGAATTTAGATAGAGCTTTAATTCATTTACACAAATAAATCAATTAAATTGAATCCAACATTTGTATAGTTTTCATGTCTATAGTTGCTTGCATATTTATATATATTTAAGAATAGTGGGTATATTAGTCTGGACATCCCAGGAATGCACGACTTTAAGTAGCCCTAAGGAGGTTCTTACCTCATTCCCATGGTACGAAATAATGGCATCGTACCTACTAGTGGATGAAAACTATAATTTAATCAAATCAATTCTACTTTTGCATAATTCTCATTCTTATAGTTGCTTATACATCCATATGTATTTGAGGATAGTAGGTATATTAGTCTGGACATCCCAGGGACGCATGGCTTTAAGTAGCCCTAAGGAGGTTCCTACCTCACTACCTTGGTGTTGAACAATGATGACGTACTTGCTCAAAACCCTAATACATTTGTGTGTACATTTGGCTAATGAATAAAAATCTCCTTTTCTATTAAAAAGAAACATGCATTCATACTTTGTTCAAGTGGTTGAATTGATTAATCATGTAACTTAAAGCTCTTTGCTTATGCTTTTGCATAATAATTTAGATAGAGATTTAAATTAATATGATAACATAATTTAACCAAATGAAATATCAATTCCAAATAAATTTTGCTTACTTTCATCATTCAAGTATGCTAAGATATAAATTGCATGTATATGCATGTTTAGGACTTAACAATATGCATGTTATATATAATGGAAAGAAATAAACAAACATGTATCATGTGATGGTAATTAATCATAATTAATCTTAAGATGTCTTTCTTGTTGAATCAGGTTATTTAAAGTGAACCTAAACCTAGGATTAATTAAAATATGTAATTAGTCATTAACTAAAAAGAGTTGTTTAATTAATTAGCTTTAGAAATGACTTAAGGTAGGGATAAAAGAGAGTGATACTATCTTTCCTTCTCTTTATAACACTTAGTTATTTTTTGTAGGCCAAATGAAACAAAAGAAAATATTAAGTAAAATTTACAAATCAATTAAACCACTTAAAGTGAAATCACCCTTTATGATTAAATCTCTTCTTACTTAGGAAATTGTAATAAAGACTAGCTAGAATATACCACACAAACTTTAATACACACACATTAGAATTAAGTCACCACTTCTAGCTTTTTGTTAGGGCAATGCATAGTTTGCTGTATGTTTTATTTTGTGATATATTATTTTAAACAAGATGTTAGGGTATATGTTTCATAGACTGGATGTTAGTTCGTTATTAGCCTAATTATGTCTTTTGTAGGGGACTGTGCTAAGGGGCCGCTCAAAAATAAATATAAATGCTTTCTTTTCAGGTTGCTTAAGCCCCTAAGCATAATCTAGGTTAGGATAGGTGGACTTGGTTATCCATGTGTAGAGTGTTAAGTCCAAATTATAAATATGATTACTTGGGTTGTATGTGTGTTTAGTGACACTTATCTTGCATGTATAGTTAGATTTATTTTTCCTACTTTTAATGTAAATTTTTATTAGGAATAAGGATTAGTGTTATGAGGGGGATAAGGATGAGCATTGGCTAGAAGGCTTTGTCTTGGGAAGCCATGTGATTCCTTTGAAGTGGAGCAAATTAAGTCGAATGGAGACATGAAGATGAAGACCCCCCATAACATTTTATAAATTATAATTATTCTTTGTAATCTGGGTTATATTAGGGTAGAGCTCGATTACCCTTTTTTTGGGTTGTACAGTGGTACCTGACCACATTGGCCTTTTATTCTTTTACAGTAGCTATAAAATATTTGATATTTTAGCTTGTGCATTAGAAATTACATACCTCTTCATAGTTTCTTTATAATCAGTGTTTGTTGTATGGCCTGAATGCAATTAGGCTCTTAGAAAAAAAATAAATTTTTTACCTAACTACAACTCATAATTAAATTTCTAAATAACTCATAACCTCACATAAAGCCTAGGCATTTAATCAAGATAATTAAAAGATTTAGCAACCTCATAAATGAATGGTTGAATGCTTCACAACATGCATATCATATTATTTCTCTCTTTAAAATAGGGGATTTCCATCCTTGCACGATGGGGGAATGCTTGACCTGTGAGAGAATCCTTTATGATGGAAAACACCCCTTTCTCACTTATTTAGCCAATAATCTAATTTCATCATGCATATAAGCATCAAAATCCCAAATCCTTTGTCAAAATGAAGTGTCAAATAAAATTTGAAAAGATTTGCATTATATTAAGTCATTAATCATACCACTCATGTTGTAGTCTCTTTAGGGAATGGGTTTAAGGATTTTAGTCTCTTTTTAAATAATAATAACCTAACTATCTTGTAATTCATATGACTTGGCCACATGGATTTTAAGCATAGGAGGAGTTTGCTGGCTGCCATTTCAGGCGATTGTAAGTCCAATAGTCGGGTGATTTACTCTCTCTTGTAAAGATAAACCTTATACCCATCTTCACTTAGATTTAGGTCATGCTTTGGTTCTTACTATCCCTAGATTTAGGATCCGAGGAAGCAGTTTCCTTCAGGCTACAAGCATAAATCCTCACCTCTTAGGCATTTTCACAACCTTTTGTTGTGGGATTATAAGTCCTAGCTTTCTAATAAAATATCAACTTTAATAAAATTAATCTCTTCAATTTCAAACATATAAAGCCCAACCATAGATAGTTTGGGATGTTCATTAGGCTTCCTAGTATTATGAGGATCCCCTACTCATCTCCCTTTGGCTTCGATAATAAAACTCTTCTTTTAATCTATACCACTTGATTTTCCAAACATAGCTAATTTAATTATAGTCCTTTCTTTGAAATCTTTGGAGACAACAATTACCTACTTTAATCAAGAATATTTCTAAGTAACTCACCTTTCTTGGGATGTAATGAACTATGGTGGCTTGCCCCCATTGGGATATTTAGTTTAAATAAACTCTACTTTATTCATCCATATAAAGTAGGAAAAAAATCTCTAGTATATTCGAAGACCCATCATATATTAGAAGTCCTTATTAGGTGATTAGGTCCATTGTAGGGTGGTGGTTTTTATCCTTCAAAATAGTGCACCATTCCTTGATGTCATACCCGATTACCTCAATAAGTACGCCCTCAAATCTATGTGGTGTCCCCCATACAAAAATCAAAAATAAACACCACATCCACCATCTTCGAGTTCTTCAGTCTAGGCTTGGCTTCTACTTCTTCATCGTTTATAAGAAGAATTTCATAGAGATCATTTCTTCATCACTATTAATTTTGATTTCAACTTCTACTATATTATAACAGACTTTATTTAATGAGATTTGTGGATGAACCTAAGATCTTTAATGATAAACTAATCACTTCTTTATGATGCTTGAGGACTTCTTTGGCTCTACATCTTATAATTATTTGAGTTATATGTTTAGTAGTTCCAATATGAATTTGAAGTTTATGCATCATTCTTCGTAATTTTGGTGGATAGTATATTGGTATTTTTGTTGGTACCATCTCATTAGAATCTTCATGTTGAGTAGGCCGATCAAAATTATGAGGTCGAGACTCTTCAGATTTATAAAATAAAGTTCATGTTCTGCCACTCTCACTTAATGGTTGCACATAAAATTATATCAATTCTTCAATGTTATGAACCTTTAGTGGAGTGATTTCTTTGAAATATTATTGAGAGATGGGTATAATTTTGAAGGAGCCATCTGACACTGCCAAGTGAGCTATCCATCTTGATGCGACTCTCTTAACTCTATTTTCATAAGTAGATTCAAAGTCATAGTCTTCAGAATCACTTATTTTATACTTTGCCTTTCTTGAAATCTTATAAGTTTCCTTAGGTTTGATAGAAATATTTTCTTCTTCTTCTATGTCACTGCTCAATTATGGAACTGATCTTCTTAATTTAGGTGTAGAGTCAAGTGCTTTAGGGAGAGTCGACATTACCTTCTTTCTTCCTTTTGGCTTCTACTCTTTCACCTTATGAGGTTGCTTTTTAGTTCTCGAAGTGGATGCTACTACCTCAAGAGGTTCTATTGGCTTAGACTTTTTAGAGATGAAATATTTTGCATCTTTATAAATCTTTGCTTCATAGACGAAGAATGGTTGCAGGTTTCCAGGAATTCTGAACTCTTCTCCATCTTTTTGGTACTTCATACACTGACACATAATTGATGGGACCATGCCATTCTCATGTAGACATGGCCGACCCAAGAGAATTATAAATGATTTATCAGCATCGATTACATGAAACTTGGCTTATGTATACAAATCCTAAAACTTGGGTGGGAGAATAAAAGAACCTAGGATTTTTTGCCCATTCTCATTGAAACCATGAATCATCAACTTATCCCTCCCAAGATGTTGGATATCAAGTGATAATTCTCTTAATACTTTAAGACTCATAAGATTGATAGAAAAACCTAGATCAATCAGTATTCAGTTGATCAAGATGCCATCACTTTCTGTGGTAACATTTAGAGGATAGTTATGATCTGTTGTTCTAACATAAGATCTTCTTCAAAAAATATGATTACTAGGAGATCTTGAGTTTGCAATGATTCAGTCATACATATTTAGTAAAGTAAGCTTCATAACTCTCCAGATCTTTGAGAGCCTATATCAAAATTTCTCAGAGATCTTTTGGCATTAAGAGAGCCTCATAAACACTTAATAGTGCAGGGATCTTTCTCAGATGTGATAGAATATTATAATCTATCTTTTCACTTGATTTAGGATTTATTTATAGGATATTTAGAATGATATATTTGTTGACTTCAATTTATTTTCCTTTATTTTTATTTGAATTCTCCTTCTTTGAAGATGGTTGTAAGACTTTATCACTTATCAACTAAACTTGAATCCCCTTATCGTGCTTAGATACTTCTAAAGAGGTAGTTTCTTTAAATTCACTTCTTATTCTGGAGGATTGACCAAAAGAGTTAAACTCACTTTTTAACTTCATACATTTCATATGTGATATTGTTGATGAGTCTGACTCTTCTCTATCGGCAATACATAAGCCTTTATTTAAACCATTATCTTCTTGTTGAGTCATTAGACAAAATTCAAATGTTAAGTCCTCAAGCACTGCTTTCTTTTTTGATAAGAATTTTGATGGGTTGGTCACGTCTGTCTGACTACCATTGTCATCTTGGAGTGACTTATGCTGAAGTACATCTGACATTACATAAATAATTTAGCATGTCTCTATTGGGCAAAATTCACCATTATCTTCTTCATCCAATTCAACAATATGGAGTTTAGGCATAAAGTTCGCAAGCCTAACTGGTTGTCTGGTTGGCTGGTGATATTCCTCTAAGTTATTAATAATCTTATGAGTTATAGTCTTCTTCTTCTTTTTCTTTATTTTATTTGGGTTGATCGACTTTTTTAAGAGATCTGGTAAAATTTATGCCAGTTTCTTTTCTCTTTGGGATGAGTTAGGAATGTTGTGGTGCCACTGAGTCGATGACATGGAGGTTGACGCATATCATCTCGGCACTGCTTTCAGATCAATCAATAGTTCAAGAGGCGATTTCCAGGTGACACCATGAACTTCTTCAAGTTGCTTCAACATCTTTATAGTCTTTTTAAAGACTACAGTTTCCCATTCTTCAATTTGAACTGATTTTTCTTTATTTTTGTCTTTAATGGATGATATGGAAGAGGATGTAATCATCCTTGTAGACTCTCTTTTCAGATTGGCTAGAACACTATTGGATAATGTAAATTCACCTCATCAATACTTCCTTTCTAGCCAATCTTTGAAGACATAACAATCTTCAATAGGATGGCATCACCCAATGATAGGGACTGTAATTTGGATTATTGACTTGATTAGCTTCTTCAGGCCTTTTACTTTCTGGTAATTGTAGACCAACTTTGACTACTTGTCGAAACAATTTAGCCACACTGTCCCTTCTAAAGAAATATTCTTTATTCATCTTTTCCTTAAGAGATGGCTGCATTCGCTCATCATCTCCTGTTGCTTATTTTGGATGCTCTCCGCCACCTGGAAAAACCTGAGAATTATCATTGCCTCTCAATACAAAGTTTGGTTGTGGATTATAATGAATAAGCTTCTTTCTTTTATCATTATTGTATATTGGTTGTTTTCTTTTATCTACATTATAGATTACTCATTTTTCACCACTTGGGCTATAGGAAGATGAGTTTCATTTCTTCTTGAGTCTAAAGGCTAATTTTTCTTTGATTTATTCGTATAAATTTCAGACTTAGGGCGATTTAACTTCTCAAATTTGGCCACCCTATCAAGCAATTCTTAGAATGTTGTAATTAACGTCATACATAAAAATGATGTCATTTTATCATCCATATTGCTCATTAATAGTTGGATCGCATGTTCTACCTCTAATTGTTGTTTACACTTCATGCTTAGGTTACGCCAACGAGTTATAAATTTTGTTACTGACTCATCTTTTCACTTTTTTGGCAAGGCAAGGTCAGCAATCATTTTCTTCTCGGTTGCACTGCAAACCTTTTCACGAACATTATCTATAACTCAGTGAAGATTTTGATCGAATCATTCGACAATTCTACGTACCACTTGAAAGTAGTTGAGGTCAGGCTGTTGACGAACTAACGAAAAAGCAGTGCATCATTTATTCAAACCAACTTCAAATTCAAATCAACTTCAAATTCAAATCAACTTTAAATTCAAACCAACTTCAAATTCAAATCAATTTCCAACCCAAGTGATTTTCTCAAATCATAAATCAATTCCAAAATCCAAATCATGAATCAATTCCAAATCAAATGATTGAAACCCATGATTGAATTCAAAATCATAAAATCTTTCCTAAGCCCTTTGATTTCATCTTATGGACTTAGCTCAAATCAAATCCAAATCACTCCAAATTCAAAAGATTTTCTCATAACCCATTTATATTCTCATTTATATTCACAAATATAAATGAAATATAAATTCAAATAACCAAAATAAATAAAAACTCAAATTCAAATCCAACTTAAATCCAACTTATACTCTTTCATGTCAAATCCTTGAACTTAACCAAAACAAATCAAAATCATTCCTAACTCAAAATATTTTCTCATAATCCATTTATATTCTCATTTATATTCACAAATGTAAATGAAATAAAAATTCAAATAACCAAAATCAGTTCAAAACCTAGGTCTAAATCTAACCAAAATCCAACCTATCCTCTTTCAATTCAAATCCTTGAACATAGCCAAATCATTCTCAAATCAATTCAAAACTTTGGATTTTCTCTTCAAACAATCAGTCCTTCAATTACATACCCAAATATAAACATAAACTACAATCATCAAACCAAAATCAAACTAACCCAAGTCAAACCCATATTCACCCTTCTGACTTGAAATTGTTAAATGAATCAAAACTCATTTGGCTCCAAATCACTTGCAATTGGATTTATATTTCAACCATAAGTTCATATGTGAGTTCAACCAAACTTGAATCAAGCCAATTGACTTACTTAGGCTCACTTGACTCAAAGTGACCTAAAGCACCTTTTTGAGCCAAATTCTAATACAACCCGAATTGGATTGAACTAAGCCCATCTAAGCCTCACATTGTGAGCAACAATCATCCTAGGATGATCAATCACTCAAATTGGGTCAAACCAAGTCAAACCTAGCCTTTGACCAAGTCAACACTTAGCCTAAATAAAACCTAAACAAGCCAAAATTTACCATAAGCTAAATTGATTGAAACCATTGATCTAAACCAATCCATAATCAATGATTGAACTTGATCAAGCCATCAATTGAGCCAAACTAAGCCAAATTGATCCCTTGACCCAAGTTGACCCAAATTGACCTGAAAAGTCAAAATGGGTCAAATCTTGATCTAAGCTAAATTAATTGCAACCAATGGGTCAAATTTAATCTAAATCACTTGTTGAACTTGACCAAAGCTTCAATTAGCCAACTAAACCCAACTAGCCCAATTGACCATGAACCCAACTTGACCTAAAAGGTCAAATTAACTCGAAATCAAACCAAACCAAAATTGATTGAAACCAAAGCTTGCAATATATTTCAAATGATCAACCAAGCCTAAACCAACCCATGACCTAACTGAATTGGGTCAAATGAGTCGAATTAGTCAAATTGAACCATTTGACCTAAATGAACTCAAATGAACCAAAACCAAATATAAATCAAATTTAAACAAACCAATGATACCCATAGGCTCCAAATGATCATTTGAACTTAACCTAACCCATGGTTTGACCTAATTTGACCAATTAGTCAACCTAACCCAAATTGACCCAACTTGACCTAAGTGGGTTAAATTGAATCAATTCAAACCAAATAAACTAAATCATTTGAAATTTGGTCCAACCCACTTCTGAATCATCTCAAATCTACCCAAAGCCCAAATGATCATTTTATCCTTAGGTCAACGGGTAACCTATGGCCAAATCCACTTGGAATTTGGCCAATTTTTCTTGATGCCACTTGGCATCCTCCTAGTGGTCCACATGGACACCAAGGAGGGTGGAGAACAAGACCCAATGGGTTTGGGTCATCCATGACCCAACCCAAGTCCAAACTGAACCCTCCAGAGAATTCATCACTTGGATCACTTCATACACTCACCTAGCACATGGGCACTCCCTCTCCTCCACTCCTCTGCCTAAAACGAATCACATAGAGTGCCTAACAGCCTAAACTGATTAGCCAATCTCCTTCATTGATCAAAAATGACAACTCTAGTCTTCTCCGTCTGATCTAAGGAGGGGAGATATACTCCCCCTCATTCTCACTCAAATGGCAAGCACTAAATTTGATTGAGCTCTAGGAATCAAAAGCAAGCTTCTCCAAGCCTTGGCAAGCATTCCCGAGCTCCCCCTATGTTCTCCTTCTCAATTTTACTCAAGCCAGGCCAATCCAAATTCTACCTTACTCAACTCTCCATCAAATCCAAATTACTCTTACAAGCACCATCCAGGGACCTAGTCGAGCTCAACCAAGGTGTTTCCCAAGTCTCCAAGCCATTGGAAGGGGGACTTTGATCAAAGTCGATTGCCATTGAAGGCAAGCTTGATCAACTGAGCCATCCACTTCAAATCAAGCTTATTACCTTCAACAGGGCTTCATCTCTACTAGATGAAGCTATCTCCTCCATTGGAAGCATCGGTGATAGCCTCTGGTGAGATATTGCTCAAAATCGATCATAAGATAAAAATTGCTTGATCTTTTATGAAGGAAATTGTAATCCCATTAGATCTTAGCCATTGGATTTATTACTTGTGCCTCCCCGAAGGTGTTGGGTGAGTTTGAACTCCATTCAATCTTGGGTGAGCTCGGATCGAGCTGCGATCGACGGACGACATCTGTTTCTCGCCATTCAGGAAAAGATAGATCATACACCATCAGTTTTGCGTGATTGGAATGGACGGTTGTGATTTAATCAAGTTATATCTCCCTTTAATTTAAGCCTAAACTATGGGATTAATCACAGCTCTGATCTTAGATCAGACAACCCATGGAGAAAGCACGTCTGCCGACAGTTGACTCGATGATAGATGTGACAACTTAAATAACCTATCACATTGTGCCATATGAAAAGCGCATCGTGTTAGCCGCCACGTGGCCCGATGGGATTAGGGGTTAATTAGCCTTAATTAATTCATTTTTAATGCAGAAACTTCTAAAATTTATAACTAATTATAAAAAAATCTAAAAAAAATACAAACTCAAGTTCAATTTAAAGATAATTCAATTGGGAATAATATAAAATTAAGTTTAATTGATTTTGAACAGTAACCTTCATTCAATTTGAGTTTTATTAGGAATGTATTAGGTTAATTACTCATTTATTACTTCAGCAATTATTTCTAAACTTCTTAGGGTTGATTATAGGGATGACTTCTGCCTCCCATGATTTTCTTGGAATTTTATTGGGTTAATTAGGAGAATTGCTTGATTCACCCCTAATCACTTTCTTAATTAATTAAATAATTAATTAACCTATTAAATAGTGATAAATTCATTATTTAAGTTTATTAATCATCATTAAATAGTGAATCAACTTAGGGAATGAGATTAGGATTTCTTTTCTAAATCATTTCCCCTAAGTTTATTTCATTTGAATAAAGAATTAATTAATTTATAAATTGATTAATGATTTAATCACCTCATTAATTAACTCAATTAACCAAACTCAAAATTAAATCACTCCAGAACTTAATCTCTTAATTCTTAGGTAGATTCTTAGGTGTTCAATAACCTAAGAGACTTCAAAGAAAATTATAATCAAACTACATGTGTAGGATGGTTATGAAAGTATTTAATTAAATCTTTTAACTTAATTAATCAATAATTGTGAGCCAATTATATTAGACCTCTTTCTTTCTTAGGAGCATTGTTGATTTAGATTTCATGTGATTGCATATCATATGTTGGCTCATAATTACTTGTTTAGTTATGTTAAAGTGGTGTAGGTAAGGGATAATTAATATATTTAATTCATACCTTAACCTAAACAAAACATAAAATCAACCTAATTGTTCTAAAATTAAACCAAACTAATTCATATATGGGGGAAATGGGTTATGACCAGCAAACTCTTTCTCACAAATCATTTTCAAATCAAATCCAAAAAAAAATCTCTTTAAAGAATTTTGATTCATTTTAAATAATCTCATTTTATATGATTGTCCTTAAGAAGTAATTAGGGTGAATGAAGTCATATGCTTACATCCTTTTATTTCTTTCCAAGCATGTTAAACTTTGTTTGCCATATAAAATCATGCATTCATTTCTTTTGAAAAATCAATTAAATGAAATATTTCCTTTTATGTCAAATTGCATGTTTTGGCTAAAGATTAAGAATATGAGTGACTATTATCACTATTAAATCAAAAAGTATTTTCAAAACTTATAAATCAAAGATTATAAATGAAGTAATGCTACTTATAAGTACTTATAAGCTTGCATGTGATTATAGCATAAGATGTGTATTATGTGATTTTCTTCTCCTCTCTTAACATGGATTTGAATAGGAATTGCAAAGTGTATAGTTCATTTGAAAAGAATATAACACTTGCTTAAATCTATTCCTATACACTTCTATATTATGACTTAAGAAGGATCTTCACATTTACACAAGTAATTTACACAACCAAACCAAACAAAAATCTTTTACATGATTCTTCATCCATTTGTTTCTTTTGGTACATTTACATGTATTTAAGAAAAGTGGTATACTAGTCTGGATATCTCGGGGTTGCAAGACTTTAAGTAGCCCTAAGTATGTCTTGTACCTTATACCCCTGGTGTAGAAAATAATGGCACTATACTCATTTATGTCTTCTATACATGTGGATGTGCATTTTATCAATGGATAAAGAGTCCCTCTTTTCTACTTAATAAAAAGTATGCATTCATGGAGTATCCAAATTTTCTTAAACAACATCTCTTTGCATTCATCATTAAGGTGTGCTATGATTTGCATTGCATGTATAAATATGCTTAGGATTATTCATATGAATGGTATACATGTTGGAAAGAAATAAATGGCTGTGAGTAATGTGATATTAATTCATCTTAATTAATCCTAAGATATCTTTCTTATTGAATAGGGATATTTAGAGTAAATCTAAACTTAGGTTAATTAAAACACATAATAAAATATCACTAAAGAAAAAAATCATTAATGGATCTACCTTAGAAATTACTTAAGCTAGGGATGAAAGAGAAGTTCTCATCTCTTTTCTTCTCTTTACAACATTTAGTAACTAAATTACGTTCATTCAAACAAAATCAAATCATCAAATAAAATTAATAAATCAACTAAATCACTTAAAATGAAACCACCCTTCTAAATTGAATCTCCAACACTTAGAAAATTTGAACCTTAAAGCCTAGCTAAGACATGCCACACAAGCCTTAAATGGCACACACATTAGGCTAAGTCATCATTTCTAGCTCTATGTTAGAGTGATGCATGGTTTGATGCCTAATTTTATTTTGTGATATAATATTTTTAGACTAGATGTTAGGGTGTATGTGCATAGACTAAATGGTAGGGCGATCTTAGCCTAATCATATCTTCTGCAAGGAATTATGCTTAAGGGGCACTGTAATAAAATTATAAATATTTTTGTTATGCAGGTTGCTTATGCCCCTAAGCATAATTCAAACTAAGACAGATGGACTAGGTTACCCATGTGTAATATGCTAAGTCTAACTTATTCATATAATTGTTTGGGTTGTTAGGTATGTTTGGTTAATCTCTATTTTGTAGGTTTAGTTAAATTTATCTTTCCCACTTTGATGCAACTTTTGTAATTAAGAATTAGAATGAATGTTATGGAGGATTAGGATGAAATTAGTCATAAGACCAAATCTTATTCACCATGTGAAACCTTGGAGCAACCATATCTCAACCAACCAAGAGAAGGAAAGAAAGAAATGAAGAATGAAGACCCCCCCATAACACAAATTACTTCTACATTATAATTATTCATTTGTAATCTGGGTTGTATAAGGGTAGAGCTCGGCTACCCATTTTCCTTTTCGTGTTTATGCGGTGAAGCCCGACCACATTGGCCTCTTATTCTTTTGTGCCAAATTATAAATTGATTAATGTTTTATTTATGATTGTGCAATTAGGATGGCATGATTTTCCCTAGTTTCTTCATTTTTTGATGAATGACCTGGATGCGATTAGGCTCTTAGAAAAAATAAATTTTATATCCAATTAATTAACTCAAAATTAAGTTAAACAACTCATAACCTCACCTAAAGCGCAGGACATAAATCAAGATTATAAAAGATTTAGCAACCCATTAACTGGATGTTGTATGTCTTACATCATACATAAAATCATCTTGCTTCACTCTTGTTAATAGAGGGCTTCCACCTTTGTCAGAGAAAATGACTTGACCTTTGAGAGCCATGGTGAAAACACACCTCCTTTTTTCTAATTTTGGCTCATAACCAATTTCTCATGTATTAGACATATGAATCTCATAGCCTGTGTCAAATGAAAATGTCCAAAAATCAAAATAAAATAAAATAAAATTTGCATTAGATTAAGTCATTATGCATGCCCTTCATGATCTAGTTTCTTAGGGAGTGTGTTTAAGAACTTAGTCTCCTTTCTAAATAAATAACACCCTAGCTATCTTGCAGAGCATAAGACTTGCCTACATGTATTTAAAATTGTATGAGGAGTTAGTTGACAACCACTCCTAGGCGGTTGTAAGTCCAATAGTCGGGTGGTTTATCCTCTCTTGTGGAGGTAAATCATATACATATTTTCACCTTAGATTTAGGTCGTGCTCTGGCCCTCGCCAAAGCTCCCTAAATTTAGGATATGAGGTCATTGTTTTCCTTTGTGGGCTACAACCATAAATTCTCACCTTTTAGGCATTTCCAAGATCTTGTGTTGTGAAATTGTAAGCCCTGGATTTCTAATAAAAATTCAACTCAAACATATAATTCACTTCAATTTTAAAAATATAAAGCCTAACCATAGGATAGTTTGGAATTCTCACTAGGTCTCCTAGTATCATGAGCATCCCTTAATCATCTCCCTTTGGTTTCGATAATAACTCTCTCTTTTTGTTCAAATCTTACTTGATTTTCTAAAAATAACAAATTGATTGATAGTCTTATCTTTGAAATCTTTGGAGACAACGATCATTTACCTTAATCGAGAGTATTCTTAAGAAATCTCATTCCTTAAGATGTAATTAAATATGGGGGCTTACCTCATAGGGAACTTAACGAACCCGATTTAAAATAAACCCTACTTTATTTTTCCATGTAAAGTAGGGGAAAGATCTCTGGTACATTCGAAGACCCATTATCCTTAGGAGTCCTTATTAGGTGATTAGGTCTATTGTATGATGGTGACTTTTATCTCTCGAGATAGTGCATCATTCTTCAATGTCGCACCCGATCACCCTAATGAGTACATCTGCAGATCTACGTGGTGTCCTAACATAAACAACATTTTATTTTTCAAATTCCCAAGTTTGAGAAACAAAAAAAACACACATGCCCACTAAAAATATTATATTTTGGCACTGAGTAACTTTTTGGATATGACACTTGATGAAATTCAGCTGGGTAAGGGCGACCCTTACTCACCAACTTTTCAGCCTACTCTGAAGTTATAACTGTCTTTATCTTTTTATTATTTATTATTTCTAGTTGAGCAGCTATTACTATTCCTAGTGCAGTAGCCATATTCTAAATTATAGGTTAAAGAGATAGTTGATTTCTTCCCTCCAGGCATATCATATACTGTATGAGCTTGGGGTATCAAAGTGACTGGTGGTATAGAGGTTGTATTATTAGCTACTTATTAATTAGCAGATGAAATAAGTGTTACATTTGATGTGATATTCTTCGATAATATATCTATCATGATATGCATTTGTGCCATCATGTCATTCATCTTGGTACCAAGCTATGAAATTTCTTTATCTTTGGCTTCCATTTGACATTGTATTTATCTTTGCTCTCTAGCTAGCGTCATGACGTCAATCAATACAGGCTCTTCTTCTTCCTTTATTTCTTTTTATTGTTCTGCTCCCTGCTCATCTTTAGGGGAAAAACTTGACTGTCCTTCTCCTTGTGTGTTTGCAGGGACAGTTATTGTTAGGGACGATGAAGCTGATTATAAAAGTGTGTACCAAGCTTGGTTTAACCATATAAATAGCTTCAACTCTCGTGACCTCCTTTTCATTTTGATCTTCTTCTTCTTCCTTCGTAAACATTGAATTCAAGTTCAAGTTCACTAGATTCATGTTGCTGATGATATTGAGCAGAAAGTTCATCTATATGTCTTGTCATATAAATGACATCTACTTCCATAGTGCCATGTTCATCATCTTCTTCTTGCACATGAGTTTCTGATCGGAACTTCCAATGGATCTCTGGTTTATTGTAAGGAATAAACATTTCTTCCATTAGGGGATGATTAGAATCAACTTTCTCCCACGTGGGTGAATTTGATTGATGATGGGATCCTCTTAGAGGATTCTCCAAGGTATCGACCATCATATCTTTTATCAGTGATATCTCTTTTTTTAGGTATCCACTTCTGATGAATTATTTTTGAGGTGGATTTCTGAATATGTGCATCAGATGTCACACCTCTTTCTTTCTTCAAAATTTTATCGCAGGACCTTGGCCTCCATATATGCTTACCATTTCACCGGGACCTTTTAGCAGTGAATTCTTGGACATGCGGTCCAAGTGTCACGCTCTGATGCTCACCGCGCAAAGCATACTTGGCTTGATGACTAGTTACCATAAGAGATGACAACCTTCTTGGTGGAATCTTAGTATCTTTAATCATCACAGGTCTCTAAAATTTTCTTTTCATTAAGCCTTTTTTCTTGGCTACTTTAAAGACATTGTGTATTATAGCAGACAGTATTTCAAGTTGTCTCTTCTGAGGTGGTAAGGCTTGACGTTGTTGGGTCCAGAAAGACTGCTTCATCTCACCAGTAGAGCTATTTTTTTTACCCATTTTAGATTATCAAAGTTGTTATGGGTATATTCATTCGGTGATGCTTATTTATTCATTTGTTTAAATGGGATTTGTTGAGCCCTCAGCTCAACATTTCTTCTACTTCTTTGCCTTCTAGTTAATTTGCTTCTTGATGAGGAGGCCTCAAAATCATGTCTCCCAAGTACAAAGGTTTCAGTTGGCGAAGCAATTGTACCATGAGGCATCAAAGATATAGTCTGCCCACTGACGGTTCTTTTCATTACAAGGGCTTCAGGTTGTCCCAGTCTTTCAAAAATATAAGATCCTTTTTGGGAGAACTCCTTAATAGAGGTTGGTTGCTGAATTGGTTGACAAACATGATGAGTAAGAGCTTCAGTAAACTGAGGCCTTTCGGCATGACCTCAAACGAGTGCACCACAGGTGGTTACTTCAGAAGTTGCAGCTATAATAGCTGGGAAATCCATGCTACTAAATTGAATGATAATTCCAACGTCTCTTGTGTTGATGAGGACATTAACTAAGCAGTTGTTTGCACCATGCCCTAACTGAACAATGAAAAGATTGCTCTATAGATCCATTCTACCCAAGTGAAAGATGGAGATTAGTAATTAGTAATTGTTATTTCACCCCATACTTTCAAAATGCAGAGGTACTATAAAAAAATAATATTGTAATAAAAATATACTCTACAGAATAATTCATTTGACTTAAAGTCTCATATGTTAATATTTTGAATTTATTACACATTTAAATCATCATTTTTTATTTTGAATTTTCAAATATTTTATTGCTACTATAGCATGTATGACTAAATGAAAGAGAAAACATGCCCCAACCGGAAAATCTATAGGCTCCAAAATTTGCTGACGACCTCGATGAAGAGAGTATGATTTGAGTGTAGGTGAAATTTTTAGAAGGCAGATGGAATAGCAGATAAGACACTGCCCAGAGATTTTGTCCTCAATTTATGAGGACTTTAGATATAGTTCTAAGTATCTTATAGGCGCAAGCACCTATAGTTAATTACCCCTCCCAATGCTGAGAGAGAATTTTCAATTAAGGTTAGTCATTAGGTCGCTAAATGCATAGTGTATAGTAGCAATGTGTGGAGTTTAAATTTTAATCTAATGAAATTCATTATATTAACTTAAAGTAGATGGTTGGGGGAATGATGACATGTCCAATCTAGATCTCATGGTTCCATCATCTCGGCCTGTTATGGTCCCTAGTCTACTTAGTCATAGGAGATAGTCGACCCAACCTGACCGAAGGATCCTTATCAGCAGCCATTGGTTGCGTCATCCAAATAATCTTTGTAGACCTGGGGTGGTGTTTTTCTAAGGAGATAAGCTTAAGTCTACCTTAGTTGATAGAGGGTTTTTTGCCCTATCAGGTGTACCCTATGATTCACATCTCAAGGTATAGATTCATTGGGGAGCATACGGGCTACAATCGAGATCGTAATATAATGGTATCATTTGGCGGCAACTACCCGATCAGAAGACTCTGGTCATAATTGCATCATATGTGAGCCTAGTAACTAAATCATATAGATAGATGACATGGGTCACATCCTTATTGCCATGAGATTGATTGAGAGTGAATATAGAAATACATTTGATTTGACATTGGCTCTTTTATGAGCTAGAGTTTTCTTAATTTATCACTTTAACAAATAGTTACGGAAAGTGTACTGAATGGAGTTTGTTTTAAGTATTTAAGGATTGAATTTTATTTAATCATTAATAGCTTAGTAATATATTAGATTTCACATTTAGTTTGACACTTAATTTAAGTTAATTTAATTTGAAATTAAAATTATATTTTTATGAAAGTATCATCTCCAGTTGAAATCTCCATTCAACACAGCCACCATCGAGGTTTATGAGTTTGGTTGATCATTTAATTTATTATTTCAGATCTTGTTGACTCTATTAGTTTAATAATAGTGGATCAGATCTACTATCATATGATTGAATTAGCTTCTCAGATATTTTAATAAGTTGAAATTCTTATAATAATTGGATTTTTAGGTTTTGTTAACTTGGACATCTAAAGCAAACATAGACATCCTCTAAGTTTAAATATTCAGCATAATATTGAGGCACATGCTAGTGTTTGACAATTCATATAATTTTATTTCTAAATCATGAAATGGATTTTATATTTTCATTTAATTCTAACTTAGTCTGCGTAGCCTTTTTCGACATTAAAAAATGCACTTTAAATTTCTATGTCTGAGCACATGCATGTATTTATAGCTTAGATAATTTCATATAATTAATGAAATCATTGACTTTAAAAATCATAATTAGAATGAAATTTCTTAATTTTTAGATTTAGATAAGCTTCATAATTTATGGAGAATTTAGCATCGCCTTCTGTCTGCTTGTACGAAGAATTATAGATTCGACGACGAGGAAGGCATTTTAAAGTATTCTCATATCTTATTAGATCCCTTAGAATAACATTTAATTGCTTTCTTTTATTTAAAGTTGATTAGTCTTTGAATGTTCAATAGACTTTCCTTTATTTCTATTGACTATTCTCAAACTCATCACAAACTATATTTAACTTCTCCTTGATCCAATTTGAGTGTTTAATAAGACAAATAATATACTTCAAATATTTTTCAAGAATTCATTGATTATGCTTATTAGTAATCATTCGATCTCATTGAAAATCTCTTATGAATTTCTTGATTTTCTCCAATTCATTTGGAGTGAATTATGACTTATTATATTCTAATTCAGAAGATATTTTGTGCTCTGATATTGATAGTCATCTTCTAAATGGACGATATTGAATCATTTATATTTCTAATATTCAATTCATTTCAAATTTAGTGATTTACATATCTCACACCTAAAATTTATTATTTACTCAAGTAATACCTAAATCTTTTAAATACATCATTTTTTGAACTGCCATATACATCCCATAACTCCATTTTGGGACGTGAACAACTCCTCTCCCTCTTCTTCCCTCATTCTGAACTCCTTTTAGCGAGATTAAAGGCGTGAAACTCTTTGTCGTGAAGAAGGAATCGTGCGTGGACTTCTCTTTGCTCTCCCTCCTCAACTTCCCTCGTCAAAAACCATCCATTCGTCGCTTTGTTTCATTGAGTAAGCTTTATTTCATTCATTTGAAAAGTATCAAGTTCTAATACCTAATCTAACTCCACTATTCACGAATACTCTTTGCACCTTTTCGAGCGATCTCCTCTCTCACTCTCTCGTTCTCCTTCCCTCTTGAAGTTGCAACTCCACATTGACGATTTCCTATGATCTCGAAAGATCAACTCGAGCTTTGTTTCATTCATTTGAACAAAGTATCAGAAGTTCTATTCATTCGAATAAAATACAATTAATTGGCACTATTTCGGAAGAATTTTAAGAAAATAAATTTAGTAAATTCACAAAAAAAAAAATTAAAAGATCGACAAAACAAATGAAATTGCTTGCTTACAAAATAAATTGCAAAACCTCTCAAGTTATCCCGTGTTCTTTCCTGAACTCTTTTTCAAATACAAACTCATAAAGAAGATCATCTGATCGTAAACAAAAGAATTTATTTGAAAGAAAACAAAAGCAAAACGTAAAATTTTAACTCCGTCTCTTAATTAGATCGTTGACATTTTCAATACACAAACTCCAGAAAGCAGATGTAGAAAATGAGAGAAATGACTATTGAATAATGATTCCAATAAACACACTCCAATACTTCTCAAGGGTAATCAAAAGATTCAAAGCCAAACAAAATAACACCCATCTCATTTCTATCCAAAATTCTTACTTTATTGGGCCTTTCTCTCAAGCCATTCTCATAATCATACTGGTATTCATCATCTCCCTCCCTTTTCTCTCCAATTTATTAATTCAAAAGCAACCACCCTCTGCTCCTCCTGTAAGCGTGAGTAAAAAAATGGTGAAATCCTTAAACATTACAGTAAAGCTATAAAACCCAGAGGAAAGACACTGAAAAAGAGAAATTATATAAGTATTTCACTTATTTCATCATTGTTTTCTTCATAGTTGGTAAGCTTTGTTTCATTCATTTGAATTTTTTGCGGATATAGTCATGCGTGGTGGAGTAAAGATGCCAACAAAAGAAGGTTTGAAGTAGGGACATGCTATATGAACATGTAAGCCCGACAATGATAATTCAATGAACTTGCTTTATATAATGAAGATCCATTAACTAGTCAAGTTGCAGAAAATATATCATTAGTAGTTCACCTTTGATGATGCAATGAGTTTCAAGCATTTTATTCGGTCTAAGGCTATTCATGAGAATTTTGGAGTGAAGATAAAAGCCAGTGACAAGACACGAGTCATTGTCACTTGTGCTTATGTAGGATGTCCTTGGAGAATGAGAGCTTCTTTATGTGTAGATAGGCAAACATTTGAAGTCAGAAAAGTAGAAAATTTACATGTATGTCCAAGTGTCAATAGAGCAGGAAACAAGCAGGCTACATCTAAATGGGTTGTTGAACAAATCCAAGATATAGTTAAAAAACATCCCGACATCCCTCCAAAACAAATAAATGAAGAATTAGAGAGTAAGTATGGGCTATCACTGCCTTATATGAAATTGTGGCGTTCAAGAGAATTAGCACGAGACAACCTCTTTGGGCCAGTTGATGACAACTAAAAATGCGCTTGATGGATCAAACTCAAAGATGCCAGATGTAGACAACAATTACGTTCAGTATCATATCGACTTGGGAAGTAGGGAAAAAACTAGGTTAGAGGGCAACATAGATGAAGTTGAGGCAATTGATTAATGAGAGTAATAGCTACTAGTAGTTTTCATAGTAGAAATTACATTTTTTTGGCACACATATGAAATCGACAAGTTTTGTTGTTGCTTTTAGTTTCAAGGGTAGCATGATTTTTTGTAAACTTTCTTCTCAGATTATAATCACAAAACTGCAAGTTGCTTTCCTTAATTTCAATCAGAATTCTTTTCTGTAATTTGGGTTTTATATTCTCCCTTATATTGATTTATATATATATATTGGTTGTCACTGAAGAGTTAAATTTTTGGGTTGAAAAGGTGTTTAGTTACTTGCGTATCTATTCAAATATCGATGCCCTTTTGACTTATACTTCCTATTATTATGTTCTCTTTAGCTTTCTTTGTGGATCGCTGCTTAGCGCTTTGGTGGCACGCTTTCTAGAAGATAAATAAACTAATAGTATTTTGATCACAAATTTAATTGTCGGACTCGTTTCAATCAAATGGAATGTTGCATGCAGATGCCGCATTGCTCTCTAATTTAGCAACTCAATGGTTATGTTTTGTGGCTAAAGAACTTCTCCATGCTCGATATTAGGTGTTGTGGTTATAATACTTGATATTAAGCACTTCTTCCATGCTCGATGCAGTGTACGTGCAATCATTTTTTAAAATATTTTTTTATTTTTATTTTGGTTTGGTAATTTCCTAAAATAGTAGTCTTGCGAATGTGTTATCAAATTTTAAACTCATGATGTTATATATATATATATAATATATATATATATATATATATATATATATATATATATATATATATATTAGGGATTCTAAACTCAGGGGCTCATGCTCTGTCTTTCACAACTGGCATGTATCTTCTATTGCATGGCCATGATTTCTGGTATTGAAGAAACACAGGATGCATTTCAGATACTCAAATTCCTGTCTGCTTTTGTTTAATGGGACGTAAGACTACCATTCAATCAATCGCAATCAGTTTCTTATGCAGGAAACATAAGAAAACACTCACTTTATAGTCGATTTAAAATACAGACTTACAGATTTTCTAGATATATGGATATCTAATTCTAGTTCTACTAAAACTGCCTGCACATTGATATTCTAGATATATGAATGTTCTTTAATCTGTTCTAACTGGTCACTTAGCATTGAACAAACGCCTTTTATATAAACTAGTTCCATTGATTACTCTGAACCAAATTTGAACCAGCATTCAATCAATTACTACATTCAATCAATTGCATTTTAAAAGAATTCTACCAACACATTCAACCAATAGAGACAATATATAATAAAAAAAAACAGTTCCATTGATAGTAGGTGCCACATTGTCTTTACAAATTCTTTGATCTTCACGAGCCATCAAATACATGATTAACTTAAGGATAAAAAACATAATTGTCATGATGAAAACGAGCATTGCCAACATAATTTTGTTTTGGGTTGAGATGGTCTCAAGTTTCTTCATTATGTTCTCTTGAGAAGCTCTTCCTTGATAATTCATTTCAAATGCTCTGTCATCACCATTTAAGGATAAAATACAATCATCTTTTATGCGATTTGAGAACCTTAAAATTTTTTTACCATAAGTCCTTTCTTTATAGCTTGTGAATATGGCATTGTAAATTCAGCATCACTTGATGTTCTCTCGAGATGCCCATCAATGTGGATGATTGACTTGAGCTCATTTTGGCAATGTGTAATCTATTAAATAAAGTCAAGAAAAAATAACAAATTAGTAACAATTAAGGACACTTAAATTAAAAAAATGAAAAACAAACAACTATTACCGGATAAGGCTGCTCAATCAGTGGATGAATTTTGAAGGAAGAACTGATTAAAAAAATATTAAGTCATATGATGCAATTGATAATTAACAATGTTGAAGCTGGTGTTTTTTATAGTTGAACTATAATAGCAATCATTAGATATAGATTAAACAACTTACTCACCTAGCAAGCGAATGCATCAATGAATAGACAAAACCATTAGAGATAATTGAGCAGCTGTGCAATTTCTTCCTTCGAATGAAGTATGCAACCATGCAAATTCAACTACAAATCTTGATCGGTTGAAGTGAGAGCCATTAGAGGTGCAGACAATAAAATCGAAATATGGACAAAATAATAGATAGATCAATACTCATGTAGGAACCAATTTACTCAGATATGTAGCTCAAAACTCAATTTGGTTACAGCTTTTTTATATTCGTTTCCTTAGCCAATTTAATGTGATTTATGAAGCTCGATAAAAAGTGAATGAGCTCAAATATAGACATGCTTATTTACTTATTTCGTGCACAAATTCATTTGTTTTCCAAAAAGTGACTTGACACGGGCTTCATAAAAAAACTGACTATTTTCATTAAACGAATCATCTAATATTTAGTACAAAGCTTGATTCCAACTTCTATATTTTTATAAGGGCATATTCTTAGTCTCATTTAAATTAGTTTGTGCAATTTATTAGCTTCATCTACATTTGCATATTAGAAAAATGAAGAACATATTACAAAAATTATGTTAAGCTTTATGATATAAGTCATGTCAGATCTTGAGGTTCTCTGACTAAACTATTCATTCAAGCTTGATTGAAACTTGACTAAGCCCTGCTTAAATTCTATGACTAAATTTATGTGCATACAAGCAAACACAAGTTTTTCTCTACCATATCAAGAAAGATGCATACAGATACTTATTTTGGCGTAGCTTGGATCGTTTTGCTTTTTCTAGGGACGGACGAGAGGCTGGCCTCGGGATGTGAATCACGGGAAGAGACGAGCTGACGTCAAGATCTTTGGATTGATCGGTCTCTGAGACCGGACGAGAAATCGTCAGCGTGTGGAGTTGAGTGGGCTTGACAGAACGAGAAACGAAGAGTGGAGAGAGATCGTTGAGCAAAGCAAAAGTATTGACTGTGAATAGTAGAGTTAGATTAGGTATTAGAACATACTTTGTTCAAATGAATAAACAAAGCGTGAGGTTTCTAGCAGAAGTTGAGGCAGAGGAGAGCGGGAAGAAGTCCACGGCCTTCCTTCTTGACGAACTAGAGTTCTTGAGCGAACAGAGGGTTTATGCGTCTTTAATCATAAGGAGTTGTGACGAGGAAGTTTACGCGGAGGAGAGAGTTATTTCGTTCTCTAAGCAATTATATACCAGATATCACTGAGTTGGTGGTAAAAATGATGTATTTAAAAGATTTAGGTGTTACTTGAGTAAATAGTAAACTTTAGGTGTGAGATATGTAAATCACTAAGAATTTCGATCCGTGGTATGGGTGTAAATTCCCCTTTCTATTATTATTATCATTTTTTTAGGAGAAATTATTTAGGTAATTTTTTTTATTTTTATCATTATCATGTTATATATATATATATAATTTGTAGACAAAATTAATATTTTGAGTTCAACGATATAGTCACATATCGAAAATTTCAAGCGGCGTCGAGTCGATAAACAAATTGTTAATTTAAACATCATCGCGCCAGCTGTAATTTGCTTCACACTTCGAAAGCGACCAATATCTTTAATAGTTTTCAATGTTTTGGCGATGGCAATAGTTTTGTGAAGGAGCATTCGATAACGTCAGCTCTTGACTTCAATATGCTTGAAATTGCCTATCTATTTATTTTCTTCATTGGATAATAATTAGTTGATATGAAATATCAATTCTAATTAATTTTGATATTATGAACAAAATGAATGCGGTAGATTTCATGATATTTTGTTTGATCGAATTTGATGATTGGTTAATCTGCATTGTAAACTTCAACTCGATATTCGCATAAACTTGTAATTGGTGTCTTATTTGAAAGGTTTTCGGCGTTTGTCTAAAGACAATAAATTTTTCGAAGGTCGTTTGGACATCGTCGCGGCTTACTTTCGATGCTGGCGCATATTATTGATCTCTGATTTATTATATGCATATTTATATTCTTATCAATTTCGACGTTACAATGGCGGAGTCCATTCATCAATCAGATGTCATTTCAACTAATTTTATTGAAGTCCGTGTATTTCCTTTCGATTTCATTTATTCTCAAGTTGAAACTTATAAATTTCGACTTATGGCTATATGGATCAACAATTATAATAATAAATATTACATATTTTTATTATAAAAAATTAATATATGTACTAATATTGATATGATATATATATATATATTATATTGCCTGCTCTTTTTTTAACTTTCTCTTTCTTTCCCATATATATTTTTATTTTTTTCTTCCATTCAATTTTTCTTATTTTTGAAAACTTATTCAAAAAAAATTTATTTTACTTTTTTATTCAAAAAAACATAACATCACATGAGTGATATTTTATGATATTTTATTGCACTATTTCTTAATTTCACAATTACACATAATATAATTCATACTAATTATGCATTTTTTTAGAATTATATGTTCATATCAATTGATGAGGAATTATTCGTCATAATCAAATTAAATAACTAAATTAAACAAAATCAAATTTTCTCTTCTTAGAATCCAATCGATAATGTATTTCTTTTGTCTCATCGTATTATTTTTTCTCCATTTTAATCTCTTTCATTATTTTTTATTTAATTGGATTAATTTTTGAATGTTTTCCCCTCAAATTATTAAAAGTCTATTTGAAATAGTTGCAGCTAAATGAAAAATCTATGATGGAGAGACTCTAGAATAAGTTACGATGAATATATATATATATATATATATATATATATATATATTGATATGACCGAAAATTCTCTAGTAAGCGAATCTTGATGCAGAAAAAGTCAGAAATTGAAATTGGTGAGAGACTTAAAATATCATTGGAAACTTTGGGACATCAGTTAAATTTTTAAAAGCTCTCAAATATGTGTTTATAATAGTCAATCGAGCGTCTCGAGTTCAAAAGATCTTACAATTCACTTCATTTGAGCATTCAAATACACAAAATACATCATATGATCAGGGAATCATCATGAGTCGATGGAGTGGGTGATGCGGTTTTGCATGTATTCTGAGGCGTCCTCCTCGATCTATAAATAGCATTCTCATATGAGGCAGTGAAGGATAAGAGAGAGGAGAGCTCAAGATCCTCAAACATAATCGTCGCACTCGGATGCCATCGTAGCCGATCGGCCCATCGTCGCCGTATGATCGGCCATTTGTTGCGTCATCACCGTATCGTCGGTCATCGGTCATCACATCGTCGTCAACTTCATCGTCAACATCGTCGTCATGCATTCAACATCGTGATCGTACGTCGTCGTCAACTTCATCGTCACATCTGTCATTGTCATTACTAGCGTTGTTCCTTTCTCATATCTCGTAATTATCGGGAAGATCTTGTACTGAAATACATAGTGGAAGCTTTTCTTGGGCTGGTTTTCCCTCTTTTGAGTTTCCACGTAAAATTCAGGTTTTTTGTTGTTCCTCTTTAAATACTATTGTGTTGGATTTCAAGCTAAAGCGAAAACTTTTACTCTCTGCGATTGGTTCTAGCTTGGCGGTTTGGCCGTCGTGGGATAGAACCCTCAATCACAATTTACGTGAAAACCATCATAATAGCCATACTTTAATGCGAACTCGCTCCAACTCCGTCACTCTCGAAACCAATCCTTGAACCAAGGGATGCTTACGCCTCACTTCCCACGATAGGCTGATCGTCGGTGAAGGCGGCGAATCTCTTTAGAAGATGGGTAATGCGTGAATGGAAGAGTCTCAAAATGAGATGATCGACTTTTGCGAAACACACGACCACTTCTCGCGGCAAACACATCTCCCCAAGATCGATCGTTAGCGGGGAGGTCAAAATGCTAATCTCCACACTGAAGTTCCTCGCTTCCAGAGCGGTGATCTTGATCTCCTTGACCGCCTTCTATCATCCATCACGTCGACTCAACTGCTAATCCACCAATTATTGTGGGTAGCTTGGCATGTTCTCGTCCTTGACTCCACTCGTCATGTTATACATGCAGAATTACGATGCTTAATGCAAGGCAATTTCACCTTCAAGAGAAATTATCTTCTCCTCACATATGAGGAATCCTCACCTTTAGGCTATTCTTCAACATCCTATTCATGGGTTTCAAGCAGACATTGATTCTATGAAGGCGTGACCCACATGAACACATCGACCATTCTGGGTATCATGCATATCCAGCGAGCTCACACCTTGCTTTGTCGGTCTTTCGATTACCCTCAAGGACAAGCTTCGCGGTTCTACTCCCTTCAAGGGAATCCATCCATACCTTTGACTTCGCCAAGATTTTTGTAGAGCAGTTCATTGCAAGCGAGGATCATTAAAGATTCCTCCCATCTCTCGACATTCATCAAAATGAGGGTGAATCACTTAAAGAATACTTCGAGATTCTCCTCAGCTTCGCCAAATACAGGGTAGACCACGAATTACTAAGAGGAGTTTTCCTTGGGGGCTCGTCAGGGCCTTTCTACTCGTCATGCGAGATCTGTCGCTCGTATGTGACTTAGTTCATCGTGTGGAAAAGATTCTGGATGAGTATTAATGCCCATGAAAATAATTTGAACAATCCACAAAAAGCGTAAGAGTGCTCTAGGAAACAGATCAACAATCCCATCGGAAGAAGCAACAAGCGGTCATGATTTCCCTCCACGGCATCAGCGATCAAACTGGAATACACGCCAGACACATCTCGTGTTAACCTCCTAATATTGAGATGAAGAAATATCAAGTATCAAACCAAATTCGGAAATCGGGGCAATATTGTCACTTCCATGAAGTCGTGGACATACTCTTGAGGGCAAACAACTCAAAGAGAAATTGAGAGGCTCATTCGGAGGATATCTACGTCAATTTGTGCAAAACCAACCAACTCAAAACATAGCTCCAAGCGGGGCAGGACAATCATCACGAAATAACATAATAGTCGCCAAATAGTTGGAGAAATTGAAAGCGATTGCAGTGGGCCACTACTATCTAATCAAATCTTCATCGCCTTTGAAGAGCGAGTTAAAAAAAATCTTGTATTAATCATCCCATCACTTTTAATAACTTCGGACTTGGAAGGAGTCCAAGTTCACATCAAGATCCTCTTGTCATCATGGGATTGGTGACCCATGTTATGTTGTTAAGAGAATTTTGATTGATAATGGGAGTTCGTTGATGTTTTATTTTACTCCACCTTTCTTAGCATGGGTGGTTAAGGAAAAACTTCAACAGACCATTATATGGGTTTGATAATCACCACATGCAGTGGAGGGACAATCACCCTTCCGTTGTTCTTGAGAATTTCCTCAACAAGTCACTCACTCGATTCAATTCATAGTGGTCAAGTCAAATTCATACTGCTATATTTGGAAGACCCTCCTCAATCTTGGTCTTTGTCACTTGGTACCTCATCTTAAGATAAAATTTCAAACTCCCATTGGGGTTGGAGTAGTGGAAATCAACAAATAACATCATGTTACCTCAAACAAGCTCAACCATCCCGAATAAAGAAGTACCTAGGGTTTTGCACGTAAAGACGCTCACTTCATTATCGGATGACCAAGCAGTCCATGATGACGATCCATAGGAAAAACATTCCTTAAAACTTGGAACATGGAGGTCTCGAAAAGTGTTATATGTAATCATTGGTGTATAAATATTGTAATCTTTAATTTATCCTTTGTCCTTTCCTCTCCACCTCTTGTCCTTTGTTAACTCTCTCTAAAATATATCTCGTCCACTTTTGTTAAGTTATCTTGTGACAATATTGTATCACCAACATTATTAAAGTAATGAGTTTATGGTTTTCCTTATAAGCTTGTTTCTTCTTCATTTAATCCTCCCACTTGAGAATATACAACTCACGTTGTATCTCAATGATCAATCCCAGGGGACTTGATCGGACCTCTTCCATCTGAGTTAACGTCATGAGTCACTTTCAAACAACCTGGTTGGGTTAGAAATCAGGCATTCGACCTCTTCCATACGAGTTGCGTCGCCGGGACACTCGACAAACAACAGGATAGGTCAAAGGTCGCGGTGGACTTCCGACCTCTTCCATACGAGTTAACGTCGTGGGTAACACCACGACAAACAACCGGATAGGTCAAAATCCCGGATTCAATTTGACCTCTTCCGAGTTAACGTCATGGGTAACACTCGACAAATAATAACCGGATAGGTCAAAAGGTGATTCAACCTCTTTCTGAGGTTAATGTCGCGGTAACACCACGACAACCTCGGATAGGTCAAAATCTTGGCCATTCAATTAACCTCTTCCATAGGGTTAACGTCGCCGGGTAACACTCGACAAACAACCGATAGGTCAAAATCCCATCGTCACGTCAGCGGCCACGTGCATCACGCCGTCGGCACCAATCGCATTCGGTCATCTCTGCGCGCGGTCACCACCATCGTCGTCGGTCATCCCACCTACGCCGGTCGCCACCGCCGTGCGTCAATTTGACTTGCGCCGACCACCCGTCGGCCGACTATAGCCGTCAGCGTCATTCGCGCGTCATACCGTCGGCAACCCGTCGCCGATTCTGCTACCACCCCGTCGTCGCCAATAGCGGTCGCCACCTCACGCGCTAATTGCCGTCATCGATGCGGTTTCATTGCCGACCACCCCGTCGACGCCATGGCGGTCACCGTGGCCATTACAGCCGGTCCGCTGCCGACCATCGGCAACGATCTCAGGTCATCTCCGGCGACCCATGCGGTCGCCATCATGTCGTTGGTCATCCCGTATTCTGCATGCCATCCACCGTCGACGGTCGCCGATTGCATTCGCCCGACACCTCATCGTCGGTAGCCCGTATCGGTCCGCCGTATCTGCGTGTTGTCCAGCCGCTCGACCATCGCGATCTCCGTAGGTCGCACCGTCAGCGTTATCCTCGACCACCTCGCGGGTCAGTCGCGACCAATGTCGTGACCCCATCGTCGAGCATCTTATTCGACGTCTTGATGTCGCCTCAAACGGATGGTCCGGGAGGTTGGCGCCTCTTTCGAGGAACAACGGCGTAATCTGGGCTTGAGCCTCAAACCGGTCGGTCCGGCGAGGTGATTAACACCTCTTTCGAGGCGGAGCACTGAGTATGAGCTACGGGTCTTGATGCCTCCAGCGGTCGGTCAACGAGGTCGGTTAACCTCTTTCGAGGGAACTGAGTATGAACCAGTCTTGATCGCCTCAAACCCGGTCGGTCAGGCAGTGTTGACACCTCTTGAGGGAAAGCGGAGCACTGCCGTATGAACTACAGTCTTGATCGCCTCGAACCCGGTCGGTCGGCGGTCGGTTGACCTCTTCGAGGGAAAGCGCCTGCGTATGAGCTACGGTCTTGATATAACCCCTCTCAGAAGAAGAAAGCAGAGAGTGTTGAAGAAGTGTGCCTTCTCCTGGCCTGGGGTTTTATAGACCAGGGGGCAAAACAAAACGAAAGAAAGCAGCGGAAATCAAAAGCTGATCCGCAGTTGTAACCAGGCCACAGACCGGACCGGAAGCCAGAGCCAGTCATAACCGCTCGACAAAGCTCGAACGGCCCGTAGCGCTGGCCAGCCGACCGTGACGTCATTCCTCGGCCAGCCGACTCGCGAGCGACCGCAGCCATTTATCCGTGTTCAGCGGCCGTCTTAGGCCAGCGTCAGCAGTCCGACCCGTCATCAGCCGTTCCCATGCGCCGACCGCGTCGTTCCGACAGCAGCCACTGCAGCCGTAGCCGACGCCGTAGTCCCAGCCGCCATGTCTTGTAGCGTCGCATACGACCGCCATTCGGCATGCGATCGCCCAGCATGATCCATTCGGATGGTCAGTAATCTCAATCTCGCAGCATACTGCGTTGCGACCTGCATCGACGTAGTTATAATATTATGCTCCATAAACATCTGTTTTCTCAAAATGCGGTTAATGGACCACAATTTCATTGAAGAATTTACTATTTTCAAATTTGATATATATTTTTTGGATGATTGAGATAATGTCATCCAAAATAGGGGCAACGATATGATTCGAAAATTCCTCTAACGCGAATCTTGATCTTAGAAAGTAAAATTGTCAGTGGCGGTCAGAGCACTTAAAATATCATTGGAAACTTTGAGACATCGGTTAAATTCTAAAAAGCTCTCAAATATGAGTGTTTATAGTCGTCGGCGTCTCGACCCGGGTTCCAAGATCTTACAATTCGACTTCATTTGAGCATTCAAATACACAAAATACATCATATGATCGAGGGAATCATCATGAGTCGATGATGAGTGGTGCGGGTTTTGCATGTATTCTGTCCTCGCCGTCATAAATAGCCTCATTCCCAGAGGAGGCCGTGAAGGAGAAGGGGCAAGCAGAGAGAGAAGGCTCAAAGATCCTCCAAGCCGCAATCGTCGCACTCCGTCGTCACCGTAGCCATCGGTACGTGATCCCGTCGTCGTCGACCATTATTGCGTTCACCGAGCCACTATCGTCGATTAAATCATTGCAACATCGTCGTCAACTTGTTCGTCAACATCGTCATTCGCTTAAATTGTCAACATATCGTATTGTCACATTCTTGTTGCTATTTCTAAATATCTGATGCAGAATTGATTTTCTCTCTTTTAGGGTTTTACGTAAAAGTGCGGAGTTTTCTTTGTTTCTTTAAATACGCATTGTCTTTGGATTTCACAACAAGGCGAAAACTTTTTTCTATCGCGGCGGTTCTCAGACGAATATATATATATATATATATATATATATATATATATATATATATATATATATATATATATATATATATATATTAAAATTTGTCTAAAGTGATATTATTGGGGATGGAGATGGGATATCACTTTAGGCGGTCAAATCTGATATATCATACAATTAGGTATTATATTTGCTCATTTTAGGCAGGATATCACTTTAGATAAATTTTCTATATATATATATATATATATATATATATATATATATATATTTAAATTATAACTTTTTACGATCATCATAAATATCTAATTAAATTAAAAAATATAATTTTCTATCATAAATTTTTCTAGACATTGCCCGAATACAACTCACCAAATGGTGCTACAATGCCGCCCACAGCCCTCTGCCTAAGCTTCGTTTGAAAAAAAACTGTCATTGTATCTTATTCAAATAAAAAAATGACATCACCAACTAATTATTGTCGAATAAAGAATATTTAAGTCAATAAATTATTCAATATTTTCTTTCATGCACCAAAGTCTAACTTGATTGGTGGACATTTCTTTGACTATCAAACATGATTTCACCCACCCTAAAATCTTAGACAGATCGATTTGAATGCGACTTTAATAAAGTGGACCAAATCAAACATTATTTTCTCTATGGAATCGTTGAAAAAAAACGAAAAATAAAAAAAAAATTAAAATCAAAAGAAAATATAAAGGGTGTTCATATACGGTCAACAGGACTTGTCAAAAGCAAATGACAATTAACACAACCTTATAGTTAGTAATAAAATAAATTTGTTGATTTTTCAACTAGCATTAATGATGTGGCTTGCTCTAATTTTTATTTTATTCATTTTCTAATATAAATCAAATATTTGATGTGAAGAGGCTATTTGTTGGAAAATAGTGTTGATCCTCAATTATATTTAGAGTTATTAAATCGATATAAGTATAAGCCAAGTTAACTAAGTCAATATGAGATTAAGGTTTCATTTGACTAAGTTTTTTCGGATTGAAAAGTACTTTAAAGTATTCTTGAAAAACTATTTATTTTCCTTTGTTGAAAAGTTAAAATGAACTTTTAATTGAAATGGGTAAAACACAATTTCAAAAAAACACTATTCAAATCAAAATTAAAATTCACCGCCAAAAAACTTAAAAAAACGGCACCAAATTTGACAAGTTATTTATGAATCACGTTCAATCAATTTTGACTTGAAATTCATTAAGTTGTTCGCAAATTTTGAGACACACGGATTAAAGAATTAATACTCTCAATTAAAGAATTAATACTTATATAATCAAGATTAAATCTTATCTAAATAATTTATAAATTTATACTCCACATTTAATATATTTTAAATCATAAGCTCATTTAATTTGTATACTTAATTAACCATATTTAATGTGCTAAATGTATATAATAAAGGAATATTAGATCTTATATAATCAGGTTAGGTTATTTATTCATTTATTAAGTGTCCTATTCTACGTAATGATGCCTCAAAGCTGATGAAGGAACAATTTTAAATAATTTGAATGAATTCTTGATCCTTAATTGAATGAATTCTTGATCCTTACATATTTTTTTTCTCTCTTTTTTATATTTCACTGAAGATCAATTTATTAGAAACCTGAGAGATAAAATAATTTTAAAATTAAATATAAAAATAAAATTTTTTGAAAGCAATTATTAAAATTATATATATTTTATAATATTTTTTTAATAATTATTATATTCTAATAAATCTAATTATAAACAGATTTTTTTATTAGAAACAACTGTCTATAAAATAAATCTGCGAGGAAACTATTTCACATGGACGTGAAATTACTTTGCTGAAATATAACATACATATCATGTATTTACATATCTAATCTTTAAATTTCAATTTTTACATATATATATATATATATAACATCTTAATCTTCAATATCACATCAAAAATATCATCCTCCTTCACTTTTTAAAAATAAAATACACCTTTTTAAGTATAGAAAAATATTAGATAAATAACTATCTAATTTTAGGAATTAGATATGTAAATATATAAGAATTGTATGCTATGTATGTAAATCTCCCTAAATTATTTTACAAATATTCTTTTATTTAAAGATTATGCAAACATATTTTTTAATTTATTGGATAAAAATTAGAAGAAAATTAGGAATAATATGCACTTGATGTTATTAAAAAAGTATAGTTTTATATTGTTTTTAAAAATAAAATATAATTTTATTAATTTAAATGCAAAAATTAATATATTCTTTTCGAGCATTTATACATACTTGATTTTATATGACCAAACAACACCTCTCTCTCTCTCTCTCTATTTATTTTAAAATATGTATATATATCCGACGGTGGGATGGGATGCGGAGAGAACGCCGTGACGCCCTTCTTGCAGTTCGCATTGGTCCCACAGCGTCAAATTACCCCCACCAAACTCGACCTCTAGAAGATAATAATTTAATATTTATTTAAATAAGATTCATTTAAATTCTTAATTAAATACATAGAATTTTTCTAAAATCTTAATTTAAGAATATATATATATATATATATATATATATATATATATATATATCTTAATTTGATCAGTTTTTTATATTGATAAATATATTCATTTGTTGAAAAAGGGATCGCTAAAAATTTTATGATAATTTTTTTATTTTTTATTTTTTAGTTTTTTTATAAGATTGATCATTTAAGTAGCTATATAAAATATTAAATAAATATTTGATAAATATGATAAATTTTTTACTTATTTTTTAATTTAGAATTTGATAATAAAATTTGAAAATAATATAAAAAATAAATTGAGGCAAATTAGTTTTTTCATTCATAAAATATTAATAAACACAACCTCAAGATAAATAATTTATTGTATTATTAAGGCTATAATAGGCCTTTCATTCCATCAGTTGAAAATAGATTACATAATATTGAATATAATTTGATTTTTTGTGATTGTGAAAAAAAATGATAAATATATTTCAAAATATGATGATAATAATCAAGTCGTGACGATCAAGTGATGATAACATGGCTGTAATAATCGAGCAATAGTAGAGATATAATGATAGTTGGATATTACGAATAAATTTCATCATAAATTTTGGATAAAAATTTAAATTTTTTTTATTTTTAAGCTCTTTTCATATTTAAATTCTTTTTATGCGAATAATGTGAATTTATTAGTAGCGACGAAAATGATATTTTAATAATTTTAATTAAAATATCAGAATATTTTATCAGATAATACATATTAATTCATTTAATTATAAATTATTTATTCATTATTCAAATACTTGATGACCTTGAAATTAAAAAAGTATGAGTTTATTGTATTTTTCTCATCAAAGTATTTGTTTTAATTATAAGCACATGATAATATGAGATATTGAGATCATTTGGTATTTAATTAATATTATAATATATTTTAAGTATTTGGTTTGAGTTTTTTTAAATGATATTAGATCACTTTTAATATGTTTTTGTTACTTCAATATAATATATTTATTTTAATTATAAATTTTGTCAAATTAGAGTTCTAATATTGTGGTTTTTTAGTTAAAAAAATTTTAATTCAACAATTACTTTACAAGTCGTGCTTAATCTAATTATTATTTACTGTCCCGTTAATCAGAAATGTTTATATATTAAATTCGATTTAATATGTGTATAATATAAATTTTATTCGATTAACGATATTATATATATATATATTTTAAAAATAAATTTATTGATAAATTCAATCCGACGGAGCGAAATGGAGATGCAGAGGAGTCAATAAATACTTGATTTAATGGTGGAGCAGGTCGTAGCTGCCGTTGAGCTGCATTGCTTGCTCTTTGTGTGAGAGCGTCACCGTATTCGGCCGCTGCCGACGTCGTCACCGAGCCGCCGCCGCCGCTTCTTACCTTTCCCCTTTTCAATGTATCCTGAAGAATCGATCTCTCCGAAGGTAACAGTCTTTCTCTTGTTGTTCTGTGAGAAGTCCGAATTCGAGAGGATTCTTTGATCAGGATTGTTGAGCTGTAGCGGGGTTGATTTTGCAAATAAATCTGCACGATTCATTCTGTTTAGCGCCTTCATGGTTTTGGCTTTTGAGTTTCTTGTAGAGAAGGAACTGATGCTGTCAAATTTATCTTCAGGACCAAAGAGGACGAGTGCTATTTTCGCAGCTATCTGTTATCTTTCGTTTGGGTGGAGCCCAATTTTTAATGAGGGGAGAAATTGCTCTGTGGGAATTCTTGAATTTATTCTGATTTGAGTATTATTTTAGGAATTGTCCTTTTGTGTCCTCATCCATATATTTAAACCCTAATAAATCAGGACACTTACTGTTAAAATTAGATGTATTTGTGAAACCTCTTAACCTGAATAAAACTAATTTCTTAAACATCAGTCACCTTTTGGTGTATTAGCTGGAATTTCGTCAGAAATTTAAAAAATAGCGTGCTCATACGGGGGCACTCCTAGGAAGTTACAGCAATAGGATAAAATTGTGAGGCTATTAAGTCAAAGTGGACACTATTTGGATAGTTAAGAGTTTGAGTCATTATAAATGGTATTAAGCCTTACACTAGCTTGAAGATGGAAACTAAGTGCCGCATATAACAAAGTGCTACACCATGGGAGCCACCTCTTGAACTCTGGATGGGACGAAGTGAGGCATAGTGGGAGTCACCTCTTGAACTTATAAGGGCCACCTCTAGAATACTATCTGTCTGGTGTATAATTTTGAGTTAAGGACACTGATGAGGACGTTAGTTATTTAAGCAAAAGAGATTATTACACCCCTTAATTAGAATAAAACTAAATTCTTGAAGATTGAGGTGCTTTTGGTGTAATGGTTGAAATTTCATTAGAAATTTTAAAGTTAAGCATGCTTATACATTTGCATTCTTGAGATGAGTGACCTCCTAAGAAGTTACACTAATGAGATTCGTGAAGTTATTGGGTTTAAGTGAACAATATCTTGATGGTTGTTAATTGTTTGGGGTTGTTACAATATTTATAGTATTTTAATACGTGGTATAATGTGAAAAGCTTCGAGGACAAGTAATTCATGTTCAACATTAAAATGTAGCAATAACGACTCTATTTTTTTGTCTCGTTTGTAACAAAGATTCAGAGCATATTTTATTATTTGCACAATTTTTCTCTGTTGTCACTTGATAAGAATTGTAGTTCGATGAGTGTTTAATCGAAAAGGAGTTTCATTCAGTCTTTTGATGTACGAGAAGTTGAAAATTTCTTTCTCAGTAAGCTTTGTGTACTTGCTTATATTTAACATACTTAAATAATACAACAATCAACAACAACAACAACAAGAAGCTTTATCCATCATTAAGTCAATTTTATGAATCCTTTGTCTCAATTGTGTCTATTATGTCAAATTCTTATTCAATTTAAGTATACTAAGGTCATTTTTATACATCTTAACTATGTCTTTTAGGTCTATCTACCTTTTCTTAACAAGGCAAATCTAAAGCGTCTACTCTAACCAGTCATTTATGACGGCTTTATATATATTAACCAATCTAGGCGATTAATCAATCTTATCACATGAGCTACTCCAACTTTTTCCCAAACATGCACATTTCACATTTTATCTCTAAGAGTAAAGCCACTCATCCACTTGAGCACCCTCATCTCTGCACCATAAATCATTGCAAGTCTTACCACCATCTTATAAAATTTTCTCTTAAAATTTAGGCGGTACTTTTCTATCATACAACAGGCTAGATGTATTCCTCCACTTCAACCATCTAACTTGAGTTCTACTAATAACATCTCCATCTATTTCACCATCATTTTGAACAATAAAGCCTAAATATCACAGATAAATCACTCTTTTTAATGATTTGTTCATGTCACCTTATTCTCACTCTTTCTTTCTAGAACTCTGAAGAACATCTCTTGAAACTTTATCATAAGCTTTCTTTAAATCAATAAATATTATATGTAGATCCTCCTTGCTTTCTCTATACTTCTCGATCAAATCTCTTAACAAATGTATAACATCCATAGTAGATCTGCCTAGCATGAAACCAAATTGATTGTGAGAAACTTTTGTATCACATCGTAACCTATGCTCAATTACTCTCTCTCATAATTTTAATGTATGATACATTAACTTAAATTCTCATAATTTGCACTCTTGTGCTCACTTTTATTCTTAAATAAGAACCAACAAACTTTTTCTCCACTCATCGACATCTTTTTTGGTCTTTTAAAATAACATTGAAAAGATTTATAAAAAGAAATTGATCTCTAAATATTTTCACACTTGAATTTATCATCGTCATTTTTTTCCACATTTCATTTTTTGTAAAGCTTCTCTAACTTTAAATATACTAATACGACGATAAAAATAAAATTCTTTATTTTTGTTTAAGGTATTAAGTGTTAACCTCCACATATGTGTCACAAGTCAAGTTAAGTCCACAAGTCAAATTCGATGGAGCTTGAAGTGGCGATGTCTGGCGAGGCTCAAAATATTGGGGCGTCGAAAATGATCGAAATGACCTCCGATTGGTGAGCGAACTTGGTTCTTGAGAATCTCGAAATTGATCAAGATATAAATATTGTATAATAATCCGCTCAGCGTATATTAATGCGCGTATATCGGTGGAAGGCTGCGGCGATGTTTGAGCGACCTCCGTTCATAAAATTGATCGCTGAAATTCGGAATCAAATGAGACTATCGCGCTTAATTGACGAGTCGCAAATGTCGAATAATCGGAAGTGGCGGTCGCATGTCGAAATCTGAAGACGTCGCGAAAATGGTTGAAAGCGACTTGATTGATGACTTAACATCAGCGTTGAAACGTAGAAATTGGTCGAATATAAATATTCGTGACGATGATCAGCCGTCAGCGTTAATGTTAATGCTCGCGCGAGGAGGCGTCGATGCAAATCAAATGACCTCCGTTCGCTAAATTGATTACGTTGTTGACTTCAAAACATTGAAATCTATTAAGTAAAATGTTTCATTCGACAGTTTGTCGAATGTTGAAGCGGTAGAAAGGCGGCGAGCGTTTGAGTTGAAAGTGACTCAAATTGACAAAACAATCATGGCGGTTGTCGTTGCGTTGACGTCGAAATTAAGATTGATGTATATATATATATATTGGTATATCACAGTAAAATTCACATTAAAGCGTTTAATCAATTTAAAATTGATTTAAAATCCTAAATTACCTAAATCCCACTTAACCCAAATCAGGCCCTCATCTCACTCACTCGGCGGCCTCTCCCTCAGCGCGCGGCGATCTCCCTTCACGTGCACGGCTTTGCGCGACCTCCCACTTGCCCGATCTTCCTCAGCCGAGCCTTCTTTCGTTCGGTTGAACAGCAAGCCGAGCACTCCTTCGCTCGGACGCATGACCCTCACGCGTGGCCTCCATGATGTTCCCTCCTTTCTCCAAAACGGCTCTTCTTTTCAATGCAGGGCCAAAGAAAAGCGTAAGGATTTCCCTCTTTCCCTCATGAAAATCCAAAGCCTCTTCTTCTCCTCCTCAAACAGAAAAGGGTAACATCCGTTTTCTTTTCTTTCTTTCTCCTTCTTCCCTTTTCTTCTTCCTCCTCCATTTTCCTCTCTTATTTCCACAAAAGCAGAAAACTATTTCTTTCTTCTCTAAATCAGAAAAATCCTCCCCTTCCTCATTTCACGACTCTTGATTTCCCTCTTTATCCACTAAAATCGAAAATCGCCTCTCCGATTTTCCTCTTTTTCCACCAAAATCGAAAATTGGCTCTCCAAATTATCTCATTTCCACAAAAACAAATTTCTCCACTTCATTTTTTCCCTCTTTTCTTCCAAAAACCGAAAATACCCTCTTTTTCCCCAATCGAATTTCGCCGCAATCGGGAGAAGAACACCGTCAGGAGGCGGGTTCTTCTTTCGGTTTCCGACGTCGCACTCATCGTATTATCTTTCGATCTTGAAGTCGGAGAACAACCCCAGGCGGTTCTTTTCGGCGTCACACTCTTCATCACCTCTCTCTTGATGGGGAAGAACATCGTCGAAGCGGGTTCTTCTTTCGGTTCGTCGCATTCTCGCATTACCTCTTCAAATTCTTCGTAAGTAGCCAGCGGCGTCGAAGGCGGTTCTTCTCTTGGTTTAGGCATACTAACCGTTCTTTGGTCATTCTGTGCGTGGAAAAATGAGTCGAAACGTATATGATGAATCTGATATATATCTTGTGTTCTTTCTGAGTTTGAAAGGTCTCGTCGTCTTAAAGCGCGACGAGATGAAACAGGTGTGTGTCATGAGTGCATTTCTTCAACGTCTTGGTAAGCCGGCATCTAGATGTCGCTCCCTAGGCATATTGTAATTTCAAACTTAGAAAAAAAAAGGTGGGGGATATATATTGCATTTGTTTTTTCACGCCGAAGGTCGTCGTCTCAAGAGGGATGATGAGATGAAAAATTTGTGGTTTAAGACACTCACCTTCATGAGCGTCTTGAAAGCAAAACTTAGATCTACACTGAGGATGTGAGGAGGTTATAAAATTGCGTCAAATCTTTAACTTAGGAAAAATGGGAGGGTAAAATGAATTGGCTTAAGAACGCTAAGTAAGGAAACCTACAGTTAAATCTAAACTAAAAGCGTCAAACAAGAAAAAAAAAAGGGGTAAAGTAAAATAACATATAACAAACACAAAAATAAAACAAGAAAAAAGAAGAAGCATTTAAATCTATTTAAGCAAGTTGAAAACACTGAAGTAATTAAAATCCTTTCCCCTCTTTCTCTTACTAAACTTAAGAAAGTCTATCTCTTAGCCTTATTTAGAGGATTTGAGAAGTAATGAGTTAGTTCTTTTTTTTGTAAATTTCAAAATTAACAGAATTTTAGATATCTAAACTTATAAACTCAAATAAACTTAAAGTCATAAAATTTGATATGAAGTTAAAATGAATCTAAATTGGGTTTAATAACTCTTATATATGAATATGAAGGTGATTCTTACTAATAAAATAGGTAAGATAAAAGCGCATGAAATCTAACTTATCAAAATTGATATAACAAATGGCTTGATAAACTTAAAGTCATAAAATTTGATATGAAGTTAAAATGAATCTAAATTGGGTTTAATAACTCTTATATATGAATATGAAAGTGATTCTTAATAAGCATGGTAAGAAGCGATAAATATTGAAATCGGCGTAAAACATCAAAATTGATATAAATTAAATATAATCAAGTTGGGAAAATTATAAAAACTCAACAAGTAAATTAAATATAAGTAATATTTTAAACTGCAATCTAAATTAAAATGCCTTCTTGCGGATCTGATTCTGTATGGCAGAATAGAAATTAAATAAATGTACGAATGAAGGAGCTTTCCTTTAATACAAAAATTAAAGAACATTCTAAATTATGATTTTCAAAATCAATGAAATCACTAATTAGTGAAATTATCTAAAAGCTATATATATATGCTCGGACGTAGAGATTTCAAGTCACAAATTTTAATGTAGAAAAGTATTTAAATGAATTAAATCAATCTCTGTAATTAAAAAACACTACGTAAAGTCTTAAATACGCGTAGACAACCTTCTGAAATCTTAAATTTAAGTGTTTAAGGATCTTTGTATTTGGTTGTTTTCGGTTTAGTTAGTTTCAGGGTTAACAAAACCTAAAACTTATTATAAAATTTAAATCGATAAAAATTAATTAATTAATTGGGTGTAGATTTGATCCTCTGTTAGATTAATGCAGGATCTAAAGTTTTTAAATATACCCAAATTAATTAAATTAACTCAAATTAAATATCAATCTAAAAAATTGTTTAATTTAAATGAAACTTTATCATTAAAAGCTTAAAGCCAACTCAATCTATCTACTTTTGTTTGTCGGGGTGACAATTAAAAAACTTAAAAGGCCGATTACGTCGTTCTACTATATTTACTCTCAATCAATCTCAGCTAGTAAGGCGTGACGTGTCCTTTTTGCGGATAGACTCCAGATGATGCGATTCTGACGAGTCTCCGATTGGGTGATTTGGCGGTCGCAATTACTGATTAATCAGGTATGCTCGATGGCTCTGAGTTGTGAATGTAGGGTATATCTTGATAGAGCCAGCAATTAAACAAACAATCTCTCTCAACCTTCAGTCTGATTTGGATGGCGTAACTGTGTTGATAAGGATCCTTACGTTTGGGATTCTATATTTAAGTGACCCAGGACATGACGCGGGATGATGGACCATAGGATCTAGATGACGCGTCATCATTCCCCAACCATCGGTTTAAAAGCTAATGAATTTCATAATCTAAATTTTGAAACTTCATATACTCTTATCGTTCGCATTTAGCAGTAGCATTAATGAAAGTTCTCTCACTTGGGAGGGGTAATTAATTATAGCTGCTTTATGGAAATCTGGCAGATCTAAAGTTCTCACCAAAGCGAAATCTCGGTAGTGTCTTTATCTACTATTTCATCTACGAAATTACGACACTTTTCATCACTCTCTTGATTCAATCGTTGTCGAGGGTCGGTGATTTTTGACTACATTAAAGTTCTAAAATCAATTGTATTTATAGATTTTCATTGAAAAGTTTATCAAAATCATCCATATTTTTCGATATCAAAAAAATCACTTTATGATTTTCATCTTTAATATATCTTCACTTGATTTATCTTTCTTTTCTATTTTTTTAGTTAATTTATCATACATCTTTCCTTCGGTATTTACTATTATATAAATCTAAAGTTAAATTTCTTACATCATATATTCTTTCTTAAAATCTCTGTCTTCTTTTATATTTTTTCATTCTCAGGGTTTTTACATCTAAACAAGTTTTATAACAACACTTCTTATTTTTTATCTTTTCTTTGCACACCACTTAAACTATTTTTATTAAAGAAGCTTTTCTTCTCAAAATACATTTTAAGCTTCTTAATTTTTTCTTGTTATTTTTTCTCATATAACATTACTTCTTTATGAAAATCCTAAATCTAAGCTCGTGTCTTCTTAAAAATAATTTTATTAGTTTTCTTTAAGTCATCTAATAATTAGGATAATAATTTGATTTATTTTTAAATCTTCATCTTTAAAATCTAAGATTAATAATCGATGTATTTAAACTTTCATTTGGAATGGCCTTACAATCTTTCTGATCTAGCGATTTATTTTTCTTATCGAAAATAATTAATCAGTGTTTTACTTGATCCATTTTATAAGTAATAATATATCATATCTTTTCTTAAATAAAATATTAGCCTAATTATAATTTAAAGTAAAATCTAATATAGTCTACATTCTTCATTAGTTCTTAATCATCCAATGAATATTTTTAAAATCTTACACTCTATAACATTAATTTAAATCTCCGATAAATACTTTTTTTTGAGGTATGTTTAATACAATTAATTCTCAAATTTTTCTTTTGAGCTACATCCAAACTACTTGAGGAGCGTAAACTTATAACATAAATTGATAATCTTGTATCATAATCTTTAAAACTATAATTTGAGAATGAAGAGAAGCATAAACTAAGTTAAGTGTTCTAGAGATGAGGATGCTCGGTGGATGAGTGGCTTTACTCTTAGAGATAGAATGCAAAATGAGTATGTTAGGAAAAAGTTGGGTAGCTCAGGTGGTAGATAAGATTAGAGAGTTGCCTTAGATGGTTTGGTACATAAAGCGTCGTTAAATGACCCAATTATGAGAGTAGATCGTTAGATTTCTTTATGTTAAGAAAGGTAGAGGTAGACAAAAGACTTGGTTAAGATGTATAAAAATGATCTTGAGTATACTTGAATTAAATGAGAATTTGACACATAATGGGACCGATGGAGCAGAAGGATTCATGTAGCCACCAGTGGGATTAAGGCTTGTTGTTGTTGTATAATTCTATCATCTATTAATATTTATAACATTATCCTTCAAACTTTTATCTGTTTTATCTTATCTCACATTCGACTTACGAATACAAAGTTTAAAACTTAAACTATCTTTCTTCTTTAGTTTCTTGAACACATAAAATATTTATTTTCTATGAACCATAATATCTATTAATTTCATTAGTTTACTATAAAATATATTCCAAGTTCTTAACCTAATTTTAGTTTCATGGACTAACTTTTTTGCCCACATTCGTTCATAATGTGGGAACTCTTATTTAACATGTCGGCGTGACTTTTTTTATTATTCAAGCTGTAGTTTCAGGAATAACGCTTGATGTTTTAAAATATGTTTTAATGATTATTTTGACAAATTTTGTTGTATTTTTGCCTCATGCTCCCTCCACTTTTATGGACTTTGGGGCAATAGCGTCAAACCCACATTACCTTCTCTTGAATGTTTAGACTATAGTTTTTAGTTGAGAATAGGGACAATATGTTTGAAGTCATCTCCTTGGTAGTTGCTTCATTCCAAATAATGGACGAGGAATTTTGAAAACATACTACTGAAAAACTATTGGAACAATTGTTACAACTATAGAGTTCTTGATTATCCTACACAACTTCAATGCTTAACTCTTTTTACAAAAGCGAACACTAATGTTTATGTGGTTGGTTTTAAGTAAGCCAATGTCTACGTCTAGATAGAGAACAAATAATTCATTAAACTTCAAAAAGAATACATGAAGGATTACACTTTATACAAAGTATAATTTATAGACAAAGATATCCCTTGATCTAGTTAAGAGAAAATGTAGTCATTGACGTGAAAATGAGTGATGTGAAGCAATAGATACTATTGTTGCTCTTTTATTTTTTCTATTATTGGAGTCCAAATGAGAACTATTCTTTGCTATGATCAAGAACTTTTTTTTTTTGCAGGAATTGAAAATAGTAACACTTATTCCTTCTCAAAGAGTTGAAGAACTCTCTTTACAAGCACTACAAAAGACTTATTTTCTTCCTCGAATGACACATTTTTCCACTTTCTCTTCCTACTCTGTCTTTATTGTTTCTTGTTTGGGATGCATCGATACAGTGCAATCATCTCTTAATATAGTGGTAGGCATGGTAGGTAGTTTTCTTGAATTTAATAAATCTTGAGTTTAGTAGCCACTATCTTAGAGAAATTAGTGTGAATGAATAATCTTGAGTTAGGTTAGCCATCAGCAACAACAACAACAACAAGCCTTTATCCCACTAAGTGGGGTCCGTTACATGAATCCTTCATCTCCATTGTGTCCTATTATGAGTTAGGCTAGCCATCATCTTATAAAAATCAAATGTGAGTTGAGTTTTGCAGCCATCATTTTTGAAAGTCAATTGTGAATAAATTTTTGGTAGCCACCAATCTTGAAAAATCAAGATCAATTCTTATCCAAGATAGTGAAATTAGATTATAGATTTAACATATTTGCCATTAAATGTTTCTTCCTTTACTTTTTTTTTTCTACACGTTTGGAACTATTAGGTTGAAAACTTGATTTGATACCTTAAACCATAGTTTTTTTTAGAATGCCTTTGGTATGAATTACCTTCTTGAGCCATGCTGCACAAAAGATAAATTTCCATTTTGCAACAAAAAAAAAAATCCTTGTAATGATGTTAGCAAAAAGGTACTTATATGAATATGCATATCTTTGGCTAGGAGGTGTTATTGTAAACCCTCATATACTGTGCTGTTATTCACTTTGCTAGGCTCATATTAAAATTAAACTTTTGATCAAGTTTTTGCTTGACTCTTTTATGATCCTTCCTCAGCCTTTGTGTGGCAATTATGGCTAAATGCAACACTTCAAACCATACTCAAATTTCTTGTTGTTTTTACCGCCATTCTTTTATCTAGAGTAACTTCTTCTCACAACTAAAACAAAAATAATTTTTTTTAAAGATGCCATGCTTGAATGACCTGGCTGTCATCTCCTCTATTTAGTTTAGTCCAATTTCTGTGTGTACGTATTTGATATTATTAGTGTAAAAGTCTAGAATTTGATGAAATTTGTCACGGCGTTGTCCTCACAGGGCTACTTTGGCTTGCACTCTAAAAAAACGTGCATGATCATTTGTCGGTGACACCATGTCTAAAGTCTTCATACCAACCACATTTAAAAAATCATGCATTGGACTTCAAATATCTGTATTTTCAATTTTAAACTTAGAGCCCATTTTAAATTAATTAAGATCTTAGTGCAAAGTTCGACAATATTTCGACAACCTCTAGGTGTCATTTCAACGTAGGGGTTACATCGGGAGTCTAGTTGGCATACCTACCATGCCTAAAAAGGCATGCGCATGGTGTTGGGGCCTATGAGGGTGTCTATTAAATTGATTGTATAAACTTCGATGTATCTATATTGCACAATCACATGAATTTTAATGGGACTACACAATATGTACACACACTTAATATTTAACAATCTAAATCAATTCAGCTTGTTCTTTAATTTCAATTCGGCTTCAACTTCATTTGAAAGTTGATTTTTAAATCAGTAATGAGTGTCATATGAGATTATTAATATCACACTAAATGAGATGTAATGGCATCATGACTGTTGCATTTTAAAGCTTTTGGTTAACAAATGACAACCTTTCTTAGATGTTTTTGCCATGATTTTTTGTTATAAGATATGTCTACTGGAGTGCTATTAGTGCTTTGTGTATTTCTTCGCAAAGAGATCACAAAGTATATCTTTATTGGAAACTCATGAGTCCTTTGGTTTTCCAACATTAATGCAAGGAAGTCTATCGAAATGACTCAATAATGTTTCTTTGATGCAATAAGCTCTAGATTAGGAGAAGAGTTGGTTAAGTAAGACTTACAACTTCACCATGTAAAATAAAATGACCCATTAGAAGTGTGTGCATGCGCCAATCTTTAATAATTAAATTTGTGAAAGATATGTATGTTTTTGAAGTAATTACTACTTCGTAAAATATTTGCACACTTTTTGAAGCAAGATACACTTTCAACTAGTCAGTTTTAATCTACACAATATCCTCAGACACTAAATTTAGACTTTTACATAGTGTTGGGGCCCATGCAGATGTCTATTTAAATTGATTGTATAAACTTTGATGTATCTACATTGCACAATCACATGAATTTTAATTTGACTACACAATTAGATGTATCTTTTTGGTCATGTATGACCCAAGGTCTGATCGTTATGTGCAGGCAATGTAATCTACAGTGATTCAACATGCTGAATGATGTGCTGTAGCTTTACTGTAGAATTGAAAAAAAAAAAAAGGAAATAGAGGGTGAAACTGCTGAAGATATTTAGTTATACTTTCACGTTCCATTCCAATTTTAACTATTGCAAGTCCTTGTAGGCATGTTTGGTATCCTAATCATCTTTTATGTTACTTCTCACATAATTATAAACTTGAAGTTGGTCATACCTATCTTGTTCTTTTATCTTCTTACATATGCTTTGAATAATTTTGCCAGGTGCCTGATGATAGAATGATTCGTGATCTTCCTTCCTTACCTTTGGAAGAAAATGGTTTTTCCAACATGATTTCCTCCTTAAATTCTGAGAGAGCAGTTCATGAATTTCTTGAAGATTTACCCACTAGAGCACTTGATGAGCATCTGATTGAATTCTCTGAGGCTCTGAGAAGTAAGATGTTTGCATGTTTATTTCCTACATTGGCTTATTTTATTTCCTTTATTGCATATAATTCTTCACTATGATAATTTTTTTTATTTTATAAACGCAAACCTTTTCCATTTAAACTGGCACAATTCTATAATTTGTGACACAAGAGAGTCTTGTGTGGAACTATGCATTTTCAAGATAAAATTATGCAAATCATTTGACGAGAAAGCACAACATTAAAGGGGTACTTTTCTAGTTTACATTCTTTTTCCTCATCTCATATTAATGCAAACGAAATGTGCTCAAGAGGATTTATTTCCAGCATATTCTCCAGATTTGGCAGCTGTACAAGGTAATTTGGGCTTCACTTGAATTCTATAGTTACCACCTGAACTTCAACCTCACATATGCTTTGATTGTTCTCTTTGATTGTGGATTTTGTACTTCTCTTTTCTTTCTTATTTGTTAGTTTAATGATTTCTGGAGTGATTCCTTTTGATTTATAGTCCTAGCCTTACCTACTTATAGGGGAAATGTCCACTTTTATTGACATTAATAAAACCGAGTTCTCCCAACTCTTTTTCATGGCAAATAAAAGAATGTGCTGAGGAGTTTAACTAGGAATTTGGCTTTCATCTTTATGCTGCATTAACCATTTTACCTTATCACAGTGTAGATTTCATTATTGAGAGGAAAATCTTTAGGATTTAATATGAAATTTATATGTTCTATTGTTGGCTAAAAAGATTCAGAGATGCATCACCTTACATCTCTTACGAAACTTTCTTGTGATTGTGGAAATTCTTCATTTTCATAACTGGATGGCCTTAGTGTGGGGATTATGCTGTGGTGAAAATGTTCTACCCTATTGGGAGCAGCATGGTGCCTGTCCCACTATGCTAATTAAGCCAAAATTGATAAATTTCACTGCTTTGTAATTTATAGTATTTTTTAAATGATGAATATGCTTTGGTAATATAGCTATAAAAATAGCTTGGTTTAGGAATTTTCACCGATTGAAGTTCTTGAGTAGAAAATGCATCTCTGAATTTAATCATGAAAGTTAAGTTTGTGATTTTTGATACATCCTTCGATTTTCCTTGATACCTGTCAAGTGAAACCAAATTGCATTTTTTAGCTGTTGCAAAGGCATTGAGGCGGGTTGCAGAAGGAAAAGCTTCAGCACAGGCAGAGGCGGCTGTTTGGAAGCGCAAATATGAACTAGAAAGGGAGCAGAATTTCCGTCTTAAACAAGGTTGTCAAAAAGAATTTGTGAAACATGATATAAATTTGACTGTTTGAAGTTCATTTAGCAATATTAAATATTTTATAGCTATTTCTTTTGTCTACTTTTTTATTTTCTCAAATGTTATTTTATGTACATCCGAGTTTTGTATTGAGCTATGTTTGGATTGTTTATCTAGTTTTGGCCGGTGTAGCTGCTATTACATACAACTTATCAATTGTAGTACACGCTTCCTCTCTTCTTCTTTTCTTCTTCTTTTCTAACTTTTTTACATGGGCTATTAAAGATTCATAATTTTTTGAATTTTTCAATGGTTTAATTTACATAATTATTTCTGTTAGCAGCTTATTCATGCCAATCAGGTTAATAAAGCTCTTCTATATATGTAAGTGTATGGTTTAATGCATCTCAAATCCTAGACTTTAAAGTTTTTTTAAGATATATGGGGATATTTACTTTTAGATCAATAACAATGCATCCCACTGCACTAAATTCAAACTCCTGTATATGCACAATAACATCATCTACCAGTTTATCTACTATGGATAGAGTAAAAATGTGGTTATGACATCATTCATTTCAAGTGACATCCATGCCATCACTGTTATTATCAAATATAAATTAATTGAGCAAATCCTGATTTTTCATTAAAATTGGAATGTAAATATGATTATCTACCACAAATAACTATTGTAGATGTGACCGCTTAATTTTGATAACTGCATAAAAGGTCAATGTGGTTGAAAAAAGAACAGTCTACGAAGGATAATTTTTTCTACTCAATTGGAGGCATAATTATAATTTATTAGTTAGTCGATTTTTTTTAATTGATATAAGCATACCATTATATAGGGATTCAATAAAGCAAAATAAACAAATGTAATGATAGCACATAGGTGTTAGAATAGACTTGTTAGACAATATGGACATATAAAAAGAACTATCTAGATCATATAGTTCAAATCAAATACATAGTCAAATCTTTTTTTAATCAAAAGGTATATCAATACTTTTCTAAAAATAATATTGACAAGTCTCAAAAAGGACCCAAGCTATGAGCAACCTTCCTTAGATATACATGAGAACATTACCTTATGGCTAATTATGTAGACAAGGATACAAAAGAGTTATTTAAAGAAGATAATGTTGAATCTTGTATATCAACATAATGTGAAAACTCATTAGCAGAATACCATTATTTAGTGACAAATGTTAGCGTGATGGTCTTCTTAGACTACGCAAATCATATTTCCACATGAATCATATTTGCATATTAAGATAAGGAAATAAATCTCAAAATGGTCTTCGGCTATTTGCAAGTGGCCAATTTAGTCTTAAAGTATCAAATTTATCTAATTTAGACCTTGGTTATACAAAATTATTCCAAAATGGTCCCTCATGTTGAAATAGGGATACAATATTGACCCCAATTTTATCTCTCAACTATATAAAATTGATCCTAATTTAATTTTTGAGGAATCATTTTGGATCAATTTTATATAGTTAGGGACTACATTGGAGCAATTTGAAACTTTGGGACTAAATTAACCATTTGTAAATTGTCGGGAGACCATATTGTAATTTAGCTCTTTAGATAAGTCAAAAATAGATTGTTACTTTAATAGGCATACCTCGATATCCAATTGCTACTAATAGAGAATGGGCTGAACCGCCCATGAGGCATGTTGATCTCCAATTTCCTTACACTACATAATAGCAAGGACCTGTTGGGTTATCTTGATAGTGTCAGATCATGCAGAACTCCATCTTGTTATATCTTTTCATAAATATACCAACTATTGATTACAAGTTAATAACATTAGTGATTTGCTTTAATTAAGAATTGGGCATATTCAGGCTTCATTTTGTTGAGTTATTAAAATTGAAAAAGTTTGTTTAAAAGTGCTTTAAAGAAAAGTTCATTTAAAATTAATGTAATAAAGATTAATAATGTTGTTTACACAATGTGGTAGTGGGGCACATGGTCGGAGAATATGGGGTAGTTTTAACCTCTTTTTTTTAAATGGTGACCACGGTGAAAAATTGAATAAAAAATAGCATATATGGAGATATTTTTGATTTTGTGAAGTAATAGACTAAACAATTGGCAAAAGTTGTATATCTTTAGGGGCTTAACTGGTAGTCTTTTTATAAGATTTAAATTTATATGGTTACCTAGATGAAGGCTTACTAATATTACTAGAAAATAAATGAATGATTGTATCTTTGAACTGTAGTGAATAACATTCATATTATAAAATTGTAGGCAACCTAAGAGAATATGTGAAACATCCATGGGAAGGACAACATATCAGATTTTATTTTTGTAACTGCCTATTTAAATAGGAATTAGACAACAATTAATTTATATGGATGTTTGGTTCATTCAAACCACATGAAAAGGATTAGGATGTCGCTCCGTTGTCAAACTAACTATTAATAGAATTGGTTTTGAGTTAGCATTCATATAACTCCCACCATCAATAACTAATTTTCATCTCTTATCTTTGCAAGTTGCATATGTTAAGATGATGTTAGTGCTTTTCTAATTCTTATAAGTGAATAGGGATATGAAAATGCATCTCATAATTTATAGTTTTGCTTGATTATCATAAAAAATTGAACATCAACTTCTACTTGAGAATAACATCAATCCAATCTTCAAACTCACCTTCTAGCTCATCGGAATCTGAATTTTCTTGATCCATCGAAGGATTAAGTTGAGGGTATTGTTTGATGCTATGATCTTTCTATTGACATTTGAATCAAGTAAGCATTGCAATTTTGACCAGCTTTCCTAGTACATTCTATGGTTGTGTAGACTGAGGGTTGAAAACAAATATTGGCCATTTGATTATACATGAATAATGGTTGACTTATGCTGGAATCTAGAGTTTTTAACTTGATTGGAAATGGTTGATGACCTGTTATAGTTAGTATGCAATGAAAAAAATAGTGAGGAGAAAGTCTTTAATGTTTTTTATAACTCAAATTATTTGTACGAAACATGTTCAACATTATCAAGATATATAAACACACTTCTAGCCTTATGTAACAGGATAAAGGACATTGATAAATCTGATAGTCAATTGCAGCCATCCTCGGAAATCTCAAAACATAATTCATATTGATTAAGCTAATTAAGGTAATTAGTAATTGATTGAGAATTTTGCCTACTATTCAATAAAGCCTTAACAAGACATCTCTTATGCTGAAGTGATAAATATTTCTGCCCATGAAGAGATGGAAGCAACTTGGTTTAAATCAATATGAGTTATGGTATTTTACCATTGTTTAGTTAAGTTTGACATCTTTATTTCAGTAAATTATATAGATTGCATGCCATCCATCTTAGACCAAGTGGAGCAATCTATTTTAGACTCCCATTCTATGCAAACCATCATTGAGACCCCCAAATATGGGAGAAGATTGTTTGTACTATGATATTCGCCTACAACTTGTCCTTTTAGAGGAATTGCTCTATATTGATCTTGTCTTTAGCTGGGAGATTTTTGGTCAACAATGTTGTTAATGATCACAACATTGATAATTCATGATTGGCCTCCTGGCGTGTGTTTGATAAATGGGCAATGTAGAGTAGTCTAAATCCTCAAATAAATCATCATGAATTCTAGGATCACTTTAGTGTCAAGTGGTGGATGTTATGGCATAACATTTGGTCTATTATTAGATGTCCCATCAGCACCTATTGTGAAAACTAGTTCATCATCATTTATTTCAAAATAACTATGCCAGTTTCCTGCTTATTAGTGGGGCACTTAGTTCTATTGCTAGTAAGTCTCATAATGTAGGGTAATTTGCATGACCATGATTGGGCTACTTTTTAGTCATTGACATGGTTGAGTGCAATCACAATTTAATCATCCTTGTGATTAGAAGATCTATGTATCACAGATGAGTAGATGCTACAAAACTTGAGGAAGAAGTTGATCACATGATTCATGGGAGTTGGATGCATATGCAGAGAATTGAGGACATGTGCTACATGTGGCATTGTTGTGGATCTTGTGGTGTGAGTGGATGCACATGTGGAAACAATGTGTCGAGTAGGGAGGAAAAGGGTGCTGCAGATTTGTGTTAAGGACATAGAGGAAGTTCAAAAACATGTAATTAACATGCCTGTGTAGCATAGTAACACAGTGTCGATGGTGCTAGAGGTGAGTGTGTTCTTGCTGCCAGCAAGATGTGTATGGGCATAGAGGCATGCAGTTTGGGCTATGCATTTGTGAGCTGTTCATGTGCAGGCTTGATTTGCCATTCCCAAGGGATTGCAGGCATGGAGAGATGTTGGATGGTGACAGTCTTGTGGGGTGATGGTTATGTTACTATACTTGCATGCGAGAATCGAGATAAAAAATTCAGTGAGAGTTGGATAGGATGCGGAACAAGCAAATGAGTCAAAAGTGAATGCAGTTAATGTGTTTTAAGGTTTTGATTATGAAATGAGAAAATGGCTTGGGCGATATAGCTAGGTTTAGCATTAGATGGGTTAAGCCACGGTGCAGATGTAAGAATTGAAGATTTAGGATTTGCTAGTTACAATTCCCGAGTTTTTGATACCAATATTGTTGGAGGCGGAAGAAGTAAACTCTTTATACACTATATGGACAGTTTCATGTTGCAATTAAGATCTATAGAGAAATCAATTGGTCACAAATAATTTCATTTTTTCAATCTTAATTAAGAATAATCTGTACATCATGTATTTTTATTTATAGAAATATGGTTGCAAGAAGGAGGCCAATCTTTTAAATGCAAATCTAATCCTTCTCAAACTCAGAAATTTCAAATTCCCTATCATTATTCAATAGAAATTAAAATTGAAATAAAATAATTTGAATTATAAAAGTTATGTGAAATTTGACCATAATTAAAACTAAGCCTAAAGTGACCTGACAATGCTTACAATATAGATTGTTATGGCTTGATTTGGTCATTGCTCTATTATCATTTGGACTTTTGTGGGCTGATTCTGCCTGTTTCAAGGACTGCACATCATCAAGATTATATATTAGTAGCATCCTCTGCAACGTGATCAACACTAATTGCTTCGAATTGTCATGAGAGGGACCATTTAACTAAATTTCTTTGCAGCATCTTAACTTCTTATTTATCTATTGCTAGCATAACACAGTTTGTCTACTGAAATACTATTGAAATGTTGATTGATGGGCCTCATTGAAGGTTTCTGGAGTAATTCTGGAGTAATTTAATTATTTCTTTAGACCTTTACATAGCCTCCTTTTGTGAATATTCTCGTATTCTGAAGTCATTTTTGAAGCTTGTAGAATAGGAGTTAAGAGTAAGGTATAGGTTAGAAGTTTAATCCCTGATTACATATAAAGTATGGCTGAGAGTGAAGGGGAGCCTTGGTGCCGACTTTTGAAGTACTTAAAATAATCTGAACAAGAGCTATGATTAATCTTGTCCGGCACTTTAATAATATTTCTTTGTAATAAGGTGTTTAATGTAATCAAACCTGATCCTACTTGTATTTAGAATTTGCATTAGTGCCCAGAGCATGGCCTATTCAACATGGGTATGGAGTGGTATAGGAAGAGTGCATTTTTAGACTAAAAAAACGAAGATAAAAAAGTGTGCTTTCATGTTGATTTCCATATAAAAAAATATTCAACTTTTTAATTGCCTATGCCTTTTAATTTTGTTGTCTGGTACCATCTAATAACAACTCATGTGTTTAATTAAATTGCAACAGAAGCAACAAAAATGTATTATAGTGGTTCTAGAGAAGACAAGACAGAAAATCTGAAGAACAAATTATTGGTGGATGATCTTTTGCCAGAGAAAAACGAGCAGTGTTGTGGGAAAGATGGGATTTGCTCTCATGAAATTCTTCGAGATGGAACAATGGATGCCAATTCAAACAGTGCACGCAAGATGGTTACAAGGAAGGTATGTCGAATACATAGTCATTACTTTTCATGTATCCTATTTATTGGTCGCTGATTGTATGTTCTATTTTTTTTAGCTCATGTCCAACTAAAGAAATATCATTGAGATTGCTATTTAGAAAAAAAAAAAAAATGCCGTCATTTCTTTTTTGCTGCCTTTTTCTCTTTCAACTAAATATTCTGCAACCATTTAAATTTATATTGCCTCGTTTATGATTTTGGCATTTTGTGCCTTTTAGAACTTAAAATAAGTATGGCACGCTTTTGAGACAATTGAAGGAACAGGAAATAAATTATCATTATATCATCATCTTCTTATTTCGTTGGGACCTTGGCTTCCTCTTCAAAGGATGAAATGGAGTGGTCTAGAACTAGGTTATTTTACCTTTTCGTACTTCATCTAGGATTCATAATCTTTATGAAGGTGCATTTCTTTTTGGAGGTAAGTTACTTAAAACTTTCTTGTATTGGTGTTTTTTGTTACTTTCATTGCCAATGTTAAGGAAGTTCTTGTTTAAAGGAATCTGAATTGTTTAATTGGTATTATGCTAATATATCCGATATACTTCACGATTTCTTGGAAAATATAAGGCAAATCAACTGCACATTTATTAAAACTAAATTAGTTTGTTGTGATATTTCTTTCATAAAGTTTACTTCAGTTCATGTTACTTAATAGCCCCTTTTTTGTTCTTGAAACAGGCAAGTTTCAGGCTTGCATGGGGATGCAATGGTGACAAAAGCGGCCAGCATAAGCACGAAGTTGTCTCTTTTGAGAAAGGAAATATAACCACTGCAGGGCGCAGTAAGCAGGCACGTCACTCTTTCGCTGTTCCTTTTTTTTTTCCTTAGAAGTGTTACAGGGCATCATGTTTCTTTTTGGATTGTTTAAACTACAGGTTTTCTTGTGTTTTAGGGGCTGTTTGGTTGCCTGAATTTTGGGTGTAAAGTAAAATAAATGCAGGAGTTTTAACTTCTTTTGTGTTTGGCACGGTGCAGAGTAAAATTTTTAAGATAATGTAATGTATTTAGAATAGATTATATAGGTCATTTTTGGTGTATTTGGAATTCGTCTGATTTGGGCGAATTCCAAATACACCTAAAGTAAAGTGTTGTGGCCGTCTTTGCCGGCCTCCGCCGCCCGCCGTCGCCGTCGCCGTCGCCGTCGCCGTCGCCGGCATCAAACCCTTCAAAATACTTTACATTACATTTTTTTACCAAACAGAAAAAAGCAAAGTCGTGAATTCTAAAACTCAAACAACTGTAATCCTTTTGTTGTATTAAACTTTTATCTTTGTATTTTTTTTCAGCAAACAGCTTAGTTGTTTATCTTTGCTACAAAGATATGTCTTACTGCATTACTATTCTGATGACGATGCTGTATCTTCAGATTCTTCTAAAGTGGGAATCCCCGCCACAAACAGTGCTTATTTTGGCTAAACCAAATTCCAACTCTGTTCGTTCTTTATGTGCTGAAATGGTCAGGTGTGCTTGCTAAAATATACTAAGAGTCTGTTATCAGTTGCTAAAATGATCTAAGAAATGGATAATATGAACATCTCTATGCGGTTAGAGTAATTGTGCCATTTGTAACCTTTTTATCTGAGATTTTCAGCCTTAATCTAACAAATAAATTTACTATGATATTGATATTGTTTCAGTTTCTGTTAATTCGAGTTAAGTTTTCCAAATCATTAACTTAATATATCTCATTTTGAATAGGGCATCCTATTAAAATTTTTGAGGTAGTGTATAATCACACATAAAGACAGTAATATAAGAAATTAGTTAGCATGATTTTGAGTATTATTTGCTTCTTGATATAGCAGCAATTCACCTTATTTTCTAGATTCCCAATTTGGAAGATAGTGGAAGTTAGGACATGAAACTGTGCAGCTAAGAAGCAGATAACAAAAATGGTGCGAACATATGAAATCTTTATTAATAAGCCCATACATTATTTATGTTGTGGATAAAAAATTGTCTGTATGTTTTGATAAGTGATTATCCTTTGCAAGCTGTGGAATGATTCTTTTTAGTTCGTACAGCTACTTCCATTGACAACCTAAAGTTTATTGAGAGGAAGGTTAAGGAGGGTAAGGGGTTGGACTACCTTAATTTGTTGTGCAATGAAGGATGCTAGAATAAGCTTGATATGGACAAAGAGGTACGTGATTTGATGAAGATTTTAAATAATTGATCTGTTGAATTTAGAGTATTTATGATGGTCCATGGTTTTAAATGCTTGTACAAGTTTTGAACTTATTTTGAAATGTGTTGTTTTTGGATTGTTTTTATCTCTTTAAATAGGTTTATTCAAACATTTTTTTGGTCAAATTGATGGATAGTAACGGATGCAAAGCATGCATAATATATTATAAATGTGATGAAATCAGTTTTTTTTTGTATGTGAGCTTCAATAGGTTTGGATAACATTTCCTATAGGTTTTATACTTTTTAAATGCTCAAAGGTTCCCATCCATGAAAAAAAAAGGGATCCAAACCACTATCTGTTATATAAAAACATTGGCATAAAAACACACATTTTCTTTCCTCTCTTACTGATTTATTTCATCTGCGATGACACAAAAAAAACATGACAACTTCGTATGATATCATCATGACCATCATGAGGTTGCCATCACAGACATAAGTGGTGATTGGACAAAGAAGAGTAAGACAAACTCATTTTTGTTATTTGAAACTTACGTAACTAAATAGATAATAAAGTGGACACAATGGATTTTTCTAAATAATAAAATTTTACAACTAGCTAGTGAAAAGACACATGAAATTGTAGTTACATAGGACTGCTATCAAGAAAGAAAATGAAGAAAAAGAAAATACATCGAATAAAGTTAATATAAAGCATTGTGAATAGTGTTTAATTTTAGAGGAGTGAACAATATTGACACTTATATATCAGCTATGTCAGAATGCTAAAATTTCAAGGGGGAAGATAGACATCATATTTAACTTGTGATGTGATAATACTTTACCCTATTTTTATTAGTTTGGTGTGGCCCAGATTTTATTCTATTAGATAATCATTAAATTTGAAGTATAAGATTTTATAGATCGATTCAAATTTATTTGAATTATTCTTTATTCTTAGATTAGATGAAATTCACAAATTTGTTACAAAATTTGCTATTATGGATTAAATTCAAATCAAATTGATCCAGTTTTTTTAATCCAACTCTATTATAATAAGAAGGGAGAGGCAGCCATGTTTATGTGCTTAGAAGGGATAAAAGGTTGTCAATTGCATGCAAAATTGAAGAGAACGGAAAGGAGAGATGAGGGAAGAAAGAGAGAATTGAGTTGTATTATGCGGGAGAAACAAAATAGAGAGGCTGGTATGTGGAGTAAATTAAGAAGGGATGATTGAGGAATTAAGATAAAACATGCTTTGATCTTTTGTTAGTGGTCGCAGTAAAGTGTGTTGACAAAGGTACAAGTGTGGTGCTGCTAATGTAAGCCTGTTTATGCCATCGACAAGCGTGGTGGTTATAGAAGAAAACATGGCAGTGCTATGAATCATACTATGGCTGCAAGCAAGGAATACAAATCAAGCTTTTTGATATATACTCCAAATCTCTTAGTTTATTATTTGGTCTTTTGTTTTCCTTTTCCCAAAATTCAAAGGACTATTTTGAAGAGAAAATTATGATGCATACAACTTTTTTTAGCAATCTATACATCTTAAGTTGTGGTGAATCATTAGTGTAGTTGTGGACCTTGTCATTTCTTATGTGTTGCATTTATATATATATACATACATACATATACATACATATACATACATATACATACATATATATATATATATATATATATATATATATATATTTCTATCCTTGTTTTGGCTATCAATCATTTTCTCAACGATCAATATTAGTGTTAATTATGGGTTTCAATAAACAATGTGAGAGCAATAGCCTTTAATAATTTTAAGTTGAATATTGACAAATTTGGTGGAAAATATTTTGGATATTGGAAGATCTGGACTGAGGATGACTAGGACTAGAAAAATCTTATTTTGCTTCATTGGAGTTAAAACTAATCTCCATGAACCATGAAGTGTGATCTCCTGGATAGATGAAGGTTGAGCATTATATGATTATCACTTATCAAAAATATTGCCTTTAACATGCTATTCGAGAAGACTTTTTTTAAAGCAAAATAAAATTTTTATTTACTAGATAAAGAGAAAAGTATAACAAGGGCTTTTAATAAAAATTCCAGAGTAAAAAAAGAGATACCAAAGGATAACAAAAGATCATTTGGATCACTTAGCTTGAAGTGTAGAGAATATTAGAGAGCAGCGATAAGTTTTCTTCTTATTTCTATGTGGGTTCCGAAAATTTGCCGACCTCTCGATAATTTTGAATTGAAGAGTATGATTGAATGTGTTGTAATTTTGAAGGCGAATGGAATAGTAGATAAGACACCGAGATATTTTAGTTATTTGGTGAGTACTTTAGATCGTTCGGGTTTCTATAGTATGGCTTATAGTTAATTACCCCTCCCAATAAGTGAGAGAGAACTTTCGATTAAGCTTAGTCATTAGATCGCTGAATGCGTAGCGAATAGTAGTAGCATGTGGAGTTTAAAATTAAAATTTATGAAATTAATTATTTCAGCTTAAACCGAATGGTTGGGGGAATGATGACGTGCCCGATCTAGATCCCATGGTTCCGTCATCCCGGGCGTCGTGGTCCCTTGTTTATTTAAGTCGGAGGAGGTAATTGGCCAACTGAATTCTTATCAACAACATGGTTATGTCGTCAGAAATCAGTCGCAGGGGTATTTATCTAAGGAGACAAGTTTAAGTTTATCTTAGGTGAGTGTTGTTTTATCAGTATCTTATGATTCATGACTCAAAAGGCGGAGCCATTGGGAGTATCACAACTGATCGTGATAAATATATAATGGGCTGATTGGCCAAAAACCACGTCAGTACTACAGTAAATCTTCATCTGTAGGCCTCTTGGCGGCGCAGTCGGAGGACACGGACCGTCGCTTCTTGCGAGAGATTGATTGAGTGAGCATGGTAGAACACGATTTGACGTGAACTGCTGTGAGCTAAAATATTCTTAATTTGTCACCTCCGATAAATTATTGCGGAAGGTGGATAGATTGAGTTTGTTTTAAGTTTTTTTTTATGATAGAGTTTCATTTAAACATATTTTAGATTGATATTTAATTTGAGTTAACTTGATTGGAAAAATTAATTAATTTGCATATGTTTAAGAGCCTTAGATCATGTCCTGTTTAGGCTTAATAGAGGATTAGATCTATGTCCGTAATTAGTTTTCTTAGATATTTTTGATTTGAAATTTTATAATAAATTTTTAGGTTTTGTTAACTCGGGGCCGTCACAAGGCTAAAAATAACAGCATCCTCCGATACTTGAATTTAAGCATTCAATAGTGTTAGAGCGTCGCGTGTATTTTAAGAATGACTTAATTAACGTCTTACATACAAAATATTGTAAATTATTGGCGTAGAAGGCGTTGTAATGACTAATATCTTATTAGATTTTTTAAATTAATATTTAATTGATTCCAATTTAATAGCTTTTTTAAATTAAAATTTGCGCTTTAAATCTACATGTCCAGAACACGTACATGTATTTATAGTTTAGTAATTTCACTTAATTAGTGATTTTAGTTGATTTTGAAAATCATAATTGAATGAAGTTTCTTAATTTTTTGTATTGAAGGAGCTTTTTCATTAACATTTAATTTAGTGTCTTACATGCCTTGTCTGAAAAGCGGTCATGACGTAAAGGCGTAAATTGACCAAATATCTTATTAAATTTTTCATATTAATATTTAATTGATTCCAATTTAGCCTGCGTAGTCTTTTCAGGCATTAAAATTTTCTTTAAATCTACATGTTGAGCGTAGGTATTTATGGCAGCTAATTTTTTAATTAGTGATTTAGTTGATTTTGAAAGTTATAATTTAGAATGAAATTCCTTAATATTGAAGGAAAGCTCCTTCCGTTAAATGCAATATTTAATTTATGTCTTCAATCTTGTATAAAGAATTACATTTCCGGTGGCAATCATTTGAAAGTTTGGACAAGTTTTGAATAGTAATATATTCATTTTAGATATGTGTAATGAATTTATTTTCATTCAAACATTTGCATGTATTTTGGAATATTTGACCCAAAGGAGTGACCGCTATAAGATATGTGTATGACATATTTCATGCATTGTATTCATACAAGTTTATTTGTAAGTTCACCCAAAAGGCCTTTTCTAATTTTTTTGTCATTTAAGGACTTTTCATATTTTCTACAATAAGAGTTGTTAGACCCAATTTGAATTCATTTTTTTTTAAACTTCATATCAAATTCTCTACTCATTTGAAAATTAAACTTCAAATTTATTGCAAATTTGTTATGAGTTTAGTATTAATTTTCTTAAGTTTTACTTGCGTTTGTTTTGATAACAAATATGGAACAAAGCTTGTTGTGTTATGTTTTACATAAATAGTTTGTTTAATTATAAGTGAGTCTCACAGAGATAGCTTTCCTTTCCTATAAATAAGGCTAGTGGGGGAGTTTTACTTTTCACATTATTTGTTTGAAGAAAACTTTATAGCCTTTAAGGATTTTGAAAAAAGGAAGGGAACATGCTTTCGTTTAAAGTAAGTAGTTTACTTTAGTATTATGTTTCCTTTTTGTTTTGTTTAGTTTTTTTAAACATTCTCCATTTTGTTTTAATGTTTGTTTTCATGTTTATCGTGTATTTTTTATTTGAATTAAGTTTCAATGATTTCCATTTAAATTTGCTTAAGTCTCAAATTTAATTTAAAATTAAGCATAATTTTGGTAGCCTCCTGGCATCATCCCCGCGTAGAGAGTTGCATCGAGATTATTTTGGCGCCTCGACTCGATATATGCTGCGCGTTGAATATTCGATCGTCGGTTGATCATCAATCGTAATATTTATATTCGTCGGTTTTGGCGTTCTAGCGATGGCGAAGTTCGTTCGTCAAAGGTTATTTGAGCGCCGATTTGCATCTTTATATCATTCAGCGTTTAATTCGTTAATTAAGCGTGGATATTTTGGTAGTTTTCAATGTTTTATTTAATAGTGTGATCAATTTTATGAGCGGAGATCATTCGGACGTTCGCATTTCGGCGCCGATATCGCATTAATGCTCTTCGATAATATCGATTTATCATTATTCTGATATTTATATTTCGATCAATTTCATTCGAGCAACGGCGAAGTCGTTTGTCGTCGGTTGCCGACCATTTTCGATGGCCTTTGTGCATTTTAAGCACATTCTATTATCATTGAAGCGTCAGGTCTTTTGAACTTGGCGACTTAGCCGTGGAGGTCAAACTAGTATAAAGAATATGGAATCTTTTATCTATCAAGAGTTAACACTCCGAATGTTTCAAGCAAAATCAGAATCCTTTTGTAGTAGATGAACAACGTTATGCTCAGGAATTGGATAGAGTTGTTGTGTTTTAAGAACTTGCAGAGTATTCTTAGTGTCTTATTAATAGTGAAGAGATTAACACGAATGACCTAGTAGGCGGTAGAATATCATTTAATGACTCTAGTTCATGATTTTGAGAGCTGATTTGATTCGATGAGGCAAACCTTCCACCAAAAAACTAGAGAGATCAATGCAAATATCAGATGGAGAGGTATGTGGTCTAAACTTTGGAAGTCTCAACTTAGGATGTGCTTTGAAATATGCAGATAATATATGTCCAAAATAATGACAAGAAGAGCATTATGAAGGAACATTTTCATATTCCACTTTCTATCAATATCCTGACATTTGAGATCCAATCCACACCTCTTTAAACATGATTGTAACATCTAATTCCACCAGGACTCTATCCCCTAGAGGGCCTAGTAAAATGAGCTGTTGCAGTATCCACTTGTAATAGCTTTCCAAAAATGAAAGCTAAAGAGAAGGTAGATTGCTTGAAATAGTGGAGGTGAAGACGTGGAAATGAGTTCCAAGCAAGAGTGATAAGAGGTTTCATCAAGCAATTAAAATGAGGAGACCATTTTAGCATGTGCATCAAACAACAATTAATATGATTAGATCAGTGAGAAAAAAGTATAATGTAATTTGCTAAGAAAAGTTTTATGATGATATGTCTAGGTTCAATAAGCTCAATAAAGTAGTTATCAGTCAGATGTAAATTAGCCAAAAATTTGCAAATTACCTCCATATTAGGCCTACTCATAGAGAATTTACCAATAAGCGAAAGAGTGAGAGGCCTACCAAGTGAAGAAATTTTTTCATTAGAAAAGAGAAGAGTAGGCTTCCCGTAGAAAGAAGAAGGTTTATTTAAGTTTGAGATTTTTAGAATGTTGATGAAAGGAAAATGGGGGATTGTTTTGCGAACAGGGGAGGTTATTTGTTGCAAAAGAATCATGAATCACATTTGCAAAGGATCGTCAAGGTTGAAAAGAAGGGGGCTCAATCTCTGGAGATGATAAAAGGGAGAAGCATTATGAGATTAGGGGATATAATGGGAGGTGATGGTAAACTCACATGAGGGTCAACCAAGATCATAGGAGAAGTCAAGGAAGCAGAAAATAGATACCAAACAGGTTTGAGGGAATAAGGATAGCAAAAGGAACCTTAAAGGAGTGAAACAAAATTGATCTAACACAACCACAAATATGGGAGAAGGTGCAAAAGTTTACTAGAGGCGAAAGAGAAAATAGAGTGAGGAAGATGGTTGCCAGGACATGCGACACCATATGGACTTGCGTTGGTGTGAAAGAATAACAAAAAAGCTCTCTAAAAGGCCGTATCATGCCTCCTCAGTGAACAAGAGAGTGAACTTATGCTAGGAAAGATGCACGGAGATGAGTCAGAGTTGACAATCGAGCGCCACATGAACTCATAAAGTCTCACGTCGACAATTGAGTGGGAGATGAGTGACATGCTATACGAGAAGTTTTAGTTGGAGTGATGAAAACTAGGTTAGATTCATACAAAGATGGAACATAATATTTTCAATGAGAAATTTATTTAATTTGTAAATTGCATAAGATGTCTTTGCATCAAAGTATATTAATGGGTTCAAACTTGTTGTTGATAGAAATGAAAAGAAAAAGGTATATTAATGAGTTCAATATGATCACATATCAATTTAGTTAAGTTACTACTAACTTCGATGATGAAGTTTGGCCTTGAGTTTATTGTCATTACCTCATGAGAGTTACAACAAAATTGTGATGGTAATAAGTAGCTCTTAAGGGTTTGTGATGCTAATGCTTATGTTCAAGTCTTAATTCTAAATGAGAACACTTTGAGTTGATAAATAGGTTAAGACATTTATTTTGGTTTAAATTTTAAATATTAATAATAAAATAACTATAAAAATGGTTATAATTTGTTAGATGTGGGCTTCAAAAATACACGCTCAACCTTTTGATGAGAGAGTCTAATTAATGCAGGTTAAATTTGAAAGGTAGATGAATTGTAGATAAGACACTGCCAGAGGTTTCGTTCTCTTTTTGTGAAGATTTTAGATCTAATTTCATGTTTTCTATAGACACAAGCACTTATAGTTAATTACTCCTCATATGAGAGTGAATTTTTGATTAAAGGTAGTGTTAAGTTGGTAAAAACTCAATGTATAATAATAGTAGATTAGATTTGAAATTTAGGAAATTCATCATTGTTAAATTAGATTTTAGGGAAAATGATGATGAGCCCGATCTGATTCCGTCATCTTGGGCTATCAGAGTTCTTAATCTATTTAGTTAGAGAAGTTAATCGATCCAACTTGATCGAATGATCTTTGTCGACATCCATAAGTTATTTTGTCTAATGAGATCTTATAGACCCGAGGTGGATATTTGTTTAAGGAGACAAATATAAGTCGACTTTAATTAACAGAGAACTTTATGTTTTATCAGATATATTTTATGATTCACAACTCAATAAACAGAGTCATTAGGTAGCTTACGTGCAACATCCATGATTGTAATTTAATAACACCATTTGGATGCAATCCACCCAGTTAGAATGCTCTAGTTGTAACTACTATTTTCTATTGTAGCGTTTGGTGGCAGAACCAAGCGGATAGAGGGCATGAGTCACGTCCTTATTGACATGATATTGTTTGAATGCGATCATAAATGTACTTGATTTTGAAGCTTGAGCTTAATTAATCTTTGTCATAAAACAAATTGTGGAAAGTGAATGAATATTTTCTTTAAGTTTTAAGTGATAAACTTCTCTCTGATATTTGAATATTAAAATTTTCTAAAACTTTTGACATTCTTATTTTGATTTAAGCATAAAGTAATTTATATATAGACTTATGAGCATTTTTGGTAAACGTCTCCTCTGACTGATATTTGCTTTTAACACAACTATTATCAGGGGTTTGAATAATTTCTCTTAATAGTTAATTCACCTAAAATTTTATCAACTTTGCATGCTTTTTTGAAAAGGATCGAACTCATAATCTGCATAACAATTTAATTTATTTAAATATTCATTGCACTAATTTTTTTTAACTCTATCTCATGTTTAGAGGATCGTGTATGTAATTAATAATTATGTTTATGATTTTTTAAATTAAGTGTTCACATTTATGTTTGTGTTAATTGAATTATTGCTCAAAAGTTTTAATCTTATTAAGTTTACTATTTTTTTTAGAGAGAAGAATCAAACTAACCATGTGAGACTTACAATTCTACATTATAAACATGGTATCTTGCTAAGAGGCTATACAACTTAATAGACTTTGACTTTAATATTGATAGAGGGTTTGTATTTTCAAAATATTTATGTACTCCACAAAACAAGAGGAATTTTGAATTAAAAATTTTATATCAACCCGCACAACATTTTTAGACTATTATATTGAGGCATTTTAACACGAAAGTTGGAGCACGTGCAGGTATGTTTTAGTTTATTGCATAATTTTTGATGCACTTACATTAAATGATTGCACAAATTTCAGTGCAAGTACACAATGTATTTGCATGTTCTTTTATTACATTCACACAACTTTCGAGGCATCATATTCAATTTGCAAATTGCCTCCTAAAACTCATGTAAAACTTGAAATCATTTGAATCTTGTCATATGGATTATCAGTACTTTATTTCTTTGAGACTTAAAAAAAGTTCGTCTTCTATTCTTATATGTGTTGTGGATTTAGTGACGTATTTAAGGTGACTAGTATTTGATCATGCATTCAAGACAATATGAAATTATTTTCATTTGATTTTTAATTTATTAAATTTTAAAATATTCAATGAATTTTTTTATTATTGCCTATAGGCAAACTTTCAAGCATATTGCAAGTCCTTTTTTGTTCTCTAATTTCATTCAATGAATCACATAGTGATCTAACTATTCTTTGAAAGATCATATTTTATGTTTGTTGGCGAGCTATTAAGTCTCTTGTTGTCCGATTTTATGTTCAACTTTAGTCTTTTTTTTTTTCATTTAATGTGAAATGTTGCAATGCAAGTTTCTTTGAAATGTCACAGTCATGCTTGTTAGCAAATGATCAAATCCTTTATTTGTCATGCATAAGTTTCACTCATGTTCATTTGAAGCAACAATAATCACATGTAGGTTTTTATTTTTATACTTAGTTTGCATTTTTTTAATATCAATATCCCTTTTTCAATTATTATTAAGTCTAGTCAATAATTTAATTTTATACTTTGCAATCATTAAAAATTCCATAAGCACCTTGACATCATCTCTACTTGGGGGGTTGTTTTGGGTATGTTAGGTCTGCTTGCTATACTAAGAAAGCAAGTATGGGCAATTAGATTACCACTACCTGTTTTGCCATCCCATCGTGCTAAGAAATGCGTGCATGTCTCCAAATATTTGCATAAAAATATAGAATTTTCATGCCGTGTCATGAAAAGCATGTTAAATATTGTATGAAAATTTTTTTGCCATTGTTTCGACTTATGCCGTTTGAAATATACAGGACGTCGCCAAAATTAAACCAAATGACCTCTGATCGACTAGGATGATATGTGTGGGTTCGATTGTGAGTACAGTGTTGACGATGATTGAAGGTTGAAATAATAGAGTTGATGGGAGTTGCAGCTTGGAGCAAGAGGTGGAGTATGGGTTGCGATGTGTGTGGTTTGACTGTGTATGGGGTCAATAGAGGATGCCTCAGCGTTTGCGTGTGAATCATAAAGGAGATGGAGAGAGGGAGAGGGACAAAGTCATGGCTAGGGAATTCGACTGAAGAGGATGAGAAAAACAGAGAGCGAGTGAAGAGCCTTGTGCATTGAGACTAGTAACTAGTGATGAATTGGCTTTGGAGTTCGATTTAATGAGAAAGAAAAGTTGTTGCAGTTTTGGGGGAGTCCATAGCCATCGTGCTAATGGAGGAGGAGATTGTGCACATGGGATGTTGGAGCTCACGTGCAAGGGTTGAAGATGTCATTATTTTTTGTTCTTTTTTAAGTAACAGGTCAACAGTGGATTCAAAATTTTAGAAAAAAGTTCAATAAAATAATTAAAGGAGAAGTTAGTCTAAAGGTCATATTAATTCATGCTAGTAAAGTGGAAGGACTAGATGCATGGAAAAGATTGCCCATTGAAAAAAAGTGGACAAAATTTGAATATAATGAAGCATTAGTGAATGTTGCTTCAAAAAGGATCCATGATGTTTTAGTCCTCAATTTTGATAGCCCCATAGATTTTGGAAGTTTACACTAAGTTGTATTTTTTATAGTACTTCACTGAAAATGCTCCTATCTAATTTTTCTACATGAAACTCTATAAGTCTATCTTGTCGACATTTTAAGCAATATGGGGTTGATGATATTCAAATCAAAATTGCTTGAAGGCCTCATAAAGTAAGACATCAAGATTGAAGAGGAATTTGTTCTCTTTTGGATAGCTTGATGAAGAGAAATGTAAATCGACCATCATCATTGATAATTATAAGCTAATCAAGGGTGTTACGTTAATAGCATTACCAATCACTTCTACCATTGAAATAATGGGATCAACAATAGATGTATGCACCTGTCATTAAGGACTGAGCAAACAAGTGAGAAAGTCATGGATATTTTACATTCAAAAGATAGCTTTCAAATTTGAAGTTTTTAGGATATCCCTTTTTATGAGGATTCTATTTTTTGAGAGCATAAAAAGTTCAACATTTTGAAGATCGAAAGGGAACAAAAATGCCCAAAAATTAGAGCTTGTATATTATGATGTTTGGGGTCCATCCATAATGGTTTTCCTTGGCGGCTCACCTTCATCAATCCCTTAACAAAGAAGGCATGGCATTTTTTAAAATAAATCTAATTTCTTTGATAGCTTTAAAAGGTCTACAAGCTTAGAAGAAAATGATTAGTGAAAAATAAAATAAAATATTTGAGATCAAATAATGGGGAAGATTCTAACAACAAAAGGTTCAAGGAATTTTGGCCGGTTAGTGTGATCTATATGCAGAGGATAGCTTTAGGAATATTATAATAGATCGAGATCATTATGAGCATTAATAATTCTTTCAATGTAAGAGTTATAAGCACGAGATTATATGTAGCATTGCCCAAGATATTTAGTTTGAATGCTATGAGCATTGTTGCTTAATTGATCAACATGGGACCCTTAGTTTGTTTTCTATATAAACGATTTGAACAAGGTTGGATTGGCAAGGCGACTTCTATAGTTGAGAAGGTTGAATTGGAGAAGTTTTCTATTGATGATGTGTAACAGAAAAGTTATATAACTAATAAGAGTTTTGAGACACAATTAGAGCTGAGCATGCCTATGATACAATAGATAAGATCTTAAAAAATATTATAGCTTTTTCATCTTTATTGTTCTTGTATTATTTATTGTTAGTTGATGCTATTGAATCTTAATATTTGAAGTAGTGGTAGTTACAAGTTGTGAAGTGGGAAATCACAAAGAAAGATGAGTTTATTTTTTATATAAAAATAATGCTTAGATATCAACATAACTTCCAAAGGTTAAGTGAGAATTGCAGAACTTATGAGTTTGTTGAGATCAAGGAATAACATGATAATAATAAAAAATACAAAACAAGATTGGTGGTAAAAGGAATTTTGCAAATGACAGTTATCAATTTTAATATGCTAAAAGGAAAATTTGTACGTACTTAGCCACTTTAAATGCTCAAAGCTACAATCACCTACTTATGCTATGATTTTCATTAGACCTTACATAGCTAATGTGGTTGGAGAAATAAGAAGGATATGTCAAATCCAGTAAATATCCATTAAGAGGTTGTGAAATAAATATAGCGCTCTTAATAGATATTGTTATTCTCTTATTGCAAATTCGTAAAGGTGACATGAAGTTGTAGGGTTAGTTAATTTTGATTTGGGTGGTGGTCTTAATAATTGGATATCATAATTATATAAGATAATAATGTTGTCTTCCATGGAAACTTACTATGTTGTAGTTATTAAAGCTGATATGAAAATTATTTGACTAAAAAAACCTTCTGATAAGTGCTAAGAAATAGGATATGAACATCAAGTCTTTATTTTGATAATTAGAGTGATATCTATTTTTTTAAGAACACAATATTTTATTTCATTAACATATTTTGTGAAACTATCATTTTGTCTGAGGTAAGTCAGAAGAAAGATTTTTTGTTGAATAATGGATCTAGGCACTTGGTTGACATGCTTACACAGATAGTTACTATAAATAAGTTGAGGATTTGCGAAGCCTCAATTAACTTTCATGGATAATTGGAAGGTGTGACTTATGAATTCCTATAATTTTGGAGACGAGGTAGATTGTTATCAAGATTTAAGAGAGAGGGAGGGATATAGTAGAGATATTTTTTATGGAGAAAAAAAATAAAAAAGCCATATGGAGCTAAAAAAGGGATACGACTAGGAATTAAGAGAAGAAAAATATATTTCTCTTTGGTTGTTGTGTATGATAAATTGTTTTAATAGAAATACATAGTGGTGCCCTCGGATGTGTATTGGTTTCATTTCAAAGACTGTGATCTTTTTGCTTGATATTCTTTCTCATCCATTCAAGATTGAATGCCCATATTTCGATTGATTTTCAGCGAGTTCTATCCATAACTTAGACTTGAGAGACAATTGAATTAAGCTTATAGAGACTAAATTAGGTTGGAATTTCAACCAAGGTTACCATCTCTAGGAGTGTCATCTTGGGGTCTATGAATTAGAGATTTTGAGAAGAGAGGGATTCATGGGAGAGTGTGAGAGGAGAGAGGAGAGAGGAGAGATGAGAGAGAATAATGAATCTAGAGAAAAGAGGATTGCTTCATATTTCATTCATGATATATGATAATTTATTACAATGCAATACCTTTATTTATAGATATAAGATTATATGATAAATTCAAATTAATTCAAATTTAATTGCAATAAATCTTACTTATGATATAATACTTTAAGAAGAGGATAATTCTAATTATTTATTTTTCTTAAGATTAAATACATATAATGAAATAAAATTCTAGAAAATTTTCAAAATAAATGTTATTTAAATGTCTTCTTGTTGCATGGCTTGTACTACAACAACTCTCCTTAGGCTGTTAGAGCTCTTCCTTTGAAGACTCATGTGGAATTCAAAAGTTTTGTGGTGATAGAGGAATTAGTGGCGAAAGTCACAAAGTATTTTTTTGAATCATTAGAATGTTCACGTTGATCATTGGACGTAATCCAAATATTTTCATGTATTTTACAACTTTAATTTAGCTAGACCATGGAGAAGGATCCTTAGTTTATGGTAATGGGAGGATTGGTAATATGAACTCAACCTATATTTTAAGCAAGGAATTTACAATAGTATTGGAACCTATAGAACAACTTACATATTTAGTGAAAAATCCAATAGTAGTACAAGAATTTGTGATTCAAGTTCTTTCTTCATTTCAAATTATATGTGAATAATGATATATAAGGTATCGTAGTCTAAAGTTCAACAAAAAATTTGCTTCAATAAAATTTTTAAACACAACAAAAAATTCAAGCTCATGAAGAGTCTCAATTACTAATAATTATCTATCATCATCACTATCATCTGTAAAGTCTAGATCTTCATACAGTAGGCCTCAAATGGCATGGACTAATCAACACATTATCTAGTATATCTTTTAGGCTTTTGTATATTTAGAGTTGATGCGATCACTTGAATTTTTTAAATTGACACAAATATCTAACTTACATTTTTGAACTTTATAAGCTTGAAAAATAGTGTTTTAGAGATTTCTTATAATGATGATTATTTTAGATGGGCATGAATATGATGATTCTGTTTATAGCCATTATCTGATTTATATAGATACAATGAAGTTCCCATAGATATTAGATTCTTCATAAGGCAATCATTACAGGGATGTTAGATATGATCATATGCATCAACATCAGTATGTCTTGAAGATGAGTGATATTGGTGTTTATTGGAATTGTCAGTCATATTTGTAGAATAACTAATTATAGTTGTCATATCGAATGAGGATAGAGCTATGGACGCATGCATGATCATTAGATGGCTTGAATCCTATGCATGATAATTGTTTAATTCCCAAAGTGATTTTAAGTATGCATTATATACCTTTAGGCAATAGTTATGTCTTTTATATTCCTATTCCATAATTCATTATATATCATATTTCTTGAATGGTTTCAAGGTGATTCATGAAAGAATGCAGATTAAGGCTACTATTTAGATATAATTATCTTTAAGAGTCTCGTTTTAATACCAAATTGATGGATTGTTATGGTGATATTCTTATCTTTTCTCCTCTTTAGATTGAATGCCCTTAATTTGATTTTCATCTTTAAGTGAGAGAGATTGAATTAGACTTATAGAGAGTGAGAAAGCTAGATAGAGAAGTAGGTAGGAATTTTCCTTAAGGTGAGACTCCCAATGTGCTTCAATCTTGGGATTTATGTATATTGAGGATTTGGTGAGGGGAGAGATGGAGCTTGGAGGAGAGAGAGGAGATAGACTAGTGAGGACAAGAAGAAAAAGATGATTTGCTTTAAATTTCAATAATGAATAACTAATTCATTACTGTGCATTCACACTCCTATTTATAGAAATAAAATTACTTGATAAATTTAAATTAAGTCAAATTCAAAACAAGATAAGTTCAACTAATAGAAAATGTCTAATGAAAAGGATAATTCTAATTCTTTTCTTAATAAAAAATTAAATACATAAATATAAAATAAAATCTTAGAAATAATCTAAATTTTTTTAAGTAATTTGATTGTGTTCTTACTGCATTTCTTGTGTCCTATCACGTGGCGGTCTCACAAAATACCTTGTTTTGGTGAACATGGAAAACAAATCAAGGTTTTTTCATGTTAGCTACTCTAAGTCTCTTGTTTTATTGCTTGATCCTTTATTATCTTTCCCCCAAATTTGAAAGAAATGCGTGGAATAGAAAATTATGGTGCGTAATCTAAACTATAACTAGGGGTGTAAATGAGCCGAATCTTTATTCGTGTTTGACTCGTTCGAAAATTACTCTGTTCATGTTTTGCTCATATTATTCGAAATGGCTTGAAAAAGTAATAATCCAAAAAAATATGGAGGTTGAAGGATTTGAACTTGAGTCAATTTTTTGCAAGGCAAAAGTTCCAACCACTAAGCCATGCTTGCTACGTGAAATTATTTTTTTGTGTGTGTATATATATATATATATAATTTTTTATTTCGAGCTAAAATGAGCCGAACACGATCAAATAAAAGATTATTCATATTTAACTTGTTTATAAATCGAGTTTAAAATATTTGTTCGTGTTCAGCTTGCTTGTTTAACGAACAACCAAATACGAGTTGTTCTCAAACAACGAGCTCTTTTAACAATCCTAACTATAGCTAAATATTTTTAAAATTACTCGTTCTACAAACTGGTGTACTCTTTTATCTGACCACAAGCTTATATTATTCTACTTTTCTGGAACCATGCACTCATACTTTCTCTTGGTGCAGAGATTCTGGAAGTATCCCAGGGTTTTTAAATCTGTGTAGTCCTTGTTTTTTAAATTTTGTTTTCATCACTACTATGCCTTGCTCAATCTATTTGGCTTTTTTTATCGTATTTTTACAGATGGCTAAAAGATGAGAAGAATATTAATGTTTTTGTTGAGCCTCGGGTGAAAGTTGAGCTTCTAACCGAGTCCTCTAACTTCAATTTTGTTCAGACATGGAGAGATGGTAAAACTCTTTGCATCAGCTATGCTTTACATTAACATGGAAAAATTCTCTGTTTAGCAACAGTTTTTCCATTAATTGGTTTTCTGATACGCTTTATGCATGACCACTTTATTTATTTTAGTCTTTAAAGCTTTCTTTTCCTCAAATTTTTGGTAGTTACTGTCTAATCTACAATGTTAACTTACAAATTTCATGTTTTTTTAATATTACTACCACATCACGGAATATATCATTTATTTGATGTGCATGTTCTTCTATCTACGCATTGATTCATCATCACCTAGTTCAATTCTAAATTTGAGATTAATCCTAATTAGCTAGATAATTTTGATTTATACCCATATTATTTATGGCCTCTCTTTTTCCTGAACAGTCACATTATTTCTTATTTTCACGCCATTTATTCACAATAAATAATAATTATCTTTAGCAACTTCTTAAGGCCCATATGGCTTAATGCTTTATTTGTTACGAAATATAGAAATTGAAATGGTTAGAGCCAAGTTTCCTCTGCATTGAAAATTATATAAGTGAAAAAAATTGTTTCGACCGAACAGGAGGATTCTGCTGTTGTTGGGTCCAGTAGGTGGTTTAAAGCAGCGTTGCCCTTCCATAGGAACAACCACTTTTCTTATCCAATGAAAGAAAATTTAAATTACTACATGATGCGGGCGTGAAAGACCCATGCGGAAGCACCCGCGTAACTGGTAGGGGATTCATACCAGCCCCGTTCCCTTGATTTCATCAGAACTTGTTCAATTTGAACCGGACCCGCTTCCTCCCCTACAAGAGAGCCGGTTCACTTATCTATATTAAATTAGGGTGGTTTATTTGTGTTAGTTAAGTAGATTTTTGTGCTTTTGGGTTCAGTTTTTGGCCGTTTTGTTTTGAATTATGGAGATTGTTTTCTCTGTTTTTCTCTCTCTGGAGAGATTGTTTTAGCTTGATTGAGTGGTGTATCTATATCTCAATTGAATCAAAGCCACCTATCATATCTTCATATTTTTAGATTTCATTTTCTCCTGTTTTTTATGCTATTGAATAGTTGTTTTTGTATTTCAACTGGCTGTCTTGTTCTCCAAAGCCCAGCCAAGCCACCGGCTTGGTTGTTTTCACCCTCATTGCAGGAAATCAAGTATTGTTGTTGCCAGCACCCAGAAACGTTACAGCCGGTGTTGGCCACCTTCCTGACGCCTGAATAAGAATTCTAAGGTACTAATCTTGAGATTCCAGCCATTATTTCAAAGCCGAACTGTGCACATTTCCTTTCCATACAGCAAAAAACAGCAAACTAAATCACCTATCCCGATCTATTCAGGCTTTCTTTCACCCTCAACTTCAATGCTTATGTGCTTACATCATCTTAGCTTACTCCAAAATCGATATCACTACAAGAAGGAAAACTGAAGTCAAGTTTGTTCATATCTGTCATGGATTATAATGATTGGTGCTACTTGTTCAATAGAGGTGATGGGATGCTAATTGTTTGCAAATTAAAAAAAAAGCAGGGAGGAGAGTGAATGACAGACATGAACCAAATCTCCATGAGTCTCGCGCACCCAATCAAACTTCAATCAACCACCAGATATGCTTGATCCACTTTCTCCACACAGAATTGAACCCTAACTACACCTAGATGTAAGCCTAAGCTAATCGACATTGTTGATTGCAAATAAGCTAACCTTGACACATGACGCACACTTGGTTCGCCTTCTTTCTCAAGGTCAACCTTGACCCATTGGTATGAGTAAAGCTAATGGAACAGCCCAAAATAAATTGCAGGTTTCACGATGCACAAAATCAACAAGTGTGTGAATGGACATGGATGTCCGACGTAGCTCGTGTAATCGACCTCACGGCCGAAGCTCCCTTGTGTGACAAGCAGCTCATGATCTCCAATTAATCGAAGACCTTCATCCTATATACTACATCAACCTCGCATGTAGGGAGTTGGGAATTGACCGCGTCTCCCATTCTACCCATGATCACCCTTCACGTATCACCAAATCGCCAAGGGTTGGCGAGCTCCACGATTAAGCAGCCACATCTTACATGTTGTGCAAGAATGGACATTCGCACATCATGATCTTGTTTTTTCTGGGCATGATTTGTCTCATTTGACTGATGAGGATCATGACTCGCAAAATAAGGGAGAAGGGGGGAGTCGTGAGATATGGCTCACACCTCAGCTCCTACATAAACTAATCATGTGAATGAGGAAGGGGATTCCTTTCGATTTTTGGGGGGAGAGAGAGAAGTTGAGAGAGAGTATTGGAGAGAATATAAAAGGGCACTTGTGCTTTTTTCCCTGAGAAAGGGAATTGAAAGTTTTTATTTTTTTTTCTTTTCTCTGTTCTTTGGTTTGGTTTTAACGAAGGTAGAAGAAGGATGAAATTTGAACTTTGGTGAAGATATAAAAATGTGAGAAATTTGATATCAATCAATAGATTTTATTTTTCTTTATTTATTTGTAAGTTTTAAATTTTGAAGACTCGTGCACATTAATCATAGGTTCCATAGGGATATTTATCGAAGAGTTGAAATCCTTCCTCCGTTGTTCTTAGGTTTAGAGTAAGAGAGAGGAGTGCATCAATTACGCTTAAATTCAGAAATTACAACATTGCTAAACAGTTATGCTACTAAAATTTCAATATATATATTGCGCCATAAGTCGAGTTGAGCTCACGAGCCTAATTCGACGGACTTCGGATGTAATAGTGCGCAAATCGAAGCTAAAATACACTCGACATAGCCGAAACTAGTTGAAATGACCTCGATCACGAGCATTCTGTCATGTTGATGTCGAAATTGATCGAGAATATCGTATTGCCATTGACGATCAACCAATCGAAACATCCGTCGGCGTCTACACGCATGTATCGGGAGGTTGTGGCGATGCAAACATTCGTTCATGAAATTGATCGCGCCGTTTGCACCAAACCGTCAAAACCTATCAAGTGAGATTGTTTGCTTCGGACGAATCTGCGGAATGTCGGCGGTCGAAAGACGGCGCGATTCACGAACGAATTGACGATCGCGACTTGAATCAAACGGCATCCGATCGTGAAACGGACGACACCGTTGCTTCCGGAACATCAGAATAACTTGAATCAACATATATATTAATTATATAGTAGCATTGTTGCAAAATTCAAAATCGGGTTTATTTTCACTCAAATAAGCATAGACCCTATATATACCCCTATTACCCAACCATAATCCTCATAAGACTCTGAACAGCCCACAATTCCCATTCGGCATTGCAACCTTCTCCCTTCCTCTCGATCGAATGAGTCCGTCCGTCCACTTTTGCAAGCCGAGCGACCAAGCTCCATCCCTCGTTCTTATCTGCACGTAGGGAATGAGCTCCACGCACAGCAACCGAAGCACTCCCTCTCTCGTCGGTTCCAAGGATCACACAGCAAGGCCTCCTCCCCATTCCGCTCCCGTCTTCGTTCGACCGAGCAGCAGCCGAGCGACACTCTCGATTTCCTTCATCTTGTCCGTGCAAGTCGAGCAGCTAAAGGGGAATCTCTCCCTCCCGTCGCTACTCCTGCTGGATGGATACGAACCCAACTGAGCCGAGCAGCCAAACTCCCTCGTCCGCTGCAATCTCCCTATCTCTCTCGGCCTCTCATCTGTTGTGAGGGCTGAGAAACTTCCGCCAGATCTTTAGCAGCGGGGCCAGCACGGTGGAGATCGAGCTTGTTGCGTCGCAGCTAAGACGTTTGAGGCGGACGAAGAAGCGTGGGTGGCAGCGGTTTGCAATAGATTTGTTGAGTTCGGGAAAGAAGCTGAGGTCGAGATGTCAAGCTGGCAGTTGGGTCGAACAGAGCGAGAGCTGTGCTGGGAAGATAAGGAGATATACATTGGATTTGAAGAAAGCGGAAGAGAAAGAGCAGCCAAGGTGGAAGATAAGAGCACATGCCCAAGTCATACGGACTGCTTTTCTTTTTAAAGAGGCTGGTGAAAGAGAGGAATCAGCAAAACCTAGCATAACACTAGCACTGCCTAGTGGTAGTTATGAGATTGGATTCGATCAACTCACTACAGTGACCAGAGATCATGAGGCTGTCATCTCAGCAAGATTATGGCGGGGTAAAAGGCTTGTCAAATCTGTTGAAGACTAATCTGGATAAAGGAATTGTTGGGAGCGATACATAATTATTGCACAGGAGAAATCTGCAACTATATCATTGGTTTTGGGCATGAAAGCTGAGGTATACATAAAGGAGTATGTGCAAGATCATAAGTACATATTCGTTGCTCAGCACAACAGGAAAATCTACTAGATATAAGTACTCGCGCATGCTGCTTTAGCTTGACGAGAAAATCAGGATATTTTTTATACAAGTTTGAAGGCCTATGTGACGCTTCTCATAAGCGCAATAGGTGCAAAAATCATTCGTCCGCGGTATCGCAAGACACCTATCATGCACGCTTCCCATAAGCGTGGTGGGGAAGCCTATCTCACGATGCACTTTACGGAGATGGCCTTGGGAGGTACTCAAATTTCATTCCTAGCACAAGTATTGAAGGCTATGCACGCTTTCTTAAGTGTGGTGGGTTTAGAAGACTAGCCATGATAAGCAATATGACTATCGCTTTCTTAAGTATGGTAGGAAGGTATAACACCTCTAAGCGACTTTATCGAGACGGAGGAGGTTGTCAAAATTTGGATTAACAATGGGTTTAATTAATTTAACGCAAAATGAACTTTAAGCTCAAAATTAAAATTTGAATTTAAATGGATATTGAAGTATGTATTTTCTTTGGGTTTAAGACTCTCCAGCGATCAAGACCGACTTACGCTTTCTTAAGCATTGTCAAGCAAGATTCCAAATCCTCTATGTGGGACAACGGAGGTTCGAAATTTTATCAAAATAAAGATTAATAATTAATAAAAATGAAATAGTTAAAGAATAATATTTGAATCTTAAACGAGTAATAAGATAAATAATTGAATTAAGTACAATGTATTAAGCTGCTGAGACAAGATCGGGCTTACAATTATCTGACTGACAATAATCTACAATAAATTAGATGTCTATCCAATGTATGCAAAATACTTGAATGAATAAAAAATACATTGTGCCATGAAACTTTCAAAAGAGTTGAAATCGAATCAGGAGCTGAAACACTTGATGCCACTGGATTCACAACACATCATATAAGCGAACAGAATATGTTAATAAATCAAATTTAAGTGATCTTGCATTTGAATTCATGATGGAAGAATGCAAGAAAATAAATATAAATTCTTAAATGGAACAAGCAGTGCCCATATTATAAGGCAATCATATGCTTAAATTTATGGAATTAAAATACATTCATATGACTTAATGTGATGAGTTTTGCACGTATCATAAGGCATGATTAAAACTCAAATTCAATACTTTAAAATTATGCAAGCAATCTAAAAATACACCGCATGCACATTACAATGCTTAAACTTGGAGGACGTCATTGATTGGTTGACTTGGGTTAACAAAATCTAAAATCAATAATAATATTATAAGAATCTCAACTTATTAAAATATCTAAGAAGTTTACGTATACGACGTAGATTTGATCATTATTAAATTAATAAATGTCATAGATCGATGGAATCAGAAAGCAAAATAATACATCTACCCCAATGATGACTGAGTTGATTGAAGATATCAATCAAATGGGTCATTATTATTTAAAATTTTTAAAGTGTAAATCTAGAATTTATCTTTTATTATTAAATTAATAGAGTCGACAAGATTTGAAATGGTAAGCTAAATGATTAAACAGAATTATCTACCTCGATGATTGTTGTGTTGAATGAAGATTTCAACCGGAGGGAATATTATAATCAAAATATGTCTAAAATTTTAAATCAAATTAATATAAATTAAATATCAATCTAAATGAAAAATCAGACAAATCACTAAGCTATAAATGCCTAAATGAAATTCAACTTTTAAAAAACTTGAAGCTAAAATCCAACCCACCTTCCGCAATTGTTTATCGAAGGTGACAAATTAAGAAAATTCTAGCTCACAAAGAAGCCAATGTCAAGTCAAGTACATATATATATTCATACTCAAACAATCTAAAGAAGGCGTGCCCTCCGACCACGTATTTGATTACATATAATACTTCTATTAGAGTCTCGACGGTGGTTGTTGTCAAATGATATCATTATATTACTATAATGTATCGTATGTTCTCAATGATTTACCCTTTGAGATGTAAAACACGCACGATGCAAAAAATCCTCTGTCAGTTAAGGTGGACTTAAACTTGTCTTCTTAGATAAACATTATCCCAGATCTACAATGTTCTCTTGGACGACGAACCAAGCCGACATGATCCTTTAGGTCGATTAACTCCTTTGACTAAGTAGTAGGACGTAGGGATAACTAACCATGAGATCTTGATCGGGCACGTCATTATTCCTCCAACCATCTGTTTTAAGTTAATATGATGAATTTCATAAATCTAAAATTTAAAACTCCACATATTGCTATTATACGCTACACATTTAGCCATTTAACAACTAGCCTTAATTGAAAATTTTCTCTCAGATTTGGGAGGGGTAATTAACTATAGGTTCTTGCGCTTATAAGAAACTTAGAACCAGATTTAAAGTCCTCACAAAATGAGGGTGAAATCTCTGGATAGTGTCTTATCTATTATTTCATCTACCTTCTGAAAATTTGATCGACATAAATCCTACTCTCTTAATCAAGAGGTTGGTGGTTTTTGGAGCCCACACTAATAATAATTTTAATTCTCAAAAAAAGATGGAAGGACTTCGTTGTGCAACAAAATTGCTCGTAGTCAATTAATTAGTCTTACATGCCAAGGGTGCAAGTTTAAACTAGCATCCATTGTAAGTCTAAATATTCTAGCAATTTCTGAGTTGCCTCATTTGCATGGGGAGCTTCTAAGACTCATAGTCACATAAAAATTTGACCTTTGAGATAAAGATATATATAAACACATTTTACTAAATCACTCTGTTGATCAGGCATAATGTGTTAAGGACCCGAGTATAATCCAAGAGTCCTCTATAAAAATCGTAGTAGCTCGACAATCTACGGGCTCTCTCATTTATAGGATGAGATTGTAAGACCTGTCATATGTCTTTCCAATAAATATAGGTCCCTATCAATTAGCATTGCAATAGATGTAAGCCCAGCTAATGTTTACAAAGGGGACCCACTCTTATCTAAGGCTTTCTATTAGTGGCAAGTCCTATCAATTGTGCGTTCCAATGGTTGCAAGCCCCATCTAAATTAGAAAATACTTTGGCCAACTTGTCTAAAGGATTAGGTTGTAAGACCTACTAACTAGGCAAACCTACAAATTAGGTTTAGCCCAAACAATCCAACAAATACTTATATATCCATCTCGGTCTACTCGAGATTCTTAGGATAAGGAAAACTATGATTACTAATTAGGTTCCCTAGACACATCTAATTGATCTCTAATTTTAGTAGACCGGAGTAATGGTAGTCCAGGGAGGACGGAATAATGGGATATTGATCGGAGTTCGAGAGTATTTCTACCTATCAATAAACAATCATCCACACAATGTCACCAAACACTAGTCTACACTTTATATTAACATCTACATCTAACATTAATGGAGAGTGCTTTCCTTATGCGATGAGAGAGGTAATTAACTATAGGTGCTTGCGGAAGTAGGACTCTTGATCAAAATAAATCTTGACCAGCTTGTCATGGAAAATCTAGTTCAAACCAAAAAGAAAAAAGAAAAATAAAATTAGTCTTAACCTGGTGAGAGGTAAGAGCTAAAGCAAACCCTATGTCAATGGCAATATGCGTCGAGGGCCGATTTGCCCACTAGCATCTCATCTTTCTCATCACTGGAACGATCACTAATTCTGGTACTTGACTGTGTGGATAGAGTTCTTTTGACCGGTAATTTGTTTGCTAGATGGATACAGCAATAGTCCGCCAAGGTAATTGTATGATTATGACTATTAAGTAGCTCATAACCAATTCTACATAATATCTAATCACTTGGAAACTATTTTACTTTTGCATTAAAGCTAGTTTTTAATTACTTTAATTCATTTTGATGGTCAGCATTTAGCAACAACTTATAGAACCAATTTTTTGAAGTTTTTTAATGTTGGCCAACTGATAATGGTGAAATCAGATATATTTCAGTTTACTGTATTGTGCAAATATTTCTAATTTATCATTCGTTCTAAGTAATCAGGTGACAATTTTCTAGTGTTAGGCTGTTTGCTTTTTATAATGAACTAAATTTTATGGTGACATCACGTCCTTAAATTTACACTGCTTTTGTAAGCTGTTATTCATTGTAAGGGTTTCATGTTTATGCGCATGCCTTTTTCTACTATTCACTATGTCCGCTTCAAACTGTCTCTAGCTGGTATACTTCTTTTTGTAGTTCTTCTTATACATATATAGCATTGGCTCCATACATAAGAGATCCAAATTGTAACCAACATATAAATTGCAGATGAAGAAATAAGGAACCTTCACACAAAGGTTGACTTGGTTGTTACTCTTGGTGGTGATGGAACTGTTCTTTGGGTATGTATTATCAGTCCCTTTTCCAACATACTTTACTTTCTTTTTGTTTTTTATACTCTTATATGTCTGGCTGTTGTGATTCATGGATTTGGATGCTTTTGTATAGAGGCATATGCTTAATATGGTATAAAGTTTTAAGATGAGTTTCATGGCTATTATCATAAGATGCCTAATATAGAATACAGCAAGTTGATGTAGAATGCAGCAAAATTTCTGCAGAAGACAACAGAATGATACTTAGCATACAGCCTAAAATTTAGGTCGTATAGAAAATTAGTTTCCCTAGTAAACAGCCTAGGGTTCCTCGGTATGCAACTTAGGTTTACCCGGCACAAAACTGACACCGTTCTTGAATAAAGAAAGAGATGTTCAATTGTAAAACAGAGACAAAAGATTGGAGAGAAACCTGAATATGGTGGAACAAGGCAGCTTGTTATACTGAAAATGGAGGTGGTGGCTAGAGGGCTGTCTGCCATATGATAGGAAGAATTGAATGACAGCCTGCTGCAGGAAACATCAGCATGTGGCTGTAAGATGCCCTGGAGAAGGCTTGTAGTTTGCCGGAAGAGGAAGAACAGTGTGAAGGAGCAGATATGGCTGCTGGAAATAGAGAAGGCGAGCTGAAGGCGACAGGGACAATGACTTGGCTGGGAAAACAGCAGTACAGTTTGACTCCAATCAAGATATAACTTCACCACTTGATTGAAAGGAGATTACAAGCCATAGGAGAAGAAAAATGGAGAGAGCCAAGTCTCCAAACTTCAAAATAGCGAAAACTGGCTCTAATACAACCTAAGGAACTATTTATATAAACTTAAACAAACCTTAATCTAAGATAACTAAAATCATGTATGAAGACCCCTTGGACTGATCCGGGTTCAATGGTTTGAACTGACCAGGTGAGATATGCTTGACGGAAGTTGAGTCCTATGTAATCATTGGACACTCCTGTATCATTCTCCTCGTGTTGGGGAGGTATCACCTTCATCCACTGGAGTCTTTGATTCTTCATAATATAGTGATAAATTAACTACATTGAAAGTGACTATAATTATCAAATCAACCTTGTAGGCATTGTCATTGATTCTTTTTACAATCTTGAATGAACCATCAACTAGGAGCTTGAGTTTCTTAAATGCACCTACATGAAATCTCTTTCTTCAGTCTAATCCACATCAAGTCTCCTTCTTCAAGGTCATGACCTTTCTAGATTTGTTTGCTTGCTTTTGCTATCGTGTTCTGTTTGGCAATTTTCATCTTCACCTGCTCACGTAAGTCATGTATTTTCTTGACCAAACATCTGCATCCAGTACTAGGTTTAATGATAAGGAGAATATGAATTAACTCCAAGGGTGTGAGTGGGTTTCTTCTACAAATAATCTTAAAAAGAGTGCATCCTATAGTCTGGCTAATGAATCTATTGCAGGCAAACTCCACCTTGGGAAAAATTATTTCACTGTTACATGTTCTTATCTACAAAGCATCTAAGGATATTCCCCAAACTACTATTTAACACCTTTATTTGTCCATCAGTCTGGGTGTTGCACTGAATTGGAGTTTTGTTCACAACTTTCTATAATTTGACGTAATGGTCTTTGGCATAACCTCCCTTAAGTAAAAGTCAGCTATGCGTGAGGTATCCTTACTTATGATGGGGTATGAAGTGTGTCATTTTGAAGAAGTGATCCATCACAATAAAATCTTTATTTCATTGAGTTCGTGGCAAACCTATAAATAAATCTATGCTAACATCTACCCCGGGTAACTTTGAAATCAAGAGAGAGGTATATATGTTTGTATTTTGGTTTGGAGTCTCGACCATAGGACACATTCTTTATTGCTTGATGTGTCTGTAAACATTCTAGATCAATCTAGTCCAAAAAAAAGACTTATATTGATCAATCTTTTAATAGGAATAATGCACATGAAAATAAATACTAAAAATGTAAAAGAAAATTAAATATACATGTGTATGTGAGGCAATAAATCAAGATAAACCTATTTGGACACTATTCATTATGAACACAAAAAGAGTCTACTAACATATGCATAACGAGCAATAAAATATCATTGGTAGGATTGTTAATTCTTCAAAATATTTAAGAACTTAGCACAAACAACAAGGATCAAAACAAGCTATGATGCACGGACATGAACACGGAGATCGCGACCCGAGCTTGGAATACTGCGGAACGACGGATGGATAAAAGAAAAACTCACATAACACTTTCAATCTTACATAAAATCTCCAATCATTCAAGAGTCACTACAATCCACAAATGATTTAACAATTCATCCATACATCAATATTGTAACAAAGTTTATGAGAAGTAATCTATAAATATAACTCAACATAATTAACATAATTACTTATCTCCAAGTCCCTCTACCAGAAACGATTTTCCTTCTATCATTTAGTTGATCTAAAAATTTAAAGAACTAACAAATGAATATAATTCAATCAATTACGTTTATCTATAATAAACAAGAAGGTAGAATCCAGATGCACGCCGCTATTGTATATTGCATGAAATTTGCTCAAACAATCAAACATACGAGGTAGGTATACATAATATTTTGCATGAATTTTTACTTTATCACCCGCCTTGGAGTCACCGTAAATCTTAATACTCATCCAAGAAAAGAGCCATTACCATTACAATTTCATTTCATTTTCATCATTTAGACATTATCGGCCCCTGAGCAAAGGAACTCCACTTTCAACATACACATTCATAACATACAATTATACAACTTGATATCAATTCATAACCAAGAAATCGCTTAACTTTATAACGTGATTATAATAATGATCAAGATTTAAGTTATTATCTAACATAAAGAAACATTAAACTATATCACAATTTAGAAGAATGAAAATCATCATAACTTGAAAAAGTCATAATCATGCATTTCACGAAATTAAAGACATATTTTATCATAAATGTAAGAATATACCCATTTTAACTTAGCTTTCTCAATCTCCTTTCCTTTAACGCTTCATTCCTTAATCTTCTATGTAATAAAATATTAAGTGTTAAAGTGACTTAATATATTTCATTAAATGTTTATCATACCTTAAAATGATTCTAATTTAATTAACATCTATGATAAATTTTATTTTCATTTAGTGTTTAGCATTTCTCTTAAAATGATTTTAATCTAATTAACGATAATATTACTTAACATAGGTTTAATATTTTATTAAAATTACAATCATATTTTATATGTGAGGGTTTAATACTTAAATTACTTAACTTTAGTTCATCATACATATTCCCAATTTACATTTCTTGCTGAAATTTGTAAACCCAAGTCAAAATTATGAACCCTAAGTTAAAATTATAAACCCTAAATTAAACTTGAAATAATATTAAAATCAAAGCTAATAACATTAAAATCAAATTTAAATTAAACATATACTTATATAATTTAATTATTTACTTACCTTTCCTCTCGATTTTTTCTAATACACGACTGCTTCTTCACTCACGCACGACGGGATTTGCTCCTACCGTTTTCTTCACGCATGCACGCAACGCCCCTCTTCCTCTCATGTTCGATCCTCCTCAGACGCATAGCTTCTTCCTTCTTCCTACCGACGACACACTCCTTCTCTTCCTTCTCATTGCCGACGCCGACGCGACTAAGTACACAAAGTGAGTCACTACAATCTCCTTCTCTCTTTCTCCCTCTCCCTCTGCCTTGAGAGTTCTATTTTGTTTATTCAAATCGACTTCCCTCAAATTTCTTCTTTTTTCTTTTTTTTTCTTTTCATTAACCACGACGGTTGCATTGTTTTTTTTTATCTTTCGGTTATTACAATCTCTCCCTCTTATAAAAATTTCGTCCTCGAAATTAAATGACAATAAATAGAAATACACATACATTTAATTAAACAATTGAGAATAAAGTTCTCGCATTTCTAATTCATTCTCCCACGTAGCTTCTCGATCTGATCTATTTTTCCACAAGACACAAAATGGAATTTCCCTATTCCGATGCTTAATATCATAATCTATAATTCTTCCTGCTTTCCATAAATGTGAGATCCCGCTAATATCAATGTGATCCAATAAATTTGTTTGGCTTCATCAGCAATATACTTAATAAAAATATTTAAACACATGACATGACTCCTCAGATGCTGAGAAAAGCCTATGTTCCACTTTCTCCCAATTCTTTAGAGATTTCATATGACAATATAAGTGGGCTCAACTTTCCAACTTTTTGAATCATTTTATACCTTTCATGGGGTGACTTTAAGAAATACAAATTCCACTTACTCTGAGATGTTTAGCATCATAATATTTCTCTTTATCTTGAGCGACTTTTAATTTATGGATCAATCGGATCTTTTCGTGACTTCATCTACTACATGATTGATTCTTCTTTCACTGTCTCCCCAACAAAGTGTTACTGTATTTTCTCCATACTGATGCTTCATAGGAGTTATCTTACTTTTGAAATATTATTGTAAAACTTCAAGATAAATGAATTTCAATTTCTCAAAATCAAGGATACAAAGTCTAAACAAATCTTGAGTGTTTATTATTGTCTCTCTCGGCCATCGGTTTGAGGATGGAATCGATCTTGAAAGTCGTAAAACTTGAATTTTTCTCCCCATCTAGATGTAAATTCTTGATCGGACTTATAGATTTTGGCATGTATCTTCGATTTCATCATACTTTCTTCTAGCTTTTCAATATTAGATTGTTTGATAAGTATAAAGTGTGATTTAGTCCTCGATAATAATGAAATAACATCGTCTTACGGATCTAGGTAAGCCAAATCCATAATATCATCATTTCATTTCGGTATTGGAGGGTAAAGTCCATTTGTCTTGATGTTCGCCTTAAGTCGACATGATTGACATTTATATACAAATTCAACACTTCTTTTCATTCGCACCAAAATATATTCTTAAGATCTTGATACATTTCTTGTGCGGATGAATTGTATAATTTGAATGATTCATGTAATATGTCTTTTCAATCTCCGATATTTGGAATGCAAATCATCTGATACTGATAATCATCCGTGATTTCAAAATCTTACGTATACTCTTTATCAAATTTAAAATTTTGAAAGTCATCATCTTGAGATAAAATATCACGTATTTCCAAATTTGATTGTATAGTTTGATTTATGATAAACATGATCATGTAGATTTATAATTGAAATTTCAATTTTTTAAATCTTTAATAAACTCCTCTATTGAGAGATCATAATAATCGATATTTTCTACTTAGCGTAAACATTTGCTTCCAGGATGATATTGAATATCCGAATCATAATCCTTAATGAGTTTCATCCTTTTGTCTTAAATTTAGCTCTTTAGTAAAGATGTATTTCAATTTGATGATCGGTGAAAACTTCGCACTTCTCCATATAAATAATGCCTCCAAATTTTTAATGCAAATATCATCTTAGCTTCTAGATCATGGGTTGGATAAATTCTTTTTTAATTCTTTGAAGCGTAAATAATCACTCTTCTTCTGCGTAAGTACACATCTCAAGCCTCTTAATGATCGTGTTATAAATTTGAAATCTTTCATCGCGATGGAATAGTTAATCTTAGTGCGGTCGTTAAATTCTTGATTTTGAAAAGCCTCTTGTCGACCATTCAAACTTACTTTTGCCGAGTTAGCCTTAATAGTGGCATGATCTGTGGCAAAGAATCTCACGTAATATCATGACCTTAAACCCGACTTTTGGATGGTTGATTACAGATTCAGTATTGTTATTTCTTTACGATCAACCACCTTTCACTAATCATGTGCCCCAAGAATATGATATTATTTAATCAAAATTCACTTTGAAAATTTTGCATACAATTCATTTCCTTTTAAAGCTTGCAAAATAATGTGAAGATGGTTTTCATTTCATCTGGAATAAATTAGAATATCATATGAATCTGATCATGAAATGAATCTAAAAGGTTTAAGATTATTGAGATCATGCATCTGGTGAGCATTTATTAAGCCAAAAGCGTCATGCTTGTGTAATACATTTTGAATCTGCGGTCTTTGGTATATCTTTGATTCTCGCGATGATAGCGACGATCTTAAATCAATCTTTTGAAATCTTGAAGCTCTGGTGATCAAAAGATCATGATTCTTGTGAGGATATTTGTGCTTGATGTGAGTTTGTTAAATACATAATTCGATCATGCGCTTAGCTCTCATCTTTCTTCTTCCACAAAATATCTGATGGCTCCCCGAGGAGTCTTGGGTTTGATAATCCTTTCTAACAGTCTTGTAGTTAATTGACTTCTTTGTAATTCTTTGATAAAATTAAATTCATATGATCTTTTTCTTCTTGATTTTCTTGAATTAAATCAATTGAAATCTATCTCTCTTGGAGATAAACAGTAAATCATCTGAAAAATTTATGGATACTCCTTTCTTGGTATATCTTCTAACTTTCTCTCTTTTAACATCGATAACTTGAAGAAAGCCAGCCTTTTCTTAGCATCTTTTAAACTTTTAAGCGACATCATCTATAATACTCCCTTATGCTACCCAATTTGAATTTTTTCTTCTTTAGAATATTAAATTTTATCTTTTTTATCTATAATAGCATGTATTTAGTTAATTAATCGTTCAAAATCATCAATCAATATAATCACATAAAGCTCTTCATCAATTTATCATCTTCTATTGACTCTTTGATTATGATCATCTTATATCTAAATCAAAATCACGATCCATCTTGTCACGACCCGCAGGAAGCTTGGAATAAGTAGAACAGGGATCGGACGGATAAAAGAAAACTACATGCTTTTAATCTTTTCATAAATCTCTGTCTTTGTTTCTGATTCGAATGATTTAACAATTCTTAAATCGATATTAACAAAGTTAAAGAAATGTATAAACATAACTTCAGCATTGACGTAATTCATCTCGCGAAGTTCTGCGGTAAGCGTGACTTTTACTATCGTATTTTAGGTAGGATGGTACAAAACTTTAAGCATTAACGAATGAATATAATTTGGTAGATTGATTATGTTGTTCTTATAGTAAATAAGAAGATAGAAGCCCAATGAGCGTCTGCAGGTTTTGTTGTCACGTATACGTAAAGAAATTCTTAAGCACATTTTGCATGAACTTTTACTTTTACCTTTATCATCATCTTGAGTCGTTTAAATCTTTCACTCATCCAAAGGATAAGTATTATCATTAATTTGTCATTTCATTTGTCTTTTCATTATTTATGCGGCGATTCGTCGGTATCTGTTTACTTTCAACTCATTCTGGCGTTCATAGCGTATAATTATGTTATCGTATCAATTCATAATAACGATGCTTAAATCAGTTAAGCTTTATAACAAATGATATGATCCCAATTAGTTATTATCCCCGTGAAAAGCAATAAACTATATCACAATTTATAAAAAGCGGAAAAAATGTGCTGCTGCGGAAAAAGTCATAATCATGAACACGTTTCATCACAAGAAATTAAAGATATTTTCTTATAAATGTAAGAACATAATTACTTTAACTGCTTTATCTTGAATCTCCTTTTCGCTTTCCTTCCTTAATTGAAATTATAATAATAAAATATTAAGTGTTAAAATGACTTAATATATTTTATTAAATGTTTATCATACCCCAAAATGATTCTAATTTAATTAACGTCATATAAATAAATTTTATTTTCATTTAGTGTTTAGCATTTCCTTAAAATGATTTTAATCTAATTAACGATAATATTACTTAACATAGGTTCAATGTTTTATTAAAATTACAATCATATTTCATATGTGAGGTTTTAATACTTAAATTACTTTAGTTCATCATACATATTCTCAATTTACATTTCTTGCTGAAATTTATAAACCCTAAGTTAAAATTATGAACCCTAAGTAAAAATTACAAACCCTAAATTAAACTTGAAATAACATTAAAATAAAATTTAAATTAAACATATACTTATATAATTTAATTATTTACTTACCTTTCCTCGGTTTGCCTAATACACGCGCGGCTTCTTCACTCCCGCCGCTGGATTTGGCTCCCACGTTGCTTCTTCCGCAGACGCATCGATCCCTTCCTCTCAGATCCCTCCCTCAGGAGCTTTCCTTCCTTCTTCCTCGGTAGGCTGACTGCTTTCCTCTTCTCCTCATTCGATGCATCGACTTAGGCACACAAGGTGAGTCACTACAATCTCCTTCTCTCTTTCTCCTCCCTCTTGAGAGTTCTATTTTGGTTTGTCGCGTCCCCTCAATTTCTTTTTCTTTTTTTTTTTCTTTCCATGATTGCATATTTTTTTTTTGTCTTTCGGTTATTAGGACACATTTGACGACGACATTTCTATCATTAAAAATATGGGATATGGACATGGTTGGACATGATTTTAGAATAATAATTAAAAATATATATAGAAATTAAGGAAGATTTACATACATTCAATACAATTTTTATGCATTTACATATCTAACACCTAAAGTTAGATATTTACTAATCTAGCACTTTCCTATGCTTAAAAAGGTGCATTTCACTTTTAAAAAGTGAGTGATGATGGTATTTTTGATGTGATATTAAAGATTGGGATGTTATATATGTTAAAATTGAAGTTTAGGTGTTAGATATATAAATACATAAGAATTATGTATGATATGTAAATCCCCATAAATTAAATAAGTAAAATATTAAAAATAATAGAAAAATAAATCTTTTATTTATAAAAATTAAATTAATTATTTAAATAACACACATATGCCTAATTTATTTTATTATACTTTAATCATTTTAATGAATAAAATTTATTATCACTTCTAAGTTTATAACTTTAATTATAATTTTCAATTATTTCAATTATTTATAATAAATGTCTTATTAGTTCCTCTTTCTTGCCCAAATCTCATTTTTCAAATTCCCAAAACCCTCTACGATAACTTGAAATATAACAAATTTTTTATTTAAAAATAAATTTTTTTATATAATATTAATTCAATTATTTATCATATGCGTGTCCAACACTCGTGCCCTCTAACTTTTAATATTTATTTAATCCGATATGCTTATGCCATATTGTGCACATGTTAGGGGAGTGCCAGACCTATGTTAGTATTCGACACGTGTTGGACATTGCATATCATTTTTCTTAGAGGTATCTATGCATCATATAACACAAGCAATATATGACTTAAAATTATCCAAGTTTAAATGCGTGTATCAAATTATTAGATGATCTTAAACAATTTAAGCTGCAGCATAATTAGGTTGAATTTCATTACACAATTAATCTTTACAATTTTTTGTCAACAAAATTTAGTATAATAGTACTAAGTCTTAAAAGTCATTTCAATTTACAAAAAAATTTACATAAGTAGTAAACATTTGGAGAAAAAAGCCTAATTTAAATTCATATAGAACTAAATTCATTTATTTGCTATGTGGAAAAGACATACGACAAAGTTGTAGTATTGAGAAAGAAAAGAGTAGAAAGAAGGAAAGCAAGAGGAAAAATACTTGTTGGAAGAGCAGAGGAGGAAGGCTGGTTGACAACAGCTTTTAGTCAAGGAAAGATAAGGAAGGGATGCCGTTATTGTTTAGTTGAATAAGGGAGGAAAAGGCCGATGGCTAGAGTGCGAGATGAGGATGGAGAAGCAGGCATCGATTGTGAGAGAGAGGAGGACATGATGTTGTTGCCTTTAGCTTCTTATATCTCAAGCAAAGGTGGTAAGGTGCAGGAAAAGCTTGCATGATTTATGTTTTGATCGCGATTGAAGGCTATGAATGAGAGGGCTTGGATCAGGAACTTTCGAGGCTGATGGGGTTTCTCAAGTTTGTTGTGCTTGATCGGACCACAAGCTAGCCTAACTGAGGGTTTGTTCGGTCCTCACATACTACCCCGTTATGAGATTTGTTTTCCAAATTCATACATTGGTTCATCAAGAGCTGCAGGTACTTGGAGATCATCTCTTCTTTAGTCTCCAAAGTTGCTTCTTGCTTTGATTGGACAAAATACTTTGACAGAAGAAATAGATTAACGATGAAGTTGTTGAATCTTTCACTCCAAATTGCACTTTGGTACCTCTTCATACTTCAAGTCTTCTTAAATCAACATTGACTCGAACTAAATTATGTGAGAATCATATACACGTAGCATCGGAGTAGAGAGAGATGAAAAATTTCATGTACCCTAACTAGTTTTAGAGGAAAGGCCAATTGATATGAAACTCTCTTAATCACCTCAAAGGACCAATAATAGGTGATCGAAGCTTCCAATTTTTGCCAAACCTTGTAACTCCACACATAGGTGAAACATTGAGGAAGACAAGATCTCTGACCTCAAACCTAATCTTTCTATGCTTAGGGTTAAATTATCTCTTATGACACAATCATTCTCGAATTTAATGGATCTTCTCCTTAGCTTGATCAACCGGCTGAGGTCCGAAAAGTCTTCTTTTAAACCTCAAACGAACACAAATGGGATCTACATTTCCTACCATAAAGAGCTCGTTGTCGATATTAGCTTGGAAATTGTTGTTGTAAGTAAATTCTACTAGTGGAATATAATCTTTCCAAGTACCTCTGAAATCATGAATACAAGATTTTAGTAGGTCTTCTAAGGTTTTAGTGGTATGCTTTGATTGATCATTTGTCCAAGGATGAAAGATAGTGTTGATGTTTAGCTTCTTGTGCTTTTTTTTCCTTCAAATTCTGGAGGTAAATTTTCTATTTTGATTAAGCACAATATAATTGAAACTCCATGCAATCAATGATATTATCCACATAATTTTTTGCTAGCTTTTTCAAGAAGTAATTCTTCTTGATTGATAGAAAGTGAGCTGACTTAGTGAATCTATCAACCACAACTAAAATTGCTGCTACTATATGGTATGCAGTTAATGATCTAACGATTAGCTTTAATCAAAAGTTTTCTCGCATCATTAGAGGGTAATTAACTATATATGTTTGCGCTAATGAAAAACCTTCAACTCGATCTAAAGTCTTCACAAACTGAGGCCAAGTATGAATTTTCATTGCTCTCATATTTCTTAGAATTTGGGATGTTCATAAGGAAGCTAACGTTATGTGGGAAAAAATATCAAGTGAAATTAAGCAAGTTGAAAGATGCTTGGAGAATCAAAAGGAAAACTCTTTTAATAATAGTTGGTGGTAATGAGTGCAAGAAAAGATAAAAATAAGAGCGTTGTTATAAAACTTGGTTTAGATGTAAAACTCAGAATTGGGAAAGATATAAAAATAGAGATTCTAAGAAAGCGATATGTAATCTGAAAATTTAAACTTTAGTGATTTATACTGATAGATTAGATCTGAAGAAGGTGAAAGATGTATGTATAAGTTAATCAAAGGGATAGGAGAAGTAAAGACATAGTTGAAGTGAGGGGTATTGATAAAATAATAAAGTGTTTTCTTAGAAAAGATATTGAAAATAGGTGGATGAGGTATTTTGATGAACTTTTCATGAAGGATGAAAGTGATTGATTTTAGCAACCTTAATACCTAAACAAAATAGAATTTCATTTTATATCGTATTAGTAAATCAAGTTAGTGAAGCTTTAAAGAAAATGAAATGTGGAAAAGCAAGAGACCGATAATATTCCAATAGAAGTGTGGAAATGTTTAGGAGATCAAGGAATTTCACTTACAAATCTTAATGTTATTTTAAAGACTAAAAGATGTGAGATGAGTGAGAGAAAGAGTTTGTTGGTTCTATATTTAAGAATAAAGGTGATGCACAAGAGTGCAAATTATAGAGGAATTAAGTTAATGTGCCATACATTAAAATTATGGGAGAGAGTAATTGAGCATAGGTTACGATGTGATATAAGTTTCTCACAATTAGTTTGGTTTCATGCCGTAGATCTACTATGGATGCTATACATTTGTTAAGAGGTTTGATGGAGAAGCATAGAGAAAGTAAGAAGGATCTACATATGATATTTATTGATTTAGAAAGCTTATGATAAAGTCTCAAGAGATGTTCTTTGGAGAGTTCTAGAATAGAAAGGAGTTAATAGTTATATTCAAGTCATTAAGGATATGTATACTAGAGTACTTGTGTCCAAACACAAGGAGGATTGACAAAATATTTTCCTATTTGGTTGGATTACATCAAGGATCAACATTAAGCCCTTATCTTTTTACTTTAATTATGGATGTTCTTACAAGGCATTTACAAGAAGATGTACCTTGGTGTATGCTTTTCGATGACATTCTTCTTGTTGATAAGACTAGAGTCTAACGAAACTTGAATTATGGAGGTCAACTTTAGAGTCTAAAGGTTTTCGTTTAAGTAGCTCTAAACGAATATATGGAGTGTAATTTTAGTTGTAGAAGTTTTAATGGTAGTGTTGTGACTTTAGGTGATCAAGTCATTAATAAGAGTGAGCGATTGAGATATTTTTCTATTGTTCAAAATGATGGTGAAATAGATGGAATGTTATTAGAATTCAAGTTGGATGGTTGAAGTGGAGGAATGCATCGGCCTATTATGTGATAGAAAAGTTTCACTTAACTTAAGGAAAATTTTATAAGATGGTGGTAAGACACGCGACTTATAGTGCGAGAATGTTTTAAAATAAAGAGTAAGTTAAGTATTTAGAGATGAGGATGCTCAGTGGATGAGTGGCTTTACTCTTAGAGATAGAATGCAAAATGAGTATGTTGGAAAAAGTTGGTAGTTCCGTGGTTGATAAGATTAGGGAGAGTCGCTTAGATGGTTTGGCCACATAAAGCGTCTAGATGACCCAATTAGGAGTAGATGCATTAGATTTGTATGTTAAGAAAGGTAGAGGTAGACCTAAAAGACTTGGTTAAGATGTATAAAAATGATCTTAGTATACTTGAATTAAATGAGAATTTGATACATAATAGGACACAATGGAGATGAAGGATTCATGTAGACCCACTAGTGGGATTAAGGCTTGTTGTTGTTGTTGTTGTTGTTGTATTTCTTATTTTCAATTGCTTGCAGTCAGTCTAACAAGCCACATGTCTTTGATTTAGTAAGGGCAACTTTGACAGGATTTTTCTTGTATTAATGCAAATGCTTTTGAGTCTCTGGTTTTCGTCATTGTTATTTAATATCGACCATGAATTTAATGAAATGTCATAAGATTAGTCTTGTGATTATATTTTGGAATCTCTTTTCACAAATCCCTAATGGCGGGGATAGGACTGATGCTGAATCATGCTTGAATAAATGAATGGGTACTGTGAGGAGGATGTATTTTTGAGGAGATGTGAAATTCTAAGATTGAACATTGGCGACATTGTTAATCTACAAAAAAGTTTAAACTAAAGACCCTACTTGGATCTGCAGCTGAAAAACGTGTCCTACTTTAGCAATTATTTTGTTAGTTGAAAGTGTTAATTGTGTATTCAATCCTACTTTGTATATGGTTTGAGCTGGACCTTTTACTGGAAAGTTGAAGGCTAGATACCTAACAAGACTAAGATTTTAAAACGGTGCTATATATTTTGTTACCATCATTACACTTTTTTTTTGCAATAACCTCGTACAGCTTTAACTCTTCATACTGTTTTATTTCTAGACATTCTTTAATTTATTTTACTATTTGACCAATATCTAAATATTTATCTTTCATTTTGTTTTTTTTCATGTACTCATTACTTTTTTTATTATTTCTTTGTTATTTTAAATTGCCACTGCTTTGACAGATTTATGTTTGTGCATGTTTTGATGGTTTACTAAACCTAAGGCTAGTGCAATGATATTTTGTCCTCACCCGTACAAATGTTTATGAGCAATAGCAATACAACTTTAATGTGTTGTTTTTTGTTTCTTTAAACAGGCTGCTTCGATGTTCAAAGGACCAATTCCTCCTGTTGTTCCATTTTCTTTAGGATCACTTGGTTTCATGACCCCTTTCCGTATCCTCTTAACTGAGTTTGTGTTATATTTTGATTTGGTGGTTTTATTGAGCTCCTTTAATTATGTTTTGACCTGATACTACTATTATTGAGAGAAAATAAACTGAATAGTAGTACTTCTTCCTATTAAATTGATAAATGGAGAAAATGCAGCTATGCATTTACTGCATATTTCTTGCGATTTATCAAGTAATGTTATTGTTGATTCAAGCATTTTTTTTGTTCAGTATTGTTCCATAGATTTTGGGCATTCACCTCAACTAGCATGTTTTTTTGAAAATTTTTCACATAGATGGCAACCCACCTATTTCTTAGCTTGTGAGACTCCTTACTAGTGTTTTTTTCTCCTACTTTTTGGGATCAGCTTATGAGTACTCACCCTCCTTTTGTCCAGGATGAATATTACATCAATTTTTAAACCTATTTATCACATATTTTTTCTCTTATTTTATTCAATTTATTTTCGTTCCTCTAATTTCTTTCTAATCCTTTAACGCTACGTTATCTACTCATCTTATTGATTCACCTTCTATGTGACACCATCCAATGTTTGAAAGCTTGCAATAATACACAAGACACTAACCGAGCCTCCAAGAATGAATATAATTCAAAATTTCTGGACAATTTCCTCCTAAATGAGAGAAAATGGGCATGAAAACAGGGTATAGACACTTGGACGTTTAAAGGCATTTATCCTTTCTGGTTCTTTTATTTAAAAACTCTGGATTGGGATGCTGCTGTAAACCTCTACCCTATTCAAATGGTGTGCTGCCTCTCATTGTTCATGAAGACTAGATAACTCCCACATGAGGTGGTGATAGATGGTTTCCTCCAGTATTGGTGGTGGATGGCATTATTTCATGGAGACTAAATATACCCATGGTCATGGTTAGTGCGTGTATCATGACACCACCTCATACTTTTCTACCTACTTTTCTATGATTTTCTATTCCACCATCTCCACCTCCATGTCCTTCTGAAGAAAATAGAAATACTATAAATGAAAACATTTCTTAAGCATTTGGTTTCACTTTCTAAAAGAATCAGGCTTCATCTTCGAGGGTTTACATCCTCCAAGTAAACCCATCCCTTGGCTCTATTGTCTAGCTTTCACAAATTGTGCATCCCCACCCTTTTGCATCGCATGAATGTGCTCATTCTTGTATGCTGCTGCCTTTCAGCACTACTACCAAGCTCATGATCATTCTTTCAACCTTTCCCTCAGTGCACTCTTTCACATTCATCATCTTATCTTTACTTTATGATTTCTCCATTTCATTATGACGAGCTGGGGCCTTCAGGCATTCTTATCTATCTACATCTTTGGAGCTCTTGATGGTGTCCTTGTAGTTTCAATCTAATTCAATATTTATAAATTTATGTTAAGAATGACTATGCAACATGATGCTTTCTCACTCCCCCTAACTTAGGATCATGCAATTATCTATCTCAGGCTTTTCTCCTGTCTATCCATTTCTTTACCATCATCGGTTAAAGTGGCCACCATCTTTAATGCTGCTCCTCTTGTGATCTGAATGCCTCCGCCCATTGTTTCTCTTTTGTTGGCTTCAACTATCTAATTTTCGCTATTTTATTATTATTGTTTTGATCCTTCTCATCACAGACAAACCTCCACTATTTAGGTTAACTAGCTCCTATATTCATTGAACTAGTTAGCCCATTTTCTTTATCTATAGTGGTCAAATTCTTGATGGGATGTTCCAATCGCAAGATTAGATGTTCATTCAAATCAGACTTTGAATTTGATTGGAGAATGTTTAATTTAGGTTTTTGATCTTTGCCATACTATTATCCAATTATTAGTTGAAGTAAATAATTTGAGACTATTTTCTCCATAATTCTATTATGTGAATGATTTCTCGATGCAAGTGTGGTCTCTTCATTTTGACTCATCTATGGAACCTCTTATCCACTTTGGCTTCACTGCTTTAATCAATAACACTTGATTCTTTGGGCTCTATATTTGGCAAACCTTCACGAGTTAATATTGCTAGTGCTCGTCTCTTCAGGCTATTTGTAGCTTATGTTTCAATGGAATTGGATGTTATAAGGCCTATGGATAATAAAGATTGGATTAGCTACTCTTCTTGTGGTTGTTGGCCCAATATTTATATTAAGTATTTTTTTTTTGTATTACCCACTTGCAAAATTTTTGGGACGTAACTATTTTGATTGCTTCAAAGATCATTCAAAACAAAGGAAATCATCTATAATCAATCCTTACTCTCAAGAAAGTGGGGAATATGTATATGATATAAATCTCTCTTCACATGTGAGGCATGCAATAATCATTCTCAATTTAGGCATATACCTAAAATTTAGAACAATAAATGATATAGTAAAACCTAAGCCTTTTGAATCTTCCCTTAATGAAATAAATCTTGTGGAAAATAGTATCATCTTTTTTTTTTTTGTTCTCTAGAGGAGTTAGCAGTTGATACCATTATTATTGGAGAGAATGTTCAAGCAATTAAGTCTAAACAACTTTCTAATTTAAATAGTCATTCAGGTATTCCATCTCAAGTAGATAGGATGTTTCAAATCTTATTTTAGGAAAGACCAAATTAAGAAAAAAATTATTGTTACTCTCTCATATTCACTGAGTTTCAAGAGAAGAGGCACAAATGAAAGCTTATTATAGATCTATTCACCTATAGGATAAGTTTTTTCTTCTTTATCATGCCATTATCCTTAATTGTTTTATTGCTTTTACATTGTAATATGACGATTCACTATTGTTGCCACTTGTGTACTCATTTTATTATTTGATTATAATAAGTTGCCTAAAAAAATCTCCCAAGTGAAACCTTAGCCCTTTGCTTTCATCTCCAAAATCTATCACACACTCCTCCATTAACCTTTCCATATTCATCATCATAAGAGGTCGCATCCATTTTTGAACACTCCCTTCCACTCTTTGTTCATTATATGCTCTTGTTCATGTTACGACTCGGCCCGGGAGTTTGGAATTTTTAAAGTGAGAATGGATGGTCAGACAGTAGAGTTATACTATCCACTATTTATAACATTTAATAATATTCATCCAAACAATCAAGAGCCACTAAACCACAAAATTTCTAAAATATCATCTAGACATACAAAAATATCAATTTGCAACTAACTTCTTAATAAAGTAACTAACACTAGACAGAATATTTTTCTTCTAATAACTATTTTCATTAGGTCGTCTTATATTAGTCATTTAATTTAGAGGATTATTTCCTATAATAAGCATTTAAACACTAGGTTATGTTATACAATAATGTAGTGAATTATTATAATTCTATTATATTATTAATTTTTATGCATATGCTCTAATATGAAATGCAATAAAGTAATGTTTGAACATGAGCAATTTATTTTATGAAGGCTTTTGATCATTTGCATTGTTATTAGATGCAATCCTTTAGTCATTTTTATTTACGTTCCATTTATAAAATCATCTCAATGGCACCGCTTAAATTTTTGTGTACCAATTAAGGTACAACCATTTCCAAACATTTTTTATTTTCATTTTCATTTTTGTATGTACAATTACAATAGTGTCCCCAGCTAGATCATAAGGGGTGACTCTTTTGATTGACTTATATATTTATTTTATTTATTATTTCTTTTAAATATGTATTATACTGATGCAACTATAGTAAATTAAATATTAATTTTTATGATCTAAATATTTTGAACATGAATGCATTTATATTTTAAAAAAATAAAATTAGTCAAAATAGAAAGATATTTATTCACTTTGATTTTATTGTGATTCGTCAAAATTATCTCAGCTCTCTATCTTTTTTCTTTCTTCTAAAACCATAAAGAAAATCTTTTTTTAACATTTACATATATCAATTTCCCTCTAATTTAATTTCTTCCTTCATCACATCACTAGCATTGGCATCCAAAGTACTTCTATAATCCTAATCTACAATTTGGTGTTTTCTAAAATTATAAGCTAATTTAATAAATATACAATGATGATAATTAAAAAGGATTTAATTTTCATAAGATCTCACATTACATTTTCTTAAATTATTCTTAAAAATTGCTAATTTAATTATCCTTAAACATATGGTTATAATTTTGAAATAAATTTCATTTAATTCTTTCAAATGAAAAGTTTACATCATATATGTACATGAATCCTTCATCGTCTATTTCTAAAATTTTATTTAACATTTTCTTCATATATTACTTTGCTTAACATAAAGAAATTTTATGTTTCCAGAATTTGTTGTTTGCATAAATTCTCTTTCTCCTCTCCTTTCCCCTTCTTTCTCTTCCTTTTTCTTTTCTGTGTCTCCTTCTTGCTCTCCCTCTCTCTCTCTTTTTTGTGGCTGCTCGTGATTTCACTATAGCAAGACCAGCCCCTTTTTTTTTTTCTGTTTTTGGCTGTAGCGTCGGTTCTGAACTGATGTTACAGTATATATATTTTTTCATTTTCTCTTTTTTTACTGGTTATTATAATTATCTGTTTAATGATGCTATTCTTTTTTATTCTATTATCAATAATAAGGTACATCTATCAGACTCTAAAGACACTTCTACTTGGTTGATTTTAAATGATAACTTTATGTACCAGTTCTTGACAAACAGTGACATGACTTCTTGCATTACTTGATTGGAATCCAATTATTATCTCTAATCATGCCCAGATGGTTTATATGAGAAATCTTCCCGATAAAATTCACTTTTATAAGCTAGACATTATCAATTCTTACATGTGTTGAGTTTGCTATTACTCATGAAAATGATTTTCTTGTTCCCTTTATCTGTTGGGCCATTATTAATACTCAGAGAAGATTATCGTTTGTTTGATATTTCTACTTTTAAGCCTATAGGAAGTATCCATTAACATTTACATCATTGGGGTCAAAATATATAACGCAACGGCTTACTTGATTTTAGAATGTTTTCAGTTTTGGCAATTAGTTAGATCATTTGGATTGAATGATATGATAGAAACTTAAACAAAAAAAGAAGGATTACAAAAGTCTTTTGTTTGACATTCCATCCTTGATTTACTTTTGGATTGATCATGGAGGAGTGAGAAGACCGACCAACTTGAAATCCATTTTGGATTCTTGCTAATGGCCATACGCCATTGGAGAGCTTTTTATGATTTATTGTTATATTTGTTTTTGAAATTATTGTTTAATCCTTTTGCAATTATCTGTTTATTTTTCTATTCTGCTACATATACTGGTTACTAAGAAGGATTTGTCTCTGCTTTTCTAAAGAGCATCCCGATCAAAAGTAGCACGGCTTACTCAACTGATTGAACTGCTTTTCAACTACATTCCAAAGTTGAAACTTTTTTAATTAACAATTTATAAGCTTGTTCTCACTCTCTTTTATCAATCCCTTCATCCTAACTATTGGTCATGTGAAACTAGGTTGACTGCATCAACTATTGTGTTTGTTTTACAGAAACTTTGTGGTGCGTAGGTTTTGGTATGTAGTGGTTATCCATGTCCACGCTGCTGTGCGAGTTGGCAGCTGATGCTTCTTCCCGATCGAGTCTTGAAAATGTTTTTTGTTAAATGTTTAAATAAGAATTTTGTGTTGCATTATATTATAGCTTTGTTTTCATTAACTACCATTAGAAAGTGAAAAATATCAAGAATATTTGGATGCAGTATTGAAGGGACCCATAAGCATCACATTGCGTCACCGGCTTCAATGCCATGTTATTCGAGATGCTGCTAAAGATGAAATAGAGACTGAAGAATCCATTCTTGTCCTCAATGAAGTCACGATCGACAGGGGAATGTCTTCATACCTTACTTTTCTAGAATGCTACTGTGATAATTCTTTTGTTACTTGTGTGCAAGGAGATGGATTAATACTATCAACAACATCTGGTAGTACAGCCTACTCCCTTGCTGCTGGAGGATCGATGGTCCATCCACAGGTATACTTCTTGTTTTCATCTGTTGGAAAACTGCAGCATCCTTGGTGTTTTTCCATGTTAATAATTCCGTTGATTTCTCTCTGAACTTTTTTTTTTTTTTTTGATTAATGACTAATAAAAGGGACATCAATTTTGAATATCAAGGCGGTGTTAAAAGGTAAGAGAAGACCTGGTAGAAATCTGAAATGATGCAGGGGTGGGTGAGACTGGCAGCTGAAGGAGGAGTTGGCAGTTGGTACAGTTGGCTAGAAGGCTCAGCTGAAGGGGAAACTTGCGGGAATAATTGGTTGTTACGGAACAACAATGTGGGGATGGCTTATGAGGGTAGAAATTAGATTCACCACCTATTCTCGTCAAGATATAGTCACTTCACTTGATAGAGAAGAGGATATAGCCTTCAGTGTAGGAAGAAAAACAAAGAACAAAAGTTCCAATACAAAACTCAAACCCAAAATGTCTATATGTAATGTTAGGGTTGGTTTATATTATTTTAAAGTTTAGACAATGGTTTCCCCCTTCTTTAGTCCTAGTCAAGTGATGTTGCTATATTTTGATCAAGAACAGGTAATGAATCTAATTTCTATTATCGGAAGACCTTCCACGTTGCTATCCTGCATCCTCCCTGCAGTTTTAGTCATTTTTCCCTTTCAACTGCATCCGTCTAGCCTCAATACAGTCACTGGCCCCCGTTTACAGCTGCCAGTTATATCTTGATTGAACCTAGCTCCTTTCTCTTGCCTTTTATTCAAAATAGGTGTCATTTGATATTAAGGTCATCTAGCCCTAGATCCATTTAATCATTCCTTCTCTCAATTCCAAATCTAACTCTACACAACTTAAACCATCCATCTATCCCACTCCAACATACAAAAGTGTTCAAGGGCTTACCATGGAGGATATGTAACAAGAAATCATCCAATTAAAAAGCGTAGACTCATTAAATTTAAAAGAAGACAACATAAGGAAGTCACCAATAGCTATACTGATGAGTAACTAGGGGGAGAAGATGATAAAAAATAATTTTTACCAAGAAACCTCAAGTGATTAAGGGTCTATTTGGGATAATTGCGGTTGAATGAAAAAACAATGATGAAGTTGTTGCAGAAAAAGTTGTCTAAGAAGCTCCAGCAAGTACTATAATTTTTTTATTTTCAAAAAATCAAATCGCAGCTTTCTGGCCACCATTGCACTTGATCATGTTAGGTTGAAAAACACAGTTTTCCTGTTGTAGATTCTTCAAAACATAATCCCGCCATAGTTTGCCAAATGGCTAGAGTGGTGCGGTTGGAACTGCATCGCAGACGGAACGTCACCCCAAATGGGGCTTAAGAGCCATTTCTTTACTGATTTATAATTGAGTATAGAAGAAGATACCATGACCTTGGGTGAAGATTAAGCTTCTAAATTTTGGGGGTTGTATGTATTTGGATGAGTTTATTGAATGGCTCCATAATGTGGAACAAATCTTTGAGTACAAAGATATTCCACAATATCACAAAGTCAAATTAGTAGCCATTGAACTCAAGAAAAATGATTCCTTGTGGTGGGAGAATCTAAAATGCGTGCGTTAATGAGAAAGGAGAAGCAAGATCACTATGTGGTCTTGAATGAAGAGAGAGAAGTAGTATCTTCCAAAGACACTATCTGTCACATAAGTCTAATACTGGGTGAATACTTGATAAAAGAAAATTTTACTTAAACATATCCAATAGAAATATAAACTCACAATATTTTTTTCAAATCATATAGGAGTCACGACAAATCTAAACATATTTAACAAATTTGTCTACACATACAAATTATCCACCAACTGAAGTCATGTAAACATACGATCTAAAACATAAACTAACATAGTATCTATCTCTTGAAGTCCCTCTACGACTGTAAACATATTCGTCCCTTCTATTATTCATTTTGTTAGGAAGATTACCTAAAAAAAATATAAATAGTTTGTAATTGAATAAATTTTTAATGAAAAAATTATGTATTTACACTATAGTAAACAAGAAAGAGAAATAATATGAATGACAGATTTTTTTTTTATCATAAACATGAACATTATATAAAAAATATTTAACAATCCAACATATAAGAGGCAAATGAAAATAAACATTTCTTAGAAATTTGATTATCATTCATTTCGAGTCACCTCAAACCTTTTCCGTAGGAAAATTTTTTTCAAACTCATCCAGACAAGAATGATTTTTTACCTTTTAGCACGAGAATATCAAGGCCCCTAAGTCTTATAAATGAGTGAACTATTTTTTTCCATTCATACATATAATTTATAAAGTTTATCTATATTTGCTCAAAGTAAAATCATAATTCTGCGATAACATAAAGATACATGATCTAACATTGAGAGTATTCATTCAGTATGGAGAATATGAGAAAATAAATCATAATTTGAAATACGGAGATAATTTATAACTATGTACCAATGCATTCATCACATGAAAAATAAGTAAACTTTTATCATAAATGTAAGAACATAATTACCCATTTTAGAGTAAAGCTTTTTCTTGAATCTCCTTTCCTTTAACACTTCTTTTTTTTTAATTTGAGTACTTGTATAATAAATATATTGATTTGATCAATACTCATTACTATCTAAGTGTATACATTATTAAAATATAACTATCTCTCTTATGATAAAATTTATAATTCTATTTCTACGCTAGTTGATTAGAGACATTAAATTTTCTAAATAAATTTTTTATTTTTATTTAGATGATTGTTATTTATATCTAAAATATTTTAATTTACTTAATTCTTTTATCAATTATTATATTCACTTTGTTCATTGTTAAATTTAAATTTTAGTTCTATTAATATGCATGTAACATAATCATTTGTAAGAAATTCTATCTATTTTCTTCTTAATTTTTCAATTAATTATTTAAGTTAATTCATTTTTCTTTTATTCACCTGATAAAGTTTATACTTTTACACTCATAAGAAAAATAGTTTTTTTATTATTATAAACTATAATATATGATATATTTATTTGTATTTATTAAGCTAAATGTTAAGTCAATATTTAATATTTAAATAATTGAATTTGATTTATACTATATGGAAAGGTGAAATTATACCCTCTTTCTATTGGGTTCTTACTACATCCAATTTTTTTTTCATAAACCTCAATTTAGATGAGTCTCGCAATTATTTTTTACATAATTTTAAGCAAAATTAAAATGTAAGCTATGTCGAAATAAAATTGTAAAATCACACATATAAGTTTGCAAAATTTGTTATTCCTCACCGAATCTTTTATCTTTCGTTTCAATCCCTTATCGACTTAATAAAAATTATTTCAAAATTGAATTAGGGTTTCTTATGTTACATAGAGCATAATTAAATCAAAAGTAAAATTTCAATTTATAAAAAAAGTAAACTTTATCTTACCTTATTTACCCTTCTCTCTGTTTTGCCCTAAGCCCTCAAAGCCCGTCGCCCATCCCGAGTCGCACACGCGCAAAGCTTCCTTTTCCTCCCGTCGCAAGAACTCCCTCCTTCTCTCTCAGTCGTCGGCGCACGAAAGGCTCTCCTCCTTCTTCTCTGTGTTGTCGGCTCACGAAGGCGCCGACTATTGTTCAGCCATAGTCTCTATCGGTAATTATCGAGCTCAGTCGTGGCTCATTTCAGTTTGAGCTCATCAGAATGCTCGAGCTCGATCTGAAACACATGAATGATTAAATAACGACTGAAATACAAACAGTGTGCTCGTCAAACAATGTTAAATTTCCTCGTTAGAATTAATCTCGCCCTTGTCATGACGATCTGTTGGCTCATTGCCAAGCAGAGCTTGCTCGATCCTTTGCGAGCAGCGGCCCACACAAGTCGGCTCAAATAAATTGAGCCATTTGCTCGAAAATCGGCTGTTTGAAGAGGGCGAGAAGTTATCGACTTTAGGAGCCACGATCTTAGAAATTTCGCCCTACATGGCTCAGATTTGCCATCTCACTGGCTAGAATTGCCTTCCTCCACGATTCTTTTCTATGGTTATTAAGTATATCTAGATGTCTACTTGAAACTACATAATCAAATTTGAGCAATTCATGAGAACACAGTGGTACAATATTTTTGAGGTTTAAGGCTATCCATCAACAACATAGTGCTATTGCAGTCATATTAGTCATTGCTAAATGTTCAAATCCTTCCTTTGAAGGTGTATTAGTCATTGTTAAATGTTGAAATCCTTCCTTTGAAGGTGGAGAAGTGACACAATTGCATCAAAGCTATCCCAACCTTTGCAGAGTTTGGCCATGTTTGGGCAACTAGGGCACATCATCTAAGCGATCAAAGTTAGCCCTACATGGGGAGAAATCAGTCCAAGAAGGGAAGAAGATTGATCGAGCCATTAACCCTAGGATCTTTGTAGTTATGAAGTACTTTAAATGTCATGGCTATGGACATTTTGCCTATAATTATTCATACATAAGAGTGATTTTTTTCATAGAGCAGGAAGACATTGAAGAGGCAGATAATAAAGAGTTTGGAGAGAACATAAATGAGGGTGAGCATCATCTTGCTGCAGATAATTAAGAGATGCTTGTGGTTTAGTTATTTAAAATTGATCTCAAGAGAGAACAATGGTAGTTCCATCACATCTTGTACTTGTTGTACTATGATGAGGATGTTGTGCAGCCTTATTATTGATGAAAGTAGCTGTGAAAATGTTGTCTATCCAAATGGCGGACAAATTGAGCTTCATTACCCAAAAGCATTTCCAATTATACTCTTTTACTTAGATAACAAAAGGGAATGTAGTAAGTGTTGACAAGAGGTGCCTAATAGAGTTCTTTATTAGAGACAAACTTTAGGAGCAAGTGTGGTGTAATGTCGTATTTATAGACATTTGTCACATTCTTGGGTCAACCTTGGCAGTATGATTGGACGACACTGCTACATGGTTATTAGAATATTTATTCATTCACCAAGAACAAGAATCACATTGTACTTCTATCTTGAAAGGAAATCGAGGCGATAAGTGATCTAATAGTGGCTATTGTATCATGCAATATCTTTTTATAATCCATGAGAGAGTCACTATTATGGCTAAAATTCGTGATGCTAGAAGTGAAAGGATCCAATACTTAATGCAATGCAATTGTTGTTGGAGAGATTTCATGATTTTCAGTGATAGTCTGCCACATGAGCTACCTCCGTTAAGGGAGATTTGGCATGCCAAAAATATTGTATTGAGATCATTGTTCCCCAACTGACCAATCTTCCAAATGCAAACAATAAAGTATGGGGAGTTACAAAAGTAGGTTGAGGATTTGATGGCGAGAGGATTACTTCGTGATAGTACTAGTTCATGTGTTGTGCTAAAAGGATGGGTTGTGGCATTAATAGTAGAGCTATGAACAAAATTACCATCAAATATTATTTAGCCATTCCAAGACTAGATGACTTACTGCCTCAAACCGCCCATGTGCAAAGAGCTAACAGATCAAACAACCTCTTCATTGTGGTCAATTGAATCAAAACGTCAAAAGAAACTTAGGGATGAGTGTAAGACAATTTTCAAGACTCGAGATGGGTTGTACGAGTACACAATCATGCTTTTTGGCTTGTTCAATAATTGTAATATTTTATGTTGTTGATAAACCATGATATTCAAGCATTTATCGAAAAATTCATGGTTGTTTATTTTGATGACATTTTGGTGTATGAGGATCATCTGCAGTATTTGAGACAATTTTTTGAAGTTCTTCAGATTGAGAAGTTGTATGACCACTTGAAGAATTGCCACTTTTAACCTCAATATTATTCCTGGGCACATTATTTTAGTAGCTAACATTGAATGGATTTAGCTAAGATATAGACAATTATGAATTGGTCTAGTCCATGGTCTCACTCATGTGCACCAACTTCATGGATTTTATTTTATGGGAGGTTCATTAGAAATTTTATTTTTAGAGGCATCATTGACTAATCTTGAGGAGATAGATTCTCATGATCGCATGAGGTAGATGTTAATTTTGAGGCCTGAAGCAGCAGGTTACTCAGGCTTCTCTCCTAGTTAATACCAAACTTCAACTAATTGTTTGAGGTAGAGTGTGATACCTCCATTGTGGGAAATAGAGTAGTGTTGAATCAAGGTGAATAGCTCATCACCTTCTAGTGTGAAGTTGAATGACTTGAGGCCAAATTATTTCACCTATTGATATAGTTTTTCGTCATTATAGGAGCCATTAGCCATTGAAGTCATGGCTTATTGTCTAGTAAGTTTACTTTTTATATTGATCATGAAGCTTTGAGATTTTAAAATAGTTTTTGAAAGCTGAAGGTAGATATGCCTCTTGGTTAGAGTTTCTCTCTTTTTTCATCATATATTTGTTTACACCCTAATTGCACCTCGCAATCAAAAAAAAAAAGAGAAGAAAAAAAGAGAGGAAAATGCTAACCGCACTTAGCAATCACCCTCCACATCGGTAAAACCACATAGTAGAGGAAGCAGGAATGGTTGGAGATTTGGTTTTCTATGAGGAGGGAAAGCCTTGGTTGAACACCTTACACACATGAGAGAAGAGAAAACTGAGAGCCTCGTTGGGTGAGGAGGTTAAAGTCGAGCCCTAGCCAAACTCCTTCCTCACGTGAAGCCCTAGCCTCCGAACTTCCCCCTTTGTCGCCTGAAACACCCCTAGCTGCCGAACTTTCCCATTTTTCATGTGAAACACCCCTAACCGATTCTCCTCTTGTGTGAAATAGTCCGAACCATTTTCCCTCCAGCCCCCATGAATACCTCTTATCCTAGAGATTGAGGGAGAAATAGAGGGGAAAAATCTAAATCCTCATTTTGCCTGTCTCTCCTTAGTCTTGGGTGAAAGTAAGTGAGGGTATTTTTATCCAACATAGGAGAAAAAAGCTTTTGGAATTCGGATTTTAAATAAATTTTCAAAATGAAATTTATTACAATTAATTTCTTACTCCACATGTCAAATTGAAGGCCTCCATCATTGATTTTGGATTGCAAGATAAATATACCTCTTTCTAGTGCAAGATAAATATACTTCTCTCAAGTCTTAAGCAAAGGAGAAGAGTGCGAGTGCACTAATTCACAAAATTTCAATACTGCTATGTTGTCATTCTACATAAATTAAAATTAATTAATTCAAAATAAAATTATTTAAAACCCCATGTTTAATTGAAGACCTGTGTCTGCGTCGATCTTGGGTTCGATCGAGAAATTTATGAATATTTTTGTCGTTGATCTTGTGTTCACAGGAGACGATCACCTCCATCCGTTGATCTTAGGTCCATAGTGAGGAAGAAGAGTGCACAATCGTACTAAATTTTATGAAACATAGTACTACTAAAATGTCATGCTTTCAAAATTTTGTTGAAATTACTAAACTTAAATTTTTGTTAATAAAAATGAGAAATGACAAAATCATCCAAAACAATTAAACTTTAAATTGATGAACAAAATATTGAATTATTATTTACAAATGACTTATAATCTTTGATGAGTCAGAGTCGAAATTACTTACAATTATTTGACTTTCTATTTCACATATTGAAATAATGTAATTTAATCAAAGAATTTAGGACATAAATCTAAATCACTAAATTCCTTGGTAAATTTGAACATTGAGTTGACTTAAAGGATTATCTCATGCACAAATGGATTCTATAAGATCCACCAAACATATTAAATTTTTACCTTTGAGATGGAAACACGGATAAATGCATTCATAAGCAATTATCCATCACTTAATCGACTAAACACAACATATTAAAAGCCCAAATACATTGCAAGGAAACTTAATAAAATCAAGACTTGTCTCAAATATAAAATGAGATTAAATCACTTAATAAATGGTGTTATGATGGATTTAAGACCAATTTATATTCATGAAATTAACGCTATATTTAAGAATGGCTTTAGGCTTGTCCATAAAATATACTTTCTTGTCGAAAGTAATCCCCTAATAAACGTAAGTCTAAGCTATGATTATAGGATGCAACCCACTTGTGAACAGCACGGCTTTCCAATGGATGCAAGTCCAACTCTATCGGGCCTTCCAATGGATATAAGCCCATATGTGGCTACAAGGCAAATTTCAATTATATTAAACACGTCATTCCAATAGATGTAAACTCAATGTATGTCTACAAAGCAAACTTCAATCATATTAAAATGACATTTCAATGGATGTAAGCTCAATGTATATTTGCAAAGCATACTTCAATCATATTAAGCACGGCTCCAATGAATGTAAACCCAGTCATTTACCTGTAAGATGGTCCTACAGCTAGTCTAGACACTTCAATGAATATGTGATTAATTAATATTCATAAGAATAAAATTCACTTTAAACTTTGGCTTTCCATTAGATGTAAGAACAACGCATATTTGCAACACTGACTTCATTCATATAAATATACGACAATCCAATGGATATAAGTTCAAGCTTTATTCGCAAGGAGAACCCTACATTCAATAAATGTCATTTCAATGGATGTAAGTCCAATATATGTATGCAAGAAAAACTTTAATTGCACTTCAAATATGACATTCTAAAGGATGTAAGCTTAGTTATGGTTCGCAAAGAGGACCCCACATTTAAAATATTGCCTTTCTAATATATGTAAGTCCAACTTGTTTTTGCAAGGCAAATATTGTTCACATGAATCGTATTCTAATGGATGTAGGCCTAATTCATATCTGCAAAGCAGACTTCATATTTAAAATCACAACATTCTAAATTGATGTAAATTCAATGTTGTTAATGATCATATCTAATATTCATTTTTCAATAGATATGAGTATAATTTGATGCCTATAAAATAAATTTACACAATAAATTTCTGCACAACAACTCTATTCTACTTGGGATTTTGGGATGAGGCAACCCATGGCTTTTAATTAAATTCTCTGGACATTACAGCTAATAGCCCTCCAATGTTGTTTGGCTGGAACAATAGTAATCCTGGATGATTGAATCATGAGATCTTGATCGGACTATCCACCTTTCCCTCTAACAATCATCCATGCCACACCACTAAATATTGATTAAGTACCAGAGATTAATGCTTATTTTCAATCGTAATCGAGAGTGCTCTCTTACTGTGGCAAGAGGGGTAATTAACTATGATGCTTGCGTCCATAGAAAGCAGAATTCAGATCTAAATAAATCTTAATATAATGTTAGGGGAAATCTGGTTGAATCAAAATCAATTTGCCTCATGAAGAACAAACTCCCTAACATACAAGGATGATGAGGATTTTTTAAGTGTATTTCCTAAGTGATCAATACTTAAGCATAAATTTGAGAGACAACATGTGGTAGATGATGTTTTGAGTCACTATCATCTATTGATCACGCCATTTAGATGAAGGTAGTTGGTTTTGAGGTGTTAAATGATCTCTATTTCACTTATGAGAATTTTCAAGATATTTAGGCTCGTTATTAGGAGAGATCACATGATTAGTTCAATATCGCCGACCAAAATATGTTGTGCATCTCAAGTGTTCACTTAGAGAGGTTATTTTACAAGAGTGTTACAATTGTGGAATGGCCAGACATTTTGATAGGATAACTCGTTTCTTAGTGAAAGAAAACACCTTTTGGTCCGGACTAATGTATGATATAGAGATGCATGTCAGATAATGTAAGGTGTGTCATATAGTCAAGATCCAATACAACTTTATTTAGTCTACTCCCTATTCCTATCACGACTTGGCTCAGGAGCTTGGTTACAGGAACAAATAGTTGAATGGAGATTTGCAATTTCAATCATGCATTGATATTAATCAATCTCAAGGTAATTACTAAACTAATAAGTTCTAATACAACAAAAGATTTATGTAATTTCTCTAAATCAATATTATAATAACTATAAGATACATACCTTTTTGTAGCATCACATATGCGGCAAATGATCTCTTTTTTTCATTCATTTCAATTCAAAATTTTATCATAAAATGTTAAACAATATTCAGTTGATAAACGTGCTTCTAAAATACAATAATATAAAGGTGAGAAGAAAACAATTCAATTAGCATTCTATTTATTCAGAAATTGTCATGTACAAGATTTTCAAATATTTAGTTATGCAATAATGATAATGTTGACCTCGATTTGCCTTCTAGAAAAACTGCTCCCGCTCTTCACTCGGCTCTTCCTCAACCGCAAGCAACTGCACCCCCTCTTTGTCTGAATCCTTAAAATCACAAGGAAACCGCACTCCCTCTTGTCTCTTCGATCGTCTCCTTCAACCGCACCCCCTCTTTGTCTGGATCCTTCAAACAGCAAGGAAGGAGCCCGATTTCCCCTCAACCATAAGTTCCTCACTCTCGTTCGATCCTTCATTCCCCTTCTCCACTCTCGATCATTCCCTCGAAGCCGCAAGAAACCCTTCCTCTCTTGTGCTTCCGTCCCCCTCAACCGCAAGGAAACCGCACGACATTCCTCTAATCGAGCCCCAAGCCACAAACACACGCTCCTTGAACTCAGCCGCTCTCCCCTCTCGATCAGAAGCCTGCTTTTGCACTCATTCCCTATTTCCCTCACCATAAGTTTCTCCCACTCCCGTTCGATCCTTCTCAACCTAAGCCCCATTCGTTTCTCCTCTTCCCATTCGACTCCTTCGCTGCCTTAAAAAAGAGAGGAGCGCCATGAAGGTAATCCGTCTTCCTTCCAGCCCTCCTTGCATCTTCTACCTCTAAATCAGAATCCACATGCCAACGGCTTTACTAAATCAGATTTACGGTGAAACGGATTTAAAATTTTGTAGGATTTAGGTTAATTCTTATCAAAATTTCCAGCTTAAATCTGCTCAAATCCACAAACAACCGACCTTTTCCTGCTTTTGTGAAGCGAGAAAGAATCGCCTTGATGGTTCCTCCCGGTCTCCGACACTTTCCCATTCCCTTCCTTCCTCTAAGTTTAGTTTATATGCCAGAGTTTATCATTATGGCTGATTGTGAATGCATAAAAACATGTGAATGCATATATGGTATATGTATATGCTTCTTTTGCTATGAAGATCTCATCACGCATGAGGACGAGAATCACCGAGGTGTTTTAAACAGACCGCCACGCCATCGTGGGACGGAAGGCTCAAACTTGTGGGATGCACCGCTTATGCCAAAATTTTGTAGGATTTTGGATTAAATTTTGGACTAAAAAAAAAGAAGAAGAGAAAAGAATCAAAATTCATCTAAAAGATCAAAATTTAATAATCTAAAATAAAATTTAAATTTATTAAATTGAAAATTCTAATAAGACAAACATAAAGATGAATATCAAATTGAACTAAAAAAGAGGAGAGATTACAATGAATTTCAAAAAGACTTGAACCAAAAGATTTTAATTTAACATTAAGTTAAATATAAGATATAAAGTCCTAAGAAAATTTATAAAATCAAAATTGAATGGGCATAAGAAGTATTATTATCATATGAGAATATACTAAGTGAAGAAATTAATTCATTCATTTAGTTTATAGCCAAATGAATGTTTGAGTCTATTACTTTATATATTGAAATAAAGGGGAGTGTTCAAATAGAATATAAGTGAGGCTTGAAGTTAATTCCAAATGCATAAGAGACTTGCAATAAATTTGAAATTTGGTTATGTGTTGGTCTTGATGTGGAATTTAAAATAAAGTCAAATAGAGTTTGATTGCTCCTACATAAGGGAGATAAAGAACATGACTTATGTATTCACCAATGAATGATCTTTCCAATAAACATTGCGATTATTATAACTTATTCTAGGTGAATTAAATGTGATTTAAATTGAACACAATCAAGCTTGGAGAATGAAGACGAAGCTTGATAACTCATTTACATTCTATAGCAAACTATAAGGGTTAATGGTTAATTAGTTAAGAAGAATTAATTGAACTTTGTGGCTTATATTCTATCATGTGTGAAAATGATTGAAAAAGAATAAGCCAAATGCAAACATAATTTTGAATTCATGTTATACTTATGGAGAGGTTACATGAAGCTAAAAGGCTAATTTTCAAATGAGATAAAACCCAAATCAAGCTCTAGAGTGGGATTCACAAAGAACATACCGTCTTACATTGCAATGTCTATTTTAAAATGAATTGAAGAAGGTCTAAATGGACACGAAATTAAAGCACATATGATTTGTTGAGTGCTATTTTCAAACTAAAATGAAATTCAAATAAAATTCATAAGAGATTTTCACTATAACTAAATAGCCTATTAGCAAGCATAATTGAGACTTCTTATTAAATAATCGACTTGTATTCAAAATAAGCTTAAATTCAAATAAGCTCGCTTAAAAGAAGTATAGCAGCTTGTATGAGCGAATATCAAACTTGAATGTTGAATTTGCAAAAATCTAACAAGTCTTTAATGAGCATAAGCTAACCATTGAAATTTACAAATTCTATGAATAAGTTTAATGCAAGCAAGTATATAATACTTTGAGTGCAAATATAAATCTAATTCTCCACAAAGCATGCGGATCAGAATTTTTAAAACAAGACGATCTTAAATTAAATTATCTATGGATTATGAAGCTTCTTTCAATCCAAAAATTAAGAAGTTTCATTCTAATTATAATTTTTAAAATTAATAATTTTATTAATTAGATGAAATTATCTTAGTTATAAATATCTGCATGTGCTCGAACATAGAGATTTAAAGTGCAAATTTTAATGTTTGAAAAAGATGCGCAGTCTAAGTTGCAATTAAATAAAATACAAAATTAATCTCATAATTAAAAAAATAAAATAATCTGAATTATCAAACACGCGTGAAGACAATCTTTGAATGCTTAAACTTCGATTAAAGGATCTTTGTCTTTTGGGTTCTTCTGGTTTGGTCTTGGATGGTCCAAGTTAACAAAACCTAAAATTTTAACTTATTAAAATATCCGAAGAATTATATAATAGTAGATCGATCTATTATTAAATTAATAGAGGAGATCAAAACGATAAATTAAATGATCAAACAATCAATCTACCCCAATGATGATTGTGTTGAATGAAGATTTCAACCGAAGAGGATACTTACCATCAAAATGTGTTTGCAAGCTCAAATTGAATTAATTAAAATCAAGTGTTAATATAAATATGAAATCGGATAAATTACTAAGTATTAATTGCTTAAATGAAATTAAATCTTTAAAGAACTTAAAGTTAAACTTCAACGTCTTCCGTAATTGTTTGTCGGTGAATTAAGAAAACTCTCACAAAGCGATGTCAGCCGGTGTATTATATTATTTATTCTCATCAATCTCATGTCAACAAGGGCGCGCTTATCTTCTGCGTGGTTTGGCAATGACTCACATATGATTTAGTTCTGACGTAAATGATCGGGTGGTTGTTGTCGAATAAACATTATATTCGATTGGCTAGCGTGCTCAGATGGTTACGTATCTTGAGATATGATCAGTACACACGATAGCAAAAAATTCTCATGTAAGGTAGACTTAAGCTTATCTTCTTAGATAAATCCGCCAGTCTGAGGATTACTTGGGCACACAGCTAATAGGGATCCTTCACTCGGGTTGGGTCATTATTCCTCCGACTAAGTAGTAGGGACGCGACTGGATGATGATGGAATCGTGAGATCTAGATCGGGCACGTCATCATTCTCTCAATCATCCGCTTTAAGTTAATATGATGAATTTCATAAGCTTTAATTTTAAACTCTAAATCTTTTCTTATCTCACATTTAGCGATCTAACACTAATCGAAAGTTCTCTCTCGGCGTTGAGAGGGTAATTAACTATAGGTCTTTGCCATAGGATACCTGGAACCAGATCTAAAGTCCTTACAAAATGAGGGTAAAATCTATGAGTAGTGTCTTATCTACTATCTCATCTGCTATATTCTTTTCAATGGGAGAGGTTAGTGGCGAATTGTCGGAGCCCACAGATAATCTCATATCTTTTATATCATTTGATATATTACATCTGTTAAAGAGTTACCATCTAAAATGTGTACCATTGAATTTACTTAAATATCCTTTTTCTATAATCTTTTTCATTTGCCTGCATAGATATTTAACATCCTAGTTAATATTATAAAAGAGTGAGCTCCATCAATTAACATTGACATGCAAGCATTTTTATATAGTTCATTGCATTCACATTTTATATCTCATTTAATATTTATTTATAATGCATAATGCATAAACAAAAATTAAATATATTGATAGATCTGTGATACTCATTTCAATGTGACCAGTACTTATAAAAAAAATAGATAAATTAGGATAAACTTGCAATAATAGTTAATATAAACAAATTAGAGATTATTTGATAGCTCTTTATTTTTATTTTCTTTTTAGAAATTCCTAATGATTATGATATGCGGAGAATTCAGATTATAGCTGTAGATATATCTTGCACTTGAAATTTGATTCATATGGATGCCCATGATACGTTCATTATCCCGGATTAATATGGTTTTTTAAATCATTGGAGGCTTCTGTACATCACGATTGTCTTTAATTATACTTTTTATGCTTTTAGGTAGAAGCAATCTAGCTTTTACTCAATATAGTTTTCTTCAATTTAACTGGAACTTCACTACATAGAACTAATAATCTGAGAACAGTTTTCCAAGAAAGTGCCAGACGTGTATTTTCAAGAAGTTCTTTACTCTCCATCAAACTCTTCTAATAAATGTATAGCCTACACGACTCTGATTGGCACGTTAGTTTGCTTACAACGAAGGCTCTCGTTGGATCATGCGTTGGATTTGAACCATTGCTTCGCAGAGCATTGTTTCACACTTTAACTAATAAATTAATGGTGCTTTGGAGTAATTTTTTAGTTGCTTTATTTTTCAGAAAACAATTATTACCGTATTTGGCTATCAATTTTTTCTTTTTTTTTCAAAAAATTTTGTGATGAAAATTATATTCGAGAACTAGAGCTGTTATAGTATAGTATCTATCAAAAAGTTCAGAAAATTATTGTTTGAATTTTGTAAAAAAGAAAATATTTTATAATTATCTTTATAAAAAATTATAGATGTCCCAAACAAACTCATAATTAGAAATTTCAAAGTTCTAACACTTTGGAAATACAGGTTCCTGGTATTCTTTTCACGCCAATCTGTCCACATTCTCTCTCCTTCCGGCCACTGATACTACCGGAATACGCGACACTGCGAGTTCAAATTCCTTTCAACAGCAGAGGTCAGGCATGGGCTTCTTTTGACGGCAAAGACCGGAAGCAGCTGGCTCCTGGCGATGCCCTCATCTGCAGCATGGCTCCTTGGCCGGTGCCCACAGCATGCCAGGTCGATTCGACGAATGACTTCCTGCGAAGCATCCACGACGGTCTGCATTGGAATTTGAGGAAGATTCAATCGTTTGATGGTCCGCGTGATTTGTAGCTTCCATTGCGACACCAAACATAATTAGTAAAGTTCTTCATCATCATCATCATCTTTATCATATAAGGTCCATTGTTATTGAGTTCTTAAATCTTTTGATGTATTCTTATTTATCCACAGGCATGAACTTCGATGTAAAACAATACTACTGCAGTTTTAACAGTTAATGCAGTATTGTTTCAATGCCATGAACAATACTACTGCAGTTTTAACAGTTAATGCAGTATTGTTTCAATGCCATGAACAATGGCTTCTTAAATGTGGAACTTAATGTTCTGAATTTCATTCTTGTTGTTGACAGTGATATGGAATGAGGCCTGCTGAATAATTTTTAAAGCCAAGCATATGATAGTCCAAAGGTAAGAATGAGTAATCTTAACGTTGAATTGGAGAACATATATATAAAGAGAGAGAGAGAGAGAGAAATATATATTAAATGTTGTATGCATACTGTTATTTTGATTGATGTTTTTGTTGATGACGCTAAGAGTTTGAATACAAAAACTAGTGAGATATATACCTTTGAGTAGAATATAATTGTAGAGGATGGTAGAGAGATATAGGATTAGGGTTTCTCAATGGTCTCTGGCAAGCATAGAGCATCTTTTTTGTTATTGTTTTCTCAAGGTCTTGTGGAAGAAGATTCTAAAATACACTGAAGCTGAAACAGTGAAAAGAATAATTTTGGTGCAATATTCAGTCAATAATATATGGATTTAAGGGTTATTACTGAGTTCTTAAGTGTCTAAAGTTTCATTGAAGGATTTGTCAAAGTATTCTGATGTGCAAATGAAATTATGGGCTCTCCTATGATTTAATCACTTGTGAATATCTTATAGTTGCATCTCTTTTTTAAATTTAGTTGTATTGTCTAATAATTTAATTGAGTTGTAGAATAACTTGCCGCTTGTGAAATTATACACTTGTATTAGAGGGGAATATCAAAATGGTGTCATAATTATTAATGAGAGTTATTTTAGTTCCATATCATCTAAGATGTATAATTTATTTATTTTATGCCTTAAATATAATTAAATTTAATTAAAAATAATGTGATTGAGAAGGTATCTTGAATCATATTTAGAAAGTTTAGAGGTTGAAGTATAATACATTTGATAATTTCCTATAAAAGTTTTAGAAAAATTATTATATGCAGAGTTTGGATGTAGTTTTTATATTTAAATTTTAATAATATAGGATCATGTGATGTTTAATTAATTTATAAATATTATGTATTATTTTATAATTAATATTATATTAATATATAATAATAAATAATATTTTATAATTAATATATGATAATTATGTATTGATTAAGTATCATATGATGATATTTGAGTTCGGATATAAAGTTATAATTAGATTGTATACATCAAATATTATTATTTTTTATATTCCTAAATTTTAGGTAGCGAGCATCATTGTTGACTTCATTAGCTCTCCACCCTAAATTATTTTTGATGTATTTTTTTTAACTTCAAATGAATTTAATTTTAAATTAGCACATGTATGTGGAAGATTTTGAATCCAATATAATAAATTTTATAATTATTTAATATGAGTTTATCAAACTATACTGAGTAGACATAAAATATATCCTTGTTAAAATTGAGTGATGATATCTTGAATTAATTTGTTCTCTTATATTTTATCAATTATGTTAAATTTAAATTTAGATAGATTAATTTTATGATTATTAAATTTATTTGGACATAAAATATAGTTTTTATTGATTTATTGTATGTTATATTGATCTTAAAAATAAATTCAATGATCTGATTCAATTAAATTTGAATTAAGATGATTTGAGCTGAAAAAAATTGTATATGCTTTATCAATCTTGCAAAAAATTGCAAATTCTTTCGAGTAATTGTGGGCTTTCTACTTATTTTATGATCGACTGCTTGATGCAATAAGTACTAAACCTAATATATGAAAGGTGGGAAAAAGATAGTTTTTGGTAGAGGTGTCAAAATTTGGCTTGACACGATGATCCGATTCGAAAAAAATCTAGGTTCGGGTTGAACGGAATAATTTTTGGGTTGAATTCGGGTCAAAAAAAATTGACACGTTTAATTATTTGGGTGGGTTTGGGTTGACTCGTTCATCCAAAATTGATCTGATTTTGACCTATCAATTAAGATTTGATTCATTTTTTATCTACAAATTTCAAAATTGACTCATTTTTTATATCTGGGAATCCTAATTTGACTTGTTTTGATATGATTTTGACCTAATGCATGTATAAATAAACTATTTGGGTCAAGATTAAATTGAAAGGTAGTTAGATTTTTGAGATGCAATAAATGTGTCGGATTCGGATTAAAAATTTATGTCGTCAATTTTAAATTCGTCAACACGTCGAATTGACACTAATTTTAGGCATCAAAAGCAAAAACTCTATGATGCCAACCAAAAAAGGGAGCATCATACTTCAAAGACTTTATATGATTATAATATTATTCATGTTTAGCGTTCTTGATCTTTAAGAACATTATGTTCATACTTGATTTGTTAGGTTTTCGAAATCAAATGTGGCTTGTCTTTAACTTACTAAAATTTATGGAATGAGTATTTAAACAAGTTAATAAATAAGCTCAAAAAATAAATATGTATTTAGCTTCTTATCTTAACAAAAAAAATGTGCATGTTTAAAAGAACAAGTAATTTTAAATTATTATTTAACTAGTTGATATCAATTAAATAAGGTAACAAATAAGATGACCACAAACTTTTGTATAATCATATAATATAAATAAATATCAATAAACATATTTATTAAATATAAAAATATCAAATCTAATTTTCATTTATGATACTAGGTCTTAGTTTTGATGGTGATGGTGTATATCAATATTGCTGATAGTGATAGACCTTCTTCTTTTTAGTAATGGTAGATGTTGTCGCTAGAGGCGATGAAGAGTATCAACTAATTGATAGAGTTTTAGAATTTTCTAAATTTAAAATTCTCTGATCATCTCAGTGTGTATAATCAATCAAACCTCCCTTAAGCTGAAAGATATCTTTTTTGAATTTTCAATATGAATTATAATGATAAATTAATTCATATGAATATAACTTTTTTTTTCCAATTTTATTGCATTTGTTCATCTATAAAATTGGCTATTTTTATTGAAAATTTTGATTTTATAAACCTCATAATACCTTAAATTAGCTAAACATGCTTGCTATTAGTTTCTTAGAGAAATATGTTTGTGTATTCATTTAGATTGATCATATCTCCGCTTTATATTAATAGAAATCTAAAATTCTTATACAATCCATTATTTAAAGTTTCAAGCTATTCTACTCTCTTTTCGAAGGCTCTTCAACAACTGGTTCACCATTCACATATGATTAGTTTGTGGAATGCTCCATGGCAACATTTTTTTTCTCTATTTTCGACTATCTATTCAAAGTTAGTTGTATTATATATATGATTATTTAGATTAAGAATATTATTTGTACTCTAAACACTAAACCTAAAATGTCATCAGTCATCACATAGCCTTGCTTAAACCCCCTACACAAAGCTTGTTTGAACCTAATTGAACTCTTTCAAGCCTAGTTTGAATCTTTTCAATGCATAGTCTAATAAGGCTCAAACAATATTTGAGGAAGGTCCAATGAAGACTCAATCATGCTTCGAATAAGGTTTGAATAAGATTTAATTAGGTTTGAACAATGTTCTAAGAATGATCGAATAAAATTATAACAAGATTTGAAGATAATTTGAACAAATTTCAGCTAAGAGTCAAATAATATTTGAACATGATTTGATTATAATTACATATGATTCAATTATAATTGGAATAAGATCCAAACAATATTAGAGATGGGCTTTGGTTTGAAATAGGCTTTCAACCATTTTGCATAAAAAATAATAAATATTTATCTTTAATTTTTTACTATTTTTAGTCATATAAATTCAAAATTTCTTCTCTAAATTACCAAATGAATATGTAATTATAGTTAATATTAATAAATAAAAAGAAGATTTACATACATACCACACAATTCATGTATTTACATATTTAACACCTAAAGTTATATATTTACTTATCAAACACTTTCTTATACTTAAAAAGGTGCATTTTATTTTTAAAAAGTAAATTATGATGATTTTTTTGATGTGATATTGAAGATTGGGGTGTTATATTTATAAAAATTAAAGACTAGATGTTAAATATATAAATATATATGAATTATGTGGTATGTATGTTAATCCTCCTAAATAAAAATGACATGTGGTTTAGGTGTTGGTCGGGTCCGCGGGACTGTGGGCTGCTCCCAACCCAGCCCGATCCCGCCCCCTTATTCAAATCAACATTTGGCCATTTAAGTGGGCGGCAATCGAAATAGCGAGAGCGGGAGTGCCAGCGAAGCGCGAGGGAGATTCGATCGCCGGATCTCGCTAGCCGGCGGCGACGTCAAAGAGCTTATCTAGGAGAGGTAATGATACGCAAACTAACTTCTTCTTCTCCTCATCTTCTCTCTTCCCTTTACAACTGCGGCCATGATCGCCGGAAGTTTCAGCAATGTTTTTGAACTTTCTCTTAATTAACTGAAAATTCAACCTTGGGCTTGCGTTGGCGTTGATCCTCAGCATACATAACCCTATTGAGGGATATGGTAAGGGTGCTTAGAGTTGAATCTTTCTATACCCTTCTCCGAGATGCTGCATCTGCATCTTCTTCATCCCCACTACTCATTTTTCCATCAGCATCAGACGCTGATTCTCTCTGTGCCCTTAAGATCATAATCCACATCCTCTCATCCGATTCTCTCCGGTACTCTGTGTACCCTGTATCCGCATTCAGCGATATTGAAAATTTTCCTGGTCTTAATCTCCATAGTTCCCGTGAGAAGATTTCTTTGCTTCTGATCAACTGGGGTTGTCATCGTGACCTCAGCCGGCTGCTAAAACTGAGCTCAGAAGTCCGTGTTTTTGTCATTGATAGTCACCGTCCAATCCACCTCCATAATCTCAGCAAGCAGAATGATCGGATTATCGTCCTTTATACTGAGGAGGATGAGCACAACGCAGATTTGATTTATGATTTTGATGTGTCGGCTCTGGCTAATGCTTCTGATCTGAATAGCGATGATGAGATTGGTGAGGACAGTGATAGTGATGATGACAGTGAAAACGAGGAGGATGAGAGGAGTTTGAAGCGGCGTAGGCTTTCCGAGGAGTCTGAGTCGGACCCGGTTAAGCTTTATGGGAAACTGAAGGCCGAGTATTACAAGTTGGGAACTTTTCATGGAAAGCCTTCTGGTTGCTTGATGTTTGACCTTGCTCATTCTCTCAGGAAGAACACTAACGAGCTGCTCTGGTTAGCATGTGTCTCCCTTGCAGATCAGTTTGTACATGAAAGGCTAACCCATGAGAGGTATCAAGCTGGGGTTATGGAACTCGAGCAGTATATTAACATCTCAGGAAATCTAGAATCGATCTCCACTGTGACACTAAAAGATGGCACACGGATTCAAGCGCCGGAGAATTCTCGGATTCTATATGAAGATGAGCCACGGCTTATGCTTCTAAGGGAGTGGAATTTGTTTGATTCAATGCTCTGTTCTTCTTATATAGCAACCAAATTAAAGACTTGGAGTGATAATGGCCTGAAGAAACTCAAGCTTCTGCTTGCCAGAATGGGTTTCCCTCTCGTAGACTGCCAGAAGAAGTTCCAGTACATGAGCATGGAAGTCAAGAGGAGGATGAAAAACGAGTTTGATCAGTTTTTACCTGAATATGGATTGACAGAGTTCTACTATCGTAGCTTCTTCAGACTCCATGGATATTGCTCGAAGTTGTCTGCAGCTGATGTAGTTTATGGGGTTACAGCACTGCTCGAATCAGTCAAAGGAGCAAAGAAGGACTCATCAATTGGCGAAAAATTTTGGGCTGCTTACTCTGCCCTTTCCTTGAACAATCTCGATCAGCTCAGAAGAGGAATGCAGAATGCCATTGAGATACAGAGGGCCATTCTCAGACAGGGGAGCTCTGCAATGACCAAGAGTGGATTTATCCGAAGCGGCCGGAGATTTCGCTGGATAAAGCTTGAAGATCCAGTGGATACTGAGAGATTACAACACCCACAGGCTCTCACCAAACTGTGCTACTTTCTGATGGATGCTTTGAAGGAAAGAGGCGCAAAGATGAAGCCTTTGATCTGTGCTTGTTTGGCTAAAGAGCCAGGCAAGGTCTTGATAGTTGGAGTTTGCGGTAAGCCAAGGCTCGGAGCCATTAAAGGTAACTCATTTGGAATAGCATTTAGAACAGCTGCTGAGGAAATTGAAGCCGAGTACTTTCATGAGTTGTTCGAATCTTCTTGGATACTTCTTGATGCTGTGGCTGTCAGTTCTTTTATGATTAGATTGGCCGGGAAACTTTGATTTATTCATGCGCTCCAAGAATTGCGGAAGATAGTCAGCCAGCCGAAGCTGTTCGATTGTTTGCATGAGGTATTTGCAACGAAATTTTATTTCTAAAAAAATAAAAAATGCATGACAATATGCAATCATATTTCTTTCCCTTGCTAAGTAGTTTTCCATGGCAATGTTGATTTACTGCTGTATTATGGATGATACATAGGGGATATAAATTATCTTTAGTGGGTTTTTTTTTTTTTTTTTGTAATGTGAGATGCAAATTTAGACTTAACATTTTATGTTGCTTGCATCTTGTAAATGAGGCCGTTTTTCTTTCCCTGGCATTAATTTCTATTTTTATTGAGGTTTTTTTTTTTTTTTTTCATATACATCAATGCATGATTTCTCAAGTTTGGCATCATGGTAACATATCTAGTGCATCTTGGAATAAGCTATACATTTTAGGTAGCCAATATCAAATTTTTATGCTTGATGCCGGGTGTAACTAAATCAATCCGACTCATGAGCTCAATTCAACTCGTTAAGATTTGATCTTGATAATTTAATGAGTTAAATTTGGTTAACCATAACTCAACTCATCAACCGATGAGTCATTTAAAGAATATTTATATATAATACATTTAAAGTATATTAGTATTCAAGGATTTAAATAAAAGTTCTTTAAAATGTTTAAAAGGCTCTCTTTTTTAATTTTATCTTATGTGATGTCTTCTTATTTCTCTTTTAATTTTCATTATTTATTATCATTTTATTAAAATGATCGTTTTAATTGATTTTTTTTCCTAACATATCGTTTTTTTGCTTGTGAGATTTCTTCTTATTTCTCTTTAATTTTTTTATTATTTTTATCATTTTATTAAAAAATAGTCTGAATTGAAATTTTTTTTGCTTTCATAATTTTGATGAGTTTGCTTATTAACTCGGTGAATTAAGCTTAATCATGAGCTTGAATTCAATTAATTATTCAAACTCAAATTCAGTAGATTTCATGCTGTACCCCTTAGTTGTTTTTAGATTATTTTCCACAACTTTATGAAGCATAAGTCATATAGCTTATGAGTAATATTTAAGGTTCATGAATTATTATTATTTTTTAACCTTGTTTTAATATTGATAAAATACTCTTGTTTTATCCTGATGTGGAATTCAAACTTTAAATCAGATTAATTAATATATAATCTCACTATATACCATAAATTATCATGCTTGATTAATACAATTAGGTTTAACCATAAGTTGGAAAACTAGATTTTCAACTAAGGCTTGTTAGCATTGATGGTTTTGTTGTACATCATTTTGTTCTCTGAAGGTCAAGAGATGTTAATTTGATAATTGAGAAGGGACAACTGAATGCTTGTCCCTTAAATAAAGTATTTTATGATAACTATGAAATTTAATTTATTTGTAAATCAATAGTTCTTTTTCTATCATATAAATGAGAATGATTACAAGAACATATAAATGAACTGAAAAGTTTGGGTCACGAGATCTGATTAAATTTTGATCCAATTAAAATTATATCAACTTAAAAACCATTAAAATAAATAGCACCATAAGCCATGTAGATGCATGTACTAAAAGAATTTCTCATCACAAACATTTCTCTCTCTGACTGTTAGCTTGAATTCTTTATAAACAATGATGACAGCTTCTTAATACAAAATATGATAAAACTATGAGAGAGAGAGAGAGAGGTAACAATATCAACAAATAAAAAAAATTATATCGAAGTTACAGATCAAACCTACATCTAATATTGTGGCAGATAGAAATCAATAATTTAAACAGCACTACAAAGTATATTTAGAAGCCGCACAAAAATATTTATATGCCTTCATTCAACAACAACAACAAGCCCATATGCAACACCCCAAAATACACACATACGGACCCTTAATAATAACAAACACAAATGAAAGAATGCGAAAATCACTCCACCAAAGTAGCAGAAGTAATCAACAAACAGCAAGACAGGCACACTGACCGAGACCCAGGCATCATATATTACAACCCCCAAAAATATGCAGAAAGTGAAAAAAAAAATGTAAATATAGAGAACTATGCTTGAAATATTAAATGAGTTCAGAAGAGATCAAACTTCCTTTTTTGCATGTCCTGCTTCCACTTCGGCTGCTGATAAAATGATTGTTTGGTCATCCCAAAGACAGTTTGGAACTCCTCATCAGAGAGATAAGCCTGTAAAAATTTGATGAGGATATCTAAATATTAATTACTTGGTTTGCTTTGAAACAATCAAAAGAAACATTAATTTTTTGGCCTCGATAAAAGAAACACTGAATAAATGACTTCAATTTATTAGGATTAAACAAGAATATGACACTTGATAGCAGGGCTTTGAAAATTAAATCAGACTGGCCGGTTCGAGTGGTTCAATAATGAACTGGTTCTCTAGTCAGCTCAGTTCAAGTTCAAAATTGTTTCTCGATAGAATCGGTCATAACCAAGGTTGAACCGGTGAACCCGTTTAATTTTCAGAGAACAAACCAGTTATAAATTAATCAAATATTAGCATTTTTTTAAATTTGATTATTAGAAATAAAAGATTTAAATTAAAAATAAATAAAATAGTTAAAAGTAATGTCTTAAAATTTTTATTTAGAAGTATATTCAAAATATTTAAGAATGAAGAGTTTTAAATTATATTATTATATTTTGAATTGATATAAATATTATTATTATATTATTTAATTATATTAAAATATTTTTTATATTTATTACATGATCCAGTTCAACCGAGTTGAACTATTGAATCTTAAGCTTCTCTTTTTTTTAGTTCAATGTCCAGTCCGATTTTCAAAATATTTATTAAAAGGACAGATTGGAGAACGATTCATGTAACCGATCCCACAAAGTGGGATAGAGTCATGTTGTTTTTGTTGCTAACAGAAGCATACCTCTCTCCGTTTGTAGTCAATTCCAGTAATTGGCTTTCTGGATTTGGCTTTCAGTCTTTCGTAACTATATGTGTTTCCATCAGCGTTCTCTTCTGAATTCGCATCATTGCTCTCTGATACAGATTCATCATCCCTTTCAATTGCTTCCTTCTCTGTTGAGCCTTCAGAATAATCCCATGTCACAGAGCTTGCTGTCTCCTCTCCCTTTGATGATTCTATAATTTAAAAAGAAAAAAAGAAACTTCAAACTAACCATTTGAAAGAAAAATATCGCATTAATGAAGCACTGATATCTTATTAAGGGATTATTCTGTGGGAGTGCTTATTTTTCTTTCATGTTATTTGGATATCAAGAGTTATTTGGCCTTTAAGGTTAGGGAATTTGTTATTAAGGACCCAAATTTATAAATGTGATCCCTTAGGGTTAGTTATCTCATGTGATGATGATTAAAAACTTTGACATGGATGTGCACGTCTTATAGCCTATTTGGTTATTTCTTTCTTTCTTTTTTTCTTCTACTGGTTTTAATCCATCTTTTCATCTATTTTCACGTTTTCTTATTATATTCTTTCCACATCTAAATCATCATTTTGATTAATAAGGTCTTCCACAATATTGTCCAGCGTCACTACTAATCTGTAGTATTGTATGTAAACAAACTAAAAAATATAACAATAATGTGTAGCGTTTTTTCTTGTTAGTTAGTGATGTTAGTGATATTGACAATAGCCGCTACATGGATAAGGATGGTACTGATTCACTGCATCAAAACACTAAAGGGTTGGTTGGGATCAATTTTATTTTGTATTTTGTGTTTTTATTTTATGTTATTTTTAAAAATAGGTTTGTTTAACATATTTTTTAAGTATTTTTAATTTTTCTTTTAAAAATAAATCACATTAGTTTAAAATACTCAAACTAAATTTTAGATATTTTGAATATTTTTAAAAATAACTGTCACCATCAGTTTTATTTCAAATCAAAACAAAAAACAAAAGTGATCCAAAATGGCCTCTAAAGCCTACAATGTCTAAAACTGGACGTTGCAAATTCAAAAAAACAAAAACATTTACAACAACAATGTTGCATACCCCTACACCTTCATACTATGAAGGTTGAAGAAATTAAATTTAGAAAGATTTGCATGCATACCACACCATTCTTATGCATTAACATATCTAACACTTAAAATTAGATATTTCCTTATCAAACACTTTCCTATGATTTAAAAGATACATTGCACTCTAAATAAAGTTAGTGATGATGATATTTTTGATGTGACATTGAAGATTGAGATTTTATAATAACAATAATAACAAGCCTTTATCTCACTGTGGAGTCAACTACATAAATCCTTCTTCTTTATTGTGTCATATCAAGTATCAAATTTTTATTTAATTCTAATAAACTAAGGTCATTTTTATACATCATAATTAAGTTTTTTTTTATCTACATCTACCTTTCTTAACATAAGATGAATCTAATATATCTACTCTCCTAATTGGGTCATTAGATGGCCGATGCTTTATGTGACTAAACCATCTAAGACGGCTCTCTCTAATCTTCTATGCAAGATTGAGGTTTTATATATGCAAAAGTTAAAATTTAAGTGTTGAATATGTAAATATGTAAAAATTGTGTGGCATGTATGTAACTCCTCAAATTTATTGTGATACAAGTGAATGATTCTGCAATGACATAAAGAGAGTGATCCTTTACAATTGGAAGGGCCTTAAATCTTTATGAGAAGAGCAAGGAGGCGTTTGAGTATGACAAACGCGTGATTCAGTAATCTATATTATGCATACAAATTATTAACCAACAAATGACATCCAAGAAAGGAGGAAAACAGAGAATCAGGTAATAAATAATGCCAACTTTACCAGTAGCATTTGAATCCGGGGGAGAATTTCTGCCAAATAGGCGAGACCCTTCAGCTTGCGCTTTCTTTTGTTCAGCTGTTAGAACAGAAGACAGAGCAGCAACTGCAGCTGCCCTTTGAGAACTACCTTTACTTGAACGGACTGCAATTGGGTTTGTAGGCTTTGATTTGGAATGAGGATTAAATGCAGAAGAGAGAGCTGCTAAAGCTGATGCCCTCTGAGTGGGTCCACTTTGATTTGCATTGTTTGATTTATCCTTGGACTGGAGCAAATAAAAAAGGGTTAAATTTAAATCATACACACTAATATCACAGCACAAAACTTAAGTTCAGTCACAGCACAAGAAAAGAAAAATAAAGTAATTTATGTTCAGGATCTAAATTTTACAGTCAAAATCCCAGCAGTAGGTGTACAGATCATCAACAAGTTCAGCAAAGAAGAAAATTTAGAACATTGGAAAATTCCCAAGCCTTCATAAACAATTCAATTCTGATATTATTTTCCAGATTTCACAAGTTAGCCTTATACATATCAAATCATGAAAGAAAACATAAAACTACGTTGATTGATGATCCTCTCACCAAATCAAAAAATAAAATGTTAGATGGCAATCCCTCAAAAGATCCTACTCATTTTGATTACAAAGGTGTGAAATAGTGCAACACCAAATGCAAAATCCTCTTGAATATTGCTAATATTAGTATGGCAGTAATATTGAAGATCCGTTTTAGGATATGCAGAATGTAAGAAAATTGGCAATACATTCAAGCAGTATTGATAATTTTTGCTCATCTCAACCGTGTCAACAAGCAGTAATAATTGCTTTTATCATATCAATCATCATACCATAACTAGAAAACATCATGATCCAAAATAGACTGGCAATCACATAAAAAAGACTAAAATTATCAATGATTATTTTATCATCTAATTTTTTTTGACACCTTAAATGAAAGAACTTGCTGCATGTGATTCGTCAATTTCATTGATAAAACTTTGGAACTACATGCTAAAAAAACACCCAAACTAGAACTTTTTAAGTTTTGATACTAAAAGACATCTCAACACATGATACTTGAGAATATAGTCATTTAGTTCTGACGTTCATCATCTAATCCAGGTTCTTCAAGTCTCCCTTATTATTCTTGACTAAGTTCCGTGTACAACGTGATTGAGGAAACATGGTGAAGTTACACCCTACTTCTCCAAAAAATTACAAAACATTATCAATACAATTGGTTTTAAAAAGAAAAAAAATTACCTCTGAAGTATGAAAAATTGTCCCGAACAAGATTGCAAGCTTCTTCTCAAAAGAATTCCCATGGGCCTATTTCATGTTACAAAATCATAAATAAATTAGTACGAACATATCATAAGCATGAGAAAAAGTTTATAGCGTGACAAAACATCAACTTAAGAGGAATTAAATGAAAGTTTTCTATAAAATAAAGCTAAGAAGCATTGATCTCTTGCCATCCCTATAATTCATGGGCGTGTGATCACAAGTTTTAAAATTTTCTTTAGTGAGAATTTCCTGTAGACAAATCTCATGGTGTGCAGGAGTTGAGAGGCATTAAGTAAAAATTAAGATTTATTTGACGTCATGTCTGAGAAAAAACATCAAAACTTGGAGGTTGTTCTGCTACAACAGTGCAACTCCAATCATGAACACTCCACAAAAGAACAGAGGACACTACATTTTTTTTTTTTTATTAGCAATGTTTTAGTATACAAGAATAACTTTAATAAAAAAAAACACCCACTTCTTATGAGAAAAAAAACCAGCTAATTATTAACATCAAAGTGAGATAGCAAAAAAATCATCCTAGCGAAACAAAGACAAGCTTATGGTTTGCAGAACATACAGCAGCCTTTGTTCTATCCCAGGAGAAATACGCTGTAAAGAAGCAGGGCTCATTACCCTCCGTGACTTTGTAAAGGGGCAGATCTGAAGCTAGCCCCTCTGAGCACAGTGCAAGTTCTATGTATTTCTGAATACAATACAAACTAAATTAATATCACACCAAAATTAACATTATATTATAGCAGCAAAAAAATGCAACTTAGAATTATAACCTGGCCAATGTCAAATGCCTTTTGTTTGTCTTTGGTTTCCACACACTGACCGAGCCAAATAAAGACTTCAGTGTGAGTGTCAAGTATCAACATATCCTCACTTAGCAGATCATCTTGCACAAAGTTGAAAATTTCAGTGACCTGAAAGGGGAAAAGAACAACTAAAAATCAACGAAATGAAGAGAGTTCACATGAACTATATAGATATAAGAAGATGAGGTAAACCTCTAATTTTTCTGGAGGGACCATCACAGCAGCATGAAAGAAGATGAAGCCATTAGAATAGAAAATAAATAAATAAATAAAAGAGATGTTATAAATTTGTTCGAGAAGACGATCAAACAAATATAACTAAATCTAACTGAGAAAGAATCTCACCCTTATTGAATGTGAAAGTGTATAAATGGGGATCTCTAACAATATCTGTCGTAACTTTATTGCTAGAGAAACTTTGTTTTCCACCAAGAGCAAACCAAAAAGCAGAGCTCTCTGTTCCCTCCTTTGCAAATTTAACTGCAGTCCCAGGCTACACGGATAATTAGGTTGATTAGATATTTAAAAATGAGAGAAAGCTTCATGATAAGTGGTTGACACTTTCTTCTCCTCCAACATGATAATTAGGTTAATTACATACTGTGCAAAAATAATAGTTTTTCATTTGATTTCACCACTAAAAACAGTGATAAATTATTTCATTTATATATTCCAAATGAAATTTTGATTCAATAAAGACAAAAGCAAGAAACAATTTTATGTTGGATCTTTGTTATAATGGAAGGGTAACGCATCCGGAGTTACCTTCAAAAATTCAGCAATATTGGTAGCCAACTGATGTTGCTCAAATGTGCTGTACGTCCCTTGCCATATGAAAAGTGTATTTCCAGATTGCAGAAGAAAGCAGTCATAGGAATTTAAAGATGCTGCAACCTAATCAAAGAATGACAAAAATTGATTACTTTCAATATCCCCCGTGAATTATTAGGTCATTAACCACAACTTTCAACTTATCTATTATAAGTAAAGAAAAACATGCAAAGAGGCACAAATGAAAGCATATCATGGATCTCTCCACCCATCAGATGGACAATTTCTATTTTTCATATTGTTATAATGCAATGTCTTTTGGCTTTTATATTATAATCTAACAATTCACTATAATTGTCACTTGTGTGTTCATTAAATAATAATATTTTTCTTTAAGAAAAAAAAACTACAAATAAAAAAGGCTTTTTCCACACAAGGAAAAAAAATCAATAATAGTAATACTAAGCTCTATAGAAACCACCAAAATAAAATTTAATGCAAATATCCTTGCATATTCTTTTTCTAATGCTCAACGAATGAAACACTAAACCATCATCAACCAAAGCATTTCAATAAAGACTACATTCTTTAAAAAAAAAAAAGATAAAAAAAAAAAAAAATTGTAATCATCAAACCAATGCTTAGTCCGTATTCACTAATCCTTTTGTATGCGTACTTTAACAACTGTGGGGTATTAATCTTAACTGATACGTAACACTGAGATATATGCAATGCTCAAATGTCTTAAAAGCTTCCACAAATTGAAGACTAACCAAATAATAAAATTATAAGAAATGACTTACTGTATCAACTTGAACTGCTTTATTATTATACACTGAAGTACCAGACACGTGAATTAGTGCAATGTTATCAGAGGCATAGGTTTCATCATTAATATGCTTCTCTTCCACTAACTTCTTGTAACCTGTGCTCAGACCACCCTGCACAATTTGAAAAGAATCAATCACTCAAGTCAATCTCAAGCCATATAAAAGGAATAAATTATTTAGAAAGGTAATTAGTACCTTAAAAACAACCATTGGTTGAAAAAGTGCAATGAATTGCGGTGGCTCCTTCCCTTGAAAAATGCGACCCTGTGGTCGGCATATCAAAGTAACCAAAGTTAATAATTCCTAACATGAAGTATATAATAGTGAGCTCAAGTGAGATTCCAATGGTGCAGTTATAAGTGCATCATTCTGAATCACACACCAGTTTGTTTGTTGGGAATAATTTAAACATACAGCTATCAACTTTTGTTTGTCTGCTTGGTAATAGATGGCATAGAGAAATAGAAATATTGATCTAGCTTTCATTCAAGTTCATTACAAAGCCTATTATCTATCTATCTATCTATCTACAAGTCTATAAGTCCTACCCTTGCTTTGCAGAGAGATAATTTCCAACAAGGCCAAACAAACAAAATGAGGTAATAATTTTGCGATATTAAGCATAACCTAAAACACATTTTATAAACAAAATTAGACCGGTCAATTTGAAACAAGCCCAAAACTACTTTCACATAAAATCAGCGATTGAACCAGTGAATCGGGCCAATTTTTGCTATATGATTCTAATATTGATCAATTTTTGACTTTTTGATTTTAGTTGAATTACTAGGAATGAAAGGTTTTCCAAATAGAAAAAATAATGTCTCATAATTTTAATTTAAAATCATATTCAAAATAAAGTATCCTAAATTAGAAATATCATATATTGAATTGATGAAAATAATATTATTACATCATTATTATAATATTTGAAAAATATTTAAATTATTATAATATTTATTTTGTTATATGGTTCAACATAGGTTAAATCTTCGACTTTACACCATTCATTCTTCTAGTTAAATGTCCTGCTCAATTTTCAAATCCTTTCTGAAAAAAATTATTTTATAATGTTTTCTTGTTCTGTTGTCTAGTCTATTAGAAAATAAAGTCAGATTGCAAGTTTCAGAGAGATTTGTCCATGATACTGAAGGCATATAGGAGAGGTATGTGCAGTATAGTTGTTGGAAATTTTCCGCAAAATTTAACTCTTATATGTCAGATTTAGCTAAAAATAATTACCAAATGAGTTCCAAAAAGATAAAAAAGTTCGTCTTTCCCCTAAGGATGAAATATTAAGTAATACCTGCACAGGTCTCCCTTTCATGGAAGTCCACATTGTATCAGCCAATCGAGCAGCCGTAACATGATCATCCTGGGAGAGAAATATAACTTTTTTTATCATGTAAATGCCAGACAAAATACCAAAAAATAAAAAAATAAAAACATTTTCAAAGCACAAAGAAAGCTTTGGGCGTGTAAATATAATAAGGATGATAACCTGGTATGAGAAATAAATTCTTTTGTATCATGGGTTAAAAAAGCAGGTAGCCAATTAAGAAGAATCTACAATTAATGTATGTACCGCAAAATAATCTCATCTCATAATAGTAAATATTGAGATCTGCAGGTAAAGAGTCCGGGAAATGACAGATATAAGAGAAAAACCTCCTTAAACTCTGAAGAATAAAACAAATGGAATAATCAAAAAATCCAAAAATATAGGATGGCACTTGGATAACAAAAACTTTTCTGGTTTTGCAGATAACTTTTGCCTGCCTCATTAATACATATAGCCCATGCATTAGATAGAAAGCAAACTTGCAGAGGCCAAATAAATAGCTCCACGAGTATTATGTAATATACGTCATCTATGATAGTGCTGTTGGGGTTCTCCTATGGGTGGATTCCATTGTAGGGTTTAAATAGGGCAAGCATCCCTTGATCGTCTCTACAGGAATGTTCATAAAGTCAAATTACTAGTTACATTTTTCTGTGAAAATATTATTCTGAGTAAAGATAGGGCGAGTATCCCATGATCACCCCTACAGGATTGTTCTCCCTTGTCTGGTCCAAAAAATTTAGGCCCAGCTCTTCTATGAAAGTATTATTCTGAGTCAAAAATTTTCACGAGGCAAATTGAATTTCAAATAAGACACCACACAAACTTTCACCCTCAAATTGTGAAGATTTTATGATCTGATTCGGTGCTTCCAATAAATGAAAGCCCCTTATACTTAACAGCCCATCCCAATCAAGAGAAAAAAAACTTTTAAGCATAGTTGGGCGTGCTAAATACTCAGCTTACAGTAGCAAAGATTGATTTTAAATTGGGAAAATTTATTATCATTGGCATGTGGGACTGATGACAAACTCAATCGAGATCAAGTAATTGATTGATTTTAAAATGAGATGATATAAAATTAAAATTATTTCAATAGAGCATCTAAATTATTATATCTAAAATAATATTATTTGTGAGCAATAATTACCTACAATTTCATTCTTTTAGAAAAATTAAAACACATCATTATCATCAATATTTGTGGTATTCAAATTATTTGAGGCCAGTTTTATAAATCACTAGTTTTCATTTGTTCCCATTAAGTGTTGTTAAATATATTTCATACAAATCATTCTAAACAACTTACATTCAGGTTAACTTTAGGCCAAACCCTTATACATTTCTAATCCTTGAAAACTAATTTTATCTATCAATCTAATGGCTGCATTTCGTAAATTCCAAACTACCTTCCACTTTAGAAAAATGATAAAATATCGTCAGAATTATCAATGAATTTTATCCATCACTAATTTCAAAATTTGTCAATAATTATAATAAATTTTTAGTGGATATCTCATCGCCAATTGTTGCCAAATAAGTAGTGTAATCTTTGTCAATATTTCTAATTATTCAATGATTTTTCACTAACAATCAGCAAGAAAATTTAACTTATTACTAATGAACAATATCTATCATAAATTCATCGATAACCTAAATATATTAATCATCCAAAGGCTTCCTCTCATTTTCCACATTTCACCCTAATCACATACATGAATATCCCCCTCATTAGTGATCACTCACTCGACCGAAAGCCAGAGCAGAAGGTCAACTGCCAATAAGCATCTCCCTCGTCCAACATCAAGTATTCTGTCACTCTTCCCTTTCCTTATCCTAGGGCACGTAACCACCAACTGAATCATCCCCCTCCTCTCTTCTCATAGCACAAGCAAGTGGCCAGAAAATTAACTAATTCTACAATGTCACATTGCTCAGCCTTACTGCTGTTGGGCAATCATCTACCTACAATTGCCTCCACGCCACCTCAAATCCTACAAGTATAGCACCATAATAAATAAAATCTCCTACTTCTACTGATTTTACTATTACTTTATATTTAGTGTTAAAAAATTTTATTAGCCTTTGTGGAGCTTGATCATTGAAGAATATTATATTTCTGCTTGTGACTTTTCTTAATAATCATTTTGTAGTTGTGAAAAAAATGAAGGCCGTTAGGTATAATCCACATTGCACATCATGCTTTGAGAAAGGTCCACAAAATTACCACCTATTAGTGTGGGGGCTATGTTGGGCATGAATGTCATCTCACTTCATCGAAATCAAAGGAAAATGGATCAATGGATATCACATCATTCATTCCAATTCATTTTAACTTCAGGTAAATAAAATTTTATTCCATCTTAGTAATTTGCAAAGCACAATAAGATATATCACAACACCTCATTTAAGTATGAGAACATTGACTTCTAGGTTGAAAGTATATTTGTTGTTGATGCATTAGATTCCATTTTGGATTCCTTAAATTTATATCCTTGTTATCTTCAAATAAATTTATATCCTATGTCTAGAGAGGGAGTCCAAGAGAAACTTGAATTATGGAGGTCAATCTTAGAGTCTAAAAATTTTCATTTAAATAGATCTAAAACTGAATATATGGAGTGTAATTTTAGTTGTTTAAGTTATAGTGGTAGTGTTGTGACAATAGGTGAATAAGTCATTAAAAAGAGTGAGCGATTCAGATATTTAGGCTCTATTGTTCAAAATAATGGTGAAATAGATGGAGATGTTATTAGTAGAATTCAAGTTGGATGGTTGAAGTGGAGGAATGCATCTAGTCTGTTGTGTGATAGAAAAATACTGCTTAAACTTAAGGAAAAATTTAATAAGATGGTGGTAAGACCTGCAATGATTTATGGTGAATGTTGGCCAATAAAAGAGAAGAAACTAAGTAAGTTGCGAGATGGAGATGAGGATGCTGAGAGTGGCTTTACTCTCCTAACCGGGTCATTGGACGGCCGACGCAAATCCTACAAGTATAGCACCATAATAAATAAAATCTCCTACTTCTACTGATTTTACTATTACTTTATATTTAGTGTTAAAAAATTTTATTAGCCTTTGTGGAGCTTGATCATTGAAGAATATTATATTTCTGCTTGTGACTTTTCTTAATAATCATTTTGTAGTTGTGAAAAAAATGAAGGCCGCATAGGTATAATCCACATTGCACATCATGCTTTGAGAAAGGTCCACAAAATTACCACCTATTAGTGTGAGGGCTATGTTGGGCATGAATGTCATCTCACTTTATCGAAATCAAAGGAAAATGGATCAATGGATATCACATCATTCATTCCAATTCATTTCAACTTTAGGTAAATAAAATTTTATTCCATCTTAGTAATTTGCAAAGCACAATAAGATATATCACAACACCTCATTTAAGTATGAGAACATTGACTTCTAGGTTGAAAGTATATTTGTTGTTGATGCATTAGATTCCATTTTGGATTCCTTAAATTTATATCCTTGTTATCTTCAACTAAATTTATATCCTATGTCTAGAGAGGGAGTCCAAGAGAAACTTGAATTATGGAGGTCAACCTTAGAGTCTAAAAATTTTCATTTAAATAAATCTAAAACTGAATATATAGAGTGTAATTTTAGTTGTACAAGTTATAGTGATAGTGTTGTGATGATAGGTGAATAAGTCATTAAAAAGAGTGAATGATTCAGATATTTAGGCTCTATTGTTCAAAATAATGGTGAATAGATGGAGATATTATTAGTAGAATTCAAGTTGGATGGTTGAAGTGGAGGAACCGGTACATTGTGATAGAAAAATACCGCTTAAACTTAAAAAATTTAATAAGATGGTGGGTAAGACCGCAATGATTTATGGTGTAGAATATTGGCCAAAAAAAGAGAAGCATGAGATTAAGTTAAGTGTTGCGAGAGGATGCTTTGCTCGGTGGATGAGTGGTTTTACTCTTAGAGATAAAATCTAAAAATGAGTATGTTTGGGAAAAAGTTGGAGTGGCTCCAATGGCAGATAAGATTAGAGAGTCACCTTAGATGGTTTGCCACATAAAGATCTCGGCCCAATCAACCGGTTAGAGAGTAGATGCATTAGATTGTTGAAAGAAGGTAGAGGTAGACCTAAAAATATATGGTTAAGATGTATAAAAAATGACCTTAGTATACTTGAATTAAATGAGAATTTGACACATAATAGGACACAATGCAGACGAAGGATTCATGTAGCCGACCCCACTTAGTGGGATAAAAGCTTGTTATTGTTTTTGTTGTTGTTGTTATCTTTAACTAAATTTATATCCTATGTCTAAATTAATAACAATACATGAACATCAAAGTTCAACAAGCTTGGATGTATGATATGCATCTTTTCGGAAAAAAATTAATAAATAATTTTTTAATGGAGTTGAGTTCTTTATTCTTGAGCATGTCAACAACACATTCTCATTGCCAATGAAAATCTTACGTGCCCTTCCAAGCAAAAACCAAGCTTTTTTTAACATCTAATTAAAAAGGAATTTGAATTGAAAAGGATTGAAACCAAATTATCAATTTTTAAGATCACATGAATAGTGTGATTAGTTATGCATAATTAAATGAAAAATAAATAAAAAGTAATCATGACATGATATTTGATATTGTTTGCCAAAATTTTGAATAAACTATCTAAGAGCCTCCTAATCATGAAACCTAATCATTTTGGCTTATGGTAGTCATTGTGATATGACTGAAAGTTATTAATTACAATTAGAGAGGTAATATTAAAATAAATTTTAATGTGCCTTGAGAATACTTCAATTAGTTTATTGGATTATTGAAGAAGACCAATCTAAAAAAGAAAAGAATCAAAAACCAATCAACGTCTGTAAGAACAAAAATTAGCCTCCAAATTAGATATGAATGCACAAAAGATAAATTATTATATCAAAGAATACATGATATATTACAAAGATGATATGATCTAAAACGAATATAAATATTATGGAGCGTAGGTATAAATTATAAACACAAAATAATGTAACTAAAAGAAAATTCTATGTAAGAGGTTGTATGATTTAGGGTTTAGTTGTTTAAGTTAAAATATTATAACAAAAAATAATAGGAGTACAACAAGACAAACTAACAATTACAAATTAAAAAATATACATAGAAGATACATATAACATGAAAGCTTATGAAACTAAATCCCTGAGAACATGAAAACTATAAAAATGGACCATTTGGATCTCCTTGCTTGAAGTCTTACGAAAACTAGGAAATGATGATAAAAAAATTTATTTCCAAAATTTGAAACCTCATATTCACTAAGAAGTCAACACTATGAGTACTCTAATTTGAATCATAAAGATGAAGGGTATCATGATCATCGCTGTTTTCACAAATTGGAGAGAGGTGAGGAGTTGATGTAGGCAGGCAAATGTAAGAATTAATTCCAAAAAAAAAGCTAATTGTCAATTATGATTAAAGACCATCTATGATAGTTAAGTTGCTTCTAAAGTAATAACAACTTGGTTCTAATCAATTGACGGTACCTCTTGTACTTGATAAATGTATTTCCTTGATTATGGATGAGCCTTGAAGCATTCAAAGAAATCATAAGCCTGATAGAATACTTTTAAATTCAACTTTCTACCAATACCCACAGTTCAACAAGCCAATCTATACTTTTTATAAAAGAGAAGCATCATCTAGTTCAATGTTGGACTTAAATCACTTAAGGCCAAGAAAACAAGTAGTAGCATTACCTATTTCGGAGTTTCTCCCAACTATTTGTATCCAACCAAGTTAGTCCTGAAGTATTCACATTTTTTCAATTTAATCCATTGACCAGACAAAATTGATCCAAAATGAATTTAGATCAATTTTGTAAAATTGATGAATTAAATTTGGATTAATTTTGTATCACAATTTCTACATGAAAAACTATTTTGAATAAATTTTATATAGTCAATGAACTAAATTGAGAAATGTGATACTACGGGACTAATTCGGCCACACGTGAAAAATCAAGAAACTACTTGGGAATTTAATTTGTTTGTCAAATATAGAGCCTAGAGAATATAGAGTGAATTGATTGAAATAATGTAGCCAAAGCCAAGATAATGCTATCCAAATTTGAGTAATTGGTGGTTTCTCAGAAGAGTCAATACAGAGTGATCATTTTAGCATACACACAGGGAAACCATTGATATAATAGGTCAATTGAAGAAAATCATTGATTTGTTTACCTCTGAAAATAGTTTAATAATAACATGATAGGGATAAGTAATCCCAATGGAATGGTTTCCAACCAATTGTAAATCAAACAAAAATTTATGAATAATCTTCATGTTATAGGACAACCTAATGATAATTTGCCAATAATAAAGAAATAGAAAGGTCCAGAAAGCTAAGATCTCCTTTTGGTGAAGATGAAAGTGGGTTTTGCCTAAGATTGTGGATATACACTTATGAGGATGTGTAACTAGATCTCGATGAAAAAAAAAGGGGAAGTGATTGTTTGATGAGGAAGAACTTTATTAATTAGCCCGACAACAATATTTGCATAAGAGCAAAAAAGGCGAGCAGATAGAAGCATAGGTTTTGCAACAGAGGATGAAGAAGTAATCTTGATAATCTAGTAGGATAGACGAAGGTGGAATAAATGGTGGTTCAACCAGAAACCTACAAGTAACCATTATGGGAGAAAGAAAGGAGATAGATGGAAAAAGAGGAGAAGGATCCAAGACGAAAGTTGAAATGGCAATCGTAATACCATCCAGAGACAGAAGTGAGAGAGAATGACATTAAAGGTGAGAGGAAGAGCGAAAATCCATGGAAGATGCAAAAGAAGTTAGAGAAGGCAACAAAATGGCCTTAAGAGCGAGAGAGGGTGAGAGGGGCAATCCTACTTAACAACGAGATGGAGAAGAACTAGAAACCAATACCATAAAGCATCAACAAACAGGATTGGGAGAACAATAAACACGTGTGAGACTCAAAATAAATCATGAAGCTGTAGCAAATGTGCAGCTTGAGAGTAGAGTAGAAGAGCCTGAGTACACAAGCAACCCCCCTCATGGTGAAGCCACAAGAGTAAAGGTCAAGCTAGACAAAAGCCCTTGGGGAGCAAGACATGTTTAGTGTTTAAGATGATATATATTAACTAGATAATAATATGAATACAAAGGCAATTACCAAAAACTATCAAAGAAAAAAATACAACAGCAAGAAACAAATAACAAAAAATAAAAGATGAAACACCCCATGGATAACAAATATTATAAAAATATTCATTTAAATCATATAGCTAGGGGTGTCAATAAATGACCCAACTTGAACCTAATTAAAAATAATATGTTTGGGATAATCTAATTATGATTCGTTTGGGTTGGGTCTAAAATATAGGCTCATTTATTATCCAATTCAATTCAATTTGACCCAAATAACCCAAAATTAAGTCGAAATTCACCCAATTACTATTCGAATTTGGGTTAGTCGAGTTCAAGTTACATTACTTCCATTAAAAGGGTCATATTTGTGTTCATTAAGTTGTGTTGATGTAAGAAATTGCATGATCCATACAATGAACTAGTTAGACAAGTCAAGTTTAGATAAAGCGGGTTTAAATCAAGTTGGGTTCAAGTCAAATATCTTGGCCCATATAAAAAATGGATTGGATCAACTTCAAGTCAAACTAGAACTCAATTTGTCAATTTGAATTGACACTCATAGGTGAAGCTTGAAACCTAGTGAATATAGAGTTTAAGGTTATGGTTATAAGGCTTAGGATTAAGGTTTAGAGTTATAGGGCACAGAATATAAGGCATAAGGTTAAGATTATAGGGGATAGGATTTAAAGGAATATATACATTTACAAGCATTGTCAGTCATTTAAGAAGACACCAAGTACAAAAAGACGAGTAACTCAATCTTGAAGCTTGAAAGCACTATGATCACATAAATCCAAAGTTTGCTTCAAATTCAAAGAATGCTAAACTTGACTTATATATTGATGATTAGGACATAGAATCAATCTACTTTATCGTACTCTAATTGTCCTGTTATAATTACATGTTTCTTATGTTGATTATTCTCATTCCACGCAATCCAAAGGGCAAATAGATGTGTACCATTAATCTATAATAAATGAATTAAAAATCTTTTGAGAAGGCACAGTTACATATAATATTTCACAAAAATTATTTTTTTAATAAAAGAAATGCTTCGATAATTGATGATTTACAATATATGGTATCCTATCAAGTGGAGCATTATAAGAAAGCTAGCTTGTCCATACCAAATAAAGTTATCAAAGACATTCACACTGAAAAATGATGGTAAAAATTAGTAGTTTGAGTTACTCAAATGTTCATATAGACATTCATTTAGAAACATTTAGATTTACATTTCTTTCTATAATCATTTAATTTATATTTATCAATTATTTTTAACATTGCTTTATAATGACATCTAATGATGACGACGAGCTTTGCAAATCCATTATTTCATTTTTATAAGAAAAAAAGTGATTATTGTTAGCCCTATGACCTCAATTCCATACACCACCACAACTACCACTACATCCAATGCTAGCATCGCCATAACCACCTTATACCACATCATTAGGACATAGTTCAATCTATCACTCCCCACTATTTGCACATGCCACTATTTTTTGTCCTTATTTATCCTTTTGACCACCACAATCTTGTGTAGGGCAACAGCATATTATCTATCCTATGCACAATCTAGTTATTACCACCCATTACCTCATTACATAGGGCCGTCTACCTATAATGACCCCTTCTGCCCCTCACAAAGCCCTCAAGAGCATCGGCCCACATAATGAATACCAAAGTGAGGATTTGGCATATAAGAGTATTGATAGTGCATTGAGCTTTAAAAGAAAACATATGTATTGAATATGATCATCTTTTCTAGTTCATATAAATTTGTATTTTAATATGTCGTATTATGCATGTTTAACCCATCTCAACAAGCGACACATAAAATAAGAAATATAATGAGAAGCAAGATTGATACTACTTATGTACCATAGAACAATATTCTTATTGAAATTCATGATATAAATTTTCATTTGTTTGAGGTATGTGATTTTTTTCTTCAAAATATTTATTATTTTGAAATACAAATAAATTATTAGAAACCCAACTTTGATGAAGTTGAGCATTTGTGCTAAACAAAGATGGATTGAGCAACAATAGGTCGATAGTAGATCCTAATAAATCTAGGTATGAATAGTTAATTCAATATTATAATAATCTTATGAATATTTATCTTTTGTAGGATGAGCATACACACCTCAGAGGCATGTAAAATGGAGCTTTATGAAAGAGAGATCTTTAAAAGGATCATCTTAACAGTCAAATTCAAATAATGGATTATGGATGCAGTTAGTGGGATGAAAGAAAAAAGGGAGAATTTATGAATTAGACTCCCAAGACATCTTATGATGTATAGTCCTATACTCCCTCTCCTAACTCTGAAAGAGCCAAGCTACAAGAAATGATGGACGTCAAGTAGCTAAAATGATTAAGGACCCACAAGTGTATATCAATGTTGAAATACAAGAACGAGTCAATGACATGCTGCATCAAAGGATGAGCCAGAAATACACAAACAATAAAAGAAGATGAGGAAGAGGAAGGAGAAGAAGAAAGTAAAGAGAATTGAATGAGAGAAAGAGAGAGGAGAGTGAATAAAAAAAGATAATAAGATTGTAATAATTTGAATTTTATATTTTAGTAAAAATAAATAATATGTTTAAGGTTCAACTATTTATATTACAATTACTTGGATTCCAATAAAATATGTAAATGTGGTTTATAAATTATATAATGGTGACTTAACGACAAGGAGAAAGTGTTGTGGTATTTTTTTTTAAAAAAAAAATCTTTAGGTTATAGCACTAGCCAAAAAATTCATAGATTTTTCGATGGATTTAATGCTAGATATGATCAGATAATTTAACCTAAAATCTACCAAAAATTTTGGAGGTTTTCATGCCAACTAGTGTTTACAAGGGAGATTTTTTTATGGGTTTAAGATCAAATTGATCCCTCAACTATTTATGAAGGACCAATTTAGTCTCAGACTAAACAGGAGGACCTGGTGTATTGATTGAGGAAGTTGGTTAAATTTAACAATTTAAGAGAGAAATAATGAATACGGGCATTTTGAATAACAAAAAATAAAAATATGTAGATAACTTATCAACCCTATATCCATTCTTCCATACATGCGAAGAAAAATTTAGTCGATCAAATAATCAGGGACCAAATTGTCCTCCTGTATAGTCATTAATTGATTGGCTTTATAAATAGTTGAGGGACCAGTTTGGTCTTAAACTCCTTTTTTTATGAACAACATTTTGCCACAAACAAGATTTTATGATGACGCTGACAGTCATTTCCAACAAAATTGTAAGCACAAAAAAGGGTCTTTTCATATAGTGTCAAGTCAATTTTCAAAGATTTAAATATATCAAACCTGCATAAATAACCATGTTAATGTTCATTTCTTAAATTTAAAGTGTACTAATGTCATTTGTTCTATTGCAAAATTTATATTAACTTACCTGTAAATTATCTCAGAATGATAGTTAAAAGCTACAAATATAAAAAGGAATAGCTATAGTACTTTTGATAATTATATTCCATTCAAGTAGCATAAGACTGCAGGTGTAATGTCTTTAGATTTCAGATGAAATTCAACATGTAAATGTACCTCTTTCTTTGATAACTATATATGCAAGCCACACTAATTACCTGAATGCTGTCATTTCCAATCCAACAAGCTAGGAAGTAATCCTCTCTTTTCTCACCAGAATGATATGTGTAAAGTATGATATAACAATCACCGCTGAAGAATTTACCAACATCTGATTGTGGAATCGGGGTCTTCGCACTACCATTGATGCGCCAAACCTGGAAGCATTCATCAACCATGTCACACAATAATTCCAGCATTGTTAAGGATTCTGTAGCTTCAAATAAGAACAAAGGAAAAGATAAAATGACAACCTCAACTTTCCCGCCACCTTCAAGCAAAGGTGGAACCTCCTCATTTAGAGAAGAATTTTTTGTGCTTCCCTTCACATCAACACCCTGTTGCTTCAACAGAGCTATAAAAAAAAAAAAAAAAAAAAATCAAAACAATTGGCTCGTTAAAACCTGTAATTAAATTGCATGTAGTACCTTGAACTTTTCCTCTTCCTTCCTCACTACCAGAACTTCCGGTAACAGCGCCTAAAGGCCAAGATTCAAAGTTGGACTTGAATGAATGCGTTTCATATCCCTGAATAATTTGGCTTATCTTGGTTGCCTTTGGACGGCTTTCATTACTAATAAGTTCCTGCAAAAATAAAAATAATGAACAAATGCATCTAAGATAGGTACTTCAATCAGATAAAGGATATTAAGCACAACCTCAGCAGCTTTGTAAGCTGCTTTCCTCTCCTCCAATTGTGTCACTCGACCAACCCAAATATGAATCTCAGCACCACAATCCAGTAAATAGCATTTATTGTTTTCAAGCATTGCTTTGGAAAGGGAGCCTTCTTCCAACTTCAATTGGCCATCGTTGATGCTACAGGAGTAAAGGCATCGAAAGTTTAAGGACTATCACAAGAGTTTTTTTTTCACATATTACATGAAAAACACAGCAATAACAGATTGTAGAAGTTAGTAAAACTGGATCATGTAGTACAATCAATCATATGGTAACACAAAGTTAATTTCAAGCCATAAAAGATTCTTGAATAATTTGCAACTCTAATCAGTCTATGGAAACTTCGCATTCTTAAATAATATAAAAGTGATTAGAAGAGAAATTTGTCAACAATACTCCCTGCAGTTCTCCCTTTTGATGAAAAAGGATGTCATAAAATTTTGCAAACAAGCTCCATGGTTTCTTTTTCTTTGTAAATTAGGGATATAAAAATATAAATATTTAAAATTACAGGTTAAATACTCCAAAATCACGTCCTTCCTCTTCACTGCACATCATAGGAATACCATTTGTCACCATGCCCCCATGACTGATGTAGTTGGGGGAGGTAGCTTGTGTATACAAGACTGCAAAGGTTATCAGTGAGAGCAATCCTGCAAGAGATGACACTCATGATCCCATGTAAGTGATCATAGGCAACATCGGATTGTGTACATGTGATATTAACCATGGTGGTTAAGTTAGGTGCAATTACAAGATTGCTTGCAGCAGCATCCAAAGTAAAATTTTCCTTCTCATAAGCGCTTAGCTTTTGCCTATCCAAGGCATGACCAAGAGCAGTCCCAGACATCACAGAGACCAACATGGACGATGGGGAGGCCATCCTCTTAATTTGACAAACATTACTTCTGGTTGACCTAAAACTATCTGATTAATCAATAATGGAGGCATTAAATCATGCATGCAGCTCACACATCCTTGCGAGGTAGCAACCCATCTTGTAAGCCTAGGTTGGATGCAACCAAAGCATGTAATCCAAGGATAGTGCAAGCAAAGGCAAGTTTCCACAAGTATGCCAAGGTTGAATGGAATGGGGCAACCTAAGAAGCGATGCCTATGTTAGAACTCCAGCATGCTTTTTGGCCAGGTGCAATCTAGGTATGGTTGAAAGTGGATTCTCAGTCGAACACTGACAAATGTTCTCTTCTTCCTATCTCATCAACTTTGGATACAAATATATTGCCCACATCTACGCCACATTGAGGGAAAGTTAGTTGAGTGCTAACCAGCAGAAAGAAAAAACAGTGGCAGGACCCTATCGCATCCCGGTCATCTACAAATAATCTATCATATAAGATGCCAAAGGGATCTTGTCAGGATCACCATGAGCCTTCTGGTGGAATGAGCTTACACGGTACACCAATGAATCCATATAGGATCCGGATCAAGTATGTGGGTGGTGGGAGGCAACAATTGCATAAGGTAGAAAGAAGAGGAATAAAGAAATGATTAAGAGGTAAATCAAATTGTAACTACCCAGAAAATATTAGAAAACCAAAGTCAACTATATCAAAGAAAAAACAATAAGTTGTTAACAGACATAAATATAAAAGATAGTAACTAATGAATCAACGCAACTTTTTCTTCTAATCTGGAGAACAACAATCTCAGGGAAGCACAACAAGAAGCTGGGAGACAGGTCCCTGCAGCAACGATTGAAAGGTGCTTACTCAAAAAATTAATATCTACGGCCTAAAATTAAAAATGAAAAGGAGCGCATCCATTTAACATGCAATTTCATGTGACATGGCATTATTTAAACTTAAAAACATCAATTATGTAGCATGCAGAAAAGATCTTACATAACCAAATTTCAGTTTTAGAACGTCTTTGCCAAATGGAAATTACAAACTCATTGTCCAATGAGCTATGCTAAACACTTAATGGAGTGCCACCGGGAATAAGAACTCAATATCATCATAGAATAGGAAGCCAAAAAAAGGTTAAAATTAAGGGAAAGGATTTGGATTTGAAACTACAAAATTACTCAATGGCAGAGCTGACTTTCGATAATGAATTATGTTGATGCTCGTGTAAGATAAGCTTGATGGCCAGTTAATCAAGATATCCAACTATTAAGCTCCTACAAATTTCAGTGTCCTTCTGAATGGCCACAATAATATACCAAAGGCAGCTGCAACTCTCTTCTTCGCTATTATGCTCCTATTTTTACCTTACAAGCAGGCCTTAAATTTGAAAAAAAAAAAAAAAAATTCAGGCAAAGTTTAGGCAAATGTCCATGTTACTTGGTTGCAATAGTGCCTTGAAAATTTTGGACATTTGGAAGATAACATGTATGATTGTCTTTCTTGCCACACTGAAAGTATAAGATAATATGAATAGAAATCATCTATTAATTTTCATGGAACTAAACAGAAAATGGATATGCAAGAGTTCTGACAATGCAATACGGAGTGTCCAATTCTTGTAGACAAAAGAGTTCTAAGAAAACATAATCTTCATAGACTATTTTAAGAAATGACGAAGAAAATAACCAATAAAGCTTTGCAGGAGTTTTTTCCAAAACCACATCATCTTCGCCTGCTAGCTTTTTGCCAATTGGTGCAAAGCCACCAAAAAGGACCCAGAATTCACCCGAGTCTGACTCTGCTACAAGCTTCCCATCATCTAATCTTGTGAGCAAAAAATATAATAAATGATGTATTCAAAATTGAAGGCTATGCAAAGAAAGAAAATTAATAAAATGCAAGGTAAACTTACCAATAATAGCAACATCGCACTTTCCTTCATGGTATTTATCCTTCAAATATTGTATCACTTCTAAAGATTTAGCTCTTTCTTGGATGTTTGAGTTAGCACCATTGAATTGATATATTTTATTTTCAGTGTCCAAGATAAATACATCATCATGATTTAATGAAGAACGTGCAAATGGAACCTGTTCAATAGAGCATAATCTGCAATAACTTCCAGAAAAGATGCCAGTTTAATCAAGAAAATAAACTAAAGAACTTCAAAGCTACACACTTGCTTCATTCTGACAACTCTCTTGCCCCTACAGACATAAAGATGATTTTCAAACTTCTCCTCTTCTGGTTTTTTAAATCCAGAGGCAACACCACCATCAAGAGTAACAATGCATGGCTTGAAATAAGACAAAAACTTGTCAGATTCATGAGCCTGAAGTTCCCTGTGTTGTACTGCACGGCCTCCAAGAGATGCATCAAGTTCAACTGTCTTGATTGCTGCAGTTCCAGCTTCATCCTGAAAATGGTTTATCATTCAAAACAATAAAGAATAACTCAATACCATCCTTCCGAAAAATAAAAAAAGAGTAGGGTAAGCATCATACTTGGCTAGTATCTTTTCCAATCCAAAAATGAATGTCATACAGATAAGAACCACCTTTGCCAGTAGTCTGCAAGAGAGAGGAAACTTGCATAAAAGAAAAGAACAGAAAGCTTTCACATTCAGAATAAAAAAAATAAAAATAAAAAAATAAATCGGAATAAAAAGAAGAAAAAAAAACTGCTGTGAACAGTGCCACAATGAAAACATGTGATATAGGTTGTCCAAAAGCCATCCTTCAAGTTAAGGGTCAACAAACATAAGTTTGGAAAGGTACAGGCACACAATTATTGACAGAAGGGGTCCATCCAAATTTCAGAATAAAGTGCTAAATCAAATCAGAGAGAAAAGCAATTATGATGCTTATGGAAAGACCAACAGATAAAAATGGAAAATATTATGTTACCACCACCCCCCTGGCCCAAAAAGTCTTGATGTGGTAGCACTGAGAGAGAGAGAGAGAGAGAGAGAGAGAGTGCCAATTGACAATGCCTCGCATTTAATCTTTTTTAAGCCAATTCAATGTAAACACATTAAGAAATTTTTTTTTAGGTTGCAGGTGGAGCATTGTAGTACACTAAGCTATAAACTTTTTTTTTAATCACTAAAAATAATAAAGATTCTTCTCATGGTAACCTGAATATGAAATGATTCTTTTTTAGTTGCAATAGCACAAGCAATTTAACTTTTAATCTCATGGTAACCTGAGTATGAAATGATTCTTTTTAGTTGCAATAACCCAAGCAGTTTAACTTTTAATCTTTACAACACAGTTTTAATTTCCCAAGTATTTGCAAAATTCTTTACATAATGAAAAGATGATTTCCACATGAAATGAATTCAAAATTATTAATATCTTTAATATAACAAGTTTGGAGCTTCCATCAAGCCTTAGCTAAAGAATGTTTAGACATTTGATGATTAAAATGCTTCAAATTACGTGTATGAGATTTTGGGGAATTTCTTTTAAGATTTATAAAAAAAATCATAAAATATTTACAAATTTAAGAAGGGAGATTATAGAAGAAAACACTTCGTGCACCCATCTGGACCAACTAGCCTAGCAGCATGATAGCTTGGCAAGTTCAACTTGCACTGGCATAATTCTAGGTCAAGGAGAATGGTCGTCTTGGAGGGTAGTATCAGTATGTGTCGATATGGGGCATTGATTTCCAAGGCATAATTCAAGGTTGGGCTGACATCAAAGGCAACATTTGTTTGCTTAACAAATAGTTAATTGCTTAGAATCAATCGGTACAAAAAATGATGAACATAATCCAAAAGGTTCATCCACTGTTCACCAAATGAATCTCCAAGTTAGTCCTATTCTAGATGGAGGGTTAAGTAAACCCCTACCAGTTTATTTCATTATAAAAAGTTCAAATTATGATGTGAGAAGAAAAATTCACCCCGACTCTAGTAGAAAAGAAAAAAATGATGGCCCAACCATTACAAGTATCAAGAAATTAAATGGCATCCAACATATGGATATCCCCATCTATTCAGAGAAGAGAAACCTACTAAGACATCACATATGCAAGTCTAAAATTTTACAAGTGTTGGATATGTGCAGGCATCTCATGTTATCTAATATTCATTATCTAAATGTCTTATTTTTAATAAACAAAATTACTTATTTTAATTAATTTAAGGCTTAGTAAGGGTTCCTCAAAGTTAAAGGCCATGTATCAAATGTCCCCAAATGTTTTGAAAATTTTCTAGAATTATTTGATATTTTCATGAGTTTTCATCAGTTAGATAATAATTATAAAAAAATATTAATAATTCTCAAAAATAACCTTAATATTTGAATTTATTTTCTAATTTAATTGGAGATATTTGAAAGTTCCCAATTTGGTCATGGGTTGATTGGCTCCTTAAATTTCCCTATTTATTTGTTATTTTTCCTAATCAGTTATTTAATTAAAGAAAAGTTTGTGTTTGATTTTGACTATCCATTGAATTTATCTTTTGAAATTTTCAATTTTCAAAATCCTTCAAACTTCAATTTTAAAAAAAAAATCATTCAAATTCCAAATATTTTCAATGTATTTGAATATTTTAAATTTTACTCTTTTAATAACTTCGAGATTTTTCTACATTCCTAAAGTTATTGTGGGAAATTCAAAATATTCAAAATCAAATTTCATTCGGTTTAGTATAGGTTGCTCACATCAAAGATACTTGTAGAATAACATGCATGCACTTAAATGATGTCTTGGCCAAACTATGTCGACTTTTAGTCAACCTAGGATAAGCATCTCCTAGCATTTAGTGTTCTCAATGGTAATGTCTCTGTATTTTAGTATGATCATATTAATCATCATACCTCATTGACTCTCAATTTGATTAAGTCATCACAAACTCACTTAGTGTATACTCTGCCTTAACTTCTTAGAACTACAGGTAGACCTACTCAATTTATGAACAATCCATTCTATGATTTACTTTACCCTCTTAATATGCTCTTTTAGTTGAGATTATTCTAAGATATTATCATGCTCTTTTGATTTGAATTATTCCCAACCTAGTCATACACGTTTAACTAAGTTTGTCGCTTAATTTGGTAATGTTATATTTACCAAGTTCGCCTCCAATCTAGTCATATACTTTGACTAAGCTTACGCCTAATGTAACCATTCCCTCTTGGTCCTCCTCAATGAAGTCATGCTCTTTTAACTTTATTACTCTTTTGACTTGGTGGATTTCTTACTAGAATATCTTCAATCATTTGGTTGAGCACTATCCCAACTTAATCATAAACTTTTGTTTAGGCCAATCCATTGAATAGTCACACCCTATTGTTAGGCACCATTTGAATCTAAGCATGCACCTAAATACAGAACATTCATTTTCTTTCCAACTAGATTATCTCTACTTTCAATAATCATGCACTGTGGGCATTTTTAGCACTCTTTGATTGTCCAAAATAATTCTATTTTAAAGTGTTTGATCATGTTCAAACACCACAAACACCTTGATAGTAAATGGTCTAAGCTATCTCTTTTGTATATTGTTGAATTTGCAGTGCATGAGGTTAGTCATCACAAATTAATTGGGAACAATCTATTTAGTTTTAAGACTTGATTGATTCATGATAGGTTGACACTTATTATTGACGATATTCCATCTAATAATGAGAATCATTCTATCATACCCAAACACATAAGATTGTTCAATAAGAAAAATAATTTAGAGCATGTCACTTTAATTAATGTTTCAAAACCATATGAAAGATCAAAGCTTTCTAAATCCTATGTTTTGAAAATAACATATATTTCAACCTATCAACATTTAATTTCTAAAATTAACTTCAAAAATCCCATTTTAAGTTAATAGGCCTTAGTTTGACTGAACCCCTTGAAATTAACTAGCTTGGTAATCCATCAGTCATATGAGTTGATCCTTACTATAATGAAGTTTTTGCATACACTTAAGTGCTATGGCATGTAACAACCACATAGTCATTTAGCACAGAGCTATCATGTAATTAGATTGATATTTTGTTAGAGGCAATTTTAAGTGTATGACTTATAACTTTGTGTGATCATGACTTATAGCTTTGTGTAATCATTACTTTGAGCTTTGTGTGATCTGTGTGCTACTTGTTTAGGGCACATTTGTTATGGTTATTTTTTACACTAATTAAAAATATTTTTTAAAGGTATTAAATATATGACTAGTGTATATATGTTGTATTTAGATTCCCATATACATGTACTATACATTAAAAATATTAAAAATTTCAATTTAGGCATTCCTGCTATTTATTACTTCTAGGATGTGATGTTTATTTGATTTTCACTAATATATTCAAGTTGTGCTACGATTGCTTATTTAATACTCCTTTCAATATTACAATATTTTTTAGTATAAGGAAGCTTTGTATATACAATAAGATATATGCAAATAATCTCCAACAATGTACATTCTCAAATGCAGATCCAGAAGTACCCAAATGATAAGAACTAAGAGTTTGTTTGGGACAACTGCAGCTTTTTGAAAAGCTAGTTATAAAGTTGAAGGCTCGTATTATATTCTGAATATTTTCTTTTGAAAAATTCATAAAAGTTTTCGATAACCACACTCTAGCTCTTCTCAAAACAACCTTTTCACCACAAAACTTTCTGAAAAGCAGCCAAAAAGGTGGTAGCTAAACTAAGCTGTTTTACTTTCTGGCTGCTTTCTGAAAAAATAAATCAACTAGAAAGCTGTCTCAAACGCATCATAAGGGTCTGTTTTACACAGCAGCAATTGTATGAAGAAATAGCTGTGAAGTTGTTGTAGGAGAAAGTGATGTCAGAAAGGTGATTCTGATGAAGCAATTTAAATGTTTGAATAATTGAGCCGTGCAGGTGTTGTGCTGCAGCTGTTTCTAGGAAAAAATATAGTTCTACCCTTATGATCATATGTACTCATAAGATAACATCAACAGAAGAAGAAAAATAAATTTTAGAAAGTCCTTTATTGGAGTTGTTGGCTTATTCCCTAATTTCACCTCTTTTAAACATACATCACAAAATATTATCTTGATTTCCCTCTCCCATGTGGCAGATACACCACCATCTCTCGGTTTGCCCATTTAACAAGCTTAATATTCACATAACTATATATGTAATATAGAATTTAACATCATTTTAAATTTAACCATCTCAAACAAAATGTCAATACTTGTAGCTCATAAACTATCGTATTGTTGTTCCTTCTTATGTAACTACATAAATAATACTTCAGTGAAAATGAAGTGAAGAGCCAAGATAATTATATTATGCTTAAAACTTCGAAAGATTTCATTGTCACGAATAACAAGCCACCGAAGAGAAATACATCCACCTCAACAAGAATAATATTACTTAATTCACACAGCACAACAAAAGAACCGCATAACATCAAAGCCTTAGAGATGTACTTAATATTAACTCGAAGATTTATAGCCATATCAATGCCTCAGAGAAATAATCAGACTAACCAAATATACATAAGATTTATGTATATTCGATTTGTTTAGGGCCCGTTTGGTAAAGTGTTACGACTGTGCAAAACATTACCCTAAAGATATCTAGAGAAAAAGCCCAATAATATAGCATAATAAATAATAAAATATATGTACAGCAGAGAAGTAGTAAACCACCCATAGTAAAGGTCACATATGTAACAACCCAAACTTGTTGCAAGAGTAAATTTCCAGTACAATTCAATATCGTGCATTTGAACATAAAAGAACATTAACAAAGCAGAGAATGCGAATCGTCAGAACACTTTTTCAGGAAAGAATTGCACATCAAGGGAAACCGAGAGAAATAGATATCACAACTGGTTAATCACAAATCAACAACACTTTCTCACTTCATTCACATAAATGGACCGATTACAAAAGAAATCGAGAGATGCACTTAACGGATCATTGCAAAGACATACATTTGGTTCCGTTAGAGTCACGATCGACAAGACAAACCGAGAGATAATGCTCGTCGACATACAGGGAATTTCAGAGTAGACGGTGGAGGATTCGAAGCTCCTCCCTCGTTCGATACTCAGTTCAGTGAAGCCCTAGCTCCAGGCCCTTCAAGGTTCATGGGTTGGGCAATAAGAAAGTGCAAATGCAAAAATGTCGAACACGGGAGATGGAATTATCGTGGCTTTCGTTCGATATACTACTAATAACAGGGGTAACGTGGATTTCGTTCGATATACTCGGCTAATAGCAAGGGTAAATTTGGAAGATATTTGTTTACAAAAGGCGGAACGGGATTTCGGAGCAAGACCGGAGTTCCACTCCCGCGTTGCGAAAACGGCAGTAGCAACCGGGATTTCATACAAAACGGGATTTATAAAGCTACTCCCAAACGCTTCAACCTGCTTTTCCAAAACGGGAAGCAGCTAAAAAGTTGCGCCAAACGGGACCTAAGAGAAGAGGAATCCCAACTTTGATCTTGTTGCTATTATTTTTGTATAGATTTAGAAGAAAGTATGTGTATGCAATACCTAGCTATATTTTTATTTACTAGAAGCATCTAGCAGGTATAGTTGCACTAACCTGCACTTTATTCTTTTATGTGTCATTACACCATAATATTTTGTTTATTTTCTATGATAATGTATAGTTTGTTTGATTGTTTTTTCCTTTCATTTGCTACTTTATGTAGATTGCTTGGGATTCAAACGTCCACAATAAAATCTTGGGGTAAAATCTTTCTATTAACTTTAATAATTTAATTAATCAATTAAAATCAATTTAAGATAGTATTCTTCTTAAAAAAAATATCATTCTCCTACAATTTTAAATTTAAAATATTCTATTTTGTATCTCCTAGATAAAATACATAATAGAACTTATCAGCAATCAAAATCCACAAACACTAGTGCACATTCATGATATATCCAAGTCTATATACGTATAAAAGTCTTCATCACTTAGGAATCTTAGCATGATAGATTGTGGTAGATCTGTCTCAAACAAAATTGTAAGTTAAATAGTTGTGGTTGTATATAACTAAGCTCTCATTCCCCATTTTCGTAAGCAATCCTTGTATTCTTAAAAATAATAAGTCTTGCATATTTCCAACCCACCACCTAAAAACCTTCTATTAGAAAATCTTAATTTCTTTCTTGGATTTGAAATCACAAAATTAACTCTGAATGATGTAATTCATGATTACTAACATAATATCTCATACTTGAATTGACTCAACTACCTTCATGGCTAAATGATTAGAGCTTGAAAATCAAGAATAACATATCCATGAAATTTTGACCAAGTCATTCCCACTTTTCTCTAGATTCTTATAATTACACTTCTCTTTTTTGAGCCCATTGTACTCCACTTTGAGTTTTTCATGAGTCATAATTATTATCACAAAGAATTTCTATATAAACAGACAATTCTTTCACATAGTTTCATTGATTCACCTCCTGCCATATGAATAACAAGTTTCAAAGCATAAACTATCAGATTAAGATAACAGTCATTGAATTATAATCTTCCTTGATGTTAACCAAGGAATATCAAAATAAAGATAAATTTTGTTTATTAAGAAAATCTCTTGGAGATGACATTGAGTATGATTAGTCTTAAGGACCATATTCTATTTGGGAGAATGATCAAACCAAATTTTCTTCTTGATTTAATTGAGTTGATCTCGATGATACATCTTCACATGAATATTTTACACAGATTTAGATAACATTTATTAGACCTACCTAATTAAACTCTATTATTATCTCCTTCAATTAAATATCCTGTATAAGAAAAAATCTTCATATCATAACCTTTTTCATCAACAAGCATATATTTCCCCATACACTCTAACTCTAAAAATATCCTAAAACATTATCTAGTTGTGGCATGCCCATGTGACAATCTACTTTAGAAAAAGAGATCATACCGGTGATTAAGTCTCGTGGCTAGTTTAAAACATACAGTGTTATAATAATGGATGCTCCAATAGTCGGGACTCCACCAACATCCACAACAATCTAAAAAATATTGAGATCGCCAAAACCAATATTGTCATTCTTTTAAGAGAAAGAACTCATCACATTGTAATTTGATGGAAGGATACCACATTAACACATTCCTACACTGCCTCTAGATCCAAAATTACTTAAGGCAAGAGAGAGCATGGGGAAGAAGCAACCATATGCGTCGTAACCCATAAACATCTCTTGACACCACCCATTTTGATATATAATCTCAACATGATGTTAAGGATCAAAGAATTCAATCCTAGTCCAAATCCAAGATCGAGTACTTGATAGGTTCATCTTAAGCTAAGCCCTCCGATCACAACTACATTGTCATCTACTACAACAACAACAACAACAAGCCTTAATCCCACTAGGTGGGGTCGGCTACATGAATCCTTCTTTATTATTGTGCCAAATTCTCATTTAATTCAAGTATACTAAAGATCATATTTTTATACATCTTAACCAAGTCTTTATTCTTACCTTAACATAAGGCAAATCTAATGCATCTACTCTCTCAGTCATTGATGCTTTATGTGCTAATCTTATCTCACTAATCTTTCTCAACTTTTTTAACATACTCATTTTCTTCTAGGGTAAAGCCATCATCACACTCATCATCTGTAACACTTTTATGTTTCTCTTTTATTATTATGACAATCGTCAAGCTTAAAACAGAAAGCATAACCAATAGAGCAAAACAATTAATGGGGGAACAATGAATGTTTCACATTACAGCCACACGCCACATTCACGAGGAGCATTTGTTGACCACTAAAAAAATTTATAAAAAAGACATGGATAGCACTAAGTCTAACTCATATTCTTATATCGATGCCCCTGGAAGAGACAATGGTTAAGAAAGTTCTCAAAATGCATTACGACTCATTTCTCCATAGCCTTTAACTTAAGGGATCAACAAGTCTACCCAGCCAAACATTTATCCACCTAACGATGCATGAACAAATATAGTCAACCCAAAATTATGCTTGGGGAACTCCCAATCAACCCAATGATAACTTAAATTCATGAAAGCAAATGACATGTAAACTAGGTTGCAATCCAAAAGGAAAGTTAAATGACTATTACTAAAAGTATAGTAGGTTGCCACTAAGTAAATGGGCCATCATTAACCCAAAATGAATCTTTGCAAAGTGGCCAATCAAGCGTTAAATTTCAACCAGGTTTATAGACAACTTTTAAGCCTTAATGGGCCTCTATTAATCTAGCAGCGAGTATTTAACTACATTACATATTGTTACTAAACTATGGCTAGACCAATTTCAATTTAATTCAAACTAAACCCAAACTCAATTTTAACTCATATAAATGTCCCAACCTAACCAAGTTAGCAATGTGAAATGACAAGGGACATTAGTCTCATCTCCTATGACAAAATAATCTCCTCCCTCTCTTTACATAGATCTAACCCCCAATCTCTCAATAAGAATTTCCCTTCCACTACAACGAAGCACTGCTGAAATGTTGCAACACTTACAACTCCAGGACAAAATGATTATAAGGAGTGTGTGAAGGGGGCTCACAACTACCCTACTGTGTCTCTCAATCTATTTTTCATGCTCATGTTAAGTGCCTTCAAGATGTATCTAAGAGCCAAAGAGATAGATATCTATGGACACCAAAGAGTAATTATCTACAAAGACGTGCGATCTACTAAACTAAGTGACATCTAGTGTCCAATGACTCCTTAGAGTTGTTCTAGCATAATGTGTAGTCTATGTTTAAGAAATGGCTTAAGATCTTTATGATCTGTACGCGATAAATACTCATTGAAAAAGGTTATCGTCGCCGCCCTTAAACATAATTATCTTTAATGGTAAGTATGGATCTCTTGAAAGTGTCTCAAAGCTACACTCCAATAGAGGCTTGTTGACCTCATTTTTAGAATGAGTCCTCAACACCTCCATCTTAGGCTTAAAATTTCTCTTAGACTTTAAGAGTTTCTTTTCTTAAGACACTAGTGATTGGGACACTCTCCCTAGCCCTAGAAGACTTAGAAAGAGTTAGCCATAGGAATAAGTTATGCCTTAGGAGTGTTAGAAAAATCTCCTACCCTTTAGCTTAAACCATTCCTCACTTCCCTTCTTTCAAGTCAAAATCTAAATCAACTCTATTTGATTTTCTCAAACTCAAATCAATTTCATGATTCAATTCCATGATTCAAATCCTTGATTGAAGTCCATGATCAAAAATCTATCAAAAATTCCTAAGTCAAAATTTTCCTAAGTCTTTAATCTTTTCTTAAGGACTTAGCCAAAATTATGACCTAGACCTATTCAAATCTTTTAAGTTTTTCTCATGATCCATTTATATTCTCATTTATATTCTCATATATAAATGAAATATAAATTCAAATCAATCAAATCAAATTCAAAATTCCAAAGCAATTCATGAAAATTTTCCTAAATTCCTTTAATTTTTCATTAAAGGGCTTATAGCCAAAATCAATTCCAAATCTTGATCAAACCCATTCAAAACCTTGGGATTTTCTCAAAATTAATTTATATCCTCATTTATATTCTCATATATAAATGAAATATAAATATAACTCAATTAAATCCAACTCAAAAATTAAATCCCAAATTAAAAATGTTTTAAAATCCCTTAAATCCTTTAATTTTTCATTAATAAATTTACCCCAAAACTTGATCAAACTTATTCAAATCCTTGGGATTTTCTCAAAATCAATTTATATCCTCATTTATATTCTCATATATAAATGAAATATAAATATACATCAATCAAATCTAACTCAAAAAATTAAAATTCAATTAAATCCATTAAATTCCATTTAATGGATTTAACTTCAAATCATGATTAAACTCTTTCAAATTCTTGAAATTTTCTCATGATCAATTTATATTTTTATTTATATTCACATATATAAATGAAATATAAATTCAAACAATTAAAACCAACTCCAAAGATCAAACTCAAATCAAATCTAAGCATTTCAAGTCAAAATCTTGAACTTAACCAAAATCAATTCAAATCAAGCCAAACTCTTGATTTTCTCTCATGGTTCAATCAATCATCATGGTATATATAAATCCAAACTCCAATCCTTCAATCAAAAGCCAAATAAAAAAAAATCAAACCCAAAACTCCTTCATATTCTTCCTTTGAATATGAGATTTTCAAATGGATCAAAATCCATTTGACCTCAAACCTCTTGTAAATGGATTTATATTTCATAGTTCATATATAATCCTTCAAATCTTTAGCTTTCAAATCATTTGACCCACTTGGCCAGTGACCTATATGGCCACTCAATTGGATTGAACCAAACTCATATCATTCCTCATGATCTCATCATTGGGATGATCAATCAATCAAATTCAAGTCAAACCTGGGGTTGACCAGTCACAACAACAAAATGAGGCCTGTAGCAATCAACAGCAAAATGACCAATGAGAAATCACAAATTGTTCCAAGTTCACTCATAACTTATGTTTGAACTTGACCAAGTCAACCTTTAGCTAACATTTTTGACAAAAGGGTCAATATGTCAAGATATATTGATTGAAACCTGATGATCAAGTCCATTCCAAATCACTTGTGGAACTTGACCAAAGCCAATTGGAGCTAGACTCAACTGGCGATTGGCCCATTGATGACTAAAAGGGGTATTGAGCCAAATTGAACCTAACTCAAATTTATTGTAAACAAAGATACCAATCTCCTCCATATGACCAATCAAACCTAAACTACCTTTGACTTAGGTCAAATGAGTCAAATGGGTCAAATAGGTCAACATTATTTGACCTAAATGGTCATATGAGTCAAAACTAATCTATACCAAATTGAACCAAACCAAAGGAAAATATTTCAAATGGTCATATAAACTTGACTCCACTTTTGGTTTGACCCAATTTGACTTATTGGTCAACTTGACTCATCGACCCATTTTGACCTAAATGGATCAACATGAGCCAAACTCTATCAAATGGATTCCAAATTCATTGAAACTTGGCCCAACCTATTTTCTCAACATATCAAACATACCCAAATTGAAAAATCAGCAAAATGACCATTATACCCCTAGGCCATAGAATAAATTTTTGGCCTAACCCATGAGTATTTTGGTCATGCACTCATCACAAACACTTGAGGCTCTCCCAAAACATCAAGGGGACCTAGTGATGAGTGATGCACCCAACCCAATGGGTTTGGGTTAGCCCATTTGGCCTATGGACCAAACCGGACCCATAGGCACCAAATTGAATTTTCAAACTCCCCCCAAACCTCATTTGATTGCACATGAAAGCTAGGCATCCACTCTTCTAGCCAAACCGACCATGTGCACACTCCTAACTGATCAAACAACCCACTCAATTGTGTCAATTGGATCAAAACGGCATGAATGGGTTGTACCGTCAGGTGCCATAGGGAGATATACTCCCCCTAATTCACTGAAATCACAACATACTCACAATCGATTGAGGCCTAGGAAGCTTTGAGAACACTCACAGAGCTTTCCCAAAGCCTCTAGGGGAGATTGAGAATTCATCATCTTCGGTTTTCAAATAGTGAAAACAGGGGAGATACATTGAAGTGCAAACTTATTCCATACTCAATTTCATCCAAATTCCTTCTACACTTATCATCAAAGGATCCATTCGAGCCTGCCCAAGCTTGCAATTGAGTTCCCACATCAAGGAAGGAATCAATTTGATCAAAACCGCAAGGGGAGCTAAGGGGAGTTGGTCCACCCACTCATCTACTTAACCATTCAGCCAATCTCAGCCGTCCATCCACGCGTGTTTAGATGAATGGCTGAGATTATTTACCACGTTTTATAAATCATTTTCCCTTTTAATCCCGCGGGTTTACCCTCTGCCATTCGATCTTTGATCGGACGGCTAAGGATAAAGACGTGTGCGTCGCCGCCGCCTCTACCGATTTGACGGGTTAAGTATAGGCTCACGGCGTGACGCGTGTAAAGCGCGCTGACCGCCGCCGCCACGCGTCGTGACGTGGATGGGGGATTAAGTGGGATTAGTTAATTAACTAATTAATTTCCTGATTAATCCCCATGGCTTCTAAAAATCATAACTCTCTATAGAAAATTGAGAAAAATAAAAAGAAAAATGCCTTGGATGGATAACTTCACCTAGAATATTTTGAAATTATTTTCAACATATTTTGATTTCCCTCTTTCTCTGAATTTGGGTTTCATTGGGAATGGTAATTAGCTAATTACTTTCTAATTAAGTCACCAATAGACCTCAAATTTCTAGGATTCATTCTAGGGATGACCTCTGTCTCTCCTAATTTTCTTGAGATTTATTAAGGCCTTGATTAGGGACATTGCTAGCTCATTCCTTAATTACCCTCTTCATGTAATTAGTAGATTTTCCCTATGTTTAAGTTAGATTAAAGTTAGATCCAGTAAATAGGGATTTTAGGGAATAATTTTGGGGTATTTCCCTTACGCTATTCCATAAACCCCCTTTTCTTTCCTTAATCTCTTTCTTAATTAAGAGTTTAATCCATTAATTCTAAATGATTTTCAAAAATTCTAAAAATCTCCAGAACTTAATTAATCTACCTTGGGTAGATACTTAGGTGTTCCTAAGAATTCAGGAAATTAAACCCCTTTCATAAGTGTGAAAGGATGTTTTTAAAGTACTTAAGCTAAAACCCCTTAGCTTAATTAACTTTTAATTATGAGCCAAATTACATTAGGCCTTTCCATTACTAGAAGCATTGCAATTTTACATATCTTGTGAGTTTTATGTCATCTCATTGGCTCATAATTACCTAAGTTAGTTTTTCTAAGGTGGTGTAGGTAAGGGTTAATTAAATCATTTAATGCATACCTTAACCAAATCAACACTTAAAAATGAATCTAATTATCTGAAAATTAAACTAAAATACAAAACACATGTGAGAATAGATTAGAAACAGCAAACTACTCTCACCCTTTTAAAATTATAAGATCAATCAAACAAAAATCATTTTAAAATTCATTCTTGATTTATTCTAAGTTTCTTTCTTATTCTTTTTAAATTAAAAGAGTTGTTATGCACATTATTTCTTAAATCTTTTTACATGTTAAATTATAATGACTTATTTATCCAATATATGTTTTCAAAATTTTAAAAAAGAATTTTTTCATATAAAATGTGCTTGCTTAAGTAAAAGAGTTATTGTGTATTGTTTACTAAATATAAAATATTTTTAAAATCTTATAAATGAAATAAAAAATCTTATCAAACTGTTTGAGAATCTTGAATTATAGTTTTGATGTAGGGATGAGAAACTCTGTGAACTTTCTCCCTTATAAAGTATTTCTTAAGAAAGAAATAAGAAAGTTAGAACAAAAAGTATTTAAAAGAAATCATCTATTGCCTCTACACATCTTTTCTGTCTTATCTTTCAGATAAAACCAATAGATGATCCCATTTAGTCTTTTATAAGAACCCTTCATTTTTCTGCCTTAACTCAATTTTAACCATGTCACATACTTTACCATGTCAAAATTTAAAATAAATGTATTCCTTTTCAAAAATACTTAATTAAATCAACATATCTCATTTTTTTATTAAATTTAAAAATGAATATCCTCTTAAAAATATCCTCATAAATTTTACTTAAATTAAAAAAAAGCTTAAAACTATAAAATTTTTTAAACAAATTTTAACAAAATACAAAATAAACAAAAGAAAAACTCATCATCAAACTCTAACCAACATAAATTTTACAAGATTGTGCCCAATCTGATCGTGAAAGTTTTCCTCCTGAGGTTATTTTTCAATGCCAAAAATTCTAAGAAATCCAACTTATATCAAAAATTATAAAAATTGGTGAATAGTCTTCTCTCACTTATCCCCATATCTAATACAAAACCTAATCCCAGATTCCACTATGCTAAAATTTAGATTTTTGAAAATTCCTAATATAATCCCAACCTTAGTGAAAACAATACAATTCAATTATGCATGTCAATATTCTAAAGTCACCAGATGAAATTAATTCATACGCATCTATTGTCCCTCCAATTCCCCTTCATCATCTAGATAAGATTAAGCTACCCTTGAGAAAAGGCTAAACAAACACCTCTCTAAAACTTTATTAACTATAATCCCACACCTAAAAAAGTTCCTAAATTTGATGACCTCCATCACCTAATGGATGAGGGACAGGAATAAACTAATGCCCTCAATCAGACTCTTTGTCTCTCATGTAGCAAGGTTAACATAATTGAGTTTTCACACAAATATATCCGTTCACATAAAAATAAATCATAACTAAACAACAAAGATGCTCCCAAAAATGTCCTGCTACTTTAATCTTGGTGAAGATGACTTTAGGCATGCCTATTAAGCATGCCTGTAATATCAAGCCTCCCACCAAACTTGTCCAAAACCTAAGCCAACCCAATGGGATCATGGTTTAGCAGGTAAGAGAGAGAGGGAAATAAGGATGGAAAGAGAAGAAGTCACTTACCGGAAAACCTCACGCTTGAATGAAAAGATAACCACTCATGAAATATATTAAATCTCACACTTAATCAAAGATTAAAATCACAGAAGAAGAAATATGAATCGCACATCCAAAAGGAGTATTCCACAAACCATATAATTTTTTTATATGCCATAGATACACACATTTATAATCATTCAAACCTCATCCAAAATGGAAGCCACTAAAGGAGAAGCTGAAGATCCATGGGAATCTACTAAAAGAAGTCATTGCATCCCTGTGAAGAGTATAGTCAACGGCTGCATGTGAACCAAGTGTTCAACAAGCTACTTATTGCTTGACTAAATAAGAACTCGTTCATAATAGTCTGATTAACTAAACAAATAAACTTGAACACTTTTATAAATGCTCAATTATTAAATAACTCAATTTATTTATGATCATGAATAATATATTAAAGCTTATGAATGAGTTCAAAGTTTGATTAAAGCTCAATTAAGGCTCACTCATGATCGTTTGAATTATGTATTTTTTTAAGCATTTAGTCTACATCTTTGGGATATTTTTATAGTAGTGCTATTTATAAGATGTAAAGGACTAAGCTAATATACTAAGTTTGTAATTCATGTGGCCTCATGTGAGATCATTCGAAATAATGTTTTAAAAAAAATAATGAACTTTTGAAAGGAAAGAATTGACTAGTTAAAAGATGACATTTAAAGCTTGTTACACTAAAATTTAAATTTTTAAAGCTTAAAAAGAGTAGCTTGTTAAGGCTTAATATGCTCAGCTTGATTAAGACTCATTTATGCTTCCAAACAAGCTACTAGTTCAGAGTTCAATTAAGGCTCATTTATGTTTTCAAATGAGATGCACATTTAAAGCTTGACGATCACAAAATGAATCAAGCTCAAATTAAGCTCAAACAAATATGAATTGAAATGAATTGAGCTTAAACACTATTACAAAAAATTAAATTGAGCTCAAGCCAAGCTTGAACATGCTTTTGGTAAATGAACACAAACAGCCTCCAACTTAGCTCAATTCAGTCTATTTGCAACCCTACTATAGTCCCACAAAATATCCCACAAAATAACCGCAATCTAAGGAATAAGCTACAATACAATAGTCATAAGAAATAGCTATGGAAAAAGCCCCAAAGATAAAAGAAATAAGAGAAATAAAAAAAGCTGAAATCACATAATCTCAAATAACTATTGCACCCACCCAAAAAAAAGGCTAAAGGAGAAGCCATGGGAGAAATTACATCACAAAAACTATCTCAATTAACACAAAATTAACAAATTAGCAAGCAAAAAAAATGGGTTTCCTCTTCAAGTTTCTCCTAAAGTAAAGGTACTGACCAATATAATAGCAATATAATAGAGAAGAGAGTTAAAATGATCCTTGGACTGTTTATAGGGGAACTTTTTTAGTCTAAGACTACTTAATATATCCAATTTAGTTCTTTGACTCCTCAATTCGATCCAAAATAATCCATTAGCTCTTTAAATCTTATCCAAAATAATCCAACACAGGGGCAAAATTAAATCATATTTGAGGAGTAAAGGGACTAGATTGATTAACTAGCCGGTACTACTGATCATTTTGACATTTTTCTCTATTATAATAAGAGAATAAAACATTTTGCAATCTCATTAGTTGATCCTTAAAAATCATTACAAAAAGTGAAAGTATTACAAAAATTTGAGGATAAATTCTTTCTTGATTTGTAATAGCTAGAAATTCACATAAGTAGCATTTCCTTTACCTTCACCAAAATCAAACAAGACACACACTAGAAAAGTCACAACTTCTGCAGATAAACAAATTTTCCTCATGACAGCTCTCAAACAAATTAAAAAAGGAAAAACAGCAGGGAAAAACCTAAGCTTGGTGTAAAGAGCAAGAACTTAAAGATGCATCTAAAGAATAGATGATCAAGTCCAGATTCCCATAAATTTCCTTAAGAAAAAATATATTGCTTCAAACAACCTACATGCCCCTTAAATGACAAGTCTGCACAAAATTATTGCATACATCCTATAGTGAGAACAGTAAACAATCAAGTTACCATGTGCATTAAGGCACACCGCAGGACATACAATAAGACCACCAATCCAGTAAGAAAACAAGGACAAACAGACTAGCTCATTGACATAGCAACTACAAATGAATTGAACAGCAATGTTAGTGATACGGGAAAAAAGAAAAGCAAATGAAGAAGCAGATCATAACCACCATTGAAATAGAGAAAGCAATGTGGAAAAGAAGTTGCCAGTTTTACCTGTAAAATGATATATGAATCCCCTGAGTAGAATTTACCATAGTCAGTCTTTGGCAAAGGAACTGGTTCAAAGTTCTCAATACACCAAATCTCGGTGCCTCTATGTAGTGTTAAGTAAATGACAAGCACATAGCACAATATGTAATAAATATATACCACAAAGTGCTCACCAAAAATCCAAAATATCTGAACATTATAAAAAATTTAAAAGAAAAGGACCCCAACACCTATGTTACATGAAGGATACATTCTTTGACCTGCTCCTTGAAATGCAGGGTCTAGAATTTTTGCAGAGGTGGACATAGTGAGATTCTAGTCTTCTTAAATATCTATAATGATATCACTATCTGCTATTATATCTGCATTGTCAGTTGTTTGAACGAATAAGTTAACCTATATCATACGGACTCTTCAGCACTTTTCTTCAAAAGGCTTATATATTCATTCCGAAAATTAAAATCTTAGCAACCTGTTCAAAAGACTTTCTAATGATATATCAACCTGGAATTGAGATAGTAAAAACTCAAACTTAAGAATATAATGGAAAAAATATACCAACGAAATTCAGAAGAAAAAAAAAGTTGTAAAATGTAATGAAAAAAGTTTGATCACATTTACAATGTATCTCGAGGTGAACTTGCCAGCCATCTAGGCACTACTTTTGTTAAACTCATTTCAAAAAATATAAATTTCCAACATATAATGTTAATTGAAATGAGCCTATTAACACCTATTGCCTTTAAAATACTTTTATATATATATATACATACATACAAACATACATACATATATATATATATAATTTCTAGATAACAAAAAAAATAAATCTCAATATCAATAAAGATATATCATGACCTTTTCAACAAGAACTTGTTTTCTAATGTGTAAAGCCAAAGTTTCAAAACCTAGAGATGAGCAGAAAAAGGAAAAATTGCTTGGCATGAGCAACACGTACTAAGCCATACCCCAGCCTTGACAAAGCAAGGAAATAAAATATTTTCAAAATAATAATAAATTATACTTTAACCGCTGAATATGTTACTCCTATATAACTTCGGTAATTCCAGTTAAAATCCATGTCCTCAAATTGTGACAAGAAAGACATTATAATTAATAATAGATTCACAGCAATATTCATTTCATAAACACATAGGGAAGCTGTAATTGGTTATCCGACATGCTAAACAAGTTCAAATATTCATTTGGCCTAAACTTACACAAACTCTTGAGTAACATAGGTTTGCTCCATCATGTACAAGTAGTGAAGAGTTCAGTATTTCCCTTCTGTAATTGATATAAGTAAACCTTAAAGATTAGTAATTTTACACATTCTAGTGATGTTAATTAAAAAAACTTTATTGGTTATTCTTCTAAATGTATATGACTTATGCATCTTCTTTTGGTGATCAATCATGCTGCTGATATGATAGACTTATGCATCCTATTTTTTGTGATCAATCACAACCCTCATTTAGTCTTTAGAAAATGTAGTAATCAACAATCAAGCTGAACTTTCAGCAGAAAAGAAAGCATATAAATACTAGAGCTAACTTAATTTTTTTATCAAGATGACAAGCATCCTTTCCATAATCAACAATTTTAATTTATGCATTTCATTTTAAAAACTAGAAAAATAAAAATGAATAAAAAGTATGGACAATCTCCACCTCCGTAACAATAATAAAATAGTGGCGCCACCATCAATCATATATGTGTCTCTGAATTTCTTAAAGTAGCAAGAACTCAATCAACTCAACTCCAACAACTAAACCAGCGTTTAATCATTATAAATGCTGCCAAATAAAATGCAGTCACCGTGACCATTGGATCCTCAGTTTAACTACAATAACAAAAATTAAATCAATTGCAAATCGAGCTGTTTAATTATATCCCCTAACTGCTACACATCTTCTCGCATTTGCTATGCATTCGTTCCAAATCACCTAGTAAACAAAAAACCTTCTTTAACAACCACCAACCAAATCACCTAGCCTTACGAATCATCCAAGATAAACATGCGCCTATACTACTTTAGGGATACCAGAATTGGAACGGCTTTGCTGTAGAAAGAAACTAGATGAAAGACCTGAAATCAATACAGGCATCCTATTAAAGAATCGATGAGATAGCCCACTTCAAAGGATGCACTTTCACCACTACTCTCCTCATTAGTCGCCATCAACAATTGCCAAAACATCATCTGAATCAGACCCCCTACCAAATGAGATAAATATAACGCCGACAGTAAATACTCCCATCAATTCTCCAGTACCCAATCAACATCAGAGCAATCTACAGCGCCTACTGCTCCTGCCCACCTTGGCACATAAATTAGCACCAGTAGATTCATAAAATACCCCGACTCAACCGCCGATCCAATCAGCGAATAAAAAAAACCTAGAGATAAAGAAAATTCGCCATAAAAAGGATAAACAAACGAAACCGAACTCACTAAACAACCCATCGATCAATAACAATGAAAAAACTTCTTCAATCATTAAAAATACCACTAGTTCTCGTTCCGGGGAAGAAGATCATCACCCACACATTGGTTCTAAGCTTTAAAAAAAAAAAAATCTGGCGATCGCCCACCTAAATTGAGCTCCACAAATCCAAAAATAAATGAGAGAGAGGTCTCGAGAAATTGGTACCTTACAACGATTCACGGTGGCGGAAACAGCGGGAGTTGAGATCGGAATGTACCGGTGGATTGGCAGAAGATGCGGCTACTTATTGAAGCGAATGATACCCCCTTACTCCCGTCACTTTCTCTCTCTTTGCTTCTGTCATCTCCTTTTTTATTTTTCCCCCTTCTTTTTCAGATTTTTTAAAAGGGTTTGCCATCTATGAAATTACTAAAAAAAATAATTTTTACTTATTTTAATTTTTCATAAAAAATTTATATTAAAAATATACATTTAAAACTATTAAATTTATTTTAAATATAAGTAATTCGTATAAATTAATTTAAAATAAATTTAATAACTTTTAAAAATTATTTTGATATAATATATATTTTATTTTTATATACTTGTTATTTTAATTTACTATTTTATTTTTATTTTTATAGTATTTTAATATATAATTTGTATAAAATGTGCTTAAAATATATTTATATTAAATAAATTAAAATTAATAATTATTTTTAATAAAAATATAATAAAAGTAAATATAAAACTTAAATAATAGATATGTAAATTAATAAAAATTAAATAATGCACAAATATACATAAATTCTTTTAAACACTTAATTAATACCATTTGGTCAATCTATCACTATTAAGAAAATCCGCTTATATTAATTTATTTTTCAGTTTAAAGTTTTCGGACCGACCAAAACTGCCACGCACGGCTGGCATTTAAGCACAGGTGACTTTCTGATCATGATGCTGGGATCGGCTCCTTTGCTGGAAGGACAGAATTTGGTGCTTTGAAGATCACGACCGTCCGTGTTTGCATAGATCGTGCCTTCCCCGATAGGGTTCATAAGGAAAGAGAGGAATACAATAAGAGAAAATTTTCATTTACCATTCTTCATAACTCATCCTCTCTAAATAAACAAATTATAGAATTATTATACTATTGCAATCTAATTACTTCACTAATTAATTATATTTAACAACTAAATTACTTGTATTTAAATTCACATCATGACTCCTCTCACAATGATCTTATCCTCAAAGTTGGACTTTTAAGTTCGTTCGATTCAAGCAATAATCTATTTAGATGTTATATCTCGAGCGAGTTCTGCTCGTGCAATCGATCAATAACGATGTCTAGAAAAAATGATTGGTTGATTCGCACGAAAATAATTATTCAAATTCATCTCTCGATGATCGTAAACGTGGTGGTAATCTATTCAGATACAATTTTTGTTGATCAGTTATGTGCATAATTGTAACACAGTCATTATCAATACAGATGGACAAACCTATAAAGTTGTGATTAGATCTTATAAAGATGGATCGATCATTAAAAATATGTTATATTGTTTCAAGTAAGGTCGATGATCTCAAGAAAGTATTTAATGATCGTCAGAGAATGTCCAAAAATCGAAAGAATATCTTTTCATGAAAAATTTATGAGAACTTAATTGTTTATTTGAAGCTATGCATTGATAGCGATGGAATGTCGGACCATTGATATGTCTCAAGGCAATGTAAAATGTCATGCGTTAAATAACTTGTTTTAAAAAAATAATCAATTTTTAGAAGTTATTCTTATAGTTCTTTTCTATTGAAATGGCATATATTTATTTTAATAATTCATGGATGACTAATAAAACTCTATTTCACATTATTTTAGAATTTGATTATTGATTTAATTTATTTTTCAGCCTAATTAAATGTCAAAAGATTTCATTCAAGACTTAATGCATCATAAGAAAATTCATCTAACAATACACGAATCTTGGCACAATTTTTTAGTTGAAAACATTTGAAATAAATTTAGGGTGATCCTAAATCACTTTTTTTTCCCTTGATCTCCATAGGCAATAAAAAATATTAACTTCAAAGTCTTAATTTTGTTTAAAATTTTGATGAAGATAAGAGCAAACGAGCACCACATTACCTATAGAAATATGCCTTCTTTATAGGTTTGATTGAAGGTACAAAAATACATATATTTACTTTATGAGCATTTTCTTTAAAGCATTGAATTGCTTGGTCCGGTGGTTTAGGGTAGGGGTGTCAATTCGGGTCGACAGGTCGGGTTTGGGGGTCTAACCCGAATTTGACCTGACTTGAATAAATTTGACCCAAACACAACCCGTTTATCAAACGGGTTAAAAACTTCAACCCGAACCCAATCCGACTTCAACCTGATTGACCCGACACGACCTAAATAATCTATTTATATATGTATTTTAAGTCAAAATCTAGTCAATTTTGAGTCAAATGCAGGTTCCTGGGTAAAAACTGGGTCAATTTTGCAAGTCAATTTCGAGTTAACGGGTCAAAATCGAGTTAATTTTGAGTTTGTGGGTCAACCAAAATCCCACCTAAAATATCAAATGAGTTAATTTCTTCAAACCGAACCCGACCCAAGAATTATTCGAGTCAACTTGAACTCGGATTTTTTGAGTTGGGTTCATATCGAGTTATCGTGTCGGATCAATTTTTGACACTTTTAATTTAGGGGTTCTTTTCAAATCTCACATCCTACATTGGGTGGATGAGTTTGCCATTCATTGACTAAAATTGACCTAAAAAAATTTTCGTTTAAGTAATTGCAGTATCTCTAAAATTGCGGGCTACTCTCTTTACTAATTTAAAATATAAATATGAATGTAATAATAAAAATATATTTTAAAAATAATTTCTATCTAATATAAACACAAGTCTAATGAGTTTTATTTAATTCTAAAGTCAACTTTAATTTCTCACGACCTAAGAATACATGCTTTCAAATTAAGAATTTGATTACTGTATTTAGAATCGATGTAAAAGAATCGTGTAAAAGAAATTTAGTGTAAAGGATTACTTTCATTATTTTTTCTTGAGAGTTTTATAAATTCATGACTTTACTTTTTTCTGTTTGGTAGAAAAAAAATGTAATGTAAATTATTTTGAAGGTTTTGACGTCCAAACGATCCGGAGGCTGGTAACGGTGGCTGTGGTGTGGCGAGTGGTAGTGGCGTGAGGGTGTGGTAATCATTACATTGAAAATTTACTTTACTCAAAACCAAACATCCAAAAAGTTAAAATCTCTGCATTTAGTTTACACTACATTCATAAAATCTGACTTGACCTAAGTCTTCCTATACTTTGATGATGATTAAAGTCATTATTAATAAATATAATTACAATTTACAACCAATACTAAGAATTGATTGAAAGTAATAGAAAAGAAAATATCAAAAAAAATTATAAGGGATTCAGAGGGGGGAAGGTGGTACACTAATTGAGAAAATTTTGAGCATAAATCTCTTATATCTTTCTTTAAGACAGTCATATACAACCCTAATGCTTAGTAGTTTAGCTTCACTCATATTATCAAAAGTTCAAAATCTTATATATATAAGTGCGAATATATGTACTGATTAAATTCATTCTAAATCTAAAAAAAAATCGAGGAAACAACTCTTCTTAAAATGCAAAATGGATTCAATCTATAGAACTCCAAAGATCAAAATTCAACCGTTTTTCAACGTCGAATTAGGTCACAACGAATATAATTAAATTTTAGAGCCAAAATGAGTTTTAAAATTATTAAATTTTATCCCGCAGCAAACGACAACAAACAGCAGGCGGCGGTGAGGTGATTATAATCTTTACTTTCTATAAATAGTATATTTAAAATTGATACGTCCTCAGAAAATTAATCTGATCAAGCATGAATCTCAAGGCATTTTTAGAAATGCTTGATCTAATCACCCTTTCTTACGATCAAAGCGGCCGTCTCGATGACGAGCATAGCAACATCAAGCATGTCGTCGAGCTCGAATCGACTTAGATCGTTTCGAACATGAAAATGGATCGATCCGCCAAATGGTCACCAAAGCGACATATTTATAGTCGGTCGGCTCGTCAAAGGCGAATCCAAGCGAATCCAAGATCACCCAATTCGACATCATTAAGGCACCCAGATCATCAAAATACACCGTCTGATCGAGGGGATCGCTCTGGGCCGTCCGATGGGAGTGGTTGGAGTTTTCCGCAATTTACAAGGCACTCCCAAAATCTATAAATAGAGCTTCATTCTCACCTTAGAGAGGGCCATCGATTGGAAGACCGAGAGCTCGAGAACCACCGGTCGACCTTGGCCGTATCCCATCACCACCAGGTAGTGCACGAAGATCGGGGAGCTTCGCCCAGGAGATCGCCCAGGACTAGAAAGACCGGTTCGCTCCTTTCTCCCGAAGATCGGTTTACGCTTTTGGGAAACTTCTCCCTTGGGTTGGAGTTGGATATTGTATTTCTACACTGAATATTGTTTCCGCCAAAACACCTTCTTCTCCTAACGAAGCGAGGACGTATCTTTGAACACATAGTGAAAGTTCTGGGCAAGGCCATGGTTTTCCTTGGGTTTTCCATTATAACCCCTGTGTTCATATCCCTTGTGTGTTGGATAATTTTTGGGCTACGACGAAGATCTGCATCTAGGATTAAAATTCTCTAACTTGATTTAGCCGTCTGTGGGAAAAAGTTCCCCATTGCTATATCTCCAATATGGTGAGTTAGTCAAGCCCCTCTTTGGAAGATGCGTTCAAAGGATGGAGGATTCCCGAGCGAAATTCTTGACTCTGCGAGAGGGGCCGGCAAAAGCGTTCCAACACGCTGGAAGAGCGTTCATACGGCCTCGGCATAATCCAGTTTTCTTCACGAGAATGACTACCGGGAATCGATCAGCAAGTAGAGAAGGCACCACATCCGGATCTGAACCTCGGATCGCCGGTTCACTCACCACCACGAATGGGTGTCGTATCGGTGAAACTCCGTCACGCCTCTGCGATGAACTACGGCGGTGCGGGAAGAGTTCCAAACAATCGAATGATCCATTCTCCCAGCCTCTTCCAAAACTTCGTCCCGCTCGGCGAGATCATCTGCAATACCCGATTAGGCGAGATTCAAGCTTCCCGGCATGGACCACTACGATGGCACAACCGATCCATTATTCCGTGACTCTCAAAGGACGGCTTCTGGTTCTATTCGCTAAGGGTCCGTCAGATCATTTGGAGAGCTTCCGATTTTTTGTAGAGCGGTTCACGGCAAACAAGAGAATCATCGATTCATCACATCTCTCGAATCCAGAGCGATGGAGAGTCCCTCAAAGAATACTTCGAGGTTCTCCTCGAAGCCGCGAATGCAGGAGTAGATCCAAAACTTTTGAGGGGCGTGCTTCTCGGAGGACTCGGCCGGATACTTATTCATCATTAATGCGGAGGAGGTCCATTCTATCTTGACTGGTCCATAGAATAGAGGCACAAATCTCCGTGACGAAATATCGGTGCTCATCGACAGCAGTTTGAACCACCAGCGACAAGCGGAAGAAGGTTCCCAAAGATGATGTTCAAACATCTCGAGAAAAGAAGAGAAGCGACAACCTCCCCAAAACCTCCTCGGCGACCTCGGATGACTCGACGGAGAGGAAATATCTGACTCTCAACCGTCATGTGAACATCTCTGCTATTCGGGGAAGAGGATGGCGTCAAGTGGCCGACCTTTAAAACACAGGTGGAAATCAAGAGAAATTACGCCACTTTCGCGGTAGAGGGCACACCAGCGAAGAGTGCCACCAAGCGAAGGAGGAGATTGAAAGACTAATCGTCGAGGGGTATCTAGGCCGTTTATACAAAACCAACCAGCTCGTCCGACAAATCTTTGGGGCAACCGGCTTCGAGAACAGCCGGTGGAGAGATAAAGCAATTGCGGGGAGGGCGGTGTTATCCCAGCCAAATATTCCAAGAGCCGAGAAGAAGTCTCGTTGACCATTCTATCACCTTTGATGATTTAGATCTAGAGGCTTCAGATCCCACATCAAGATCCCCTTGTCATCGCGTGGGTGATCCATGCTTCAATATTAAAAGGATATTGATCGACAATGGGAGTTCGGTTGATGTTCTTTTACCCACTTTCCTTAGATGGGTGAAAGAGAGAAGCTTCAACCCGCGGTCCAATCGTATGGATTTGATAATCGACCAGATTAGTGGAAGGGACAATCGCCTTTCCCGTAACTCTTGGAGAATTTCGACACGCAACCCACTTGATACAATTTATTGTAGTCAAGTCCGAGTCCGCTGATAATGCAATATTTGGGAGACCTCTCCGCCTATATTCGGCAATCACATCCGTGCTCACCCTCAAGATGAAATTCTAAGTGGAATCAGATAGCACAAGCGCGTTATATCAAGCAAGCCCACCATTTACGCCAAGAACCCTCAACATCGAGAACTTCGACCTACGAGATGAGGATGCCTCAAAGGGCTTCTCCAGCTTGAAGATGTAATTTGTCTTCCTATCTCTAAGTTGATCCATCGCGATGAAGGTGGGATCGTCGCCTACCGATCGTAAATCAAAATAATGAGATTTTCGAAAAATCAAGATATCTTTGCCCGGAGCGCATCCGATATTCTCGGGCATTGACCCTAAGTCATTACGCGACTCCTCAAAGTTGACTCAACCTACAAGCCGGTGATACGTAAGAAAAGAACCTTCGCTTCAACGACGCAGTCATAGAACAAGAAATCACCAAACTTCGGAAGTCAAGTTCATTCGAGAAGTCTACTACCCCACCGGTTGGCTAACGTAGTGTTAGTCAAGAAGGCCAACGCTCGGAGAATGTGCATCGACTACACCGAATTGATCGCATGCCCAAAAGATAGCTTCCCCTTCCTCGTGACGACAACTAGTTGATGCGACATCGTGACATCGATGTCGAGCTTCATGGATGCATTCTCGCTACAATCAACCTAGATAGTCAAAAGGTCCAGTGGACTTCCACGACTTCTTCCATACAGTTAACATCGCCGAGTAACGCCCCGATAAACAACTCGATAAGGCAATCTATACGCCTACAACTTTCTCCATAAGTTAACATCATCGAGTAAACGCCCGATACACAACCTCGATAGGTCAAAATCCTGGATTCAATTAGATCTTCCATGTGTTAACATCGCCGAGTAACGCCGATAAACAACCTTGATAAGTTGGCAATCCTTTATAGACGCCTACAACTTTCTCCATAACAAAGTGTTAACATCATCGAGTAAACGCCCGATACACAACCTGATAGTCAAAATCTCAGAGAACCTCTATAAATATATTCGTTAACATCGCCGAGTAACGCCTCGATAAACAACCTTGGATAAGTTGGCAATCCTCTATAGACCGCCTACAACTTTCTCCATAACAAAGTTAACATCATCGAGTAAACGCCCGATAAACAACCTGATAGTCAAAATCCTGGATTCAATCACTTCCATGTGTTAACATCGCCGAGTAACGCTCGATAAACAACCTGATAAGCAATCCTCTAGACGCCTACAACTTTCTCCATAACAAAGTTAACATCATCGAGTAAACGCCCGATACACAACCTCGATAGTCAAAAATCCTAGGATTCAACTCGACTCTTCCATAGTTAACATCGCCGAAGTAACGCTCGATAAACAACCTGATAAGTTGGCAATCCTCTATATCGCCTACAACTTTCTCCATAACAAAGTTAACATCATCGTAAACGCCCGATACACAACCTCGATAGTCAAAAATCCTCAGGATTCAACTCGACCTCTTCCATAGTTAACATCGCCGAGTAACGCCTCGATAAACAACCTTGATAAGTTGGCAATCCTCTAGACCGCCTACAACTTTCTCCATAACGTTAACATCATCGGTAAACGCCCGATAAACAACCTCGATAGTCAAAATCTCGGATTCAATGATCTTCCATAAGTTAACATCGCCGAGTAACGCCTCGATAAACAACCTGATAAGTTGGCAATCCTCTATAGACGCCTACAACTTTCTCCATAAACAAAGTTAACATCATCGGTAAACGCCCGATACACAACCTGATATCGAGATTCAGAACCTCTATAAATATATTCCGCAAGTTTGTCGCCGAGTAACGCCCGATAAACAACCTGATAAGTTGGCAATCCTATAGACCGCCACAACTTTTCCATAACAAAGTTAACATCATCGTACCCTCCGACAAACAACCTCGGAAGTCACTAATCGGATTCAACTCGGCTCTTCTAAGCTGTGTTAACGCCATCGAATACGCTGGCTAAACAACTCGATAGCCAAGATCTATCCGCTGGATTTCATCATTATCGCTATCATCGCATCTTCCGGTTAATTACTATCGACGCGCCACCGCTGAATCGTTTCACTTGCCGCTTCCCGACAACCTCGCCGGCCGCAACCATCAGATTACCGCTGGATTACTGCCGGCTACTACTGCTTGACCGCCATAATCCATTTATCGACGCTTGACACTGCTGACTACCATCTTATTGCGCTGGCCGACATTACTTCGTTGCCGCTAACCACTTACCGACATTGCTGCCGCATCTCACGGCTACCACTATCGTTGCGGTTATCTCGCCACCACTCGCAGTCCCTCGCCGACCACTATGGTCACCACCATCGCCGCGCATCTTCGCCAACCCCTCCTGCGGATCGCCTCCTAACCCGGACGGCTCGACGAAACCGAAACCACGACGATATCGATCGCCCCCATTTTAGAAGGTTCTCTGCCGCCGCCTCCGCTACAGGGTCGGACGTGTCTCTTTCAAAAGAGTCTCACCCATCTACAAACACCGGCAACTCGTACGATCGAGATGAAAATTATTCCAAAGAGAGTGCCCAAACTCCCACCAGGGGGAGGGCTATGCACTCTGGCTTGGTGGAGATGAAGAGATAGAGGTTGATCCAAAAAGAGTGCCCAAACTCCCACTGGGAGGCATGCACTCTAGAGAAGATGAGATCCAAAAGAGTGCCCATACTCCCACTGGGGAGGTATGCACTCAAGAGAAGAGGAGATGAGAAAATGTGCCTTCTTAGCCTGGGGTTTTATAGACTCTGGGCAAAAGCGTAAAAAATCGCTCAAACCGCTCAAAACCGCCAAACCGGCCAAAATCAGCGTTTGCCTGGGCTGCGCCTGAGCCGCTCATACAGACATGCTTCAAGGCCATCTGCGCTTCGCCAAGAGGCCGCAGACGCCATACAAGCCCATGCCTTACATATGCACGGGCTCTGGCTCGCTTTGACGATCCGTATTCAAAATTCCGCACAGATACTACAATATTTATGCCCCGACGCCTTCCAGCTATAATATCATTCTATGAAGATCTGTTTCTCTCAAAATGATTGATGGACTCTCAAATTTTGAAGAATTTGCTATTTTCAAGTATTTGAATATATTTTGGATGACCGAGATAATGTCACCCAAAAATAGACAACCGATACGCCCTCGTAAAATTAATCCGATCAAGCATGAATCTCAAGGCATTTTAGAAATGCTTCGATCTAATCATCGATTTCACAGCAAGGCCAACCGACCGCCTCGACGAACATTAACGATATCAAGCATACCGATCGAGCTCGAATCGACTTAGATCAAGCTATCGAGCATGAAAATGGATCCCGATCCGCCAAATGGTCACCAAACCGAATATTTATAGTCGATCGAAGCGTCAAGACAAATCCAACGAATCCAAGATCACCCAATTCGACATCATTAAGGCACCGGATCATCAAAATATACCTCGATCGAGGGGATCGCCGCCGTCCGATGGGAGTGGTTGGAGTTTTCCACGAATTTACAAGGCCCCGCCACTCCCAAAATCTATAAAGCTTCATTCTCACCTTAGAGGGACGGACCGATTGAAGACTGAGCTCGAGAACCACCGCCGACTCGACGCCGACGATCTATCACCACCGCTGCCACCACGTTCAAGATCGGAGCGCCCCTGGAGATCGCTCTGTGGACGAAAGACCGGGCTTGCCGCCTTTCTCCCCAAGATCGCCGCTTTTGGGAAACTTCTCCTGGGTTGAGTTGACCGATATATTTTTCTACACTCTAATATTGTTCCGCCAGAACACCTTCTTCTCCAACTAGCGAAGCGACCAGATCTTTGAACACATAAAGTTCTACGACTGCAAGGCCTTGGTTTTTCCTTAACGGGTTTTCCAATGATAACCCCCCGTGTTCATATCCCCCAGTGTGTTGGATAATTTTGCTTAAGATCTCGATCTACCGGATTAAAATTCTCTAGCACGCAACAAAAATTTATCGAAATAAGATATATTTTAAATATATTATAAATTATAATAGAGGGGTAAATTCATATATTTTTAAATTTATATTAATCTAATTTTCTTCTAATCAAAGATTAAGATTTTTAAAACCCATGTATTGCCTTTATAATAATACTTGTAACCAAATAACTACTTAGGAGCTGTTTGGTTGTCTAAAAAAGTAATATAATATAAAAAAATGTAATATATTTAGATTAATTTAGAATATTTAGTTCAGAGTTTTATAAATTCATGAGTTTATTTTTTTTCTGTTTGGATAAATAAATGTAATGTAAAATATTTTGAATGTTTTAGAAAGATAATGGCAAGCGAGGCGTGGTATACCATGAGGCCAACAAGAGTGGCTAGCCATGGATGGCGATGGCATTACGAGACTTACATCGATCGATTTGAAATTACCAAATTTAGATGAATTTCAAATACACTAAAATTTAACTATCGTGTGAATTCCTACATTATATTATATCACTTTGAATTTTGACTTTATATCGTAAATCGCTAAACAAATTTAAAATCATTGTATTTATTTTACTTTATTTTTCATTCCAACCAAATAACTCCTTAATAAACTCAAAACACATCATAATTAAAAATTAATTAATTATATTATGTGGTGTTTGAGAACACACGACGTGGGGATATCATTGTGATTAATTTCACGGGAGCCTAGCGCCATATTTATCACCCACATGTATCGAGTCCCTACTTACTTTCTCCACCTTAGATATAGTCGCCTCCTCCCTGAAGAGCGTGACGTATACTTTGTATTTATCTTAACAATATAAAAATTATTTGAAAAGATCTTTTGAGCAATTGCTGAACGGTTCGTGCAGTTATCTTATCTGTAAATTGTCACTAATTATGATTGGGGTAGAAATATTTTTAATTTATAATTAGATTTTTAAAATATTATTTCAATCATATTTTTTTGTCTAATATATTTTTTCAATTTGTTATTTTCTGTTTCGAAAATCTAAATATCCAAATGTATTGTATGATCGCACCATTATCCATATCCCCGTCCACATCCTGAGTTATCTCATGATTAAAAATCTGGTAATTACTATTAATAAACATAAATAATTTTGTTTACTATTATAATATTAAAAAAAGAAATATCAATAAACTTCTCATGTATTTAAGGGGAAAGAATTAGGTCGGTTAGCATATATCTCATAATTTTTTTAAAATAGTAACATACCATACTTAATAATCTTTTAATTAATTCATTTCTCATAAATAATTGATAAAAAGAAAAAAAATATTTATAATTATTTTTAAAATAAAATGTAAGATTTGAAAATATTAATACAAATATTGATGAAATTTTTACTCATAATTTTTATTTTAAAATAAAATATTATTATTATTATCTATATATAATTTTAATTCTTAAGTTAATCTACAACCACCGAGATTATCCAAAATAAGCATTAGCCTAATCAATTGTTTCCTTCATCCACGTCAGGTAGTTACCTCACCCCTCCATTTAAATCCCCCTCTTTTATTTCTTCTTCTCCAATGGCTTTCTCTAGTTTCACTCTCTGTTCACCTTTAGACCCATCAAGATCCGATCTTTAGCAATTATTCTTGTTCCAATCATCTCTTTCTTCATCTTCCATGTCTCGCCCGTCGCTTTTTCATAATCTAAAATCATGCCTCGATCCTCTGAAAGCTAACTCCGAACAGGAAAACCCTAGAATCGACCGTTGGAGCGGCTCGCTTTCTGTTCATTCTGTTTCAAATTGGTGCAATCTGGATATGTGTACGGAGACGTTGGGGTTCGAGAACGGTGCAATGTTGTTTGATTACGAATTGGAAATTGGCGCGGAGACGAAGAAGAGGATGCCGGAGAAACAGAGGGGTTCCGCAGCAATGGAGTTTCCTCCGCCATTGACGACGCTTAGAGAAGGAAGGATGATTTTGAGGAGGAGTGAAGAAGGTAGGGTTTTGTTGATTGGTTTCAGGCCGTTGGTTTTGAGGCTGAGAGGAGTGGTGGGAGGCTGGTGCTTCGGATTCCGGCGAGGGGGGATTTGGAGGAAAGAGGGACGAGGGGAAGAGGAGGAGGACGAGAACGAGGACAAGGAGGGAGAGGAGGAAGCAGAAGGGGAGAGAGGAGTGAAAGAAGAGTTGGTACTGAGCTATGGCTGCGGTGGGAAGTGTAGGAGTGTGGCGGCGCTGTTCAGCTCCGACGCCTTCTTGTTGGCTGCTACTTAGTCTGGACTTAGGATGGGCAGAAGGGAAAAAGCCCAGCTTTTCCATGGAGGTTTGTAGCTTCGGTTCTCTCGAGAAATTTATAAGTTCGGAAATTTACATACATACCACTCAATTCTTCTGTATTTACATATTTCACACCCAAATTTGAATATTTACAAAACTAGTACTTTTCCTATACTCAAAAAAATTTCACTCAAAAAAAAGTAGCAAGATTTTGATGTAATAATAAAGATTTAAGTGTTATTTAAGTAAAATTAAAGTTTAGGTGAAATACGAATTCATGTAATAATTATATATATGTAAACCCCTTATAAGTTTTGTCTTTGAGGACTAGTAAACATAAATATGTATATATATATTTGTAGTAAAATCTGTTTAAACTACTATAAATTTGAAACTATGAGATTGAATGTTTTAAAATATTTTTTGTTAAAAATATTAAATAATTTAAATGCATAAATTATTTAATTGGATATAAATTAAATATATTAAAATATCTTTTATATTCATTATAATATATTTTAAATACATTAAAATACTATTACGAATGATGGCAACAAGAGGGTAAAAATTATAGCGGGTTATAAGCGATAAAGTTGATTGCGGCCGATGCAGAGGTGGCAATGGGCTGTAATAATGTGAGGAGAAGAGCTAGGAGGCAAGCAGTGAAGTTAAGCTTAAAGGCCATTAGTTCTCTCTATAGAGTATCTCATATCAATTGTTCAAATATTTGATATTCAAGATGCGTTTGGAATAAATGTTGACTGAAAAAAATAATGATGAAGTTATTATAGAAGAGATAGTTATATAAAAAAAGTTGTGATAAGTATATAAATTTTTTTTATTTTATAAAAGGCAAATCATTATTTTCTGATCGTCACCACAGCTAGACAGGTTAAGTTGGAAAATACTATCTTTTCATCATAGATTCCTCAAAACACAATCAAGATACAGTCAGAATATGATTGTCAAATGGGGCAATGATGTGGTGCAAAAATACTCTGTTGCCGCACCGCTCCCCCAAACATACCCTTAGTTTACTTCAAATCAAATATATTTATCAAGGTAAAAACTAATATGCAGAGAAAGTTTACGCCTTTAGTCTTGTTATAAAAATCCAAGACACACACACGTATTTAAAGAGTAACAAAAAACTCCAAAAATTTTACGTAAAAGCCCTCAAAAGAGGGAAAATCACGTGGCCTACAAAAAAAATCTTTCACTATTTATCTGTTTCAGAGTACAAAATTTTCCCGATAACGGGATTACAGATTTATATATGAGAATGTAACAATAACTATGTACACGCTCGTTGGTGGTAAGCAGTGGAAGTAGATGATGGTGAACAACGAGACATCGATCGACATGAAGGTCGCCATGATGGAGATAGAGATTGATGGCGAGGATCCGATGGTCGACGCGGGCCGCGGCAGTGGTCGACCGTCAAGGTGGCATGATGTTTTGGGATCATCGCTTTAGAGCTCTCTCCTCTCTTTTGGGTCCCCATAGAAAAGGGCTATTTATAGATGGAGAGGGGAGCATCAGAAATACATGCAAACCAACCACTCCACTTCATCGGACGGCTCAAAATGATTCCTTTGATCATTTGATGTATTTTAAGTATTTGAATGCTCAAATGAAGTCAGAATTGTGAGATCTTGGGCTTGTTAGATCCGGCTCGTCGAGACACTCGATTTGATTATAAACACTCTATGTTTAAGGGCTATTTAGAGATTTAACCGATATCCCAGTTTTCAATGACATTTTAAGTGCTTGATCTCACCGCTTAACTTCGGATTAGTTTACTTTCAACACCAAGATTCGTGCTTTGACTAGTAGAATTTTCAGTGTCATATCAGTTGCCCCTATTTTTGGATGACATTATCTCAATCATCCAAAAATATATATATCATATACTTGAAAATAGCAAATTCTTCAATGAAATTTTTAGGTCCATTAACCATACATTCTGAGAAAACATATCTTCATGGGAGCACAAAGTTATGATCATGGAAGCACGTGTGTGTGGATACGGTGCAAGATTTCGTGGTTACTGATCCATCTGAACTACTTCTGGCGCTACGATGGATCTGCCGACGCCCGCCGTCGGCGAGTCGATGGAGCGTCAGCTGATTGGCCACGCTAGTGCTAAACCACGTGGTGGCGGGCGTATGGGCCACAAACAGCGACGCTGAAGCGTGGCATGCCTGAGGGAGAAAATGATAGTTTTTGGCAGTTTTTGACGATTTTTGACGATTTTGCCCCTATAGGGGGTCTATAAAAACCCTCATAGGGCCTAAGAAGAAGGCACACTTCTCAACTGCTCAAATATTTCTCTTCTTCTTGGATGAGGGTCGTTCGGAGGCGATCAAGACCGTAGTTCATACCAGGCTCCGTTTTCCCTCGAGGCGTTAATCGCTTGTCGGACCGACCTGAGGTTATCAAGGCCCGTAGTTCATATGGCGAGGTCATTTTCCCTCGAAGAGGCGTTGACTACCCTTGTCGGACCGACCGGTTTGAGGCATCAAGACCCGTAGTTCATACGAAGGCCCGCTTTTCCCTCGAAAGAGGCGTTAATCACCGACCGACGGTTGGAGGCGATCAAGGCCCGTAGTTCATACCGAGGCGCTTTTCCCTCAAAGAGGCGTTGACCGCCTTGTCGGACCAGGTTTGAGGTGATCAAACCCGTAGTTCATATAGCAAGGTTCCTTTTCCCTAAAGAGAACCGCCATCTGGACCGATCGAGTTTGGAAAATCAAGGCTGTAGTTCCTTCTTGTAGGAAATTGGATTTGAAACTTCAATAGATAATTCAACAGTTGATAACCGCCAAGGTGGCGGAGAAGCATTATCGTTCGAATGACTTAGAAAGTTTGGCATGTAATTTCTAAGCATCATTAAAGGGGAGTATCTTCTCGCTCTCTCTTTTTTTTCATATATATGTGTATCTTTTTCGTCAGATCGTAGGAAAAAAATTTTATCCCAAGCTATCTGTGAGTGAGAGAGTCAAAAAAGGATACGCCCAAGTATTGGGGTAAGTCGCTTCACAAAATTTCATTTTGTCATTTCTTCCTCTTTATTTATCATGTATTTTCACGTGGTGATGGCCGAAAAAAATTCATAACGTGACGGCTACAGACGATATATCATCCACTATCACATCAGATAGTTTAATGGTATTCCGTAGAAAATTTCACTTCCCTAATGAGTTGGTAGCCATTGTTGCTAAAAAGTCTGATCGAACCCGTTCACCTCCATCAGGGTACTTTACTGTTTCCGAGATGATTCTTCGTGCAGGACTGCGATTCCATTTGGCTCCCGAGTTAGTCGAGATCTTCAAAATATGTGGTATAACTTTGTCACAATTTTTATTTTGAGCTTTAGTGGTCATCGTTGATTTGACTATCTTCTTTAGAGAGCATGGTGTTACTTTGAACATCAAATACTTGTGTCGAATGTGTAGATTTACATGTGATACTGTGGACGTGTTATCTGACTATAAAGAATCGAGATAGAATTTTCAAAGACGTGATCCTCTAAAAATTGGTACTGGTTTCTTTTTGTGAAAATGAGTGGGGCTTTCTTGAGAGATGGGGAAGATTGAATGACTTTCTAGATCCATTATTGATTGAATAGAATGAGATCTTGGCAACTCTTAAGTTCCTGATGTAGAAAGCTTACACCATGAGTTACGTCACATTAACAAATATATAGTTGAAGATATAATGTTCAAGATTGGCCTTTCTATCCAGGCAGGGAGATCTCATTTTTTCCACTAAAGAGGTCAAGTAAAGGTGATGAAAGGTCTCCTCATATTCATAGGGTTCTTTCAAGAAGCCCGTCATGAAATCACGGTGGTGACAATGTTTCTTCCCTAAAGAAAAAGAAGACATGTGATAAAGTGACTACGTCAGATATCAGCGAAGAAGATGTTCACCCCTAGTGGGCCTTTGAGAGTTTAGTTGTTTCAACTCATGATGGGGAGTTTTCAAAGTGCACATTCTCAAGAGGTGTTAAATCACATATGCATGGCCAACCAGATGAATTGGCACGTTGTCTTCCTTCTTTCTTCTTTTTTCTTTTCCTCCTTCTTTTCTTTTGTGTAATATTTGTGATGTTTTTTTATAGGTAACTCAAACATTAGGGCTGATGGCTCATTTGGGTGTCTCTTTAGACAAGTTGAATACTGGATTTGTGAAGGTAAAATATCTGCAAGACGAGTATGAGAGAAAGATAAGTGTTAAGGCCAAAGAAGTCACTTTCTTTCCAAGGTCGGAGGTGGAGCGACTAATGAGTCGATTGAGGTAAGGAGAGACTCAGAAAGAGAAAAGACTCAAGGCACTTGCGCGAGAAGAGAGCTCTTGAACCGAGAAGAAAGTTACAAGATCATCTTTCGAGCATATATGATGTCAAGCGTATAAAATGAAATCTCCTTGAAGAAGTGAAGACTTTAAGAACTCCTTGGCTTATCGCGTACAATCAAAGACCATGTCCGGAAGCTCGTAATCATATTCTTGATGTCGGCGAAGTGGGGAGCACCAATGCTTAGAGGAGGCTTCATCCAAGGGTTCCTAAAAGGAATTCGCTAGTGCACGTAAGATCGAAAGTTAATATTGACAAGTATCTCAAGACTCTTTCGTGAGATGAAGGAGTTGAGAGTGAGTCCAAGGGAGCATCTCCTAGTGGTGAGGAGGATGTTGATATCACCAACTGATATGATGTAGTCACTGAGGATGCATTTTTTTTTCTATGTATTATTAAGTGTATCAATCTTGATTCTTTCTTATATCATCATGTTAATGTAAATGAAAATTTTTTTTAGATGATATGCTCTTTTATTTTTTTACCTATCTGTAATTGGTCTAATATTATTCAACGACGCTAACCTGTACGGATGAGGTTGAATTGAATCCACTAAAGATTTTTGACCAATCTGAGGTTGTTTGTCAAAGTGTTACTTGATGACATTAACCTATGTGGAAGATGTCGCGGGATGTCCACCAAGGACCTTTTAACCTATCATAGGTATCAGCCAAAGTGTTACTTAACTTCTTACCTATATGGAAGAGGTCTGATCAAGTCCCATTGGGATTGATTATGCCCCGATTGAGATACAACATGAGTTGTATATTTCTCAAGTGGGAGGATTAAATGAAGAAGAAACAAGCTTTCAAGAAAAAAAACTATAAATTCATTACTCTGATAAATTCAGTGATATAATCATAAGATGATTTTAACACGGATATGAGTTTCAAGAAGAAATGATGACAATAACAAGAAGTCTTTATCCCACTAAGTGGGTCACTACATGAAGAGGAAATGACAAACAGATAAAATAAAAGTTAATAATTATGAGGAATTACTAATAATATTGAGATTCTCATTCCAAGTTCGAGGTAAAGTTTTTCCCTGATCCTTGAGCTTGAATGTTCCCCACCATAGCTATAACCACATATGGGTCATCCCAAAGAGGTGAGAGTTTATTGGAGGGCCTTTGCCCGAGCCTTCAAGACTTTTAGGACCAAGTGGGATGAGGTTTTACTCTTTTGAAGTGACGAGCTACCCTTTGGTGATAGGAAGCAAAGGCATGACCATGTCACGAGTTTCTGGAGTAGGTCCGTTTGAGTTTTTCTTCATTACCATCATGATCAAATAATTGAACTCTTGGACTTGGAACTGATCTACTAGATAATAGCTTCTCAAAACACAAGTTATATGGTGTCTCACCGATGAAAAGTAAGCCCAAAGAACATTAGAAGCTCATCAACCCATTGCCTTCAAGATGTTTTTTTTAGTCCTTTGAGTATAGTCTGGTATAGCTCCGTTAGTTTGAGGATGTGCTACAGCCATATGCAGCAACTGAATGTGAAGATCTTTGCAAAAGGACGTAAAGACTTTTCCAGTAAATTGGGTTCCGTTGTCAGTGATGATCTTTGCAGGAAGACCAAATTGACATATTATATTTTTCTAAATAAATTGTTTAGCATTTGCCTGATTTTAAAGTGGTTCGCTTCCACCCATTTAGTGAAGTATGGCTAAAATGATAAACTTTCGCCCTGATGCTATCTAAAAGGCCCCCATGATATCAATCCCCATAAAAAAAGGCCAAGCTTTGATGGATGAGAGCTCATGTGAGAGATTAGAGTGCAACCAACAACTTGCACATTTTTTGTGAACTCCAAGGCATGCCTTGTTTCATAGCCAATAGAACCCTTGCCTTATAATTTTAAGGGCTAGCCTTCCTCCTAGGTGTTCTCCACATATCCCCTGAGTGAACCTCTCCTAATCGCCTCAAGGTGAGAGGCATTTGAGGTACGGTCCAGAAAGCTTGTTTGTATAGTTCACTCCAATAATAAAGTTTGAAGCTTGTCTTCTGAGACAAGTTAAGTTTGGTCTTCGTGAAGGTTCCTTCTTGTAGAAAAGACAGATGGGTCCATCCATGAATGTTCATTAATTGCTTGAATTACCCATGACCCTTGGATACTAGAAAATGCATTTCTTCAACATGCCTTCTCTTAAATAGATCCCTAGTAGAGATGTAGTTTAGAGAACGTCATTGAGTATTCTTCTCTACATGTGAATGATTTGATGTGTCTTGAAATGGGCAAGAAGAGACTTTACCAAGTGGAGGTATTACAGAATTATGAGTATTAAAGTTTCCTCAACTTGAGAGGCTCGAGAGTTAGTGTGGATCACTAAGTCTTGAGCTTCTAGTCAATAAGTCTCAACCTCACATGAGAGCCTCATATTCACCATATTATTAGTTGGTGAAATTTTAGGTGAAGTCCATACTCTATATTCTGGGGAAAATAAGTAAGATTCTGCACTGATTTACTCAAGCTCCATCAACATAGAGGGTCCATTGAGGAGACGAAAGGCATGTAGCAGATAGCTCCTCTGAGTTGGGAGATTCATTATAAAGTCTGAGTACTTGAGACTTATAGTAAAAAATTTATATCAAACTCTCCCAATTCTACAGATCATTTGATTAACCTCCCAAATGCTTCTGATTTCTGTAGGATGACCCTTAATGGCAAATGAGTGTAAATGCTGATAGTGTGAGCTTGGAAGTATGAACGTAATTTTCACCAGAAAACTAAAGCCGTGAGCCACCTTATCTAAGATAATACCACTTTCTGTGGGAGAATTTTTGACACATAGTAAATTGGTCGTTGTACCATTTTCTTCGCACTAAAACCGAGCTTATCGCTGGAAGAGATATATAAGTATAACATCTCTCCTTGAATAGGCTTGGATAGTAGGGGTGGAGATGCTAAATACTCCCTTAGTTGCTCAAAAGCAGACTAACATTCATCCCACAGAAATTATTATTTTTAGCTCCCTTTAATATTTTAAAGAATGACAAGTATTTATCCCCGAACGGCTAGAAGCGGATAATGCAATTCATCCATTCAAATGTTGAACTTCCTTGATATTCTTCTGAGGAGTCATATCTTTGAGAGCTTTGATTTTCTGGGGTTGGCCTCATCCCATGGGTTACCATAAATCCAAGAAATTTTCCGACGTAACCCCAAAAGCTGTTCGGTTAAGTCGCATGTTATAACGAAGGTTAAAGCATATTTCTAAGTCGAAATATAATGTGATTCTTTCAAGCTTTTACTAACATGTCATCCACATATACCTCCATCAGCGCCTAATAGTCTTTAAAATCTTATTCATAAGGCATTGATAGTACCCAAAGATTTTTTAACCCAAACGGCATAACTTGGTAAAGATAAACCTTTATATGTTTGAAATGTTGTAGCTTCTTCATCCATTGGGTCCATTTTATTTGATTGTAACTGTAAGCATCCAAAAAATTAAGCATTTGATGTCCAGACGTAGCATCAACCAATTGATCAATTCGAGGAAGAGGAAAACTATCTTTCGCAAGCTTTATCGTAATCAATACACATTCTCCATGTTCTATTTTCTTAACCATGATAACATTTGCTAGCCATGTAGGGTAATGTACCTCTATGAATCTCGCTTAGAAGCTTGTTAACTTCTTGCTCAATAGCCCTGAGCATCATGCAAAACTCTCGATGACAATGTCGGATCAATCTTGAGGGAGTGCATGATCACATTGGGTGACCCCGATGTCCATGACTCCAAGCAAGATGTCTTGATTTCGCAAGAAGTCTATGTATTTTTCCCTTTGTTCTGAGAGGAGATCCAACTTGCACTGTCATAATGGTTGGTCATCCGATAATGCAACAGAGCAAGTCTTCAGGGAAGCTTTTACTCCTTCATCTCAAAAATTAAAATCTGTCAAGGTCACGAAATGGTTGAGCTTGTCGGTGGTATGATTATTATCTGATTTTATCACCCTAACTCCAACGGGTTGGAAATTTCATCAGATGAGATAATCAAGTGCACCAAAATTGATTGAGGGCCTTCCAAAGATAGCGTTATATGTCAATCGACTTGACCACCATGAATTGGATTAAATGAGTCACTTGTCGAGGAAATTTACCAAGACAATAGAAGGTGATTGTCCTCTACTCATGTGGTGATTATCAAACCGTATAATGGTCTGCATCGGGTTGGAGCTTTTCCTAACCCCCATGCTAAGAAATGTGAGTAAAACAAGACATCAAGAACTCATTGTCAAATCAAAATTCTCTTAACATTATAGCATGGGTCACCGATCCCCGACCGATGACAAGTGGATCTTAATGATGAGGAACATGGACTCCTTCTAAGTCCAGTCAAAAAAGTGATGGAATGATCAATACAAGACTTCTTTAACTCTGGCTCTTCAGAGGTGGTAATGAGAACTTGATTAAATAGTATTGGTCATCCTGCGATTGTTTCAATTTTCCTAATTGTTTGATTATTATTTTTTTTTTTGATGATTGTCCGTTGCTTTGGAGGTATGTTTGTTTGATTCGATTGATTCTTCATAAATCGACGTAGATATTCTTGTTGAATGAGCCTCTTGATTTCTTATTTGAGTTGTTTGCATGCCTCAGTATGTCCACGACTTCGATGGAAGTGACAATATATTTTTTCTGAATTTGGTTTCGCGCCACTTGATGTTTTCTTCATCTTGAATAGCCATCGAGGTTGACACGAGATGTGGGTGTGTATTCCTTTTCGTGTGGTTCACGCCGTTGATATGGGGCCATGGAGGGAGATCAATTGTCTTGTTACTTTTTTGATAGACGGTCCGCATTCCCTGGGTGCTCTTACGCTTGTAGATTGTTCAAATTGTGCATGGGCATTAATAGCCTCATTGAGAGATTTGTGCTTCCACATGATGAACTAAGTCGACATATGAGTGGACCGTCTCTATTAGTGACAGTAAAAGGCCTGACAAGTCCTCCAAGGAAAACTCCTCTTAATAGTTCGGTCTACCTGGTATTTAAGCTTCTAAGGAGAACCTCGGAAGTATTTCTTAAGTGATTCACCCTCATTCTGATGAATGTCGAGAGATGAGAGGAATCTTTAATGATCCTCCTTGCAAATGAACTGCCACAAAAATCTTGGTGAGTTCTCAAAAGGTATGAATGGATCCCCTGGAAGGAGTAGAACCAAGTGCGAAGCTTCCTTGAGGGTAACGGAAAGACCGACAAAGGTGTTAGAGCTCATTGGATATGCATGATAGTCTGTAATGGTCGATGTGTTCATGTGGGTCGGCCTCCATCATAGAATCAATGCTCTAAGCTTGAAACCCACGGGAATAGGATGTTGAAGAATAACCATAAAGGTGAGGATTCCTCATAGCCGTGATGAGGGGGAAGATGATTTCTATCTTGAAGGTGAAATTCATCTTGCATTAAGCGTCGTAATTTTGTACGTATAATATGATGAGTGGGGTCAACAAGATGAGAATGTGTCAAGCTATCAGCAATAATTGGATTAGTACCGAGTTACATATGATGGATGAGTAGAACTAGCGGTCAAGGAGATCAAGATCATGGTCTCTACGGAGGAACTTCAAAGAGATTAGCATTTTGACCTCCCACACTAACAATCGATCTTGGGGAGATGTGTTTGCCGCAGGGGGGTTGTTCCTCGCAAAAGTCGGATCATCTCATTTTGAGACTCTTCCATTCCATAATCTTCTAAAGAGATTCCTATCTTTCACCGACAGGTCACGTTAGGGGAGTGAGGTGAAGCTTGGCATCCTTGGTTTAAGGATTGGTTTGAGAGTGACGAGTCGGAGCTGAGGCATTGTTGAGTGTTACGTTGGCCATAACGAGGGTGTTCACAAAAATTATGATTGAAGGGTCATTTTCCCACAGATGACGCCAAACTGTTGCGTGCTAAAAAACCAGTTGTGGTAGAGTGAAAGTTTACGCCTTAGCCTTGTTATTAAATCCATCACACACATATGTATTTAAAGAGTGAACAAGAAAACTCCATAAATTTTTACGTGAAAAAGCCTCTAAAAGAGAGAAAACCCACTGCCAGCAAAAAAAAATCATTCCACTATGTATCTGTTTGAGTACAAAATTTTCCCGATAACGGATTACAGATAAGAGAACAACAACTATGTAGTCACGCTAGGTGCCAAGTGCTAGTGGTAGTGATGATGGTGAACAACGAGGACATCAACTAACGAAGGGTCATCAAGATGGAGACCACAGATTGGCCATGAGATCGCCGGGCTGTGACTGGTTACCACGAGTGGCGATAAATTGTGCTTGGAGGATCTTCAAGCTTTAGAGCTCTCTCTCTCTCTGCTTGGGTCCCCTATATGAGGAATGTGACTATTTATAGATTGGAGGAGTGCCTGTATTGCATACAATTTTCGAACCACTCCACTTCATCTGACGGTTCAAAATGATTCCTTTGATCATTTGATATATTTTAAGTATTTGAATGCTCAAATGAAGTTGGGATTGTGAGATCTTGGGCTTGTTAGATCCGGCTCGTCAAGATGCTCGATTTGACTATAAACACTCCATATTTTAGGGCTATTTAGGGATTTAACTGATATCCCAAAGTTTCCAATGACATTTTAAGTGCTTGACTCAGCTTCAACTTCGGATTAGTTTACTTTCAACACCAAGATTCGTGCTTCGACTAGTAAAATTTTCAGTGTCATATCAATATTAAAAAAATTATAAACTTTTTATTTCATACTCTTAACACTTACAACAAAACTCTCGTTAGTGTATTCAAATTAAATTAGATAAAATGAGTTTCAAAATTATTATTTATTTTGAGTTAAATGTATCATATAATTTATTTAATTTTTCATATATTAAGCTCTCAAAGCATATGCAAAACTACCATTACCAACGAATGAAGGTAATGACATAATATTTGATATTTTGAATTATGCATTGATCCATGTTAGATAAATGTTCTTTTGTAATAAATTTGTTATCCCAAGCATGCCAACTCATTATCATGTCTTAATGTATACAAATAATTTGAATACTAATAAGTGAAATTTTTTATTGAAATTAGGATGCATTTAAAGTCAAAATAATATTATTTTATGATTTATTTTTATAATTTTAAGTATTTATACATAAAATCTCTTATTGGAGAAAAAAATAAAAAAATGTAGAAATTCAGTGATGTACCTAGGCTCTAATATCGAAAGAAAAGGCTAAACAAAAATAGAGAAGATAACGTTGCTGATATGACATTTGAAATTCCTCTAGTTGAAGCATGAATCTTAAGGGCAAAGACAAGCTAATCCCAAGTCGAAATCAATCGAGATCAAGCACCTGAAACATCGTCGGAAACTTTGGAACATGAATTAAACCTCTGAATGATCATCAAATATAGAGTATTTAGAGTCAAATCGAGGCCTCGACGAAATCTAACAAGCCTAAGATCTCACAATTCACCTCATTTGAGCATCCAAATGTTCGAAATACATCAAATGATCAAAAGGAATCGTCCAGAGCCGTCCGATGGGGAGGAGTGGTTTGGGTTTTCCATGTATTTACAAGACTACCACTCCTCCAATCTATAAATAGCCCCTCATTCTCCATATGAGGGGAGACTTTGGAAGGCCAAGTGAAGAAGGAGAGGAGCCCAAGCAAGGAGGAGAGAGCTCTGAAGCTCGAAGATCCCCAGCAAGATCGCATCACCTCGACCTGGGCCATCAACCACCACCGCCGCCGCCACCACCTCGCCGCTAATCACCTACCGCCGGTTGTTCCTATATTTCGTAAATTGTTCCTCGATTTCCACCTGTTCCTACACCTTCACCATCACCGCCGCCACTAAGAACTATTACAACCTCGACCGTTGTTACATAGTTTGTTCTTTTCTTGTATACCATCTTGTAATCCCGTATCGGAAGATTCTATACTGAGGCATATACATAGTGGAACATTTTGTTGGCCAGCCCCTGGTTTTTCCCTCTTTCGAGGTTTTCCACGTTAAAACTGAGTTCTCTCGCCACTCTTAAATAGTGTGTGCGGACTAATCAACAAAGCTAAGAACTTTCACTCTACCAAGAATCGGTCTTCCCAAGACGCAATGCTTACTGCCTCATGGAAAGACTCCTCAATCATACTTTTTATGAACACCTACATCATGGCTAATACAAGAACACTGAGCTCCTCAGCTTCTAACTGGACTCAAAAATGGAACAGGATCAATGCTAAGCTTCCGCTTCCATTTCCTTATCGGGCATCTCGCTGGATTCAGAAGCTGGGCAAACTATATAGAAGAAAAGAATGAAGAAGTAAGTTATTCTTGGTTCAAAAGAAGTTTCAAATGATGCACACGCCCCAAGATCGATTATTACAGGAGGACAATATGCTACTCTCGCAGTTCCACCACCCAAAGTGATCTTTGAACTTCTTGACCGCCAGTTCCACCCATCCATCCGTGCGGCTCAACCACAGATCGCGATTATTGCTGGCATTCTCATTGACCACGCCATGTTATACTGTAGAATTACAATGCTTGTACGAGAAGAACTCCATCACAAAGGAGAATCATATTTTCTCACAGTTATCAAGAGTCTTCCCCTTTGGAAGCTATTCTTGACATCCCATCCCGTAGGGTTTAAGCTTCCAAGCATTGACCCTTATGATGGAGTTCTCGACCCTCGACCATTACAGACCATCATGCATAGCTCGACATCTTTGCTTTGTCGTCTTTCCTATTACTCTCAAGGGACAAGCCGCACTTGGTTCTACTCTCTTCAGGATCATCCATACCTTTGATGAACTCACCAAAATCTTGTGGAGCAGTTCATTGCAAATCGAAGGATCATCAAAGACTCCTCCCATCTCTCCGGCATTCAGTCAAAATGAAGGTGAATCACTTAAGAATACTTCCAAAGGTTTTCCTTAGAAGCTTCATAAATCAGGGGTAGACAATTATTAAGAGGAGTTTTTCTTGGAGGCTCCGTCTTTACTCATCGTTAATGAGATACGGTCATCTATCGACTTGGTTCACCGTGTGGAAGCACAAATCTCTGATGAAATCTATGCCCATCATGCTTGAGCAATCTACGAAAGCGTAAGAGTGTCAGGAGAATGCGACCGTCAACACATCAAAAGAGGCAACAAGGCAGCGATCTCCTCCACGACCCCCATACCCGTCACGAGAAGGAATACTCACCGCTAAATTCATCTCATGTTAACATTGATGGCTATTCGAGATGAAGAAATCATCAAATGGCCACATCCATTGAAACCAAATTGGGAAATCAGAGCAATATTGCCACTTTCATGGCCGGACATACCAGAGCATGCAAGCAACTCAAAGAAGAAATTGAGAGGCTCATTCGGCAAGGATATCTGTCGATTTCTAAAATCAACCAAACAACTCCAAGCGGGGGGCAACCGGACAATCATCACGAAGCATCAAAACATCATCCTACGGTTGGAGATTGACACGATTGAGGAGGATCTATCTAATGAATCCTCATCATCTCAGAGGGCGAGTTAAAGAAATCCGTGTCGATCATTCCATCACTTTTAATGATTCGGACTTAGAAGGGTCCATGTTCCTCATCAAGATCCACTTGTCATCGGGATCGGTGACCCATGCTATAATGTTAAAAGGATTTTGGTTGATAGTGGGAGTTACATGATGTCTATTTTACTCCACGTTTACGAGCATGGGCCTCGTTGGGAAAAGCTCCAACCTGCGGGACCATTGTGCGGCGCCCGTCAGTAGAAGGGCGATCACTCTTCTGTTCTCGAGAATTCCCTCAAGTTACTCATTCAATCCAATTGGTGGTCATCAAACGTCGGCTGTTATAGCTATATTTGGAAGGCCCCTCCAATCAATCTTTGGTGCAATCACTTCAATATCTCATCTTAAGATGAAATTTCCAACCCGTTGGAGTTGGAGTAGTCATGAAAATCAACGGTGGCAATCATGTTACCTCAGACAAGCTCGACCATGCCCTTAGTGACCTTTAGCATTGAAGATTTTAATTTTGGGATGAAGGAGCACCCACAAAGCATCACAGAAGACTTACTCTCCATTACATTATCGGATGACCAACCACTACGGCGGTGTAGGATCCACCTTTCAAAGGAACAAAGAAAACTACGTAGATTTCTACGTAGAAATCAAGACATCTTCGCTGAGTCCGTGATATGCCGGGGTTGACTCCAATGTGATCATGCACTCTCTCAAGATTAATCCAACATCAAACCGATCATCCGAAGCGGAGCTTTGCACCCGATCTCAGCTATTGAGCATGAAGTTAACAAGCTCCTTGAAGCGGGACTCAGAGTATATTACCCTATATGGCTAGCAAATGTTGTCATGGTTAAGAAAACAAATGGAACATGGAGGATGTGTATTGACTACACTGACCTTAACAAGGCTTGCCCAAAAGCTTCCCCTTCCCGAATTGGTCGCCTTCCTCGGCCATCAAATGCTCAGTTTCCTGGACGCTTACTCCGGTTATAACCAAATAAGAATGGACCCAATGGATGAAGAAGCCACAGCATTTCAAACATATAAAGGTTTATACTGCTACCAAGTTATACCGTTCGGGTTAAAAAATGCGGGTGCTACCTATCAGCGTCTTATGAATATGGTTTTTCACTTGAGCGTGCGTCTTGGCTTCAACCACCACCAAATTTGGTTACGAGGAAAATTTCTTGGGTTTATGGTAACCTCAGGTAACCCACGCTCTCGAGATATGACCCCTCAAGAATATCGAAATTCAGCGTCTAAATTTTAACCCAAGGTTTAAGACAAATACTTGCCATTCTTGAATATTAAAAGGGAGAAATAATAATTGATGGGAATGAATTCTGCTTTTGAACAACTAAGAGTACTTAGCATCTCCCCTCTCTTGTATAAGCCTATTCAAGGGAGAAATATTATACTTATATGCGGCTCTCTCCCAGCTAATAAGTCTTGTAAATGGGATACAACGACCAATTTACTCGACAAAATACTTTCGGATATAGAAAGTATCCACTCCTTGGCATTAGCCCTAGTTTTTTATTTCAAAAATTGTCCATACTTTCAAGCTCATACTATCGGTGTTTACACTAATCTACCATTAAGAGCTATCTACAGGAAGCATCGGAAGATTAATTAAGTGGTCGATTGGAATTGGGAGAATTTGACATTCATTTTCTACCTCACGACATAAGTCTCAAATACTTTCAGACTTCATAGTGGAATACCCTTCAACTCAAATGATATGTCTCACCGTCCTTTATTTCCTCAATGGACTCTCTATGTTGATGGAGCTTGAATCTTTGGAGCTGGGCTTACTTATTTCCCCAGTGAGAATACCTTAGAGTATGGACTTAGTTTAAAATTTCTGCTAACAATATGCTGAATGAGGCCCTCATCGGGTTGAGACTTCATCGCTCAGAAAGCATCTTAACGATCCCATCGGCTCTCGAAGAAGTCGAGGGTAACTCATACCCACAACCCTCGGTTGGCAATCGTCGACTTGGTGAAGTGCTCCTTGCCCATCTTAGAGCATCAAATCACTCACATCTGCGGAGAAAAATACTCGGCGGGCAGCCCTGTAACTTTCTTGTCATTCTGGGAGATCAAGAAAAGCATATTGAAGAAATATATTTCCCGGTATTCAAGGACCGTGGGTAATACAAGCGATTGATGAGGTGAAGGAACCCTCATGGATGGACCCCATCATGTCTTTCTGCAAGAAGGAAGCCTCCCGAAGACCCACTGCGCCACTCTCAGAAGACAAGCAAACTTTGTTTATTATTGAGGTGAACTATATAAGCGAGCTTTCTCAGGGCCATACCTCAAGTGTCTTCCACCATCAGTGACTATCTAAGAGGTTCACTCGAGAATATGTGGAGAACACCAGGAGGAAGGCTAGCCACCTTAAGGCAAATTGGCTGATTGAAACAAGATGCCACAGGTTCACCAAAAAATGTCTTGGTTAGTTGCATTCAAACCTTCCTCACATGCCCCTGAGCTCTCATCTCTTCAAAGCGCCTTTTGCTCGATGGGGAATTGATATAATGGGACCTTTTAGATAGCATCGGGACAAAGAAAGTTCATCATTCTAGTCGACTACTTCACTAAATGGGTGGAAGCGAACCACTCGCCAAAATCAAAAACAATTTGTTTGGAAAAATATAGTGTGTCGATTGGTCTTTCTGTGAAGATCATCATGCGACGGGACTCAATTCTTGGAAAAGTCTTTTGTCCTTTTGCAAAGATCTTCACATTCAGCTGCGCATGGCACATCCACTAGCAGGCGACAATACTCAAAGGATTAAAACACGTCTTGAGAAGGCGGGGGCAATGGGTTGATGAGCTTTCCAATGTTCTGGGCTTACCGCCTAGCGATGCCATATAACTTGTGTTTCGAAGCTATCATACCGTGGATATCATGGGGTTCCCAAGAGTCCAATTTTTGATCATGGTAGCAATGAAGAAAAACTTGGCGACACTACTCCCGTGACATGGCCTGCCGGACCTTCCTATCACCAAGGGTAGCTTCGCCACTTCAACGAAGAGTAAAACCTCGTCGATATCGACTTGGTTCTCTCTGAAAAGGCCCTCAGCCTCTCACCTCTGCAGGATGGTCCATATGTGGTTATAGCAGTCGAGCGACATTCAAGCTCGAGGATCTAGAAGGAAAAACTTTGGAATGCTAAGAATCTCGAAAATATTATCAGTAACTCTTATTGCATAATTATTGCAACTTTTAGTTTATCTCGTCTATCACTTCATCCTATATACCCCACTTAATGGGATAGAGACTTGTTATTCTTTGTTGTTGTTATTGTTGTTGTTGTTCTTTGTCATTTTCTCTTGAAGCTCATATCAGGTGTCTTATGATTGTATCGTCGAACTTATCAAAGTAAGTGAATTTGTAGCTTTGTTCTAACGGATGTTTTTCTCTTTTTCCTTTTTCCCCACTTGAAATATCGACTCACGTTATATCTCAATGTGAACATGATCAATCCCAAGGGGACTTGATCGAACCTCTTCCACGGGTTAATGTCATTGAGCAAAAAACTTCGACAAACAACTAGGAAAGGTTAAGAGGTCCTTGGTGGACTTCCCGACCTCTTCCATATGGGTTAACATCATCAGTAACACTCGATGAACAACCTTGGATAGGTCAAAATCCCGGTGGATCCAATTATTTACATATTAGCGTCAAATGATATTACGACCAATCACCCCGGATGGGTAAGAACAAGACAAGGGTGTATAAAAATAATAATCATAATAAAATATACATAGATATCATCAACGGCATTAATCGATACTATAAGAATCAAGATCGATACATAACATTACATAGAACAAACAACAAAGAAAAGACATGATTGCACTTGATATCAGCGTCCTCCTCACTACTAGATCCTCCACGGAGCCCACTCACAACTCCTTCATCTTACGAATGCGAAGGATCTTGAGATGCTTGGCTAGGAGATATATCCTCAATTCTAGCTCGGTTTTGCGATGTACCACCACTCCTTTCGAACCCTCGGATGAAGCCCTCCTCTAAACAAAGTCCTTCACTTCAACATCAAGTATATGATTCGAGCTTCACGAACATAGTCTTGATTGTACCACGATAAGCGGAGTTCTTGAAGTCCTCCACCTTCAAGGAGATTTCATTTGCTTCAGCTTTTTGCAGCTCTTTCTCCAAAGGCGATCTTGTAATGCTTTCTTCTCCACAAGTACCTTGAGCCTCTTCTCCCTCGAGCCTCATCCTTGCCTCAATTAGCTCATCGCAGTGCGCTCCACCTCTCGACTTGAAGAGAAAGAGAATTCGACATGTTAACTTCGATCCTACCGTCGGTGATCCTCCAAAGTCGCCACTTCTTTGGCCTTAGCATTCATCTTTAAGCTCACACTCTTGCGGATACTTTACCTTCACAAATTCCTTTGTTCCACTCATCTAAGGCAACACCGGATGAGCCATCAATCTAACGATTGAGTTACCTAAAAAAATCAAAATGTTACATAAGAATGAGGAAAAGAAGAAAGGAAGAAAGAAGTAAAAATAATGTACCAATTCATCCGCTTGGCGTGGCGTCATATGTGATTTAATACCTCTTGAGAATTTGCGGCCGGTAGCGAACTCCCCATCGTGAGTTAAAAGCAGTTAAACTCTGAGGCCAGGCGAGCATCTTCTCCAGATATATGGCGTGGTCATTTCAACACAAGTCTTCTTTTTTCGTAAAGATGAATCATTGTTATCAGCATGATTAGTGGACGGGCTTCTCGAGAACCCTATGAGTATGAGGAAATACCTCATCACCTTTACTCGACCTCTTCAGCGGAAGGCGTGAGATCTTCTGGCGGATGGAAAGACCAACCTTGAACATCATCTTCAATTGTATATTTGCCAATGTGGCGTAACTCATGTTGCAAGCTTCTACGTCGGGAATATTAAGAGTTGCTAAGATATCATTCTCAGATATCACAATGGATGCGGAAGATCATTCAATCTCCCCATCTCGAAGTCCCCACTCATTCTTCACAAAAAAGAATTGGACCAATTTCTAGATGGATCCGTGCGAGAAAATTCTATCCAATTCTTTATAGTCAGATAAAACCGTCCACGAGCATCACATGTGAATCTACACATTGACACAAGTATTGATGTTCAAAGTAACACCACTCTCACGAAGAAGGTAGTCAAAGCGATGACCATTAAAGCTTCGAAGCGAGACAAAGCTACATACGGTTTTTGAAGATCTCAATCAACTCGGGAGCCAAAGGGAATCTGATCACGAAGAGTCATCTGAAATAGTAAAGTACCTAGGCGAGGTGATCGGGACTTTTTTGGCAACAATAGCCACCAACTCATTTGGGAAGAAAAATTTTCGGAACACCATTAAGCTATCGATGTGACGGTGGATATATCATCAGGCCGCACTATGAGTTTTCTTCTTGGCCATCACCACAGAATACATAATAAATAAAGGGAGAAATAATAAAATCGAAGAATTTTGTGAAGCGACTCACTCACCTCAATATCTTGGAGCATCTTCTTGTTTTGACCCCTCTTCAGTTTGGGATAAAATTCTTCTCCTACAGCGTGAAAGAAACACATATATGAAGGGAGAGAGAAGAAGAAGGGATATATATATAGAGAGAGAGAAGAGAGAAGCTATCCCCCTAATAAGGCTATGAAATTACAGTCAAACTTTGCGGAGTGGCTCTGATGGTCCTCCCAGCCATCTTGGCGGTTTTCATTGAGCGTCCATCAAGTTGAAAGAAAGCTAATTTTCTACAAGAAAAGTAGGAACCGCGAGTTTGATCACCTCAGTCGGGATGGTCAGCGAGGTTGATACCTCTTTCAAGGAAAAAGCGGAAGCGTATGTAGTGGGCCTTGATAGCCTCTCGGACGACCCGACGAGGCGGTAAACGGAACCCCGACGTATGTGGGGCGCGATCCTCTAACGGACGGTCAAACGGTGAACCGATGTATGCAGTGGGCGATACCTCAACACGGACGGTCCGGCGAGGGTCTGACGTATGTACCATGGGCCTTGATGCCTCGGACGGTCCAGGAGGCGGTACGGGCACGCGGTGGGCCTTGATGCCTCAAATAATCCTCAAGAAGAAGAGGAGATGAGAAAAGTGTGCCTTTCCCTCTTACCTAGGGGGGTTTTTATAGACCCCCATAGGGATAAAAGGTAAAAAACCCCCAAAAAACCTTCAAAACCATAAAGCCGAAAAGACTCTCGGACCCGTGTAGAGTCGCAGCAGCCCGCATGGCGCAGCCCAGCCTTCCTGCGCCGCGCCACCAGCCCCTCAGCCATGCTGGCCCCTTTGATCCGAGACCGGCCAGCGTGCCTGACCCGTGTATGACCCGTGCGGCATGGCATGACGTGAACCGCCATGCGGTATGGCACCGTGACGCCATGAGCCCCCGGCATTAACCCGCTGCGTGTGGCGTCCAGCCTGAACATAAACCGGCCGGTAATGGCGACCGACCAACCGTGTTTGGCTCCGTGACAGCCGCTCTATTCTGGCCGTGGTGGGCAGCATTGGCATGTGGGCTCAGCCCTTCCAGTAGCGTATGGGTCCCGATGCTGAAAACTTAAGTGTCAGAACGGTCCATAACCTCAAAATATCACGCCTACGACCTTACATCTACTTCCATAATCATATTGTACTTTTATGAAGATTTATTCTCCCAAAATATGATTCATGGATGAGTTTCATTAAAGAATTTGTATTTTCAAGTATTTGATGCATATATTTTGAATGATCAAGATGATGCCATCAAAATAGGGGGATATGACATTCAAAATTCCCTAGTGAAGCATGAATCTTAGAGGGCAAAGGCAAGGCGATCCCAGTCGAAATCAATCAGATCAGCACAAACATGAAACTTTGGAATATGAATTAAACCTCTGAATGATCATCAAATATAGAGTATTTATAGTCAAATCGAGCGTCTCTCGAGAATCTAACAACTAAGATCTCACAATTCCGACCTCATTTGAGCATCCAAATGTTGAAATACATCAAATGATCAAAGAATGAGTCGAGCGTCAGATGGGGAGTGGTTTGGATTTTCCATGTATTTACAAGGCGCCACTCAATCTATAAATAGCCTCATTCTCCATATGAGGGGACACTTTTGGAGGCCAAGTGAAGAAGGAGAGGAGCCGAAGGAGGAGAGGCTCACGAGCTCGAAGATCCCAGAGCAGATCGCACCAGCGGCCGGGTCGTCAACCAGTCGACGTCTGCCTCGCCGTCGTCAATCACTGTCGTTCCTTACATTTACGAAGTTGTTCCTATTTTGCCAAATTGTTCCTGCATTTCCACTGAAGTTCTACGCGGTCCCATCACTGCCAGCTATTATACACGGACCCGTTGTTACATAGCTGTTGTTCTTTTCTTGTATACCATCTTGTAATCCCGTTATCGGGAAGATTCTATACTTCGAGGCATATACATAGTGGAACATTTTCTTTGGGCGGGGCCATGGTTTTCCCTCTTTTGAGGGTTTTCCGCGTTAAAATTTGCAGTTCTCTACATACTCTGTGTGTCTTTGGACTAATCAACAAAGCTAAGGCGTAAACTTTCACTCTACTGCAAGAAAATGCTAAACAAAAATAGAGAAGATAACGTTGCGATACTAGATTTGCAAAGATACAATGTCAAACTCAATGCCAAGGCTATATATTGTAGCAATACACCAAAACTAGAGATTTGATGCTAGAAATCAGAGAGCACAACACCATGACACTACAGACCCAATGTCGAGGTAGTACAACAAGATATATTGTGATGTTTATTTTTGGATTCATTTGTATGGTGGGACACCACGCAGATGAGGTACTTATTGAATGATCGATATATGGGAATAGATAATATCTCAAAAGATAGAAGTCACTATCTTACAATCTAATCACCTAATAAGGACTCAAGGTATGATAGTCTTCAATATACAGATTTTTTACCTACTTTATATGGATGAATAAAGTGGTTTATTTAGCAGTTTTAAAGTTTCCTAAGGGGCAAGCTCATAGTTAATTACATCTTAATAAAAAATGAATCCTTAAGAATACTCGATTAAAGTAGGTATTATTGTCCAAAGAATTCAAAGATAGACTATCAATAAATTAGTTGTGTTTTAGAAAATGGGACATATCAAAAGGGAAGAGTTATTATCGAAATCAAAGGAGATGAGTATGGAGTGCTCATGATACTAGGAGGCCTAGTCAGCATTCCAATCTATTCTATAGTTGGGCTTTATATATTTAAAATTAAGGAGATTTATTTATTTGAGTTAAAATTTTGTTAGAAATGTAAGACTTATAATTCTATAATACAATATTATAAAAATGTCTAAGAGTTGAGGATTTATGCTTATAGCCAGGAAACAGTAACTCAGATCATAAATCTAGGGAGCTTCGGCGATGGCCAAAGCACGACCTAAATCTAAGGAAAAAGTGGGTATATGGTTTACCTCTATAAGAGAGAGTAAACCACCCGACTGCTGGACTTATAACCGCTTGGAGTGGTAGCTAGCTAACTCCTCCTATGCTTTAAATCTATGTAGGCAAGTCATATGCTATTGCAAGATGGCTAGATTGTTATTATTTAAAAAAAAATTAAGTCCGTAAACCCACTCCCTAAGAGACTAAAGGTTGAGGGGTATGAATAATGACTTAATCTAATACAAATTTTTATCAAATTTCATTTAATTTGGGACTCCTTATTTTGACACAGGCTATAGAATTTTATATGCCTAAATGCATGAGAAGTTGGTTATGGGCCAAATCAGAAAGGAAAGATGTATTCTTCCATCATAGACTCTCAAAGGTTAAGCACTTACTATCTGGCAAAGATGGAAGCCCTCCTTAATAAGAGTGAAATAAGATAATTATGCATGATATTAAACATACAATATCGAGCTAAGGGGTTGCTAAATATTTTATTATCTTGATTTAATTCATAGGCTTTTATATAAGGTTATGAGTTATTTTAAAGGTTTAGTTATGAGTTGTTAGTTTGGGTAGAAAGATTAATTTTTATCCTAGGAGACTAATCATGTTTAGGTCAAACAACAATCACTAATCTTAAATAAATTATGAAAAACCATGCTTTTTTAATGCACAAGTTAAACAAAATATCAAACAATTTATAAAGTTATCATAAAGAATAAAAGGTCAATGTGGTCGGTTGTCTATAACAAAAGAAATGAAAATTTAACCGAGCTCTACCATTATACAACCCCAATTATAAGAGAATAATTATAATTACAAATGATGAATGTTATGGGGGTCTTCATTCTTCATTCTTCATCTCTTCATCTTTCATTTCTTCATTTTATTTGCTCTCTTTCTTTCTTTCTTTTGTCTTGATCTGGATGTGCTTGCTCCAAAGGCATCACATGATACATAAAACTTAGTCTTATAACCAATGCTCATCCTAATCCCTCATAACACTCATCCAAATCTTAATGCCAAGTTATATTAAAAGAAGAAAAGTAAATCTAGCTACACCTGCAAAATTAATGTTAGCTAAACATACCATACAACCCAAGTAGTTATATGCATAATTTGGACTTAATACCCCACACATGGGTAGCCAAGCCCACCTATCCTAACTTGGGTTATGCTTAGGGGCTAATCAACCTACACAACAAAAGCATTTATACTTTTATTACAATGGCTCCTTAAGCACAACCCCTCAGAAAGCATGATTAGTTAATATCTCCTAACATCTGACTACGACATACACCCTAACATCCTACATAATATATATCATAAAATAAGCATACATCAAATCACATACCGCCCTAATATAAAGTTAGAAGTGGTGACTTAATCTAATGTGTGTAAATTAAAGTTTGTGTGGTATGTCCTAACTAGGCTTTAGAGTTATAATTTTGCTAAGTGTGAGAGATTTAATTTATAAAGGGTTGATTTCTCTTTAAGTGATTTAATTGGTTTGAAGATTTTACTTTGTTTTCTTTTGTTTCATATGGCATACACTTAACAACTAAGTGTTATAAAGAAAAGAAAGAGAAGGAATCTCTCTTTCATCCCTACCTTAAGTCACTTCTAAAACAAGTTGATTAATTAATTTCCTTTAGTGAATGAATTATTATATATTTTAATCAATCTAAAGTTTAGGTTCACTCTAAATGACCTTATTCAATAAGAAAGACATCTTAAGATTAATTAGGATGAATTACTATCACATAACACACGTTTATTCATTTCTTTCCATCATGTATATCATGCATATGATTAAATTCTAAGCATACTTATACATACAATGTATGTCTTAGCACACTTAAATGATGAATGCAAATAAGTGTGTTTGGAATTTAAATATTTCATTTGATTGAATTATGAATTCATATCTTTTTAATAGAAATGAGAGATTTTTCATCCATTAGCTAGGTACACATTCACATGTATAAAAGTTTTAAGTGAGTACATTGCCATTGTTCTATGATTAAAGTATAAGACTATTTGGGCTACTTAAAGCCTCACTGGTGTCACTAATATACCACTAGATACATATAGATGTATAAGCAACTATAAGGATAGGAAAATCCATGCAAAAGTTGTATTGATTTATGATTTTTATTCATTACTCATATCATACATCTATATATCTGTGATATATCTATGATTTAAGTAAATATAACCAACTATAAGGATAGGAAAATCCATGCAAAAGTTGTATTGATTTATGATTTTTATTCATTGGTCATATCATGCATATATATGTATAAAAGTTTTAAGTGAGTATGACGCCATTATTATACACACGAGGTAAGGTACAGACCTACTTAGGCTTTAAAAATCTCACCTGGGTGTCCAGACTAATATACCACTTTTTTCAGATACATGTGAATGTACAAAAAGAACCACAAGAATGAGAAGTCATGCAAGAAGTCATATTTGATTTGATTATATGATTTACATATGTGATATGAAATTCTTCCTAAGTCTTAGCATGAAGATGCATATGAGTAGATTTAGACAAATGTTGTGTTCTTTTCAAATGAACTATACATTTATAAATCCCATGCAAATCCATATAAGATAAGGAAAGAGAGCTTCATATTGCATATCTTATATTATCAACACATGCAAACTTATAAATATTTGTAATTAACATCACCCCTATATTATAATTGATTTATAGGCTTTTGAAAATAACTTTTGATTTAATAGTAATAATAACCACACATATTTTTAATTTAAATCACCACATGCAATTTGACATAAAGAAATCATTTCATTTAATTAATTTTAAAAGAAATGAGTGCATGATTACATATGGAAAGCAACATTTAATATGATTGAAAAGAAATAAAGGAACATAATCACATAATCTCATTCGTTCCAACTAATTCCTAAGGACAATGATACTAAATAAGGCTATTTAAAATAAACTAAAGTTTTTTAATGACATTTTTAATTTTGAGTTTGATTTGATTTAGGAAATGAAATAGGTTTGCTAATTCTGATCCCGTTCCCTATGTGTGAGTTAATTTGATTTAATGAAGAAGTAATTAAGTTGATTTTATGATTTAATTAGGTTAGGGTATGAATTAAGCCAATTAATTAACCCTTACCTACATCACCTTAAGTTAATTAATTAATTAATAATGAGCCAACATGATATGCAACCATACGAAAAGTAAATTTACAATGCTCCTAAGAAATGAAAGGGGCTTAATGTAATTAGATCATAATTAATAATTAATTAGACTTAAGAGATCTCACTTAACTACTTTTATAGTCTTCTCACACATGTGAGCTAATCATAATTTCATTATCTCTCACTTTGGATTACTGAACACCCAAAGAGCTACCCAATATTAATTAAAGGTTGCTTAGGTATGAAGTGAATTTTAGATTGAGTTAATCAAGTTTGTTAATTAATTGATTGAATTCTTTGATTATATTTTGATTAGAATGATGAAATTAACTTAGGGAAAGGGTTCAAGGACAATGCCTCAATCCTTAACCCCCTAAGTCACTTCAAACACTCAATTAGGCTATGATTTTTATCTTAGAGATTAATTAATTAATTAAGCAATTAATTATTTTATTAATCATTAACTAATCAAATTTCAAAGAGTGAAGAAAATTTAGGAAATGAATTAGGAAAAGTATCCCAATCACATTCCCTAAGCTCCCTTACTATTCAATAGAGATAATTAGGCTTAAATAATTAATTAAACTATTGTTCATTCATTAATTATTACTAATTAAATTAGAGAAGTGATCAAGGCTTAATCAATTGATTTTCCTAATTAAGCAACCAATAAAATTTAAGAAAAATGGGAGAGGCAAAGGTCATCCCTCCAAACATCCACAAAAAGTTGGAGATCAATTGGGTGATTAATTATGGAATAATTAAACTAAATAGATTTTTAATTAAACCTTAATTAAGCTAAAATCACTGTTCAAAATCAATTAATAATAATTTTCCTTGATTCTATTCTAAAATATCTTTAAAATGAGCCTAAGTTTGTAGTTTTTGAATTTTTCTAGGATTAGTTATGAATTTAAAAGTTTTGGGCTTAAAAATAAATTAATTAAACTTAGTTAAAGCCTTAATCCTGTTGGGCCACGTGGCGGGTGATGCACATATGGATGGTATTTAAGTTATCACATCAAGGCTTCGGATGGTGGCGACGTAACTCCGTGGACGTCCAATCTAGATCGGCCATGATTGTGCAATTTCAAAGGATTAATCGAGGTTAATGATCGGATTGATCATTTCGATCATGGAAAAGATGGTTCATCTCCTCCTTGGTGAACAACTATCGTCCATCGATCGTCACTCAATTTGAGCTCACCTGAGCTCGAATAGAGATGAAAATAATCCCACACCTTCGTAGAAGCATAACAAGCAAATCTAACGGTGGAAATCACATGACATAGAAGTTTCTTTCATAAAACACCAACCTATTTTTATTCAAGGATCAATTTTAATGGCATACCTCACCAGAGCTTGTGACCGGTGGTTCCAATGATTGAGGTAGCTTCGTTTGATAGAAATGAAGTCATGTTGAGCAGCATGAGCTTTGATTTGGGATAGTTTGCTTAGAAGACCTATCCACGAGGCGTAGGTGATCAGTCTTGGTCAAACTCTTACTTTCGACAGTCAGGGGCGATGAGAAATGATTCGTTCTTGCTCGTCTAGCTCCAAGGAAGGTGTGTGCAAAGTTAATTGTACTTTTGGTGGATGTTTGAGCTAATGACAATCGTGGTGACATTCTGTTTCATTTTTTAAAAACGAGGAGAGATTTGAGAAATGTAAGCAAGCTCTAAGATGGAGTTCTCTGGCTGCTATGGTTGAATCGAATGTATCTCTATTAGTTTGAGTGAGAATGAGGGGGTATACCCCCTCATTCCTTGAATTGAATGACTATGGCTAGTTTGGCTTTTTCTTGATCATTTGGCCATTTTAGAGGGTTATGTAGGTCCTTGGGTGGATGATGTGGCTCGGTTTGGTTGGGTGGGTGGAGGTGCGCCAAGGAGAGTGGATGTCCTTGGTGGTTTGAAATGTTCCAATGGGAATTGAGTGGTGATTTCACCTCCCCATGAGTCATGACTGACCCAACCACCTTTAGGTCAGGTCATCCATGGTCCTTGGTGCCTAAGTGGACCTATGAATGGATGCCAAGTGGCCAAGGGGAGAAAATGGCCAAATATGCATGTGTCTTATGTCATGGGATGCACTAGATACAAGGGAAAAGTGGTCATTTTGCTATGGATTTGAAATGGGTCAAAAGTGGGTAAGCCCAAATTTCAAGCGGTTTGGAGTTTATTTGATTTGATTTGACCTATTTAGGTCAAATTGGGTTAGGTTGGGTCAAGTTGACCAATTGGTCAAATTAAATCAAACCAAGGATTGGGTCAAGTTCATATGACCAATTGGAGTGTATTTGTGTCATTAGTTTGGCTCAATTTGATTTGGATTTGATTATGACTCATTTGGGTTAATATAGGTCAAATGGGTCAAGTTGACCAATTTGACCAATTTGACCAAATTGGGTTGGTTTAGGTATTGAGTCAAGTTCAATTGGATAATTGAAAATGATTGGAGGCTTTGGTTTGGTTTAATTTGGATTTAATTTAGATTTTGACCAATTTGACCCTTTAGGTCAATTTGGGCTAGGTTGGCTCAAGTTGACCAATTGGTTAACTAGGGCTCAATTATGGCTTTGGTCAAGTTCAATAATCAATTTGGAATGAATTTGATCCATTGATTGTAATCAATTTGAATCAAATCATGATTTGACTCATTTTTGGCTTTTTAGGCTAATTTGGGTCAACTTGGGTCAAATGGTTAATTAGGCTTGGTTTGGCTCAAGTGAAGGTTTGGTCATGTTCAATTATTGATTATGAGTTGGTTTGATCAATAGTTTTAATTAATTTGGCATATGGTGGATTTTGGCTAGTTTGGATTTCATTTGGGCTAAATGTTGACTTGGTCAAAGGCTAAGTTTAACTTTGTTTGACCCAATTTAAGGCAATTGATTATCCTAGGGTGATTGTTGGTTATGTTGAGGTTTAGATGAGCTTAGTTAAATCTAATTTGGGTTGGATTAGAACTTGGCTCAAAAGGTCCTTTAGGACAACTTTGGTTTAAGTGAACCTAAATGAGTTAATTGGCTTGATCATGACTTGATTCAAGTTTAGTTGAACTCACACATGAGCTCATGATTGAAATATAAATCCAATTGCAAGTAGTTTGGAGTCAAATGAGTTTTGGTTCATATGACAATTTCAAGTCAAAAGGGGTCAACATGGGCTTGACTTGATTTGGTTTGATAATTATGGTTTATGTTTATATTTGGGCCAATGATTGTAGGAATGATTGAAACATGAAGGAATCCATGAGTTTTGAATTGATTTGGGTATCATTTAGCCAAGTTCAAGAATTTGGCTAAAATGGATAAAATTAGGAATTTTATTTGATTTGTGTTTCAATCATTTGGAGTTTGAAATTGATTTATGATTTACAATTTGGTTTGAGATTGAATTTGATAATTGAGAAAATTAAATGGATTGGGGTTGATTTGAATTTGGTTAAGGCTAAGTCCATAAGATAAAATCAAGGGCTTAGGAAGGGATTTCGAGTTTGAATTTAATCAAGGGTTTCAATCAATCGATAGTTGGATTTGATTTTAGAATTTGGATTTGAATTTGAGGTTTGGTTTGGAAGAATAAAGTAAGGATTTAGTTTAGGCTATAGGGTAGACAAGTCCTCTTAAATCCCTAAGGTACAAACTATTCATATGACTAACTCTTCTAAATCTCTAGGGTTAGGTTAAGTGTTCACCTAATCACTAGAAGTGTCTTAAGACTAAGGAACTATTAGTGTCTATAAGAGTCCTAGATCTATGATAAGGAAGTTGAGAGCTCACTCCAAAAGTGAGGTCAACATAGGGAGCCCAATAGGTGTGGTGTGACTGACAAGGCACACCACACGTATTGGTGTTGACCGAGATGATCAACAATGTCTGAAGGATTGCAAACACTAACAGAAATAATCTACCCCTAAATCTAAGATGTAGAAGGAATCAAGATCATAGTGCAATGCAACTCAACTCATGCCAATGGCATAAGGGTGGAAGAAGGGATCCACTAAGGGATCAAACATATGAGCCTTCCACTAGGGAAGCATGTTTAGGTTATCCGCTAGGGATAAGGGGTTTGAATTTTGATGCAAGATATGATTTAGGTAGAGTATTTGCTGGGGATTAGAATGTATAACCCATTGGGATAGATGCATGAACCTTCCACTAGGGAAGCAGGTTCAGGTTATCCACTAGGGATAAGGATTTGATGAGATTTCTTATGAGGGTGCACTCACTAGGGAATGTGAGTTTGAATTGGATTTAATTGACTCCACTAGGGAGGTTGGGATGACTGATGTCTCACTGGGGAGAAGTTGGTTGATTGTTTGTTTTAAGTTTAAATTTTGAGATGGACCCTGTCAGTTTGCAATGAACTGCACTTAGAAAGGGCCATGTCGCCTTGGCTTATCTCATATTTACCAATCCAAAGGGGTAGTCCACTAGCCATGTGGTAGAACTATCTGACCTAAGGGGTTGCCTTTTGTTGTACAACAACTGTGCTAGGGAGAAAGTGTGGTAGACTTATATCTCCAAAAGCAAGGGTTAACCGCTGGGGTGATCTGTTGGATGCAACAAATCAAACCCGACCGAGGTGACTAAGTGAATGCTGCTGGGGGACTTATATCATCTCGAAAGTAGTCAGGATAATGTCATTTGATTGAATTGTATTTATTTTAATTTCATTTATTTTAATTTGGCAGATCCCATCAGTGTGTGATGGATCTACTAAGAAGGGGATAATATCATCCTAGACCTGTCTTAGATTTACAAATCTAAAGGGATAGTCTACCAGTCGCGGGGTAGAGCTAACCAACCTAAGGGGTGCCTTTTGGTGTGCAATGGTCAAGTTAGGAAGAAAGCATGAGAACTCACATCCTCCTATACAAGGAACCACTAGGGCAATCAGTTGCTTGTGCAATAAATCAAACCCGACCTAAGGTTGCCCATCGGTGCGCAACAGTCGTGCTGGAAATAATGCGTAATAGAATTATATCTTTCAAAGAAAAGATGACCGCTAGGGTAACTTGTTGGTGGCATAATAAGTTGAACTCGACCTAAGGCACTCTTGAAAGAGTGACGGGACTTATCTCAACTCAAAGTAGTGACAATTCTATAGGAGTTTCGACCGCTAAAGATAAGATGCCTACTTGGGAAAGGGGTCGTTGGGGGCTTAAATTCCTAATCCACAAGCGAAGATATATTTTGTTTGTTTTATGTTATCGTGGACCTTGTTGATTTGCGAGGGATCACACTAAGAAGGAGATCATATCAGCCTAGTCCTATCTCAGACTTACTGGACCAAGGGAGAGTATGCATATTCTCAAGATAATTTCTTCAACTATAGTGGTGGCTACTAGGAAATGGGAACTGTCCAATCCAAGAGTAATCAGGGTAGTGTCTAAATGGGGTTCCTAAGAACGTGATCCAAATAGAGTTCTCACATGGAAGATGCCGCGGGGGATGTTATCCAAAATACTGTAAAAGAAAGTGTGTATGTATACGATGGCCAACTCAAGGAGAAAGTGTGGGGACTCACATCTGCCAAGAGTGGTGTATCCACCGGGTGTGTCGCTATCACCATAACAATAACCAACCAACCTAAGGTGCCCGTTGGCGTGGGACAATCAGTCTAGAGAAAAGGCGTGTATACTTACATCTCTAAAGAAGCGATCGGGATAGTCTCTTTAAGGGCTATCTGACCTAGGGTGACTACTAAGCGAGGAGTCCTGTGTAAGGATTAGACCCAAGCTTGAAGTAGTCAGGAGAAAAGAAGCCACTGGGGGACTTACCCTAAACCTCAGTCAGTGCATGGTAGCTAGTCCAAGAAGAATGACAAGGCACTCATTGGTTTGCAATGATCAAGTCAGTAAGAAAATGCAGGGGCTCACATCTGCCAGATGACTTACCACTGGGGTGACACACTAACAAGGTAGCATATCAGCTTGACCTAGAGTAGCTAATGAGTGAGTGCCACAGGGGGCTTGCTCCCACATCAAAATAGCTCGAAATAAAAGATATATGTTCATTTGTGTTGTGAAAGAGAGAATAGGATGCTGCTTGAGTTCTCTTACATCTACTTTAAACATGTAGAAGAATGGATGAAATGGTGCCACAGGGGCAATTGTGACTCCACCAAGAAAGGATGCCGCTTGGGTTCCCTTACACCTAACATAGTTGTATTAGTCAAAATAGGATGCCTCTTGGGTTTTCTTACACGTAACCTAATAGCATTGGAGGATTGTGTGTAGTTTGTATTTGTGTTTATGAAAGATAAGATGCGCTTGGGTTCTCTTACACCTACCCTAAATACGTCATGGTGGATTCACAAGAGAAAGATATTTCTAACATATAAGAGATGAAATTTGATATAAAAAAAAGTTTTATTGATGATTATTTTCAAATAAGATTATGGATAGTATTTCTTTAAGTAGAGCCCATTGATTGGAAGCATGAGACCCTCTCCCCTATAATTTATAAGCTGATAAGATCCTCCTTGGTAGGCCTTCTCTATAGCAAAAGGGCCTTCCCAAGTGGGTTCAAACTTGGCTCCCATCTTTTGACGAGCACAATTAGTCTCCTTAGAACTAAATCAAGCTCTCCTACTTGAAAAGCTCTAGGACGGACCAACTTGTTATGAGCTTGAATCATTTTGGCTTTGTACAACTCGAGGTTCTGGCATGCTCAGAGGCGTCTCTCCTCCAAACCTTTGAGCTCTTCCAACAGTAACTTGGCGTTCTGCTCCATTGTGATCTTACTACCCACGACTATCCTTAATGATGAGAGTTGGACTTCTAATGGCAAAATGGCTTCAGACCCATACATTAAGGAGAAATGGGTAGATTGAGTTGGAGTTATATATGTGGTGCGATAAGCCCACAAGGCTTCAACTAATTGCTCATGTCACTATCTCTTATTGTCATCGAGTGTCTTCTTCAATATACAGGTAAGAGTTTTATTGAATGCTTCTACTAGACCATTTTTGGTCGAGTAATAGATGGTAGAATATCTCCAATCTATGTTGTGTCTTCGGGCAAAGCTATTGATTTTAGTGCTATTGAATGCAACACCATTATCGGATATAATTCATCGAGGCACCGTGAACCTATATACTATATGATTCTTGAAAAATTGCAGCGCATGCTGAGCTGTGACCTCTCTAAGTGGGATTGCCTCCACCCACTTAGAAAAGTAGTCTATGACAGCTAGAATGAACCAGTGAACCTTGGAAGAAGGAGGATCGATTAAAGAAGGAGGATCGATCAGACCCACTATGTCGGTACCCCCAACACTCGAATGGCCATGAGGTCAATGTGGGGTGTAGAATGTTGGATGGGTGATGTAGCACCACACCATATACCTGACATTAGTGGCATCTTCTAGCTACATCCATGCAGTCTGTGATCATCGAAGCCAGTAATATTCTAGTATTTTGATCTTGTCTTTCATCTTCGGACCAGATTGATGATCTCCATATAAACCTAAGTGCCTGGTCACGATTCTACAAATTTTGTGTTTGTCTAGAGAGCATAACCACATATGATTGAAGGACCGTCGGTATAAGGTGCTTCTGGCGTAGGAAAAGCTCTCTTCACGATGTGCTAGTGACTTCTCTTGAGGTAGTTTTACTATATTTAGATAATCCATGAATGGTTGCCTCCAATCGATCATCTTTTTGACAACAACCTCCACTTCAAGAGAGAGTCTCTCGATGAGTTCAGTGTCAATAAGGGATAAGACTTGTCTATTTTGGACCCTTGTTGGAATGGACTCATCTTTCGGACATGCCAACTCTTTGGCAAGCTTGGCCAATGCATTTGCTATGCATTATCTCCTCGAAGAATCTTATAGATAGTGACTTATGGGATTTGGGCCAACAATTCCATGGTATACTTGTGATAATGATGGAACTTAGGTTTTAGAACTTTGTAAGACCCGGCAATTTGGTTGATAACTAATTGAGAATCCTTGAAGATGTTAATGCTCGACGATAAATGTAATGCTAACCGCAATCGAGCCTCATATTCGACTTTGTTGTTGGTGTATCGATTGGATAGATGATATGAGAATCTCATCACATCATGGTCTGGAGTTAAGAGAATAATTCCTACCCCTGCCTTCCTTAGAAGAGTAGATTGTGGTTCTTCTCCCTTTTGAAAGGAAGTTGCACCATCAAAATATATCTCCCAATGGTGAATGCTAGTGTCCCCTAAGTTCATGATTTGTTCATCGGGGAGGTCATCACTGAGCGAAGAATTAGCATGAAGTGGGCATGTTGCTAAGAAATATGCTAGTGCCTATCCTTTCACAGCACGGAGGGGTACGAATGTGATGTTAAACTACGATAAAATCATGGACTATCGAGCTAACCGTCTGGATAGTGTCAGTCGTGTCATGAGATATTATAGTTGATTGATCTTGGAGATCAGATTCACTTTATGAGAAAATATGTAGTGTCATAGCGTTTGGGATGCAAAGATTAAAGATATGCAATGCTTTTCAATAGGTGGGTGATTTTCTTCAGCAGGAATTAGATGATGACTGAGATAGTAGAGAACATTTTCTTTCCCCTCATCATTGGTTTGAGCCAACAAAGTGCCAAGGAAGTCATCTAATGCAGTGGTGTAGAGTATTAATAGCTTTCCCGGGATAGGGGCTGCTAGAACTGGCGGCGTCATCAGGTAGTACTTGATATCTTCAAAAGCATACTGACACTTGTCATCCCACTTGAACTTGGCATCCTTTTTGAAAAGTGTTGAGAATGGTTGGAATCTTCCTGATAGGTTGGATATGAACCATCTTAAATATGCCAACCGTCCTTAGAATGATTTAAGTTGAGTTAGACTTCTAGGGGGTGGAATTTCTAAGATAGCCTTGATCTTCTCTAGATTGATCTCTATTCCTCGATGTCGGACAACAATCCCAAGGAATTTCTTTGAAACTACTCCAAATGCACACTTCAGAGGATTCATTTTGAGGTTATATTATTTTAACAATTTGAAAACTACTTCAAGTCAAAGAGATGGTCTTTTTTTTTTTTTGACAACTAGATCATCAACATAGCATTCAACTTGATGATGAATGAGTTCATTGAAGATTCGAGTGATGGCTCGCTAGTATGTACATTGATATTTTTAAGGCCGAAAGGCATGACCCTATAATAATAGATTTTGATCGGGGTTCGAAAAGTAGTGTTTCTTTCATCTTCGGGGGTCATCTTGATTTGGTTGTAGCCAGATGACCCATTCTTAAAGGAGAATATAGCATGAGATGAGACAATGTCCATCATTAATTATGGTATATGAAGTGGGAATTTATCCTTAGGACATGCCTTATTTAGATGCATAAAATTGACACATATGAGAATTTGATCATTCTTTTTCTTAATTGGGATGATACTGGCCAACCAGGTAGGATATTTTTCTTCCCTAATAAAGCCAACATTGATCAATTTCTTAATTTCAGAAGTGACCTATTATTCAATGTCTAATCGCATGCGCCTAGGACCTTGCTTGATAGGGTTAGCATTAGGTTCTATTGTTAGTTTATGGATTGCTATGTTAGGAGATAAACTGGGCATTTCTTCATAACTCCATGCGAAGTAGTTGTTAAACTCAACTAATAGCCTAACTAAGTCATTAGTTTCTTCTTCATTTAACAAGGAACTGATGTATGTCAAACATGGATTGTCTTCAATTCCCAAGTTGATTTCTTTGAGCTCGTTGATAGGGTCAGCATTAGGTTCTATTGCTAGTTTATGGACTGCTATGTTAGGAGATAAACCAGACATTTCTTCATAACTCCATGTGAAACAGTCCTTAAACTCAACTAATAACATATCTAAGTCATTAGTTTCTTCTTCATTTAACAAGGAACCGATGTATGCCGAACATGGATTGTCTTTGGTTCCTAAGTTGATTTCTTTGAGCTCGTTGATAGTTGATCTGATATCTTCTTCAAACTTTGGTGGTGCATCTCAACTTCAATCTCATTTGGGTCATCTGAAGTTTCTAAGTATATCTCCTCATAAGAGTTAGCATGATTGGAGAAGAACCTATCAGACCCTAAATGAGTGGTCATGACTAGGAAATGGTTGTCATCATCGACTGGACCGATTGTGTCGAATCCTAGTCCTGGTCTTGATTAAAAATATCTACTTTGGTTGTCCCATAACCTTTCAAAGTAATCTGACTTGTGTTTAGACTAAGTATGTGAGATTAATCTTATCTTTGCTAAGTTAAGAACACAAGGAGAATACCAATCAAAAGATAATTGTATTAAATCTTTATATGAATTATTATTAAGTTCTATATCAACTTCTTGACTTGAGGATGATTCTCGCAATAAAAATCTCTTTGGCTTGACATCTGTGGATGACTTGGTGGCCTCCTTAACTACTAAAGCATCAACTTTCTGGGAAGAAAGTAAGGTTAGAGCTAAGGTTCCCAACTATTGCCCGACTGTTGTACATAATAGTGGTTTAGATACATTCATGCTTTGCTTGGAGGCATGGTCTTCATCGCTGTCTAGCTCAAATGTCACCTCCGAAGGGACCTGAGAGGGATTGATCGACGTGCTAACCACATGAGACTCATCCTCCGAACTGGACTCCAAGTCTATGTGGATAGCGAGGGTACTCCTATGAGTAAGAACATAGCTCTATCTGGCCACTTACAAGGAGGTCTTCCACCTCTAGAATTATCTCTAGATCTACCTCTACCTCTACCTTGTGGGGGTCAAGTCATCCATGTGTTCGTATGGAGGAATGAACTGTGGGTGGTATCCATTGTATGGCTCTACTTCTTTCTCGGTGTCTGATTCTCGCTCACTTGTGTTTTCATTTTCTTTTCCTTTTTTTCTTTTCTTTTTCTTTTTCTTATTTTTCTTTTAGTTCTTTTATTTTTGAACTTTCACCAAGTTTGTGAGGATATATTTATTGATTTGGAGGAAGATACTAGGCTGCATCCTCATATATCTTGAACTCTCTAACTAAGAATAGGTTCAAGTCTCCTTTGACACAATACTCGATTCTACCTCTTCAAAATTTGATGCATTGATGTAAAGAGGATGAAACCGTGTTATTCCTATGCATCCAATGCCTACTGAGCAAAGCAGTGAAAGATGTATATAAATTATGTAGAACTTGGCTTCTGTCTTCTAGTCATTTATCTCCAATGACAATACTATAGAGCCTAAAGCCCTCTCATCTTGCTCATTGGATCCTCTCAATATCATCCGATCTCCTCGAAGTTCAGAGATGTCAATCCTCAAGTAGGCAAGGGTCTTTAAAATCATAATATTCACTGATGCAACTGATCAACTAACACCCTAAAGAGTCTGAATTTTCCCATGTCCATTGTGATGTAGAGGGGATGGTTGTGCTCAGTTTCCCCCAACAGAAGGTCTTCATCGATGAATGTAACTCCACAGGCTTCTCTTGAATAACATGCCTCATCTCCAACAACGGTCAACTGAGCTAAGTATATCTCCCCCTCCTTGGATCGGACGACCGAGAGCCATCTTGTCATTTGAAGAGATTGATTGGGTTATTTAGGTTGTTAGAAGTCCATGTGATTCAATTTTAGCAAAGGAGTGGAAGGGAGGAAGTGCATATGCGTTAGGTGAGTGTAGGAGGTAATCCAAGAGGAGAATTTTTATTGGAGGGGTTGGTTTGGCCTTGGGTTGTGTCATGGTTTACCCAAACCCATTGCGTCATGTTCACCACCCTCCTTAGTGTCCACGTGGTCCACTAGGAGGATGTCACGTGGCCATGAGAAGGAACTGGCCAAATTCTAAGTGAATTTGGCCATAGGTTACCCTTTGACCTAGGGGTAAAATGGTCATTTGGCCTGATTTTGATTTGGGCAGATTTGAGATATTTCAAAAATGGGTTGGGCCAAATTTCAAGGATTTGGAGTTGATTTGATATGATTTGGCTCAAGTTGACCCATTTAGGTCAAAATGGTCAACTTGGGTCAAGTTGATCAATTGGTCAAATTGGGTCAAACTATGTGTTAGGTCAAGTTCAAATGATCATTTGGAGCCTATGGGTATCATTGGTTTAGTTCAATTTAATTTATATTTGGTTTTGGTTCATTTGAGTTCACTTAGGTCAAATAGGTCAAGTTGACCAATTTGACCTATTTGACCCAATTGGCTTAGGTCATGGGTTTAGGCTTGGTTGATCTTTTAAAATGTATTGCATGCTTTGGTTTGGTTTCAAGTTGATTTGACCCTTTTAGGTCAAGTTGGGTTCATGGTCAATTAACCTAGGTTGGATCTAGTTGACCAATTGAAGCTTTGATCAAGTTCAACAAGTGCTTTAGAATGAGTTTAACCCATTGGTTGTAAGCAATTTGGCTTAGATCAAGATTTAACCTATTTTAATTTTTTAGATCAACTTAGGTCAACTTGGGTCAAGTGGCCAATTTGACTTAGTTTGGCTCAATTGATGGCTTGATCATGTTCAATCATTGATGTTGGATTTGTTTAGATCAATAGTTTCAATCAATTTGGCCTATGGTGGATTTTGGCTAGTTTGGGTTTCATTTGGGCTAAGTGTTGACTTGGTCAAATGGTTAGGTTTGACTTGCTTTGATCCAATTTGAGTGATTGATCATCCTAGGATGATTGTTGCTCATAATGTGAGGTGATGAGCTTAGTTCAATGATTTGGGTTGGATTAGAATTTGGCTCTAAAAGGTGCTTTAGGTCACTTTGGGTCAAGTGAGCCTAAGTGAGCCTAAGTAAGTCAATTGGCTTGATCAAGGCTTGATTCAAGTTTGGTTGAACTCACATATGGATTTATGTTTGAAATATAAATCCAATTACAAGTAATTTGGAGTCAAATGTGTTTTGTTTCATTTGACAATTTCAAGTTCAAAGGATGAATATGGGTTTGATTTGGGTTAGTTTGATTTTTATTTTGATGATGTAATCCAACTGAAAGTACGATTGATTTTAGCAACCTAAATACCCTAAACAAAAATAAAAAATTTCATTTTTATCATCATATTAGTAAATATGAAGTTAGAGAAGCTTTAAAGAAAATGAAATGCAGAAAATTAGTAGGACCTGATAATATTCCAATAGAAGTGTGAAAATGTTTAGGAGATCAAGAAATTTCTTGGCTTACAAATCTTTTAATGTTATTTTAAAGACTAAAAAATATGCGAGATGAGTGGAGAAAGAGTTTGTTGGTTCTATATTTAAGAATAAAGGTGATGTAAGAGTGTGCAAATTATAGAGGAATTAAGTTAATGTGTCATACATTAAAATTATGGGAGAGAGTGAGCATAGATTACGATGTGATACAAAAGTTTCTTACAATCAGTTTGGTTTCATGCCGGTAGATCTACTAGTATGGATGCTATACATTTGTTAAGAGGTTTAATGGAGAAGCATAAGTAAGGAGGATCTACATATAATATTTATTGATTTAGAGAAAGCTTATGATAAAGTTTCAAGAGATGTTCTTTGGAGTTCTATAAAGAAGTTAATATTGGTTATATTCAAGTCATTAAGGATATGTATACTAGAGCTATTACTTGTGTCCAAACATAAGGAGGATTGACAAAATATTTTCCTATTTCAGTTGGATTGCATCAAGGATCAGCTTTAAGCCCTTATCTTTTTTACTTTAGTTATGGATGTTCTTATTGGGCATTTACAGGAAGATGTACCTTGGTGTATGCTTTTTGCTGATGACATTCTTCTTATTGATAAGACTAGAGGAGTCCAAGAAACTTGAATTATGGAGGTCAACTTTAGAGTCTAAAGGTTTTCATTTAAGTAGAACTAAATATATGGAGTGTAGAAGTTCTAGTGGTAGTGTTGTGACATTAGGTGAACAAGTCATTAATAAGAGTGGCGATTTAGATATTTAGGCTCTATTGTTCAAAATGATGGTGAAATAGATGGAGATGTTATTAGTAGAATTCAAGTTGGATGGTTGAAGTGGAGGAATGCATCCCTATTGTGTGATAGAAAATTCCACTTAAACTTAAGGAAAAATTTTATTAGATGGTGGTAAGACGCAATGACTTATGGTGCGAATGTTGGCCAATAAAAAGAAGCATAAGACTAAGTTTAGTGTTACGAGATGAGGATGCTTAGGTGGATGAGTGGCTTTACTCTTAGTGATAAAATGCAAAATGAGTATGTTCGGGAAAAGGTTGGAGTAGCTCCAGTGGTAGATAAGATTAGAGAGAGTCGCCTTAGATGGTTTGGCCACATAAAGCGTCGTCCGATGACCCGGTTAGGAGAGTAGATGCATTAGATTTGTCTTATGTTAAGAAAGGTAGAGGTAAACCTAAAAAGACTTGGTTAAGATGTATAAAAAATGACCTTAGTATACTTGAATTAAATGAGAACTTGACACATAATAGGACACAATGGAGATGAAGGATTCATGTAACTGACCCCACGTAGTGGGATTAAGGCTTCTTCTTCTTGTTGTTGTTATTGTTGATTGAAGTTGGTGTTTATTTTTGGGCTTATGATTGAAGGATTGATTATTTGAAGAGAAAATCCAAAGGTTTGGATTGATTTGAGTTTGATTTGGCTAAGTTCAAGAATTTGACTAAAGAGTTTAGGTTGGATTTTGCTTAGATTTGGGCTTGAGTTTTAAATTTGGTTTTAGTTATTTGAATTTATATTTCATTTATATTTGTTAATAAAAATTAAAATATAAATTAGTTATGAGAAAATCTTTTAAATTTGGAGTGATTTGGATTTGGTTTGGCTAAGTTCATAAGATGAAATCAAAAGGGCTTAAAAAAGACTTTGGATTTGGAATTGAGTTTTGAATTTAGTTTTGGTTATTTGAATTTATATTTAAATTATATTTGTGAATATAAATAAAGATATAAATGGGTTGTGAGAAAAATTTTTGAGTTTGAATTGATTTGGATTTAGTTTGGCTAAGTCCATAAGATTAAATCAAAATGGGTTAGGAAAGATTTTGGATTTAGAATTGAGTTTTAAATTTAGTTTTGATTATTTGAATTTATATTTAATTTATATTTGTGAATATAAATGAAGATATAAATGAGTTGTGAGAAAATATTTTGAGTTTGAATTGATTTAGATTTAGTTTGGCTAAGTTCATAAAATGAAATCAGAATGGCTTAGAAAAGATTTTGGAATTAGAGTTGATCATGGATTTCAATCATTTGGAATTGATTCATGATTTGGATTTTGGTATTGATTTGAGTTTGAGAAATTCAATTAAGTTGGAATTGATTTGAATTTGAAGTTGATTTGAATTTGAGGTTGATTTGAATGGAGGAAGTAAGGATTTGGTTCAAGCTATAAGGTGCAAGTTTTCCTAATACCCCTAAGGCATAACCTATTCCTATGGCAAACTCTTCTAAGTCTCAAGGGTTAAGTTAAGTGTTTACCTAATATCACTAGAAGTGTCTTAAGACTAAGAACTCTTAATGTCTAAAGGAGTCCTATGTCTAAGATGGAGAAGTTGAATGCTCACTCCAAAAGTGAGGTAAACACATGCCAATCAACCCCTCTCAGTGGGTCCCTTTGGATGTGACATTCGAGCCAAATAGCAATGAAGACTAGGCCTCTAAGAAAGCATGAATGTATCTGAATCATCATTATGTATAATAGTCAAGTAACAGTTGGAAACTTTAGCTCTAACCCCTCTTTCTTCCCAGAAAGTTGAGGGTTTGGTAGTTAAGGAGTTCCCCAAGTCATCCACATATGTCAAGCCAAAGAGATTTTATTAGGAGCATCATCCTTAAGTCAGGAAGCTGATGTAGAACTTGAAGATGGTTCATATAAAGATTTAATATAATTGCTTTTTGATTGGCATTCTCCTTGTGTTATTAACTTAGCAAAGAAAGGATTAATCCCATACTTGGTCTAAACATAGGTCAGATTACTTTGAAAGGTTATAGGAAAACCAAAGCAAACATTCTAAATCAAGACTAGGATTCGACACAATGGGTCCAGTAGATGACGACAGCCATTGCCTAGTCATCACCAATCATTCAGAGTCTGATAAGTTCTTCTAAAATCATGCTAACTCTTATGAAGAGGTATGTTTAGATACTTCAAATGACCCAAATGAGCTTAAAGTCAAAGATGCACAGCCACAGTTTGAAGAAGAAATCAGATCAACCATCGACGAACTCAAAGAAATCAACCTAGGAATAAAAGAAGATACACACCCGACATACATCAGTTTCTTGTTGAATGAAGTAGAAACCAATGACTTAGTTAGGCTATTGACTGAGTTTAAAGACTGCTTTGCATAGAGTTATGAAGAAATGCCTAGTTTATCTCTTAGCATAGCAATCTACAAACTAACAATAGATCCTAATCCTAACCCTATTAAGCAAGCTTCTAGATGCATGCAATTAGAAATTGAGCAGCATGTTATTTCTAAAATCAAGAAACTTATCGATCTTAGGCTTTGTAGGGAAAAAAATATGCCACCTGATTGGCTAGTGTCATTCGAGTTAATAAAAAGAATCGTCCAATTCACATATGTGTCGATTTTAGGATCTGAATAAGGCATATCCTAAGGATGAATTTTCACTTCCTATGTCAGAGTTGATGGTGGACATTTCCTCATCTCATGCAGTCTTCTCTTTCATGGATGGCTCATCTAACTACAACCAAATTAAGATGGCCCCCGAGAAAGAAGGATGAGAAAAATACTACTTTTCAAACTCCGATTGGAATCTATTGTTACAAGGTCATGTATTTTGGCCTTAGAAATGCCGGTGCTACATTGGGTCATGACTCAAATCTTTAGTGAACTCATTCAACATCAGGTTGAATGCTACATTGATGATTTTGTAGTCAAAAGCAAAGAAAAGAAAGACCATCTCTTTGATTTGAGAGTAATTTTTGAACGATTAAGATAATTTAACTTTAAAATGAATCCCCTGAAGTGTGCATTTGGAGTAGCTTCAGGAAAATTCTTTGGGTTTGTTGTCCAGCATCATGGGATAGAAATCTACCCATAGAATATCAAGGCTATCTTAGAAATGCCACCCCCTAAAAGCCTACCAAATCAAATGGAACAAATCAAATGAAGAAATGGAGGGAGCATGAAGACTTGAAGATCTCCCATAACACTTATCATTTTGTAACTTATAATTATTCTTTCATATGCCAGGTTGTATAAAGTAGAACTTGGCTACCCATTTCTTTTAGGGTTGTATGATTGTACCCGACCTCACCGGCCTATTATTCTCTCACATTGAGGTTATAAATTATTTTATGATTTGTTTATATTGTGCAATATAAATGGCATGTATTTTTCTAGTTTCTTCATGTATGATGATTTAATGTGTAGCTGGATCTATTTAGGCTCTTAGAAAAAAATAAATTTTCTACCCTAATAACAACTCATAACTAATTTTTTTAAAATAAACTCATAACCTCACATAAAGTCTAAGCATTAAACCAAGATAATAAAATATTTAACAACCCCTTAACTGGATGTTGTATTCTTAATATCATGCATGTCATTTTGTTTCACTCTTGTTGAGAGAGGGTTTCCATCTTTGCCAAATAAAAAAGACTTGACTTTTGAGTGCCTATGATGAAAACACATTTTTCTCTTTTAATTTTGCCCATAATCAACTTCATCATACATTTTGGCATATAAAATCCTATGACCTGTGTCAAAAATAAAGAGTCAAAATCAAATAAAATTTGATAAGATTTGTATTAGACTAAGTCATTATTCATACCACTCATATTCTAGTCTCTTAGAGAGTGAGTTTAAGGACTTTAGTTTCTTTTCTAAATAATAATAAACTAGCCATCTTACAAAATCATAAGACTTACCTACATGGTTTTAAATCATAGGAGGAGTTAGCTGACTGCCACTCCTGGCAGTTATAAGTCTAGCAGTGAGGTCGTTTACCCTCTCTTATGGCGGTAAACAATACACATATTTTTGCCTTAGATTTAGGCTGTGCTTTGGTCTTCGCTAAAGCTCCCTAAATTTAGGATATGAGATTATTATTTTTCTTTGGGGCTACAAGCATAGATCCTCACCACTTAGGCATTTTCACAATCTTGTATTGTGAAATTATAGATCCTAGATTTTTAATAAAATCTCAACTCAAATATATAATTCTCCTCAATTTTAAATATATAAAGCCTAACAATAGGATAACTTGGGATGCTCACTAAGTTTTCTAGTATCATGAGCATCCCCTACTCATCTCCCCTTATCTTCGATAATAAGTCTTTCCTTTCGATCTATCACATTTGATCTTCCAAACATAGCCAATTTATTGATAGTCCTATCTTTGAATTCTTTGGAGATAACAATTGCCTACTTTAATCGAGGGTATTCCTAAGGAACTCACCTTCCTTAGGATGTAATTAATTATGTGGGCTTGCCCCCATAAAAAACTTTAGAACTCAGTTTAAATAAACCCTACTTTATTCATCCATATAAGTAGGGAAAATATCGTACATTCGAAGACCCATAAGAGTCCTTTTAAGTGATAGGTCTTCATAAAATAGTGATTTTATCTTTTGAGATACACTATTCCTTGATGTCATACCATCACCTCAAAGTACATCCTCGTCTGCGTGGTGAACCCCCCTTCCCCACACACACACACACACACACTTCAAACTAAAAATAAACACCATAAAGTGATTGAGTAGGACATTTAGGTATGATATACTATCTCGAGAGATAGATACATCACCCTTCAATAGACCTAACCACCTAATAAGGACTCTTAAGGCATGATAGGTCTTCAAATGTACCAAATATTTTTCCCCTGCTTTTTATGGATGAATAAAGCAGGATTTTTATTAAACTGGGTTCTAATATTCTTTATAGAGGCAAGCCTCTATAGTTAATTACATTTTAGGGAATGAAATTATCTAAGAATACTCTTGATTAAAGTAGACTATTATCATCTCCAAAGATTTCAAGGTTAAACTATCAAAGGATTGATTATATTCAGAAGATCAATTGGGAAAGTTCAAGGGGATGACATTTTTTTGGAATCCAAAGGGAATAAGTATGAAATGCTCATGATACTAAGAAGCCTAGTGAGCATTCTAATTTATCTATAGTTGGACTTTATATATTTGAATTTGAAGGAATTTATATGTTTTGAGTTAAAATTTTGTTAGATTATTAGGGCATATAGTCCAACAACACAAGGTTGTGGAAATGCCTAAGAGGTGAGGATTTATGCTTGTAGCCCAAAAGAAATAACAATCTCGGATCCTAAATCTAGGGAGCTTTAGTATAAGCTAAAGCATGATCTAAATTTAAGCAAAGATGGACATAATGTTTACCTCCACAAGAGAGGATAAACTGCCTCACTGCTGGGATTACAATCGCCTAAAGTGGCCACCAGCTAACTCCCCCTACGATTTACATTCATGTGGTCCGATTATATGAAATTGCAAGATTTTTGATGTGTTATTTATTTAAAAAAGAGATTAAAGTCCTTAAACTTACTCCTTAGGAGAGTATAACATGAGTGGTATGAGTAATGACTTGATCTAATGCAAAATATATTTTCAAATTTTAGTTAATTTTTTACGCTTCCTTTTGACAAAGGCTTTACGATTTTGATGCCTACATACATAATGAAATAAAGTTGTTGGCCAAATCAAGAGAGAAAGAGGGTCCATCCAAGTAGGAGTTGCTCTCATAGTCAAGCGGTCCTATGTATAGGCCTTTTGAAATAATATGTAATGCATGTGAAACATTCAACCATTCAGCTAAAGGGTTGCTAAATCTTTTAATTATCTTATTTAAGACCTAGGCTTTATGGTGAGGTTATGAGTTCTAGAAAATTTTAATCATGAGTGATTAGTTGGGTAAAAAAATTATTTTACCATAAAGCCTAATCGTATCCAGCCCACACATTCAAGCATTAATCATAAGAAACTATGAAAAGTATGAAATTTCTAATGCACAATTTAAACATAATATAAATTAATTTTATAAACTACTACAAAAGAATAAAAGGCTAGTGGATTGGTCGCTGCTAAAAAAAAAAGATATGGTAGCTCTACCCTTATACAACCCAGAATATGAAAGAATAATTATAATTTTCACATGAATAAATGCTATGGGGGTGGGGGTCTTCATTTCTTCATTCTTCATGTCTTCATGTATCTACCTTCCCCTATGATTTGGTGGACTTCAAGGAATCATATGGCACCCCATGACAAAGCAGCTAATGCTCATCCTAATCCCCCCATAGCATCAATCCTAATTCTTAATATAAAATTATATTGAAAATAGAAAGATAATCTAATTATACCTATAAAATAAGTGTTAGCTAAACATACATAAAATCCCAGGCATATATATATATAATTTGGACTTAGCACCATGCACATAAGTAATCAAGCCCACATGTTTTAACTTGGATTATGCTTAGGAGTTTAAGCAACATGTAAAGAGAATATTTATATTTATTTATAAGCAGTCGCTTAAGCATAATCCTCTGTAAAAAATTATAATTAGGCTAATCATTGCCTAACATCTAATCTACGAAACATACACCTTAACATTCAGTCTAAAATAATATATCACAAAATGTGATATGACTTAATTCTAATGTGAGTGTTAAGGCTTATGTGGTAAGTCTTGTTAGGCATTAGTCTTATAATTTTCTAAGTGTAGAAGGACTCAATTTAACATGAAAGGGGAATTTTACTTGATGTGATTTAATTGATTTGTAGATTTTACTTTGTATTTTTTTTTCATTTGATTTACATTTAGCAATTAAGTGTTATACAGAGAAGAAGAGAGGATTTCCCTCTTTCATTCCTACATTAAGCCACTTTCTAAAGTACATTAATTTGACTTGGTTCTCTTTAGTGAATGACTTATTAAATATTTTAAATTAATCTTAAGTTTATGTTCACTTTAAATAACTTTATTCAATATGAAAGATATCTTAAGATTAATCTAATTGGATTACTATCACATGACACATGCTAAATCATTCATTTCCATCACATGTAACATGCATATGCTTTAATTCTAAATGTATCTATACATGCAATATGTCTTAGCACACTTATATGATGAATGCATACATGTATTTGAAGTTTATATCCTTTTATGTGATTGAATTATTCAATCATATTAGTTTAAAGCTTTGTTTAAATTCTTATACAAAAAAACTATAGGATTAAATTAAATAGGTACGTGTCATTGATTAACCACTAAAGTGGGATAATCAAATGATCTCCTTGGGGCTAACTAAAATTTTGTATTCTCAAGATGTCCAATCTATATACCCATTTGCATTCAAACATATATAAATTTATATATATATATATATATATATATATATATATATATATATATATATATATATATATATATATAACATCAAATCACATTACCAACTAATTCAATCACTTAGTCAATTAAGTGCATGTATCCTTGAAAAGAAAAGGGTTCTAATTCCATAATTAAATACACACACATGTAGGAGACATAGTGTACATGCCATTGTTAACCAGGGAAGTGAGGTAATCAAATGACCTCCTTGGGGCTACTTAAAGCCTTGTATTCCTGGGATGTCCAGACTAAACACTTGCTTTTCTCAAATACATATGGGTGTATACATAAATAAAGGAAGGAAAATCATGCAAAGGTTGTAATTTTATTTGATTGAAATATTTATGCATATGGAGTATAGTTCTATCCAAATTCTAATGTAAGAACACATGTAAATGAAATCAAATAAGTATGTGTCGTTGTTAACAGGAAATAAGGTAATCAAATGACCTCATTGGGGCTAACTAAATTCTCATGTTCTCAGGATGTATGTACTATATACTTATTAACATTCAAATACATGTAAAACTTATTTGAATTAAGGAAAAGAAAGCTTTACTTCACATGTCTAAGCTATAAGCACATGCAAAACTATGATATATGTTCATAACTACTATCACTCTAATCAATGTAATTGATTCATAAACTTTAGAAAATAATTTGAATTTATTAGTGATAATAGCCACATATATTGTAAATTAATCTAACATATGCAAGCTTACATATAGGAAAATCATTTGATTCAATTAACTTTAAAAAGTTGAATGCATGATTTCAAATGACATATAACATTTAACATAATTGGAAAGAAATAAATAAACATAAACACATGATTTCATTCAATCAAATTAATTCCTAAGAATAATCATATCAAGTAAAATTGTTTAAAATAAACCAAAGTTTCTTTAATGCCATTTTTAATTTCATGTTTTGATTTGAATTAAGGATGTGAGAAAAGATTTGCTGATCCTAAACCATTCCCATGTTTGTTAATTGATTTAGTTTAATGAAAAAATAATTAAGTTGATTTTATGGGTTAATTAGGTTGTAATGTGTATTAAATCTATTAATTAATCCTTTCATATGTTGCCTTAGCATAATTACCCAAATAATTATGAGCCAACATGGTATGCACATGCATTAGAAATAAAATTATCAATGATCCTAAGAAAGGAAAGGGCTGATGCAATTGGCTCACAATTAATGGTTAATTAAGCTAAGAAAATTTAATTAAGTATTCTTATGGTCTCCCCACACATGTGGGTTAATCATAATTTCTTTAAGACCTCTTTAGATTATTGAACACCTAAAGGTCTACCCAAGACTGATTTAATTAAGTTTGATATGATTATGATTTCAATTTAATTAATTAAGTAATTTAATTAGTTAATTAAGCTTTAATTAGTTTGATTAATGAAATGTACTTAGGAAAATAGATTAGGGAGGAGGCCTCAATTCCATTTCATTTGTCTGTTCACTGCTGGATAGTGATTAACCACTTAATTAACTATCATTTGACTATTCATGTGATTAATTAATGATCAATTAACTTAAGAGGGTAATTAAAGCTTAATTAATCAATTTTCTCAATTATTTAAGCAATAAATCTCAAAAAATTATGGTAGGCAGAGGTCGTCTCATTGAATTAGCCCACAAAGTTTGGGATTAATTACTTAAGTAATTAATGAGTAATTAAGTTAAATAATTTTTAATTAAAATTTAATTAAGCTCTAGTTACTATTCAAAATTAATTGAGAATATTTTTAATAAATTTTCCTCTTAAATATATTTAAAATGAGTATTTATTTGTATTTTTATGATTTTTCTGTAATTAATTATGATTTTTGGAAGTTTCAACCATTAAAACACATTAATTAAGCCTAATTAAATCTTAATGCTATCTGCCCCACATGGCACGCTACAATGCACTTTCCATGAAGCCATGGGGATTATATTAAAAAATAATCCGAAGTCATTGCATGCGCGTGGAACGCGCTTTTCGTCCGTCGCCATCTAAGATCGGATGACCATGATTAAACTCACGACGCTAAAGGATAAAATAGGATAATTCTGATGGATTTAATCACGACCATCCGTTCCAATCACGCGGAACGGATGGTGCGTGATCCCTCGCTATCGATCAACGAAAGACGGACATTGTCCGCCTTCCTTCGATCGATTCAAGCTCACCTGAGTTCGGATCGATCTCAAATCGATCCCACACCTTCGCAAGGAGGATCCGAAGGGATCTAACGACAAGATCGTGTGAGATGCAAGTTTTCTTCAAAAAGTTCTAACTCAGTTTTGCCTAAGGATCGGTTTCAATGGCATACACCGAAGCTCAAGACTGGTGTAAAATTGGGACAGGTTGGGCAGTGTCCTAGGAGCCTAGGTGGACTAATGGAAGGGTGTCAAGTGGCGAGGAATGGAAATGACCACTTACATGGGTCATTTGCCTCATGTGAGACCCCTAGCCCAAGGGTTGGATGGTCATTTGACATTGGATTTGATTTGTGCAAAATTAAAATGAGTCAAAAGTGGGTTGGGCCAAATTTCATGTCATTTGGAGTTGGTTAGGTTCAATTTAGCTCAATTTAACTCTTTTAGGTCAAATTGGGTTAGGTTGGGTCAAGTTGACCAATTGGTCAAATTGGGTCAAACCAAGGGTTGAGTCAAGTTCACATGATCATTTAGAGTGTATTGGTGTCATTGGTTTGGTTCAATTTGGTTTAGATTTGATTTTGGTTCATTTGAGTTCATTTGGGTCAAATGAGTCAAGTTAACAAATTTGACCCAATTGACCAAATTAGCTTAGGTCATGGCTTGGTTTGAGTTTGGTTGATCATTTGAAATATGTTGTGGGCTTTGGTTGAGTTCAATTTGGATTTGATTTTGTTTTAGGTTGGTTTGACCTTTAGGTTGGGTCAATAGGTCATTTGGGTCTAGTGGGTCAATTATGCTCAATTGAGGCTTTGGTCAAGTTCAATAGTCAATTTGGCTTAAACTTGAGCTATTAGTTGTAATCAATTTGATTTAGATTTTGATTTGACTCATTTTGGTCATTTAGTTCAAATTGGGTTAACTTGGGTCAAGAGGGTCAATTGGGTTATGTTTGGCTCAATTGAAAGTCAAGTTATGTTCAACTATTGATTTTGAGTTGGTATGAATCATTGGTTTCAATTAATTTGATTTGGATTGTAATTTGGTTAGTTTAGGTTCATATGAATTAAGAATGTTGACTTGGTTTAACCCAATTTATGATAATTGATCAATCTATGGTGATCAACAATCATGTCATGAAGTTTGGATTAGTTTAATTCACTTTGATTTTGGTTGAATTGAATTTTGGTTCAAATAGGTCAAATTGGTGACTTTTGGTCAAATGAGTCAATTTGGTTTAGTTGGCTTTGATTTTGGGTTAAGTTTGATTTAGTTGTGTCTATATATGGATTTCGGATTGATATAAATTAATTGCAACTGATTTGGGTTCAAATGAGTTTTGGTTCATTTGAATATTTCAAGTCAAATGGGCTAAATTTGGGTTTGACTTGGGTTAATTTTGGTTTGGCTTGATGATTGTAGATTTTATTTATATTTGGAGAGATGTTTAAAGGAATAATTGATCTATGAGAAAATTAATTGATTTTGATTTGAATTTGAATGGAATTTGGCTGAGTCTATGAAATTGGATTAAATTGTTTAGATTTGGATTTTGATTTAGTTTTGATGATTTAATGTATATTTTATTTATATTTGTGAAGATAATTGAAGATATAAATTGATTATGAGAAAATCAATTAATTTTAGATTGATTTGAATTGGATATTAGCTAAGCTCATGAAGGTTGATTTATATGGCTTAGGAAGGATCTTGATATGATTGTAGGTTTTGGAAATTGGATTTGGAATTAAGTTTGATTATAAGTTTGATAGATTGATTGAAAGGTTGAATTGATATTTGAGAAAATCAATTAAGTTTGGATTGATTTGAATTTGGCTAAGGCTAAGTCCATAGATAAAATCATAGGGCTTAGGAGGTTGATTTTGAATTTGGATTTGATCATGGGCATCAATCACTTGGTTTGGAATTTGAATTTGGTATTTGAATTGAATTTGAGGTTTGGTTTTGTCTTAAGAAGGTGAATATGGATTGAGTTTAGGATATAGGGTAGGTGGATCTCCCTAAATCCTAGAGCATGGTATAATCCTATGATTAATCCTTAAGTCTCTAAGCTTAAATTAAGTGTTTACCTAATTATTAAAAGCGTCTTATGACTAAGGAAATCCAAGTGTCTAGAAGACTCTTAAGTCTAAGATAAGGAGATTGAGAACTCACTCCAAAAGTGAGGTCAATATACACAATCGGAATCAACCCACGCAACATCCTCGGATACTAGATTCAGGCATTCAACTTAGTGTCGATGCCCATGCGGTTACATTCAAGTGCTTACATAGATTTTCAAAGAATTTATTATTTTTAAAGCACTCACATATGCTTCGATATCAATGAATTGATATAAATTTTGAAGTATTTGAATTCAATCATAAGTTTGTCTTATGATGTATGCATATCAAATTAAATTCATCTCGATATTTATATGAATTTTAAGAATATCCAAGTTGAATTTAGTATACGCCTTATAAAGCATGTGAGGGTTATTTAGAGCTAACATTAGTGCCTTCTGTTTGCTTCTAAATTTGTGTTGCATATTTAGCGGTGATCGAGACCGTTTGATTCAAGTCGGTGTCGAATCGGATCAATTTTAGTTTAAAATTACGCGTTGTCGTTTCCAATGGCTCAATATTCAAGCAAATTCGTCTGAATTGAGCGTGAACAGTTTCATTTAATAAGTTTTGGCGTTTCGACGCTAACAACGCGATCAATTTCACGAACGGAGGTCGTCTGCATCGTGCAGCCTCCCAATCTCGATATGCGCATAAACGCGTCGACGGATTTCCTTCTTGATCGGTCGGCCGACGAATTGTGTAATATGTATATTATGATCAATTTCGATGTTCTGAACGCGATGGTGAAGTCCGTTCGTCAATCGAAGATTATTTCAACTAATTTTGGTAATGCCTAGTGCATTTTAACTCCGATTTATGAGGTTATCCGAAGTCGATCGACTTTGCCTTATAAGCTCGACTCGACTTATGGCGCATGCATGAGGTTAACAATTTCATCCTGGGAAAAGCTCATATCACTCACATCCATTTGCATATCTACAGGCATATCAAATAAGGACACTCACCATTTCTTGCTTTGAAATGTACATATAAGAGCTTGCTTCATATTTCATAAGTTTTGAAACAATTTTAAAGAAGGATACAGTTCAGCTAAGGAATGTGCAACATCTCTCTCTCTCTCTCATCATTTTAATCACTATTGCTGAAATGTCAATGTTCATTATATCAAGATATCCATCCTTCACCATATCCACCGAAATACCTGTCACAATACATAAGCACAAGGATGAATGAATGTAGCACATATAATAGTCAAGAATTTAGCTAAATCTTGCCAAATAAGTTGTAGTTTCTAGAAACATTTATAATATTCTTTAACGTTTCTCTCTCAAAACCTTGACAGTTTTATAGGAGTTTACATAAAGTTTCAATTTGAGAGATTATTATGATGCACAATTCTCAATAATTTTATGTTTAAACTTCAATAATATATGCATTAATGTGATATTAATTATATGATAATATATATCTATTGTTGTGCTAGAGAATTTTATTATAGATCGAGATCTTCGTGTAAAAAAATTATCCAACACACAAGCGGGGATATGAACACATTATACGTGGAAAACCCATTATAAAAAAAACCCGGCCTCTCAGAACTTTCACTATGTGTTCAAGATACATCTAGTTAGTTAGAAGAAGGTGTTTCTTATAATAATATATAGAAAAAAACATATTATAACTCGAGGAGAAGTTTCCCAAAAGCGGTATCTTGGGCAACCTCTTGATCTTAGAGAAAATACAGCGGTCTTTCTAGCTAAAGATTCAATTTTTTCTTTTTGGTTATGATAGATGCGTCAAGGTCATGGTTCTAGCTCTATCTTTTCACTCTAAGATGAGAATGAAGCTCTTATAGATTTTTTGGGAGTGCCTTGTAAATTTGTGGAAAACTCCAACTATAACCACCCCATATGGCACGATCCATATATTGTATTTTGATGATCTGCCTTAATGATTATGGGTGATCTTAGATTCGTTGGATTCGTCTTGACGAGCGCTCGATCACTATAAATATGTCTTTTGGTGACCATTTTATCATCCATTTTATGCTCAGATAGCTTGATAGTCGATTGAGTTGGATCGGATCTTATCATATGTTATCATCGAATTGATTTATTTGTAAAATTCAAATAATTGATTAGATCAGTATTTAATACTTTGAGAGATTCGTGATGATTAATTTTCGACGCATTATCATCTATATACATTAATACATAATAGTTCACTCTCAATACATAATATTTTATAACTAATATATAATAGCTATATATTAGATCATTGGTTGAGCGTCAAATAATACAAAATTATTGGAGTTTGATTGTAGAAATTATATTCAGACTCTGCACAAAATTATTTTTCTAGTTGTTAAGCCAAGTTTCAAATTTTAAATCTATTTTTAAGGCATTTACGATACACATAATTTCTATATATTTATATATTTAACATCTAAAATTATATATATATATATATATATATATATATATATATATATATATATATATATATATATATATATATATATATATATATATATATTAAAATAATATAATAATTAACTTTTTAAAATAAAATACATCTTTTCATATATAAAAAATATTATATTTATAAACATCAAATTTCAATTATTAGATATATAAATGCATACAAATTATGAGCAATGTAGGTAAATCTTCCCCTTTTTCACTCTCCAATAAATTATATCAATTTAATGATTTTTTTTGAAATTTTTTTAATAATTTAAATAGATAAAATAATTCATATAATATGCAAATTTGATGACTCTTAAAAGATAATAATACCAAAATTTTCACACCTGTTAAAAGTTAGAATATTCTCACATAATGTTTAATCAGAATGAATCTGACAATTATTAGACATATTTTGACATAATTATAATATAATTTCATTATATATAGTATTGATCTTCCGGATCAAAATTATATCAAAATAACCTCACATAATTTTTCTTCAAAAATTAGCATATGGCTGCATCATTATAATATATTTAATTTTATTCATTTTTTGCATAATTAAGTTGATTGAGCCTAATTTACATAGCTAAATAATTTCTTAAAAATAGCTGAAATAAGAACATAAAACAAAAACTATAAATAAATTTAGGATCTATTTGGATGGCTATAGTTATTTGAAAAAATAATAGTGAAGGTAGTGTCGAAGAATTTGCTATTTAGAAAGTTGCGATGTGGTTTTTTTTTATTCAAAAAGTCAAATCTTAACTTTCTAGTCGCCACCGTAGGAAGTAAGATAAGATGAAAAAACACAGCTTTCTCACCACAGATTCTTCTAAAAGTTGATGAAATGCAATTTTCCAAAAAAGAATCGCGGTGCGGTGCTGTACCGAGCCGCCGTCCCAAATGCCCCCTTAGACTGCAAGCACGATAACACAATAATACAAAATTATTAAAAATAAAATTTACTTATTAATCATAAAATTTGAGAAATAAATCATATCAAATTTACACTAAATAGCAAGTGCATCAAATAACCTCCCAGTTGCCATCAGCGTTCTCTATTTATTTTGAATGCGTTTGAGGAACAATGAGACAGCAGTGCGGCTTTGAAAATTTTGTGATGAGAAAGATACGAGTTTCAATAGAAACTTCTCTGAATTGTGATAGTCAGAAAATTATAATTTAATTTTTATAAAATAAAAAAAATATTTTATATACTCACCACAGCTTTCATATAATAATTTATTTATTTTTTACAATTCATTCACTATTTTTTTATAAAATTATAGCTGTCTCAAATAAGTTTTTAGAAACTTTTTTTTAAGCTTATGCTGAATGATCAATTTCCTTCGTGCTTCTCTTTTCAACAAAGATATATCACTAGCTAAATTTTATTTATTTATATTAATTAAATAGTTTTATTGTAATTAGATTTATATGAATAAAAGATTAATAATGCTTTGTATTTCCTTCGCTTTCAGCACTCATCCACACAGATATTCTGTCCCCAACTTAGTTCCAAAGATTCTTCTGTAGAAATTATAGGCATTATAGGCAGAGAAAATAATGTTCTGTTGGATGTTCCTATCAATAGCTTTAATTTATAAAGATATTATTAAGATTTTTTTTCAACCGTTGTGAGAGAATTTTTAGTTGTATTAATGCAGAAATCAATTTTTTTATAACGGTATTTGATATGAACACATATCCCCAAAGCCAACAACAGAGAATAACATACAGCCTTAGAACAGAGAATAAAGATATAAATATTAACAAGTTATTACAACAAGAAATAATTACAGCCAGATTAATAAAAGATCCCCAGACAGACGAATACATCTAACAGTACCTCCCAAGGAACCATATATACAACAGGCTCAAAACAGGAAAGGAAAGACCTTCCAATACATAATTGAATTAGCGGAGAGATTAGTAAAGCAGAATAATAGCATGAGATCGAAAACTAATACGCGACAGAGGTAAGATCTCTAACGAAATGGTTGAGCATAGCGAGATAAAGATTCTAGAAGAGGCGTCGAGATCTATAAATAGAGAAGAGACAACCGAAGGGAAGAATCGAACAAGAATTTAGAAAGCCGGTCTCTTCTCTTCTCTTCCTCTTCAGCTTTAGGGTTTCCTTTAAACCATAGGAGCGTAGTTTCTCCGCCGATCAACCGCTCTCCCGTTCTTCCCAGGAGCTCTTCTCGAGCTCGAGCGAATCAGCAAGCGAGAAAGAACAAGGCAAGCAAGAAGGTTAATTCAAAAGCGGCATCCAACGATCAAGCGGCCAGCGCAAACCCAACTCGGATCGGTCGATGGATCCCAAGCGGATATCAACCTGGAATCCACTAAAGCCATCGAATCAAGAACCGCTTGAGAAAGATCAAGGCGAGAAGAAAACCCGGCAATCGGCGGTTAAGCAAGAAGCAAAGGGACTCGATCCAAGTGCTCCAATCCAGGAGCTAAAGCGCTAGATCCAACGGATCGCTAACACCATACGAATTAATCCCCGGCGGGTTGAGTCACTCGGTGAGTTAACTCACGCATTAAGCTAAACCAAGCCGTCGACGATCCAAAAGGAACTCAAGCGAGAATTCAAGCGAGCAGAATTAATCACTCAAGCCTCACTGTTTCAGACTTAATCCAGAAAATAATCCATATCATTGGTGCTCTTGTTGAGTCCCACAACTCACACCTACAACACTCAGAAAATGGCAGAAGGAACCAGAAATACAACAAAAACCCTTGAAGCTTGTGTTGCAGTTGAACAACAATGAGCGACAAATGACCTCAATCACTATGGCATTGAATGAAATATCAAAGAGATTGACATAATAGAAAGCAGTTAGAAAAATAACCTCAAAGCCGGTATGTGATGCATTCCTTTATGAATCCTATTCCCCAAACGGACCACATACACACACACCCTGCAATGCATATTAAAATAGATATGCCCGATTTAATGGAGACAACCACAAAATTTGGTTTCAGCAGACCGGTACTTCAATACCTGATTTATCGGAAGAACAAAAGTTCTTAATTGCCTCGGTTACATGGATGGACACGCACTTGGTATCGATATATGCATCTTAATAAGCAATTTAAATTCATGGATAGAATTTAAAAATAAGTTATCTTGATTTGGCCTTCTCTCTACAGTTTAAGAGGAGAACTAAGCTAAGCTTGACAAACAACGATTACCAGTTTTATCTTGAGTTTGAAGAAGACTGGTAACAAATTTGATATCCCACGGGGAATTGCTACAAAAGGCACTTTGAATCGGAGCTTAAACCAGAGAATTAGAAGAGAAATGAGGCCACACAACCGCTTCCTGCAGCATTTCAATTGGCCAAGCTAATGGAGGATAGGCTATCGACAGAAATCTGAAAAAAGGTAAAAAGCAACAAAATCTGACAAACACCTACACTTTAATCCACCATGGCAATCAATATAGCAAAACAAGCGGCCCTTAGCCAACTTATGTGCATTCATGAGTGTCAATGAAGAACAAGAATATCAACTACTGCATTATAGTCAACGATGGATACATGAAAATGCCTTAGAACCAAACTTCAAATATCGACCATTCAATCCAGTTAAGGCAGGACATATAAATGTCTATTATAAAATAGCCTAAATAAGTTGAATAATTCGACCATAGAATTCTTTAGATAGATAAGTCGGATATAGCCCAATTATCTAGCATAAGATAGTCCCAGTGATAAGTCATGGGGCACAACAATTCCTTCCAACTTCAAGTAGATGGCCACAAGATTTTCCACAGATATCAATATATCACACAGTGGGCACAACAATCATTGACAACCCAAAATAAGATGGAGCAGTGTCATAATACGACATATAGGTTGATCCATATAACTCACGAAATCCCAACAACTATCAGATTATCCGGCTCAATGGACCATGTATCAAGAGAAATTATGGCCTTTAAAATCAAAACTTCACTGCTTTACACAAATTATGTAAGAATATCGCAGCACGAGAAATAGATTGAGCGAAAGCAAATATTCAATTTTGACGTGAGGACAAAATGAGATGAAATAATATTCATCCCAAAGCCAACCGAGAGAATAACATACAACGGAGAATAAAGATATAAATATTAACAAGTTATTACAACAAGAAATAATTACACAGATTAATAAAAGATCCCCAAAAGCAGACAAAGAATACGCACAACACCTCCCAAGGAACCATATACACAGAGAAAACTCAAAGCGGAAAGGAAAGACCTTCCAATACATAATTGAATTAACGGGAGAGATTAGTAAAAACGAAGAATAATAGCATGAGATCAAGAAACTAACTGAATCAGAGGCAAGATCTCTAGAATTAATTAGAGCATAGATAAAGATTCTAGAAGAGTCGCGAGATCTATAAATAGAGGAAGACAACCGAAAGGAGAGAATCAAGAATTTTAGATAGCCACTTAGCTTTGGTCTCTCTCCTCTTTCTCTTCCTCCTCGCTTGCCTGGGTTTCCTTAAAACCTGAGAGAAGCTGTTTCTCCGGATCCGCTCTCCCCTTCTTCCTGGAGCTCTTGGCTCGAGGCGCAATCAACAACAGAAGAACAAGGCAAGCAAAGGTTAGGTTAATTCAAAACAAGATCCAACGATCAAGAAGCGGCGGCCCACAAACTGGATCGGATCGATCGAGGATCAAGCGCTATATCAACGGAATCCACTAAAGCCATCGAAGAATCAGCGATCAAAGATCCAAAGAGGGGAGAAGAAAACACACAATCGGCTCAAGCAAGAAGCAAGAGGGACTCGATCCAAGTGCTCCAATCCAAGGTGAGCTAAAAGGCTAGATCCAACGGATCGACCCGCACCATTAATCCCTCGGTAGGTTTGAGTCACTCAGTGAGTTAACTCACTGCATTAAGCCTAAACCAAGCCAGATCAGACCCAATCCAGGAAAAGGAACTCAAACAGAGCCAGAATTCAAGACAGAACAGAATTAATCACTCAAGCCTCACTGTTTCAGACTTAATCCAGAAAATAATCCATATCAGTATTTTTTTAGATGAGTGGCTTTACTCTTAGAGATAGAATGCAAAATAAGTATGTTTGGGAAAAAGTTGGAGTAGCTCTAGTGGTAGATAAGATTATGGAGAGTCGCCTTAGATGGTTTGGCAAAGTAATCCGATGACCGATTAGGAGAGTAGATTAGATTTGCCTTATGTTAAGAAAGGTAGAGGTAGACCAAAAGACTTAAGATGTATAAAAATGATCTTAGATATCTTGAATTAAATGAGAATTTGACATAATGGATACAATGGAGCGAATGATTCATAAAGCCACTAGTGGGATTAAGACTTATTGTTGTTGTTGTTGTTGTTGTCGGTATTTTTTTTTACGATTTTTAACTATTTTGTTTAATCAGTTTATTATTTTAAATAATTATATAATAATAAAAAGTACTTATTATATTTGATAAATTCAATGCTGTTAAAAAAACATAAAGACTACAAAGATTTTGTATTAAGGATCTGCTTGTGATAATTATAATTATATAAAATAATAATAATGAAAATTTTATAAAAGAAACTGCCGTACGAAAGAAATTATATTGAGCGTATAATTTTTTTAATTTAACAAAAATTAAATCTTAAGGGTTATTTGGGATCATTTTTTATTTTTTATTTTTAAAAAATAGATAAAAAATAAAAATTATGTTTGTTTTTTTTTATATTTTTATTTTTTCTATTTAAAAATAAATTTATATTTTGTTTCCAAAAATATTATAAACAAATATAATATATTTTTGTGTTTCTAAAACATGGTTTTATTTTTCTTTTGATTCGAAAATCTGGTTTAAAAGTATTCGAAAATTTATTTGTCTTTTTTTTGAAAACTTCAAGAAATTTCAACTGACACATTCAGGTTTAAAAATTCATTCAAAAAAACTCTAAAACCTCCCAAGCCAGAGTCTACACTCCCGAGTCTCGACCCTCTCCTGATCTCGTGGTTTTTTTTATGCATCTCACAATACTATCTGTGTTAGCTTTTTGGCCCCGAATATAGATAGTAAGATAAAACTGAAAAATATAATTTTTTTATTAAAATTTTTTCAAAATATAACTAAAATATAATCAACAATTAATTCTTAATGACATTGTAATATATTTTCGCACTGTACGGCTTTTCCAAATGCAGCATTACTAGTAAAAGTATATATATATATATAATATGTTTAAAATTTAAAAATAATAATAACAATTAGAAATTATTTAGAATTGTCAAATCTCACATTAATTTCTTCTCTACAATGTCCATTTGGCAAAATAAAACATTAATTATTTAAAAAAAAAGAATAGTGGGCAGGTGTGCCATCTTGGAATTTAGCTTCTAATTATGACCACATTATCGCTAATTATAAGATTAATTAATAAATAATACAAATAGAATTATCTTAGCCTAATTAGAATTTAATTAAAACATGAAGACGAATTTGTCTAGTGAGATCAGCTACAAACAGCCAATACAGAGTTGACTTCCACGTCATCAGCTAATAATTCGAGAGAAATTAATATTATATCTAACCTTGAATCCAAATTTGCAACCTTGTTTTATTATTAATTAATTTAAATTTAAAATTTAAATAGAGGCCACATGGCATTAATGTTTTAATAAGATGCTGGATTAGGCATATGAGATATTGAATAGCCCATGGATTTAATTTAAAAAATGTGGGTTGACCTTCTGAAGTTGTGGTACAGACAGCTTATAATTGAACGAAAAAAAATTATCAAAATTATGTTATAATAAATTTTAAAATAATTAAATATATTGATGATCAATCAACGTTTATATTTTACTTATTTTTAAATAAATTTAATAATTTTAAAATATATCATAACTAAATTTTGATCAACATCTAATCATATTTTTAGAAATTTAATCCATTAATTTTATTTAAGTTTAGTAAAACATATATCAATTTTTAAAATTTTATTATATTTATGTCAAATAAATTAATAATTAAAAAATAATTCATACAATCAATTTTTAGTCAAAATATTTTGATTGAAATTTTCTTTATTTTTAGCTATATATTGGAAGAGAGATTATTACGTTTGGACTGACTCCAATAACATAGAGTTATATGATACTCAGTCTATACACAGATGCTTTGTATTAGTAGTATAATTTTTTATATTATTATATATTGATGTAATATTAATAGTATGATAATACATAATATCTATATACATAACACTAAAGAATATATATGACTTTATAATTAATATATATTAATTATATATTACCGTATATAATATATTATTACAAGAATGTAAGTTATATACGAACTGTATATTTACATAGACTCCACACATAATAATTTTTTATATTATAGATATTTAAAAAATAAAAAAATTAGAATATATTTAATTATTTAAAAATATTTGAAGTTGTTTTCTTATTGAATTTGAAGTGTTGAATTCTTCTAAACAAACTCTCTTATAAGCCGCCTCCCCAACCATAGACTAGTTTTGCCTGTGAAAGAACGGTCAGCCAAGGCGCCGGCCAGCACGACCGTTGAAGAAATTTAAAAACTCTATATATTAAAAAAATCCTCATAGGACCTCTTTACATTTATAAAGTTCAAAATATTCCCGAAAATAATATATAAAAATGTACTGAAATTATTTATTCTTTTTCCAGAAAATATTTTGGTCAGAAGGTTATTATGAGGATTTTAATCAGATGTTTCAGATAATTATTCATAAATATTAAATAAAAATTAGTTATTATGTATTGTGTCATTATTGAGTTTAACGTTTCTTTATGAGTTCAAGATTTTTAATATGAAAATTTTTAATATGAAAATATATATATATATATATATATATATATATATATATATATATATATATATATATATATATATATATATAATATTAATCATTTTGATTGAACTATCTAAAAAATAAACATAAAATAAAATTTTGTGTGAATTCATTTAGAATGTGAAATAATATTAATTAATACTAAACCATGACTAATTCTTGTATTTTCATAAGAAACTTTTCCACCTAATTATAAATAAATAAATTCCTCTCTTATATCATCAATGACATAACACCTAATTTCCAAAAAATGGCTCATCTTCACCATCATCATCTTGCTCCCAATACCACCAAACTCTTCTCCTCCCCATTCAGAGAAAAACCAGACCCCAAGCAAAGACTCTCCCTTTTCCGCCTCAGCCTCCTCATCCTGCTCTGCTTCGCCACTGCCTCCTTCCTCAAGCTCTCTTCTTTTCCTCCGACGCCAACTTGCCCAACTCCTCCCAGCACCATCTTAAACACCTCTGTAACATATTCCAATTCCAACAACTCAGCTTCACCGCCTCAGCCACCGCTGCCGCCGTGCTCCTCCCTCATCCACCATGGCCCCGCCTTCTCCAAATCCATCACAAATCTCCTCTGCTGCGACCGCTCCCATTTCCGCACCGACGTCTGCTACATGCTCGGTGACATCCGAACCGCTGGCGGCGGGGCCGGCCGATCGATCCTTCTCGTCAGCCCCTCGCCGGACAATAAAACGGAGGAAAAAATACAACCTTACACGCGCAAATGGGAAAAGGAGATCATGTCCACCGTCGACGAGCTCGCTCTCCGCCCAACGCCGCCGTCAGCCTCCAAACGCTGTGAAGTGCGCCACGCGGCACCTGCGGTTGTTTTCTCGACGGGAGGATATACCGGGAATGTTTACCACGAGTTTAACGACGGGCTGATTCCGCTATACATAACGGCCGCGAGGTTCGCCGGCGAGGTGGTTTTGGTGGTGGCTGAGTACCATGAGTGGTGGTTTATGAAGTATAAGAGAATTTTAGAGAAGATTAGTAAATATGAGATTGTGGATTTGAGAAGGGATAAGAGAGTTCATTGCTTTGATGAGATGATTGTGGGGTTAAAGATTCATGGAGACCTTGCTATTGATTCAAATCTCATGCACAATAGTAAGTTATTTTCAATTATTATTATTATTTTTTTTGAATAATTTATATTTGGCATTTTTTATAATTTTGTAAAATTAGTTAAGAATATAATAAAAAGATTGTTAATAATTATAAATTACTTATTTGTTTCGAAGGAATGAATATAAATTGATTGAAATTTATTTTATTTTTACTTGATTTATGAGAAATTGAGTCTATTTTATTTGACTAAAGTTACCTATATGGAAGATTTTATTTGATGATATTTATTATTTCAATTTAATTATTAATGAATTACAACAAAAGCAAATACCTAATAAAAATGGTTGAAGCAAAGTATATTCAAATTCTCTCACACTTCTCCAACCACTCACCTAAAAAATATATCACATTAGGTTGAATATGGTTGAGAAGATGATATATATATATATATATATATATATATATATATATATATATTGTTAAGTATTATTATTATGATAATGAACACAATAAAAGTTATATTGATATTTTATTTCTTAAATTCACTTTAATTTAAAAAAAATAAAAATTTTAAAATTCATTTTGATCATGCCAATTGAAGCTTGTTGATAATGATAGGAAGAAATGCTTTGCTTTGATGACATTTATTCGATTTTATTATTACTTTAAATAATGCATTGAAGCCTAAAAAAGTACAAAAATGAATAGCTGGCATAAAAAAATATTTTTATCTATTTTCTTCGTTGAACATTTAATTATTTTGACTATAATTAGAGTACGAATAAATAAATAAATAATTAATTAATTACAAGATTAGTCTATACCATTTCCATTTCTCTTTCTTTTTAATGCATATTGACATTAATTTTTAAAAGTCCAACAAATGTAATAAGGCCAATTTATAGTTATTATTGTTTATAGTATGAAATGGCCATCTAATACAAATTTAGTTTTTTGTGCTATAATTATAAATATTTACAACATTTATCATGATGTATGTTTTATATTAAACTATTTTATTTATTTATTTTCAGATATTATAGTATTACTTTGTTCACTCTGGTCCCTCTTTTTTTTTTTTTTTTTTTTTTTGTGAACAAGCTAATATTGAATAAGACATTAGTTAATTAAATTAAAAATATTAAATTTTTTGTTTAAATTAAAATGTGCAAATAACTAAAAATAAAAAGTTGTGGTAAATGGAGGTGGGCAAATTAGTAATCTCCTAAAAAAAATATAAAAGCATATCAAGATGATTTTAACTTAATTAGGTAATTCTTATATATTTATATATCTGACTGCAAAATTTTAATATTTATATAAATAATAAATAAAATTTTAATATTAATAAAAAATAACAATATCGTTAACTTTGTTAAAGTTAAATGCTACTAATGCAGAAAAAAATATTATATATTTAAATACTAAAATTAGCTAATCGATTTATAATTGCATAAGAATTATCTGTTAATCACTATTTGTATAAATGTTATTTTGAAATTAATTTATATTATCTGTATATATATATATATATATATATATATATATATATATATATATATATATATATATATATAATTCATATTCATATTCTTATTTGCTTATTTATTTCATTACTGTATTCATTACAGGGAAAAGCATACTCGACTTCCAATCTCTCCTCACCGCCGCACTAGCTTCCACCCCGTACCCTCCGCCACCGCCGTCGCCGCCTCCCGTTCCCACCGACACCCACCATCGCCTCCAACTTACCATCCTCATCCGCCACCACTCTCGCCGCCTCCTCAACCTCCAGTCCATCCTCCACCTCTCCCACCGCTCCGGCTTCCAAACCAACCTTCTCACCCCAAAACGCTCCACCCCTCTCTCCGACATCCACCGCTCCCTCTCCTCCGCCGACGCCATCCTCGCCGTCCACGGCGCCGCCCTCACCCACTTCCTCTTCATGCGCCCCGGTTCAGTTCTCATCCAGATCATCCCCCTCGGCCTGGACTGGGCCGCCGAGACATATTACGGCGAGCCGGCACGCCGCCTCGGGTTACAGTACCTGGCTTATAATGTGACGGCGGCGGAGAGTTCTCTTTCAAAGGAGTACGCAAAGGACGACCCAGTTCTAGTGAATCCGAAGCTTGTGACGAAGAAAGGGTGGGCGGAGACGAAGAGGGTTTATATGGATAAGCAGGACGTGGAGTTGGATTTAAAGAGGTTTGGAAAAGTCATACAACAGGCGAAAGCTCGTCTTATGAGATACAGATCACGTAAAAATATTAATTAAAATTTTAAGATTTATATAAATTTTAAAAATATTTAATATTCAAACATTTATATTTATTTGTACAATATCTTAATTTCTAAACCATAGAAAAATAATAATGATTAATTTATCACACTTGATTTTTTTTTATAAATGATTATAGATGATTATTTATAAATCTTTTTTTAGCATAAAATAACACTTGATTTTCTTACAAGACCGAATTTTTTAATTCTTTATGTAAAATTGTTGTGATTTTTAAGAGAAATTGTTTTATTGTGGAGATTTGTGGGTAGTTTCTATCAACGAATTGTTTAATAATTTAAAATTATTCTCTTAAAGATTGTAATTAGATAGATGAGAGCATATTTTAATTTTTAAAATTAACTTCTCTTTTTTTTTTTTTGGAAATTTAAATGATCCAATAATACCTTTATCTACTAATTACAGAACTCAAAATTTTCTTCCTCGATTAGGCTTCCATTGGAGAAGTTGTTGAAGCGTGAAGCCTCCCCCAAAGGCTACCTTCTATTCTTTAATCATATCTTTAAACCTTAATTATTGAGCAATTATAGGATTAATTATTAGGTCAAATCCTAATTATGCACTCAAAGTCCTCTCCAACCCTAATAAGTTAAAATGTTTCAAGTTATTAGACCTCTCAACTACTTCACTCCCTTTATTCTATTATAATATTTTTCAAGTATCCTCAACTTTCTTTGAATTGTTGCACCAACTATGCTCTTCCTCTTAGTTAATTATTCTTCCTCAAATGTTGCTTTCAAGTTTCAATGATAGAATTAGTTTAATACATTAATAATCTATCATCATGATTATGACTGTGTTGTTATCTCTAACAATCATGTATTTTTAGGTCACTGTTAGCACTGAAAGCAACATTAATCTCTATGAATCATTAGAAATCTACTTTATGCTCGAGGCCTCAAATGAAGGGGAAAAAAATCAATTTGATTTAATTAACTCACCTATTTTATAATAGAACAACTATAATATGGTCCAATTATTTCAAATGAATGTTATGAAATAAGATTCTAATAATCTATAATATTCTGTGTGTGAATGAATTGACATTAACCAATTGATCATAAATTCAATTCATTTGAAATAAGTTCCAAATAACGCTTGAGCCTTTGGATAAAGTGCTTAAATTATGTTGTCGAAGCCAAACCATAAGTGCTTGAAGCGTTGACCTCACATGTGTCAAGTCGAATCAGCTAATTCTACGACTTGATAATAGTATGTAAGTAAAGTTCAAAATACCTGACGTCACTGAAAATGATCGAAACGACCTTCGATCGATGAACAGACTTCACCGTCGCATTCAGAATGTCGAAATTGGTCAAAATATAAATATTGAATAATCTAAAGATCAAGCGATCGAGTGATCGAGCAATCAATGTGCCGATGCGCATATTGGAGTCGGGAAGCTGTGATGATGATTAAGCAACCTCCATTCACAAAATCGATTACTCTGTTAGCTTCAAAATGTCGAAAACTATCAAATAAGATCATCCACGATCAATTCGGAGGAGTCTATGCAAATGTCGAATGATCGGAAGTGACAACACACAAATTGAGGTTAAAATGCACTATACGTCACCAAAATCAACCTAAATGACTTCCGATCGACGAACGGATTTCGTCGTCACGTTCAGAATGTCGAAAATGGTCAGAATATAAACATTCACAACTTGATGATCAACTGATCAAGTGATCGAAGTCACAGACGCGTGCATATAGAGGTCGGGAGCGGACGAAATCAAACGACATCCGCTCAAAATTGATCACGCTCTTGTTAACGCCAAAATCTATCAAATAAGATTATTTGTACTCAATTTGGACAAGTCTGCAAGAAAATTGAGCGAAATGATAGCTGCATTTGAAATAAATGACTCAATTTAACGCGATTCAACCAAACAACCTCCACTACGAAACTGACCGCCGTACGCTTGAAGATCTAATAACCTTGAGTTGATATATATTAATTATCTATTCATGTCAATATAAAGTTCACATTAAAGTCGATTAATCAACTTAAAATTAATTAAAAAAAATATAATCCCTAAATTCCACTCAAATAAACCCATGCTCGACCGGCCTAAATCCTAAACCCGACCCGAGCACGTTCTCCCTCTGCGCGCATGAGAACCTGAAGGCTCGCTCGGATCCCCTTTTTCTTCAGGCACGAAGCTTCTCCACGGCTCGAACCTCGCCTCCTTCACGCGACCGAATGGCCTCCCTCCTTCACGCGCACCACCGTTCCCCCTCTTTCCCTTCTTCTTCTTCTCAACTGCAAGGCAAAGAGGCAAAATGGCAAGACTCTTTTCCTTTTCTCCTTCATCTAAACCGAAAGCACGCAAACCGAAGGTAACTCCTCCTCCCTCGCCCGTTTTTCGATTCCTTTAACCGAAACCCATTTATTCGGTCCTCTTCTCGTCGTGAAGGCGGAATCAACCTTCGTTTATAGGCCTCTTCGCCGAAGTTAGGGATTGGAGTTCGACCGATTTGTAGATTCTTACAGAGATCGAGCAAAATGTTCACTGTAGAGTTTCATGTCACCCGATTTCTATCAATTCTCTTGTTATGGATTTCTTCTTGGTCTCCATTTCTTTTCTTTTACTCTTTCTAACCATTTAGCTCTTTGAGGACATGTCTACCTATGCCCCCCAACTCTGCGAGAAATTTGAATAAATCTTTTTGTTCAGGTTGCATTCTAGCCTGATATAATAGAAAGGCGTGCCAGTCTTGCTGTTACCCTGGATTAAAGGTTTTGTTGTTTATAAAACCATGGCGGCCATCAAACTTGAATTGCAAAACAGTACTATACTACCAGTAGCCTTGTTGTGGGATATGCTCTGTGTTTGAGCTTGCTTGCTATCATTAACAAATTTGCCAATTGCCATCATAAAATTTAATTATCCTGGTCTTTTAACGGCATTGCAATACTTGACTTCTGCTGTTGGTGTATGGATCCTTGGAAAACTGGGATTTCTCCATCATGATCCTTTCAACTTGGAAATTGCCAAGAAGTTCTCCCCTGTCCGTACCACCCATTCCGTTAACTGCTTCCCTTCCGAAAATTACTGCTTCCCTTCCAATGTCAATGATACAGTGAAATAGTTGTGGATATGTAAGAATGTGTGGAATGTGTATATATATATGTGCTTGTACTTCTATTTGCAAGTTTCAAGACCCCATTCCTCATATATAAAGACGGGTCAGACAGAAGAAGACACCATTCGCTACACATGCTGCGAGCAAACCAAACAAACAATGTCGTTCGCTAGCCAAAATGCTGCCGAAACTTTGTCAGACTTTATTTTTTTTCTAATCCATATGTTTGAACACTAATGCAGATTTCAAGACCCCATTAATGCCCATGCGGGCAAGGTGTGAAGACGTGGTCATGAAGACACCACTGCTACAATAGATACCGAGAAAGCCAAAGACTCCATCTTGGAATGACGGACCTACACCAAATTTAAATGAATAAATTGATTGAATTATTTAAAATTGATTATTTCAATGCTCAATTACACAATAAAATGAGATCAAATACATATAAATTTGTGGAAATTGAATAATAATGAGTGACTTAAATGACATGCATTCTATGTCAAATAAATTAAAAAAAGCATGAAGTTTGAATATCAATCTAAACAATAGAGAGTGGATGTCTTAATTATTAGTAAGAATATGAGCATATAATTTACAATAAGCATAAATAAAATTTCTTAGCAATCATTTGAATTACACTATCTATCCCATCAAATGAGTTGAAAAGTCAAATATAGATTTGAATCAAATTTAGAACGATTATAAAAATGTGCCGATAAATATAAGTGAAGGCTTTCTCAATGTACATTTAACAATACTATACTATCCATTGAAATTATAAAGAAAATTGAATTCATGCAAATTCTTTCAAGTAAAATTTTTGAACTTTCAAGAAGTGATATGAGAGAATTCAAAGTAAGGAGAAAGACTTTTCCTCTATTCATAGAATGAAGCTAATCCTTGTATGGCTCAACCACATTCAATTACAAATCATAAAATGAAGAAAATTTATTAATATGAAGCTATGAGATAAGAGATTTTATTAAATATTAAAGGAAAAAAAAAAGATGAATTTCTACTAATTATCAAACTTTGGAAACATTGAAATCCATATTAAGCAAGAAAATCAATGTATGCTTATGAAATGGGAACGAGATCTAAGTTGAGTTTAATTCAATTCAAGAAGGCTCGTCCTTGAATATGGATAGTTGTTAAAATGGAACTCATTATTGATTTTCTTATCGTAAAGCAAAATTTGAAATGTGTATTCCAAATTGACTCCATAAAGGCAGAATGAATAGCGAATTCTTATAGATATTGAAAATTTGGACTAAAAGATCTTTAATCCAAATCTAATGCAATCAATAGATGTTTGCTCTTAAGCAAAAAGTTTATAGTGAGGATAGCGATTCAGTGATCATTGTATATAAACATTTCATAAAAATTTGAAGAGTATCATGAGGCTATTTTTGTGAGATTCATTTCTTTTAATATAATTGATTAAAAATGAAATGAAGATTGAATGACAAGTTGTAAAAAATGTGAAGAGTCCTTGAATAATAAAATTATAGAGGCTTGAAGCTTTCTTTTGGGTGAACTTCGTACATATAAACTTGTAATACAATCGCATAAAATATGCCGCATATCTTATAGCACTCTTTGGGTTAAATATTCCAAAATACATGCAAATGCTTGAATGAAAATAAATTTATTACACATATCTATAATGAATATATTCTTATTCAAAGCTTGTACAAACTTTTAAATGAATGAACCCAATGCCACCGGATTCACAACACATTGTACAGGCGAACAAAATGTGTTAATTAAGGCATTCTCAAATAAACTGATGGGCCCCATTTTGAATGTTTAGATTCAAGTGTCGAGAATGTTGCGTTGCTTCCGGTTTAGTCTTAGATTGGGTTGGGTTAATAAAACCTAAAATCTATTATAAAATTTCAACTTAGTGAAATATCCGAAGCTAATCACGTGATAGTAGATTTAATCCTAAGAGCAAACTCAGATTCTCAAGTATATTTGAGCCAATCAATTAACTACCCCGATGATGGCTATGTTGAATGATAATTTCAACCAGAGGGGATACTTCCATCATAATGCGATCTTAATTTCAAATCAAATTAACTCAAATTGAGTGTCAATTTAAAAAACTATTTAACTGAAATTCTATCATTAAAAGCTTAAAGCAAAACTCAATCTATCTATCTTCCATAACAGTTTGTTGGAGGTGACAAATTAAGAAAACTCTAGCTAACAAAGGAGCCAATGTCAAATCAAGTGTTCTACTATATTCACTCTCAATCAATCTTTTGCCAGTAAGGACGTGGCTCGTGTTCTCTAACTACGTGGCTTGACTATTAGGCTCCACAAATGATGTAGTTATGACCAGACTCCTCTGATCGAGTGGTTTGGCCAATTAGGCTCCACTAAATTACGGTCCCGGCTGTAGCATGTATGCTCCCTAATGGCTCTGACCTTTGAGTTGTGAATCACATGGTATACTTGATAGGGCAAAAAGCCTTCTGTCAGCTAAGGTAGACTTAAGTCTGTCTCCTTAGACAAACACTACCCCAGGTCTACAAGGATTTCTTGGACGACGTAACCCATGTGTTGCTGATAAAGATCCTTCAATCAGGTTGGGTCGACTACATCCTCTGACAAAGTAGACTAGTAACCACGACAGCTCAGGATGACGGAACCGTAGGATCTAGATCGGGCATGTCATCATTCCCCCAACCATCAGTTTTAAGCTAAAATGATAAATTTCTAAACTCCAAATTTTAAAGTCCATATGCTGCTATTATATTCTACGCATTTAGCAATCTAACGACTAGCCTTAATCAAAAATTCTCTCTCTACATTGATAGGGGTAATTAACTATAGGGGCTTGCACCTATAGGAAACCTGGAACCATATCTAAAGTCCTCACAAAATGAGAGCGAAATCTCTGGGTAGTGTCTTATATACTATTCCATCTTCCTTCTGAAAATTACATGACACTTTAAATCATATTCTCTTCATCAATTTGTCGAGAGGTCGGTGGTGAATTTTCGGAGCCCACAGATTTCTGGCGATTCCGTTGGGGAAAAGATTTTCTTTTCATCTTTGGCTAGTCATATACATGCTATAATAGTAATAAAATATTTGAAAATTTAAAACAAAAAATGGTTATTTAAATGTGTAATAAATTCAAACTACTAATGTATGAAGCTTTATGTCGAATGAATTATTTTGTAGAGTATATCTTTATTACACAATTATTTTATTCTGTAGTACCTCTGTATTTTGAAAGTATGGGGTGAAATAATAATTATTTATTACTAATCTCCATCTTTCACTTTTACAGAATGGATCTACAGAGCACTCCTTTCACTATCCAACTAAGGCGTGGTGCGAACATCTGCCTAGCCAACGCCGTCATCAACATAGGAGATATCGAGGCTACTATTCAATTTGGTAGCTTAAATTTCTATTTATCATAAACTCAAGTACCCACCCATGGTGGTACACTCGAGGCCATCTTTGGAAGGCCGTCAAGCTCATACTAGCGATAGCCAATCAGCAACCATTATTAAGGAGGTCTCCCGACAGAGAACTTCAATTTTTAAAAGGCTAGGTCAATCTGAAGCCCCCGTGATGAAAAGAGCTGTCAATGGGAAAACGGTGTATTTAATGCCTCATGGTACAACTGCTCCACTGATTGAACCTTTTGTACCTAGAAAGCATGATCATGAAGCTTCCTCATTAGGAAGCAAATTAACTAGAAGGCATAGAACAAAAAGAAATGCTGAGCTGAGGGCTCAACAGATCCCCTTCAAACGACCTAGTGAACAAGCAATACTGCCGCTAGAAGCAAGTATTCCTACACACAATAACTTTGACAATCTAAAGTGGGTAAAAAGGAATAGCTCTACTGGTAAAGTAAAGAAGTCTTTCTGGACCCAACAACATCAAGCTCCACTACCACAGATGAGACAGCCTAAAACACTATCTGCCAGAATACACAAAGTTCTCAAAGTAACCAAGGACAAAGGCTTAATGAAAAGAAGATTTTAGAGGCCCGTGGTGATTGAGAATACTGAAGCTCCACCAAGGAGGTTGTCATCTCTTGTAACTATAAAGCCAAGTATGCTTCATGGTGAGCAGGACACTTTCGATGTGTCCAAGAATTCAAAAGGTCCCAACGAAAGGGTAAACAGATATGGAGGCCAAGGCCACGTGATGAAAACCTGAAGAATGGAAGAGGTGTGACATCTGATACATATACTCAGAAATCCACCATAAAAATAACTTATTAGAAGTGGATACTTAAAAAAAGGGATATCACTGATGAAACACATGATGATCGACACCCTAGAGAATCCTCTAGGGGATCCCATTGCCGATCGGATTCACCTCACAAGAGAAGGTTGACTTTGATCGCAGTCCTTTAAAAGAAGAAGTGTTTGTTCCGCACATTAAACCAGATATTCACTGGAAACGTCGATCAGAAATTCATGTGCAAGAAGAAAATAATGAAGAGGACACTATGGAAGAAGAAGTCATCTATATGGTCAGAGATATCGATGAACTTTTCGCCGACCACCACCAAAGAACATGGATCAGGAACTAAACTCAATTCGACATTTATGAAGAAGAGTCTTCATAGAAGCAAATAGAAAATAAAGCTTCAATCTCTGCCGAAGATGAAGAAGAAGAGGATCGAAATGAGAAATAGATCATGGGTGTTGAAGTTGTTTATATGATTGAACCAGAAATGATCAGCTTTGTACATACTTTTATAATCAACGTTGTCGATCAGCCAAAGCAACAACTATCCCTACAACTGCACAAGGAGAAGAACAGTCAAGCTCTTCCCCTGAAGATGAGTAAGGAGCAGAACAACAACAAGGAATAGAGGAAGAAGAAGAGTCTGTATTGATTGATGCCGTGACGTTAGCTAGAGAGCAAAGAGAAATGCAATGTCAAATGAAAATCAAAGAAAAGGAGATTGCATAGCTTGGTACCAAGATGAATGACATGATGGTACAAATGAATATCGTGATGGAGATGTTGCAGAAGAATATCACATCAACTGTAGCACCTATTTCATCTGCAAATCAACAAGTAGCTAATAATGCAACTTCTATACTACTAATCGCTCTAGTACCTCAAGCTCCTACAATACTTGCCACATCTGAAGGGAGGAATGAAGTTAACCAACTACCTCTTCAGTCGATAATTCAAAATCTGGCTAGCACACCTGGAATAGTAACAACTGCTCTGCTAGAAATAATAATCAATGAAAAGATAAAAGCAATTATAGCTTCAGAGCAAGCTGAAAAATTGGTGAGTAAGGGTCACCCTTACCCAGCTGAATATGATCAAGTGTTATACATGAAAGGTTACTTAATGCCAAATTTTAATATTTTTAGTGGGCTTGGTAATTCAAAGCAACATCTAGCTCAATTTAAGGCTATTTGTGGTAACACAGGAGGGGATGATGCGCTACTGTTTCATCAGTTCGTCAGTAGCCTGACTTCAACTATTTTCGAGTGGTATGCAAAATTATCGAATGATTCAGTTAAAACATTTACTGAATTAGAGACAATATTTGTGAAGAGGTTCACCAGTGCAACTGAGAAAATAATAATCGCTAATATTGCCTTGCTGAAAAGAAGAAAAGATGAGTCAGTGACAAAATTTTTAAGTCGTTGGCTTAACCTAAGCATTAAATATGAGCAACAAATGGAAGAAGAACATGTGATCCAATTGCTAATGGATAATATGGATGATAAAATGTCACCATTCCTATGTATGACATCAATTACAATATTCCAGGATTTGCTCGATAGGGTGGCTAAATTCAAAAAGCTGAATCGCCCTAAGTCTAAAATCTATGCAGATAAAGCAAAGAGAAACAAACCTTCAGACTTAAGAAAAAAATGAAATTCATTCCGCTTCCAACAGCTCAAATGGTGAAAAGCGGGTGATATATAATATAGATAAAGGAAAACAACCAATGTACAATGATGATAAGGGAAAGAAGTCCGTCTATTCTAATCCACAACCAAAATTAGTATTGGGAGGCAATGATAAACCTCGGACTTTTTTTAAGTGGTGGAGAGCGTCCAAAATAAGCAACAAGATATGATAAGCGGATGCAACCATCTCTTAAAGAAAAGATGAACAAATATTATTCCTTTAGAAGGGATAGTGTGGCTAAATTATTTCAATAAGCAGTTAAAGCTGGTTTACAATTACCAAAAATTAAAAGGCCTGAAGAAGCTGATCAAGTCAATAATCTAAATTACTATCCATATCATCGGATGATCAGTCATCATATTGAAGATTGTTATGTCTTTAAGGATTAGCTAGAAAGGAAGTATCAGCGAGGTGAATTTACATTATCCGATAGTATTCTAGTCAATCCAAAAAGGGAGTCTATAAGGATGATTACGTCCTCTTCCGTATCATCCATCAAATACAAAAAGAAGGAGAAATCAGCTCAGACTAAAGAATGAGAAATAGTAGTCTCCAAAAAGACTATGAAAATATTGAAGCAGCTAAAATGTGTCTCCAATGTTAAGTGGAAATCACCACTTGAACCTATATTGGACTTAAAAAGAGATACCTAAATCAAATATTTGGGCTTCTCAACAGCATTCTGATAAGGCTACTTCATCACAGCATGAGAAGCAGTCTACTAAACGTCGGTCTCATAAATCAAAGAAGCTGGTTAAGAAAAAGAAGATCAAGAAGAGAACTACAACTCAAAAGATTATTAACAATTTAGAGGAGTATCACCAGCCAGCAAAGCAACCAATTAGGCTTGCAGACTTTATGCCTAAACTTCACATTGATGAATCAGATGAAGAAAATAATGATGAATCTTGTCCAGTAGAGCCAAGCCGAATCATTTTTGTGATATGAGATATTCTTCAACATCAGTTACTTTGAAATGACAAGGGTAGTTAGATAGACTCGACCAACCCATCAAGATTCTTGTCAGGAAAGCAAGAAAAGCCTAAAGAGTTAACATCTAAATTTTGTTTAATGACTCAACTAGACGATAATAGTTCAGATGAAGATCTATGTTTTTCCTAAGGAGAAGAGTCAGTCTCATCGATATTATCATGCATGAAATGTATGAAATTGAAAAATTAGTCTAGCCCTTTTAGCTAATCCTCCAGAATAAGAAGAGAATTTGAAAAACTACCTCTTCAGAAGAATCTGAGCAAGATAAGGTGATTTGAGTTTAGTTGAGAAGTGGTAAAGTCCTACCACCTTCATCAAAGAAGGGAAATGCAAATAAAGACAAAGGCAAACAAATTAAAGTCAACGAAGATATCATTCCTAAAAATCTTAAACTAAAGCCTAAATCAAGCGAAAAGATAGATTATAATATTATATCACATCTAAGAAAGATCTATGCACAATTAAGTGTGTACGAGGTTCTCTTAATGTTAAAAGACCTCTGAGAAACTTTGATATATGCTCTCAAAGATCTGAAAAGTTATGAAGCATATTCTGCTAAAAAAATGCATGAATGAATCATTGCAAACTCAAAATCTCTCAATAATCACATTTTCTGAAGAAGATCTTATGTTGGGGATAGCGGATCACAACTGTCCTCTATATGTTATTGCAAAGAGTGATGACATCACGATCAGCCAAATATTGATCGATCTAGGTTCTGCTATCAATCTTGTGAGTCTAAAGGTATTAAGAGGATTATCACTTGATATCTAATATCTTGGGAGAGATAAGTTGATGGTTCATCATTTCAATGAAAAAGGCAGAAAACCTTGGATTTTTTTATTCTTCCGCTCAAGTTTCAGGATTTATATACAGAAGCCAAGTTTCATGTAATCGATGTTCATACATCATTTAGAGCTTTCTTGGGCCAGCCATGGCTACATGAGTATGGCATGGTCCCATCAACTATGCATCAATGTATGAAGTACCTAAAAGATGGAGAAGAGTTCAGAATTCCTGGCAACATATAATCATTCTCCGTCCATGAAGCAAAGATCTATAAAGATGCAAAATATTTCATCCTTAAAGTGCCTAAGCCAACAGAGCCTCTTGAGGTGGTAGCATCCACTTCAGGAACTAAAAAGTAACTTCACAAAGTGAAAGAGCAGAAGTAAAGAGGAAGAAAGAAGGCAATGTCGACTCTCCCTAAAGCACTTGATTCTACACCTAAATCAAGAAAATCAATTCCTCATTTAGCACAGAAGAAGAAGAATATATTCCTGTCAAACTTAAGAGAACTTATAAGCTTTCAAGAAAGACAAAGTATGAAATAAGTGATTCTGATTCTAAATATGACTTTGAATCTGCTTATAGAAATATAGTTCAAATGATCTGTTGACCTCACTTTTGGAGTGAGCTCTTAGCCTCTTCTTTTTAGACTTAGGACTCTTCTAGACACTAAGAACTACTTAGTCATAAGACACTTCTAGAATTAGGTGAACACTTAATCTAAGCCTAGAGACTTAGAAGTGTTAATCATAAGATTAGGCTATGCCTTAGGTCTTAAGAAAATTATCTATCCCATAGCCTAAACCCAATCTAGATACACTTTCTCAAATCGAACCTAGATTCAAATCTCAAACCAAACCCCAAATTCAAATTCAAATTCCAAATCTAATTTTAAATTTGACTCAAAATGATTGAAATCCAAAATCAAATTCAAATCCTAAAACCCTTCTTAAGCCATATGAACTACATTCATAAGCTTAGCCAAAACTCCCTTTAGATCAAATCAAACTCAATGGATTTTTTTAAATCAATTATTTTTTTCATTTATATTCACAAATATAAATGAAATCCAAATTAAAATGACCAAAATTATATCGAAAATGAAATCCAAACTCAATCTAAGCCCTTTAAGCCAATTCTTTGGACTTAGCCAAATTTTATCCAAATTAAGTCAAAATTAATGGATTTTCTCTTGAATTAATCATTCATTCAATCATTTATCCAAATAAAATCTACAATCATCAAACCAAATTCAATTCAACCCAAGTCAAGCCTAACTTAGCCCTTTTGACTTAAAACTTTCAATTGAGCCAAAACCTATTGGACTCCAAATTGATTGTCGTTGAATTTATATTTCAATCCAGGGCTCATATATAAGTTCAACTGAATTTGAATCAAACTAAAACCAAACTAATTGACCCACTTAAGTCCACTTGACCCAAAGTGACCTAAAGGAAATTCAACCCAAATTGGATTGAACCAAGCTTACCAAAACCTTCCATCATAATTGTTGATCACCCTGGAATGATCAATTGCAATCAATTGGGTCAAACCAAGTCAAGTTAGTCATTTGACCAAGTCAACCCTTAGCCCAAATGAACTAAAGTTAGCCAAAACTCATCCTACGTCAAATTGATTGAAACAGTAATTTGAATCAACCCAAAATCAATATTTAAATATGACTTGACCACTAATTAAGCCAAACCAAGCCCAATTGGCCATTTGATCCAAATTGACCCAAATTGGCCTAAAGGACTAAATTCGATCAAATTATGATCTAACTCAAATTGATTGCAAACAATGGGTCAAGTTCATTCCAAATTGATTATTGAACTTGACCAAAGTCATAATTAAACCCAATTTGATCAATCAAGTCCAATTGGTCAACTTGACCCAACCTAGCCCAAATTGGCTTAAAGGGTCAATTTGGCCTAAGTCTAAATTAAATCCAAATTAATTCAAACTAAAGACCACATTCATCTTCAATTAGCCAATTGAATATGAATCAACCCATAACCCAAATCAATTTGGCCAATTTTAGTCAAATTGGTTAACTTGACTCAATATGACCCATATGACCCAAATTGAGCCAAATCCCTTGAAACCAAGTCATAACCCATTTGGGGGCTGATCAAACCTGACCCAAACCCATTTAGGATCAGCCCAAAATCAACCCAACCCAATTAAATCCCTTATGGATCCTCCCCCACATAGGATTCCACCCAACCTCATTTAATTCTCCCCCATCACATGCACTTAACTCCTCTCCAACATTTGCATTCAATTGAGCGAAACATATGGTAGCAAGAGAGGACTTTGGAGCAAAAATTCAAGTCCTAAATCAATCCATCATCCATCCCAACCACCCCAAGCAAGATGACAATCAATTTGTAGCCAAAAAATTCAAAAAAGAATGGATTTTTGGCCATTATAAAAGGAGGGGGAAATGAGGCTTCACCTCTCTTCCTTCCACCACCATTCAGCCCCCAAAAGCTCCCCAAAGCAAAAGGAACCCATCCCACCTCTTTGAGCCATTTTGAGCTCAAAATAGTTGCTTTTAGTAAAACTTGGAGAAGATGATGTTCCGAAGGGAGGCAAGGGTTAAAAATCATTCCAAATCTTAATCACATAGCTAGAAGTTCGCTCGGATCTTCACCGTCACTGGAAACCATCCCCAGCGAGATAAATTTTGCCAAACTTTAGTCGCTCTTAGGATTTCTCGCATTTTATGTTAATTTTCTTTTGATTTTAGGAATTTCTATTAGATAATCTCGTGTTTTTTACTTTAAATCATCCCAATTAAAAAATTAGAATTTTTTCAATGCAAATTGAAGCGAAAATGGGTTCATTTGGACAAGTTTTCACTTAAAAATCCCATTTTTCCCTTTAAAAAAGTCTGAAAACACTATTCATCACCGGTATGACTACACCGTCATTCGATCCCGTGGTTTACGGAATCAGATGACTCAGATGGTGTGTGGATCATGCGATCAGGGCCTTCGGATCACCTGATGCGATATGGATCGTCCGATCATGTGATTCACGCGATCGGACGACTCAGATCGCACGATCTTGGCTTATCGATCGTGCGATATGATCTGGATTGTCCGATCTAATATTGGATGGTCCAGATCAAGCTGCGGGTTGATCTCCATGGGTTGACCGGTCGTTCTCGCCCAATGGTTGACGTCAGCGCAGTGCAGATTTTTCTAAATTAAAATTTTTTAATTTAAATCACATGAAACTTCAAAAATTCATAAGAAATAAAATACTTAATCAAAACTTACAAATGAGGATTCGTTGGATTCAACTTTTCGAGAGGAATCTAACAAATCCAAAATACTCAAATTTCATTAAGTATTTTTAGCTTAATTTGAGTTTTAGTAAAAATCAAATTTCATTAATTAAACTAAAAATATATGTCAGATTAAGTTGATGTTCTCAAGGATTGAAACTAAAGTTAAAGCAAACCTACCATAAAAATTTCAAATGAAAAGGACTTTTGGATTGAGAGAAATTAAATTTTGAAGTTTAGATTGTCTATTTTAATAAAATAAATCAAATAAAAATTCAAAAATTTACAAAAATCTTCAAAAATGACTTGAATCACTTCAATTGACATCTAGGACTCTTAAAAAAAAATGTGATCTTCTGAATCTTAATGAACCCCAAACAAATACTTAAGAGTAAAGTTTAATCAATTAAGGAGTTAATTGAAACATAATCTAAAATAATTAAATATTAAATCAAAATCAAAAATAAAATAGCATTTAAGCAATCATTAATCAAATTTCAAATCAGAAAAATATCATCCTTAGAGAAAATTAAATTAAATATGATTAAACCTTAAGTTAATAAAACTTAATTAAATGATTAAATCTTAAATCAAACTTAAAATTAAACAAATCTAGGTAACTTTAACATGGATCAAACTAGTATAACTAAACCTACACTAAGCATGAATTCTTAATCATATGGAACTCCTTAATGAATACAAACAAATTGAAACTAATTAATCATTAAATAAACTAAAAATCAAATTGATTAACAAACCAATCTAACATAATCATTTGATATTAATCAAATTAAACCAAATAAAGTCAAAGTAAACTTAATTAACATATGATTAAATCACATCCATATAGAATAAGATAATTAATTAGCCATTAATACATAAACCTAACAACTAAATCAAACATGAATGAAATCTAATGAACATAATAAATGAAGAAAATTAAACCTAATTATGATTATGAATAATCAAGTTTAATTGAAATAAAAATAAATAATTAAATCACTTAATCTAATCAAATGATAATAACAATAATCCTTTAATCAAATCAAACTTTAAGTAAAACACTTAACTAAATCAAACCACTCACATGTGGGAAATTAACTACATAAATATTTGATTAATCTAATGATTTAAAAAAATTTAATTACCCTTAATCAAACTTAATTAATTAAATATTTAATTAATGCAAACTTAATGAATTAATCTATCATCTTAATGAACTAAATTAATTTTATAAATCACATTAAAATTAATTCAAATCAAACAACAACAAACAACAACAACAACAAGCCTTAATCCCACTAATTCATATGAATCCTTATTCCATTGTCTTATTATGTGTCAAATTCTCATTTAATTCAAGTATACTAAGATCATTTTTTATACATCTTAACCAAGTCTTTTTAGGTCTACCTCTACCTTTCTTAACATAAGGCAAATCTAATGCATCTACTCTTTAATCCGTCATCGGACTACCGCTTTATGTGGCCAAACCATCTAAAGCGACTCTCCTAATCTTATCTACCATTGAGCTACTCCAACTTTTCCCAACATATTTTGCATTCTATCTCTAGGGTAAAGCCACTCATCCACTGAGCATCCTCATCTAAACACTTAACTTAGTCTTATGTTTCTCTTTTATTGGCCAATATCGCACCATAAGTCATTGCGGTCTTACCACCATCTTATAAAATTTTCCTTAAGTTTAAGTGGAACTTTTCTATCACATAATAGGCGATGCATTCCTCCACTTCAACCATCCAACTTGAATTCTACTAATAACATCTCCATCTATTTCACCATCATTTTGAACAATAGAGCCTAAATATAATCGCTCACTCTTATTAATGATTTGATCACAAAAGTCACAACACTACCACTAAAACTTCTAAACTAAAATTACACTCCATATATTCAGATCTACTTAAACGAAAACTTTTAGACTAAAGTTGACCTCCATAATTCAAGTTTTTGGACTCTCTCGTCTTATCAACAAGAAGAATATCATCAACAAAAGCATACACCAAGGTACATCTTCTTGTAAATGCCTCGTAAGAACATCCATAACTAAAGTAAAAGATAAGGGCTTAATGTTGATCCTTGATGTAATCCAACCGAAATAGGAAAATATTTTGTCAATCCTCCTTGTGTTTGGACACAAGTAATGCTTCTAGTATACATATCCTTAATGACTTGAATATAACCAATATTAACTTCTTTCGTTTCTAGAACTCTCCAAAGAACATCTCTTGAGACTTTATCATAAGCTTTCTCTAAATCAATAAATATCATATGTAGATCCGTCTTATTTTCTATGCTTCTCCATCAAACCTCTTAACAAATGTATAGCATCCATAGTAGATCTACGGCATGAAACCAAACTGAGAGAAACTTAGATCATATCGTAAATGCTCAATTACTCTCTCCCATAATTTTAATGTATGGCACATTAACTTAATTCATCTATAATTTGCACACTCTTGTGCATCACCTTTATTCTTAAATATAGGAACCAACAAACTCTTTCTCTACTCATCTGGCATCTTTTCAGTCTTTAAAATAACATTAAAAAGATTTGTAAGCCAAGAAATTCCTTGATCTCCTAAACATTTCCACACTTCTATTGGAATATTATCCCTCTTGCTTCCACATTTCATTTTCTTTAAAGCTTCACTACCTTAATTAATACGATAAAAATGAAATTCTATTTTTTTGGTATTAAGGTTAAAATCAATCGTCTTTCGGATCCTTCATTGAAAGTTTATTAAAATACCTCATCCACCTATTTTCAATATCTTTTCTAAGAAAAGCACTTTATTATTTTCATCCTTAATACCCCACTTGAACTATGTCTTTACTTCTCCTATCTCTTTGGTTGGCTAACTTATACATACATCTTTCACCTTCTTTGGTATCTAATCTATTGTATAAATCACTAAAGCTAAATTTTTTGCATCATATATTACTTTCTAATCTCTGGACCATTTTATATTTTTCCCAATTCTCAAGTTTTACATCTAAATCAAGTTTTATAACAATGCTTCTTATTTCTTATCTTTTCTTTAACACTCGACTCACCACCAACTATATTCTTATTAAAGAAGCTTTTCCTTTTGATTCAAAACATCTTTAGCAACTTGCTTAATTTCACTTGATATTTTTTCCACATAGCGTTCCTTATGAACATCCCAAACTCTAATTTCTTGTAGCTTGCTCTTAAAAATATTTTTATTTGTGTTCTTTAAGTGTCCCCATCTAATTAGGACAATAATTTAATTTATTTTTCTCTTACAACCTTTCATCTTAAAATCTAAAACTAATAATGATGTTGGGTACTTAAAATTTCACTTGGAATGACCTTACAATCTTTACAATCTAAACGATCTATTTTCTTATCAAAAATAATCAATCTGTTTTACTAGATCCATTTTTATAAGTAATAATATGTTCATCTCTTTTCTTAAATAAAGTATTAGAACTACAAAATCATAAGCTAAGGCAAAATCTAATATAATCCTACCTTCTTCTTCATTAACAAATCCATAACCACCATGAATACTTTTAAAATCTTCTACCACTCTACCAACATGTCCATTTAAATCTCCCCCAATAAATACTTTTTTCTTCAGGTATCTTTTGTATTAATCCAATTCATTCCAAAATTTTTCTTTTGAGCTTACCTCCAAACCTACTTGAGGAGAATAGACACTTATAACATTGATAATCTTAGTATCAATAATAATCTTTAAAGTATAATTTATCTCCACATCTATTAATACTTATAACATTATCCTTCAAACTTTTATCTATAATCACACTACACCATTTCTAGTTCAACTTTTACCTAAATACCAAAGTTTAAAACCTAAACTTAAGCTTGGCCTTCTCACCAACCCATTTAGTTTCTTGAACACATAAAATATTTATCTTTTATGAACCATAATATCTATTAATTCCATTAATTTACGTAAGAGTACCTATATTTCAAGATCTAACCTAATTCTAGTTTCATGGACTAACTTCTTTGCCCACATCTCCATAATGTGAGAACCCTTGCTTATTTAACAGCAGATGAGATCTTTCTAGATTATTTTTGTATTCAAGCATACAACTCTAACAAGATAACACAATGATTTAAAGGATTCATGTCATGATTATTTCGACAAATTTTCTTTATGACTACCTAACAACCTCCACTTTTGCATCCGGACTTGACCCAGTATTAATTAATTTACTAGTTAATTTAATCACACCTCTTATATAAACTAATTAAGTCAATCAAATTAATCATATTAAATTTAAGCTTAATTAAATATAAAATGCAATTAAATGCTAATCAAATCCTAATTTAAACTTAAATCATTATTAATTATATCATTAACCTAAATAAATATAAAATCAAATTAAAAATTAAACAAATCTTTATTTAATTTAATAATTAATTACACCCCTCAAGTAAACTAATTAAGTTAATCAAATTAATCATATTAAACCTAAGCTTAATCAAATATAAATGCAATTAAATACCAATCAAATCCTAAATTAAACATAAATAATTAAGTTGTTAATTACATCATTAATCTAAATAAATATAAAACCAAATTAAAAATTGAAAAATCTTTATTTAATTTAATAATTAACTTAAACACACTTCTAAATTAAACTAATTACCCTTAAGCTAATCCAATTGAATAAACACTTAATTAATGCAAACCTAATGAATTAATCCATCATCTTAATGAACCAAATTAACTTTTTAAATCAAATTCAAATCAAACACTTAATTAATCTACTAATTAATTTGATCACACATCTTAAATAAGATAATTAAGTCAATCAAATTAAACTTAAACTTAATCAAACATAAATGCAATTAAATACTAATCAAAACCTAAATTAAACTTAAATTATTATGTCATTAATTACATCATTAACCTAACCAAATATGAAATCAAATTGAAAAATTAAACAAACCTTTATAATTAACATAAATACACTTCATAATTAAACTAATCACATAATCACATTGAACCTAAGCAAACCCATAAACTAATGCAGCTAATCAAATGAAATTAAGAAAGACTCTCAACAATTTAATATGTAATCAAATCAAATCTCATTCAACCTACTTAAATAAGATAAACTAATTAACTATCCAATGTATGAAATCAAAATACAAACCAAACTTTGATAAACATGACAAATGGGTGAGATTAAAAATAAAATCCTAATCACAAAGAATCAAACTCAATTAAAATCAAAATAAAATCTCAATTAATCTAATCCGGTCAAAATACAAATAAATGCACCACAATCAAATCAAATAAGCATAAAATTAAATCACATAATCACAATCAAAGAAAATAATTAAATATTAATTTAAAAGGATATTAAATTATCAAGATTTAATTAAACCAAAACATCTAATCTAAAATTAATCAATAAAAAACACATGGATTTAAACAAACTTAAACTTCATTAGATATTAAGGACATTGAATTATCAAGATTTAATTAAACCAGAACATCTAATCTAAAATTAATTAATCAAAAATACATGAATTTAAACAAACTTAAACTTTATTAGATATTAAGGATATTGAATTATCAAGATGCTATTAATCCAAAACATCTAAATCAAAATCAATTAATCAAATACTTAAACAAACTCAAATTCTAAATGCTAAATCAAATCAAATGAATTACACAAATTTAAATGGGCTAATTAAGATACTTAAGGACCTTAGTTAGACTCTTTAGGAGTTAAGATGTAGAATAATGTGAGTTCTGTCTACAAATGGAATTCATTCTACTCTTCATTCTTGAAAAATTAAACATCACTTTAACCAAATAAAAGGGAAATAAAAAAAATGAAAAGTAAATCATTTAAATTGAAATCACCCAAAGGTAAAATTTAAATAAATTCAAATTCCAAATTGAAACTTAAACTAAAGAAGCTTAGTAAAGTCTTGTCGCACAAGCCATAAGCACACACATTAGAATACTAAGTCACCACTTCTAATGCTAAGTAAGGGCGTTGTATGTATGATGTTGTGTTTTGTTTTATGATGTAATATTTTTAGACTAGATGTTAGGGTGTATATTTCGTAGACTGGATGTTAGGTCGTTATTAGCCTAATCATATTTTCTACAGGGGGTTGTGCTTAAGGGGCCGCTGTAATAAAAATATAAATGTGTTAGTTGTGTAGGTTTTTTATTTCTAAGCACAACTCATGTTAGGACAAGTGGGCTTGGTTATCCATATGTGGGGTGCTAAGTCCAAATTATTCATATAACTGTTTGGGTTATATGGTGTGTTTAGCTAACATTTGTTTTGCAGGTGTAGCTAGATTTATATTTCCTATTTTTAATATAATTTTGCATTAGGAATTATGATTAGTGTTATGGGGAATCATGATGAGCAGTGGCCAGAAGGCTTAGTCCCTGGGGTGCCATGTGACGCCTTTGAAGTAAATCAAAATCAAAAGGAACAGAAGGAAAAAATGAAGAAAAGAAGACCCCCATAACATATATTATTTTTGTAATTCAGTTGTATAAGGGTAGAACTCGGCTACCCATCTTTTTTTTTCTCTTTTCGGGTTGTACGGCGAAACCCGACTGCACTGGCCTTTTATTCTTTTACTGTAGTCTATAAGAATTATTAGATGTTGTGTTTAGATTGTGCATTAGAATATCATATTTTTCATAGTTTCTTTATGATTGATGCTTGAATGTGTGGCCTGGATGCGGTAGACTGTTAGGATAAAAATAAAGTTTTCTACCCTAATTAGCAACTCATAATTAAAATTTAAAACAACTCATAACCTCACTATAAAGCCTAGGAATTAAATCAAGATAATAAATTTTTTAGCAACCCCTTAGTTGGATGAATGAATGTATAATATCATGCATGTCATATTCTTCCACTCTTATTAAGAGGGGGCTTCCATCTGTGCTAAAGAATGAAGGCTTAACCTGTGAGAGCCTTTGATGGAAGAACACCCCTTTCTCTTTTGATTTGGCCCATAATTAAGTTCTCATGAATTTAGGCAAACAAAATTCTATATCCTGTGTTAAAAAAAAGAGTTCAAAAGAATCGAATAAATTTGATAAAATTTGCATTAGATTAAGTCATGGTTTTATACCACTCATGCTCTAGTCTCTTAGGGAGTGAGTTTAAGGACTTAGTTTTCTCTCTAAATAAATAATAGCCTAGCAATCTTGCAAACCATAAGACTTGCCTACATGGATTTAAAGTATAGGAGGAGTTAGTTGGCTACCACTCCAGGTGGTAATAAGTCCAGCAGTCGGGTGGTTTATTCTCCCTTATGGAGGTACACCATATACCCATTTTTTCCTTAGATCTAGGTTATGCTTTGGTCCTCGCCAAAGCTCCATAGATTTAGGATATGAGATTGTTATTTTCCTTTAGAGTTACAAGCATAAATCCTCACCTCTTATGCCTTTCCATAATTTTATGTTGTGGAATTATAATCCCTAGCAATCTAATAAAATGTTAACTCAAATAATTAACTCTCTTTAATTTCAAAAATATAAAGCCCAATTATAAAGTAGATCAGAATGCCCATTATGCTTCTTAGTATCATGAGCATTTCCTACTTTCTCACTTTGGATTCCCAAAATAAGTCTTCTCCTTGATCTATCCCATTTAATTTTTTTTGAATAGTCAATCATTTGATAGTCTTAACCTTGAAATCTTTGGAGACCCTAATTATCTACTTTAATCGAGAGTATTCTTAAGAAATTCTCATTCCTTAAGATGCAATTAACTATAGGGGCTTACCTCCATAGGAAACTTAACGAACCCTACTTAAAATAAACCCTACTTTACTTTTCCATATAAAGTAGGGGAAAGATCTCTGGTACATTCGAAGACCCATCATGCCTTAAGAGTCCTTATTAGGTGATTAGGTCCATTATAAAGTGGTGATTTCTATCTTTTAAGATATTACATCATTCCTTAATGTCATACTCGATCACTTCAATAAGTACCCCTTAAGATCTGCATGGTGTCCCACATCCTCAAAAATAAATGCCACATGATCGCATCAAGAAGGATAGCTCACTTGGCAGAGTCAGATGATTCACTCAAAATTATACCCATCCCTCAACAGTGCTTCAAAGAAATCACTCTACTAAAGGTCCATAGCATTGAAGAATTGATAATATTTTATGTGCTGCTGAGCGAGAGTGGCGGAACAGGAACTCTATTTTACAAATCTGAAGAGTCTCAGCCTCACAATTTTGAGTAGCCTGCTCAACATGAGAATTCTGATGAGATAGTGATAACAAGAATACCAATATACTATCCACAAAAATTACAAAGAATGATGCATAAGCTTAGAATTCATATTGGAACTACTAAGCATAAAACTCAAATCTTTAACAGGATGTGGAGCCAAAGAAATCTTCAAGTATCATGAAGAAGTGATAAGTTTATAGCTAAAGGTCTTGGTTTCATCCATAAATCTCATCAAAATAAAGCTTGTTATAATAGAATAGAAGCTGAAGTCAAAATTAATAGTGATGAAGAAGATGATCTCCACGAAATCCTTCTTACAAATGATGAAGAAGTAGAAGTTGAGCCTGCTGTTGACCTCATTTTAGGATGAGCTCTCAACACCTCCATATTAGACATATGATTCCTCTTAGACTTTAAGAGTTCTTTAGTCTTAAGACACATCTAGTGATTAGGTGGACACTCAACCTAGCCCTAGAGACTTAGAAGAGTTAGTCATAGGAATAGGTCATGCCTTAGGGGTGTTAGAAAAAATTGCCTACCCTTAGCTTGAACCATTCTTCACCTTCCTTCCTTCAAGTGAAACTCCAAATCAATCTTATTTTATTTTATCCAAACTCAAATCAAATCTATGATCAAAATCTATGATTGAAATCCATGATCAAAATCCATGAATGAAATTCCTAAATCCAAAAATTTCTTAAGTTCTTAAATTTGCCTTTAAGGACTTAACCTAAATCATGATCTAAACCAATTCAAACTCATGAGATTTTCTCACAATTCATTTATATTCTCATTTATATTCACATATATAAATTAAATATAAATATAAACCAATCAAATCTAATTCAAAATTCAAAATCAATTCATGAAATTTTCCTAAGTCCTTTAAGTTGTCCATCATGGACTTAGCCTAAATCATGATCAAAACCAAATCAAATCTTTGAGATTTTCTCATGATTTCTCATGATTCATTTATATTCTCATTTATATTCACATATATAAATAAAATATAATTTCAAATCAATCAAATCAAATCAAAAATCCAAGTTTCAAACTTCAAAAATTTCCTAAGTCCTTTAAATTCCCTTTAATGGACTTAACCTAAATCATGATCAAATCATTTCAAATCCTTGAAATTTTCTCACGATCCATTTATATTTTCATTTATATTCACATATATAAATGAAATATAAATTCAAACAATCAAATCAATTCCGAAAAATCAAACTCAAATCCACTCAAAAATCCAACCTAAGCCTTTCAAGTCAAAATCTTGAACTTAGCCAAATCAACTTCAAATCAAGCCAAACTCCTGATTTTCCTTCATGATTCAGTCAACCCTACAATCATGAATGCAAATATAAATACAAACTTCAATCACTAAATCAAAAATCAATCCAAAAATCAAACCCCAAATCCTTTCATATTCTTCCTTTGAATATGAATTTGTCAAATGAATCAAAACCCATTTGACTTCAAACTACTTGCGAATGGATTTATATTACAATCATAAGTCCATATACAAGTTCAATCAAACTCAAATCAAGCTTTGACCAAGCCATTTGACCCACTTAGGATCACTTGACCCAAAGTGACCTAAAGTATCCTTATGAGCCAAATTCTAATCCTAGCCAATTTGGATTGAATCAAACTCATCTTTGCCTCTCATCATGATCAACAATCATCATGGGATGATCAATCAATCAAATTGGGTCAAACCAAGTCAAACCTAAGGGTTGACCAAGTCAACACTTAACCAAAATGAAACCTAACATAACCAAAATCCACCATAGGCCAAATTGATTGAAACCATTGATCTAAGTTCATTCATGAACTATGTTTGAACTTGACCAAGTCAACATTTGAAACCTAGCCCAAATTTGACCCAAGTTGACCCAACTTGACCTAAAAATTCAAAATGTGTCAAAACTTGATCTAAGCCAAATTGACTCAAACCAATGGATCAAGTTCATTCCAAATAACTTATTGAACTTGACCAAAGCCTCAATTTTCCAACTAGACCCAACCTAGCCCAATTGACCTTAGACCCAACTTGACCTAAAGGGGTCATGCTGAGCCAAATTTGAACTTAGCCAAAATTGATTAGAAACAAAGATATCAATCCACTCCATATGACTAACCTAACCTAAACCTACCCATGACCTAGCCCAAATAGGTCAAATGGGTCAAATATGTCAACTTGACTCATTTGACCTAAGTGAAGTCATATGAGCCAAATTCAAAAGCAAATCAAATTGAACCAAACCAAAGCCACCAAAACATTTCAAATGGTCATATGAACTTGACCCAATCCTTAGTTTGACCCAATTTGACCAATTGGTCAACTTGACCCAAGTTGACCCATTTTGACCTGAATGGGTCAACATGAGCCAAACCTGAATTCTGAATCTCATGAAACTTGGCCAAACCTAGTTTCTCCACATACCCAACATATCCAAATTGAAAAATTAGTAAAATGACCATTCTACTCCTAAGCCATAGAACAAATTATGGACTAATCTGCGAGTAATTTGGTCATACCCTCTTCATATCAACTTGATGCCTTCCTGATAGCTCAAGTGGACCTAATAAAGAGGTGCACCCAACCCAATGAGTTTGAGTCAACCCAAATGGACCCAAGGCCAAACCTGACCCCATGGGTCAAATTAGCTCATTCCAAATCCTCCCTCCACTCAATTTGATGCACATGGGAGGTTGACAATCAACTCAAGGCCTCAAACCGACCATGTGCAAAGAGCTAACAGATCAAACAACCCCTCCAATGTGATCAATTGGATCTAAATGGCAAGGGAGGTGTCGACCGTCTGATTGCTGTAGGGGGAGATATACTCCCTCTAATTCAATTTGAAATTATAATTCCCTCATTCGATTGAAGTCTCAAGAGATCACAGAGCCATCCTAAGCTTTCTAAGGAGGATTTGAAATAGCTTCTTCTCGATTTTCTCCATTGAAAAACAAGGGAGCTCCTTTGAACTTTCAACTTTCTCCCCACTCAAAATTACTTCAATTCCTCTTGAACACTTCCTCTAAGGATCAATCCGAGTGCACTCAAGTATCCATTTGAGTTCCCACAACAAGGAGAGCCTCAATTGGATCAAAGTCGCAAGAGAGATCAAGTGGTGTTGGTCCATAGGAAGATCCTCTCTACCCCAAGGCCTGAAAATTTCAACAAGCTATCTCAATGATCTCGAAAGCATTGTGATCACCTCATGAGGTATAATTTTGACCACCTAGCATAGGATGTGTTGGTCTTTTGTGAAAGGAATTTTCAAGTCATGCAAAATCAACCATTGGATATGCTCATTAGTAGCTTTAGATGGTGTGGAAACAATTTTGTTCCAATCTGAGCTCAATCGAGCTCAGATCTCCCTTAAGATCATGGACAGCCTCCGTTAATCTTAAGGGAAGAACTGGGGAGATCCTAGCCATCCATCCGAATGTTTTGGATGGACGGCCGAGATTATTCCCACATTTTAGAATTAATAATCCTTTTATAAATTGCGGGAGGATCCCTCGTCGTCCGATCTTTGATCGAACGGTAGGGATCAAAGCGCGTCCCACCACCGCGCCGCCATTTGGATGGGACCTGGGATTCACAGGTGATGCGTAAAGAGTGACCGTCACCGACTGTCACGTGAGTGAGGGATTAGTTTAGGGATTTAATTAATGATTAATTAATCTCCTGATCTTCTAAAAATCATATATCTCTCAATAAAATTCAAAAAAATATGAAATAAAATCCTAAGGAAAGATAATTCAACCTAAAATATTTTAAAAATAATTTCAATGGATTTTAAATTATCCTTTTCTCTGATTTTGGGTTTTAATGGAAATATCATTTTGCTAATTACTTCTTAATTAGTCCTCTAATTAATCTCAAATTTCTTGGGTATGTTTTAGGAGATGACCTCTGCCTCCCATAATTTTCTTGGGATTTATTTAAAGCTTAATTAGGTGAATTGCAAATATATTTCCTAATTACTCTATTAATCTAATTAAGGATAATTAAGGTTAGATTAGTGTTTTAATCCATTATTAAGGTTAATTAAGGTTAGATCCAGTGACTAGGAGGCTTAGGGAATAATTTTGGGGTATTTCTCCTAAGCTATTACCTAAACCCTCTTTTCTTTCCTTAATCCCCTCTTAATTAAGGGTTAACTCATTAATTATCCCCTTAATTAATTTCTAAAAATTCTAAAAACTTCCAGAACTTAATTAATCTATCTTGGGTAGATGCTTAGGTGTTTAAGAGCCTAAGTTCAATTAAGGAAACTAAAACCCAATTCATATGTGTGAAGGGGTGTTTTGAATTTACTTAAGCTAACCCTCTTAGCTTAATTAACCATTAATCATGAGCCAAATTGCATTAGGCCCTTTTCTTCCTAGGTGCATTACAAATTGAAATTCCTTGTGAGATTTTATATCATCTCATTGGCTCATAATTACATGGTTAACTATGCTATGGGGGTGTAGGTAAGGGTTAATTAACTTGCTTAATTCATATCCTAACCTAATCAAAATTTAAAAATGAATCTAATCATCTAAAAATTAAACAAAAATATCAAACACATGTGAGAATGGGTTAGGAACAGCAAACTCAATTTACATTATTAAAATTAAATCAAACTTGAAACCAAACAAAAATCACATTGAATACACTTTGATTTATTTTAAGCTTTCTTATTTCATAAGATTATCTATAGGATTTAATTGAAGTGAATATGTTTACATGCTTTCATTGCTTTGATTATTTTCCCAACATGTTAAATTTGTATGTTATGTGGTTTCATGTATCTATATTTTTCAAATTCAAATTTAAAAATGAAATTATTTACTTTATGTCAAATTTGCATGTGTTGGCTAATGTAGAAATATGAGTGGCTATTATCACTACTAAATTCAAATTATTTTCAAAATATATAAATAAATTATAAAATCTGAAAGTATGTTACTTATATTTTAATTATAAGCTTGCATGTGAAGAAAATATAAGGATGTGCTTAGCATAGGTTTCCCTTCTTTTTTATGTTAGTAGAGTTTTGAATAGAAATTTGGTAAGATGTATGGTTCATTTGAAAAGAACGTAACACTTATCTAATTCGATATCCTATTCATTCCTATGCTATCACTTAAGAAGGGTTACCTATACTTGCACACATAAATTGCATAAATAAAATAAATCAACTAAAACAAACTTTTACATTCTTTCTTTTACATTCATTTCTTTGTACACATATTTGTATTTAAGGAAAGTGGTATATTAGTCTAGATAACCCTGAGGTTGCGAGGCTTTAAGTTTCCCATGTAGGTTTTATACCTTACACCTCTGGTTAATAATGGTGCTGTACTCACTTATGTCTTTCTTACTTTCATATGTGTATGTGAAAATTGGATAAGAAAGCCCCTTTTCTACTTAATGAAAATCATGCATCATAAGCATTCAAATTTTTTTAAGTAACTTGCTTAGAATGCATCATAAAGTGTGCTAAACATTCTCATTTGTATGTATAGATATGCTTAGGACTCATTCATATGCATATTATACATGTTGGGAAAGAAGTGAAGTGTGTTTTGTGAATTTAGTTCATTTTATTTAATCTTAAAATGACTTTCTTTTTGAATGGGTTTGTTTAGAGTTCATCTAAACTTAGGATTAATTAAAATATTTAATCAAAAAATTCACTAAACAAAACTAAAATATGAATCCAATTTAAAAATTTCTTAGGTTAGGAAAGGAAAGATAAGTTCTCTTCTCTTTTCCTTTCTTTATAACTTAGTAATTAATTGTAGGATTCACTTGAACCTAATCAAAATATGAAATAAAATCAACCTAAAATAATTAAACAACTTAAATGAAACCCTCCTCTAAGTTGAACATGTTTTCACACTTAGAAAATCCCAACTTAAAGTCATAGCTAAGCCTACCACACAAACCTTCAAAGCATACACATTAGCCTAAGTCACCACTTCTAGCTTTAGGTCAGGGCGGTGCATGGTTTGATGCTTGCTTTTATTTTATGATATATATTTTAGACTGGATGTTAGGGTGTATGCTTATAGAATGAATGGCAGGATGATCTTAGTCTAACCATTATTTTTTGCAGGGGATTATGCTTAAAGGGCGCTATCATAAATAAAAATATAAATGCTTTTGCTTGCAGATGCTTATACCCCAAAGCAAAATCCAGAGGCCAGGTGGACTTAGTCACCCATATATGGGGTGATAAGTCCAATATACATGCTTGGGATTTATGTGGATTATTTTAGCTAATCTATATTTTGCAGGTGTTAGCTAGATTTTCTTTTCCTTTTCATGTAAAATTTTATAATTAGGATTTTGGAATGATTATTATGGGGATTAGGATGAGCACCATGTGAGGCCTTGGAGCATCCACCTTCTAACTATCTAAAATAAAGAACCAAAGAAGAAAGAAGAGAAGAAGAATGAAGAAATGAAGCTTGAAGACCCTCATAACAATGAGTTCCTTATTTAATTGTATGTAATTCATTTGTAATCTGGGTTGTATAAGGGTAGAGCCCGGCTACCCAATTTATTTTTGGGTTTGTACGGTGGTGCCCGACCACACTTGGCCACTTACTCTTTTGCGCTTAACTTTATAAATTGATTGATGATTTGTTTAACTTGTGCATTAAGTGGCATCTTTTTCTTAGTTTCTTTCTTGCTTTATGTATGACCTAGATATAGATTAGGCTCTTAAGAAAAAAATAATTTTTTTACCCAACTTAACAACTCGAAATTAAAAATAAAGAACTCATAACCTCACCTAAAGCTTAGGTTTAAAATCAAGATAAAAGAATTAATAACCTTTTAGCTAGATGAGTATTTCTTTTATAACATCATGCATAAATGCATCTTATTTCACACTTAATTGGAGGGCTTCCAGTTTTACCAGAGAAACATGGCTTGACATGTAAGAGCCATGGTGGAAACACACCTCCTCCCTTCTCATTGATTTTGACCAATAAATTTATTTCTCATGTATTAGACATATGAATCATATTAGCCTGAGTCAAAATGATTGTCTAAAATAAAAATAAGATGAAATATGAATTGCATTAGATTTATGTCATTTGAAGCATACATTTACATGATCTAGTCTCTTTAGGGGGTGAGTTTAAGGATTTAATCTCTTTCTAAATAATAATGGCCCAACCATCTTGCATAAAGCATGTGACTTGCCTACATGAATTTAAAGTCATAGGAGGAGTTAGTTGGCGGCCACCCCTAAGCTGTTGTAAGTCCAAGCAGTTGGGTGATTTGTCCTCTCTTATGGAGACGAACCAAATACTCATTTTTGTCTTAGATTTAGGTTGTGCTTTTGTCCCTTGCCAAAGCTTCATAGATTTAGATTCTGCTTCTCCCCTTTGTGGGCCCTAAGCATAAATTCTCACCTCTTAGGTATTTCCATAATCTTCTGTTGTGGAATTATACTCCCTAGCATTCTAATGAAAAATTCAACTCAAATAAACTAAATCAATTTTAAAAATGTAAAGCCCAATCATAGGATAGTTTAAGATGCTCGCTAGGTTTTCTAGCATCATGAGCGTCTTCTACTTATCCCCATTTTTCTTCGATAATAAATCTCTCTTTGATCAATCCCATTTGATCTTCAAAAATAAACCAATCGATTGATAGTCCTTTTCTATTAAAATCTTTAGAGACAATGATCATTTACTTTAATCGAGAGTTTTCCTATGGAATCCCCATTCCTTAGGATGTAATTAACTATGGGGCTTGCCCCTGTAGGGAACTTAACGAACCTGGTTTAAAATAAACCCTACTTTAGTTTTCTATGTAAAGTAGGACAAGAATCTCTAGTACACTTCGAAGACCCAACGTCCTTAGGAGTCCTTATTTTGGTGATTAGGTCCATTGTAGGGTGGTGACTTTTATCTTTCGAGATAGTACACCTCTCCTCAATGTCGTACCCGATCACCTCAATAAGCACATATGCGGATCTGTGTGGCATCCCAAAAAGATAAATTTTTATATTCTTGCCTCTCTTTCTGACCCACAGATTTGAAAGGCGACTCTATAGAAAATTTTCACCATAGAATTTTCTAGCGACTCCATTGGGGATGGTTTCTCTCTCCATCTTTGGTAAATGATCGTTGTCTCTAAGTATTGATAGTGGGTTTGTACTTTTATATAAACCCTAGACTATCTTTGTTTCTGTTGGAGCTTAGCTTATTTCATCCTAAGTTAAGCTAGCCAACATCTTCAGGTTTTAGGACCTCACCACGTGTTGGTCCTAAAACTCCCGTTGTTCTCCAATGAGTAAAATAAAAATCTAAAGAAATAAAACATTTAAAGACTTCCTCTTTATCATCTTTATGATAAATAAAGGTTCATTCTAAAATAATAAAGACAAAATTAAATTTTCAAAATGCACGCATGAACCTTTCCATTCAATACACCCACACTTATTGAATGGAAGCTTCATTTCAAAAGCAAATTACATTCTTTTTGATTTTTATTTTCAAAATAAAATGAACAATCATCTTTCTAAAAGTCAAAATAAAAATTAAAAATAAAACTTTCAAAAAATACACATGAACCTCTCCATTCAAATTGAATGGAAGTTTCATTTTCAAACAAAATTAAATTTTCCAAAAGCACATATGAACATCTCCATTCAATATGCCCAAATTTACTGAATGAAGATTTCATTCTCAAATAAAAAAAAAATCATTTGGAAATCCCACTTAAACATATTCCATATATGATTAAGTTAGAAATCCCTCTTTCAAAAAAAGCAACAATCACACAGAAAATAAAACTTTCATATTTCAAAAATAAGATTGACTTCCATTCTTACATACCCAAATTTGTGAAATGGAAGTCTCCTTTTCAAAAAATCAAAACTTGATAATTATATTTTCAAAATTTTCAAACACATTTTAGAACTTCATTGAGCATACTCAAATTTGCTAAGTGAAGTCTCCAAATTCCAAAATCAAAAAATTTCAAAATACATTTGGAACCTCATTTAGCATACTCAAATTTGTTAAGTGAAGTTTCCAAATCCAAAATCAAAAAAATTTTCAAAACACATTTTGGAACTTCATTTAGCATACTCAAATTTGATAAGTGAAGTCTCCAAACTCAAAATCAAAAAATTTCAAACACATTTTGGAACTTCATTTAGCATACTCAAATTTGCTAAGTAAAGTCTCCAAACTCAAAACCAAAAATTTTCAAACACATTTGGAACTTCATTTAGCATACTCAAATTTGCTAATGAAGTCTCCAAATTCAAAATCAAAAAATTTTCAAACATATTTAGAACTTTATTTAGCATACTCAAATTTGCTAAGTGAAGTCTCCAAAATCTAAAACCAAAAAAAAATTTCAAACACATTTTAGAACTTCATCTAGCACACATAAATTTGCTAAGTGAAGTTTCCAAATCCAAAATCAAAATTTTCAAACATAAAATTAAAAAATTTTAAACACATTTTGGAACTTCATTTAACATACTCAAATTTGCTAAGTGAAGTCTCCAAACTCAAAATCAAAAAATTTTCAAACACATTTTGGAACTTCATTTAGCATACTCAAATTTGCTAAGTGAAGTCTCCAAATTTAAAATCCAAAAATTTTCAAGCACCTTTGGAACTTTGTTCTTTAGCATACCAAATTTACTAAAGAGAAGTTTCCATTTTCAAAAAACCAAAACACAAAAATTTTGAAACATCATTTGGAAAAAAAATTTAGCATACTCAAATTTGCTAAGTGAAATTTTCATTTCACAAAACTAAGTGGGACTTCATCTCTATCATACCATATTTCAGTTTGTCTTTTCACCTTTCAAAAAAAAAAAAAAAAACACCTAGGATTTTCTTAGTATTTTATACAGATCTTTCAATTTTATCAAAAATGAAGTTTTCATAAATCACCACTTTTTATATATTTGCTTTTAAAAAATAAATACACATTTGGTAATTAAACAAATTACTTTAAGCATTATTTTTAAAAAAAACACAAATTTCACTTATACATCTCAAATAGATTCACAAAAAAAAATTATCATAATATTTGCTAGTGATCTTCATCAATCAATAACAGATTTCTAGAAAAATTTAAATCATATTCAAATAAGCATCAATTTGGGCTTTTCATTGCTTTAAATGGCAATTCTTTCAATTTAAAAATAAAATCAAATTCAATATCAAAATTAAATACATCTTATTTATTGAGATTATCAAATTGTAAATTCATTTATAATCTTTATAAAATTGTTCATTTACAATTTGTTTTGGTATTGGTGTTTGAAATTCCTCTTTCTTTCTTTATAAATTGATTGATGGTGTTGAAAATTCATGTGGCATCCCACTTCTTTGATGAGATGTGGATTGGTCAAAAAAATCTCCCAACATCTCAAAACCATAAGCTCATCCCTCTTTAATTTTATATTTGAGATAAAAGTTCAACCCACATTTGGTGAGTATTTCTTTTATTTAAATCACATGATCTTGTTTCACTCTTGATTGAAAGATTTCACTTGGTCATGAGACTGTGAAAACACATCTCCCTCTCTATCATTGATGATAACTTTATTTCTGTGCATTAGCATATGAATCCTATTCTGTGAAAATGTTTCAGAAAATGATGATGAAATATGTTGCATTGATTTAGGTCATTCATCTTTCTTCCCCTCTTTAAGGAGTGAGTTTGTTATCTCTCTAAAAATAAATCACATCTCATAAAGAATATGACACCTACATTAAAATTGAAGATTATAACACTATTGATCCAAGCTTAATTGTTTATTCATTTCTTGTAAGCAAAAAATACATTTTTGTCTTGATTTGGTTGTGTTTTTGGTAAAAAAAGCTCCTGATTTAGGTTCAAAGGTTACTTCTTTTGTGGAGCTAGCATAAATCCTCTTCTTAAGATTTATGCTTTGTGTTGTAGAATTATAATCAAAAAGCATTTAATAAAAAATTCAAATAAACAAATTAAATCTTTCAAGAATATAAAGAAATTCATAAAATATGGTGATTTAGGGTGGCGTTATTATATTTCTTTTAAATAAATCTCTTTTTGATCAGATTTGCTTAAAATACCTCGATTGATAGTTCTTTTTTAAAATTTCCATGATCATTTATCTTAATATTTTTCAAAGAATTCTATTCATTAGGATGATTCTTATGAGCTTCTTTGGGAATTATGAACAATTTAAAATAAATTTTACTTTTCATAAATAAAGAATCTAATCATTTGAAGAAGTGTAATTTTATTTTGGTGATTAGGTCCATTTATATGGTGATTTTCTTCAAATAAATCTCTTGATATAAATAATACCTATAAAATCTAGGATGCTTCATCAGATGATTTTATAATCTTGTCTTCTTTTCTCATGATGAAGGTGACTCTATAGAAAATCACCACTGCATTTGAAGAACTTCGAAGATGGTGGAAAATCTACATGGATAAAAAAGAAATCAACCTAGGCAGGATGATCCTTCAACTTTTGTGATTCGATGAGAAAGTTGAAGAGCAAAAATTATTTACTTTGTTATTGCTTCAGACATATTCAAATATCATCTTATCCCTGTAGCAATTCATAAACTTATTAAACCAGATCTTGACTTATTAAAATAAGCTCTATGAATAGATTGGAGATTGAAGAACAAGTAATTCTCAGAAACTAAATGATCAAAGCCTTCATCAGGGAGGAGAAGTATGGTGATAACATTGTCCTAGTTTGGAAGAATGACCAAATCACGTCTGCATTAACCCGGGACCTAAATAAAGTGCAAAGATGATTTTCCAATATCAAAACTACTAGTGGATAACACTTCCAACTATGACATGTTCTCATTCATGGGGATCATCGATACAACCAATCAAAAAATGGCGAAGATGAAAGACAGACATCGTTCATAACACCTATTGACATCTATTAATACACAGTCATGCATTTTGGTTTAAAAATTGCTACATAAAAAAGCCATGATGCTATTTTTTTGAGTTGATTCACCAAAGGTGGAATGTTATGTTGATGATTTGGGGTGAAGAGCTTAAATCATGAAATTACTTGAACACTTGAGTATATTGGAGAATAAAAAATATGATCTTTAAGATGAATCCTTTAAAATGTGCATTGTATCCTCCGAAAATTTTTGGGTACATTATGTCCAGAGGAATTGATCAATCCTGCTAGATCAAGTAATTGTGGAGATGCCTCCCATAAAGAGTTTATCGACTTAATCTTTACAAGGATAGCATTCATCCATCGATTTATATCAAACCTATCGAGGGATGTCAACCATTTGCAAGTTGATGAAGGATGCTCCATTCAATGGGGGCAAGGAGTGTCGAAGCCTTCAATAGCATTAAGCAACCTATTAAATCCACCAATCCTTCTACTCTTGAAGCCCCTCATTCTATACAGGTGCATTAGAGAGTCCCTTGGGCATTATTTAACACAATGAAGATGGCAAAGAGAATGCTCTTTATTATATCAGTCAAAGATTAATAGGAGCATAAATGAGATACTCTCGATAGAAACCTTGACATTGATCTTTTGATAAAAGCTTCATCATTATATGTCATCTCACATATTCTCATCTCAGGATCGATCTGAAGTACTTGACTGAGTGTTGGCAGGTCATTTTGGCAAGATGCGGTATTATACAATTTGATATCACATATGTTCTACAGAAAGTAGCAAAGGGACTAGTCTTAGCAGATTTTCTTGTTACACACCCCATCCATACGGACTCTTCTCTTAACAACGATTTGCCTGATGAGCAAATTATACTCATTCATGAAAAAAAAATCACAAATTTGGGAAATATAGTTTGATGGAGCCTCATCGATCAAACAAGTCCAACCTTTAAATTTCCCAATGGCAAGAGTAGGAATCAACATTGTCTTCATAACACCAGAAGGAGAGATAATGAGATGATTATATGGGTTGACTGAGCCAAGAACTAATAATGAAGCTAAGTATGAAAGCTTAGAAGCTTGTATTTTCATAGGCATTCAAAACTTGCATTTTTTTTGGTGATTCTCAGCTTATTATAAATCAAGTACTTGGCATCTATAAAATCAACAAGCTTGGGTAAGCTTTCTATCACAAGAAAGTTCTCGAGCTTATGAAGCAAATACCAAATATCAAACTAATTTGAGTCTCTCAATCTGAGAATAGCAAAGCCGGTTGCTTAGCAAAATTAGCTAAAGAAATGACAAGCATGAATGGTGATTATGACATGATCGACATATTTACTCGATGAGTTCTAGAGCCACCAAAGTATTAATCTCTGTAGGTAGAGGGCTTATCAAATTTGAGCCAACGGGATGTGACTCAGGTTGCTCCTCATACTCCCCAAAATCAATAAGAAGTTATACTTAAAAGAGCAAAGAATGACATTGCTTCAGAAAGCAGTGTGAAGCCTTTATGGTAGAAGAGTCACATGATTGGAGGCAACCCTTCATCAACTACTTTAAAGAAGAAAAATTACCAAATAATAAGTCACTGGCAGCTCAAATCGAGAAGAGAATGTTGCGCTATGCGTTCTTCAACAATACTTTATATCGTAGATCCTTTGAACAAATGTGGTTATGATGTCTAAATGTAGATGAAGCTAGCAAAGTGATGGTTGAAGTTCATGAAAGACTTTATGGTGCACATCAGTCAGGTCCCAAGATGGTAGTAAAGATCAAAAGGATGGACTATTATTGATCATCTATGATGAGAGATTGTATAAAACATGCCAAGAGGTGCCATGAATGTCAAGTACATGGAAATATAATCCATCAACATCCAAATCCACTACACCTAACAATAGCATCTTAGCCGAATGATGTATTGTATTGACCAATTGATCTAATGGATTCGAACATCGCTTCATCCAGCGTGAATTTTCTCTAGTCACCAATTTAAAGAGTTCTGGCGATCAGTGATCAACTTCTTCCGCATAATATAATTATAGATTTGAAAGTGTCTTTGAATAATTTTGATAATGGCACTTTCAAAAGTGCAAAGATTTATAGATTCATCGATCAACACAAAATTGATTGGCGATACTCTTCAATATATAATCCAAGAGAAAACGGTCTCGCGGAAGCCTTCAACAAGACATTAGTCAAGCTGCTCAAGAAGATTCTTTCTAAAAATATGAGAGAATGGCATACCAAATTGATAGAGGCATTATGGGCATATTGAACCACCTACAAGACGTCGACTAAAGCCACTATTATTGAATTTGGGGCAGTTCTTCCCTCAGTTGAGTTACCACTTGAGTAAGTCCATCATCAACTAAAGATCGAAATGCTCTTCTGAGAATGGAGGAACTTAACGCGCTCGATGAAGTTAGACTGCAAGCTCATCAAAATCTAAAAGTTTATCGTGCAAAGATGTCCAACGATTTTGACCATACGTTGTTGTCTCAAACATTCCAAAAAGAAGAATTAGTCTTGGTGTTGAGAAGATCAATTATTCTTAATCAAAAATTTAGTGGCAAATTTGAGCCTAACTAGGAAGACCCTTTTGTCATTAAGAAAGTGTACCAAGGAGGGGTCATACCAACTCATTGACCTAAAGGGTGAAAGACCAATATTGCCAATTAATGGTCGATACCTGAAAAAGTATTATACATGATAAATATATTCTCGAGATATAATAGGAACCCCTCTACAAGACAGAGGACATTTTTTTTAGTATATCTATTTAGGTCGACATCGCGCTTCATACCGAGATCCCTAAATAAATATACTCACTCCAGATGAAAAAAGCTTTTCCATAAAAATTCCCCTGTTACACAGGGGGAATTTTTAGATTTATATACATAGATGAGAGTAATGTTACATGTTAAAACCCTCTTAAGAGTATATTAATCCAAATATTGATGTATTTGGGTATTTTTATCTTAAAAGTTCTTCTAAATATGCTTTAGAATCTCCTTGCAAGATAGGGGCATTTTAGTTTATGTCAAGTTTATGTGAGTTGACATCATGTTATAAAATGAGATCCTCGAATATATTCTGATTCAGATTGACATCGAGCTTTACGTCAAAATCTCTGAATATATCCATAATTATTATTGTTAAGTTGCAGATTCTTATAGGAACAAAAAAGAATTTATTTCTACGCATGAAAAGATAACCCTAAATGTCAATAATTTATCTCCCATTGCCAAATTATGGAGATCAAGTCCGAAAAACTCCTGATTTTGGAAGCTTTAATCAATCAAGTTGGAGAAATATCAACCTCTACATCCTGAAGCCTAGGACATGGATGGGTTCTAAAGGTCAAACTCAACAAGCCCATAAATAGTCGAGTTACTGACGCTCTCCTCACTCAACAAGCCACAAGAAAGGCCGCTGTGAAAGAGCCCTAGTTCGTCAGTCTGATGACAAAACCACCAACCCACTACAGCTTAAGTCGAAGACTCGAGTAGGTTTTAAAGATGAAACTCAACAAGCCCAAATGTGTTCTAGTTGTTGACGCTCGCCTCACTCAACAAGCCGTAAGAAAAGGCTACAATGAAAGAACCCTGCTCATCAGTCCAATGATGATGGTTATTCAATCTCAAACTAGATCATTAGTGATTATAAGCAACCAAGATCCAAGAGATCTTTCAACTTGATCGATAGATTAAGATAATCTGAGGAGACTCTCAATTGGGGCCTCAATCAATATATATTGCGGTGATATCTCAAGTTTATTCTCAAATGATCGATCAAGCTCAAAAGCATCAAAACCAATCTCTTCATCAAGTTTGTTAAGCGAGAAAGCGGGGCCAGGAAGCAATTTCATAGTTCATGTGATGGTGAACTAAAAGAATTTTATGATTATTCAGTCTGTTAAAGCACACATTGCTAGACTAATAACTCAACATGGACCCTATATAAGCTGAGAGGCTAGGTCATCTGTATGTACCCTTTAATGAATCAGTCAAAGCAGCAAGCACAGGATTCATGGGGTACATACACTTTCTAACAAGTCAATATAGACAAATCAGGTCAGTTCTTTATCAAAACAAATAAACCAATTCCCCCAAAAAAACTCAATCAAGCACAAAGCTAGGGTTGGAGGAAACTGAAATCTATAATGACATAAAAGAAATAGATCTCTTATCTATCTGATAAGTCGATTCTGACAAATCGGTCAATTCGTCATTTAGCATGTTCTAAATAAGGCATCATACTATTGACAAATCCTATCAAAGCTCTGTAAGCTATTGCAATCGAAGCTAAAATTATCCAAGTTACGTAATTGTAAAGGTCGGTTTTAAACAAATGACGCTCCATGGCATTTGTTGACCTCACAAATATGTCATAAGTTGAAAGCCGAGTCTAATTACGGACTCTGAAAGTGACAATGCACAAATCAGAGCTCAAAATACATTGGATGTCATCGAAAATTGTCAAAAAGACCTCCAATTGATGAATGGACTTCGCCGTCACGTTCAGAATGTTGAAATTGCTCAAAATATAAATATTGCATGTCTAAGATCAACCGTCGGTATCAATGTCGCGTCGTATATCGGGTGAGCTGATGTCAAACAATCTTCGTTCGCAAAATTGATTACACTGTTAGCTTCAAAATGCCAAAAAATTATCAAATAAGACTATCCACACTCAATTCGGATGAGTCTGTGCAAATGTCGAATCATTAGAAGTGATAGTGCGTAAATCGAGATTGAAATGCACTAGACGTCGCCAAAATCAACCAAAATGATATTCAATCGATGAACAGACTTTTCCATCGCATTGAAATATTAAATTGGTCGAAATATTATTAATTTTATGATCGGTGATCAAGCGAGTCATTAATGCACGCACTATATAGGTTAGGCTATAAATCAAAGCGACGCCCGTTCATGAAATTGATTTTGTCGTTAGCTTTGAAAGCTTCGAAATCTTTAATTACTTCGCTCAATTGACAAGTGCATGAAAATCGGCGATTGTAAATGATAGCGCATTTTGGTGAAATTGACTCAATTTAACTGACTGAGCAAAGCGGTCCGTTGTGAAAGGATTGCGTCGTTATTGTTGAAATATCGATAATCTTGAATATATATATATATATATATATATATATATATATATATATATATATATATATTAATTATCTAATTGTATCGGCATAAAGTTGACATTAAAGTTGATTAATCAACTTAAAAATCAATTTAAAAAAATCTAATCCCTAAATTCCACTCAAATAAACTCATGCTCGACAGGCCCTAATTCCTAAACCCGACCCGAGCACGTTCTCCCTTTGCGCGCACGAGAACCCAAAGGCTCGCTCGGATCCCCTTTTTCTTCACGCACGAAGCTTCTCCACGGCTCGAGCCCGCCTCCTTCATGCGATCGAACGACCTCCCTCCTTCACCCTCACAACCGTTCCCTCCAAGAGGAAACTGTTCCGCCTCTTTCCCTTCTTCTTCTTCTCAACCGCAAGGCAAAGAGGCAAAAACCGGCAAGACACGTTTCCTTTTCTCCTTCATCTAAACTGCAAGCACGCAAACCGAAGGTAACTACTTCTCCCTCCCCCATTTTCTGATTCCTTTAACCGAAACCCATTTATTCGGTCCTCTTCTCGTCGTGAAGGCGGAATCAACCTTCATTTATTGGCCTCTTCGCCGAAGGTAGGGATTGGAGTTCGACCGATTTGTAGATTGTTACAGACATCGAGCAATATGTTCACTGTAGAGTTGCGTGTCACCCGATTTTTATCAATTCTCTTGTTATGGATTTCTTCTTGGTCTCCATTTCTTTTCTTTTACTCTTTCTAACCATTTAGCTCTTTGAGTCCGTGTCTACCTCTGCCCCCCAACTCTGTGAGAAATTTGGATAAATCTTTCTGTTCGGATTGCATTCTAGCCTGATATAGTAGAAAGGCGTGCCAGTCTTGCTGTTACCCTGGATCAAAGGTTTTGTGGTTTATAAAACCATGGCGGCCATCAAACTTGAAGTGGAAAAATAGTACTATACTACCAGTATCCTTGTTGTGGGATATGCTCTATGTTTGAGCTTGCTCACTATCATTAAGAAATTTTCCATCACAAAATTTAATTATCCTGGTCTTTTAACGGCATTGCAATACTTGACTTCTGTTGCTGGTGTATGGATCCTTGGAAAATTGGGATTTCTCGAGCATGATCCTTTCAACTTGGAAATTACCAAGAAGTTCTTCCCTGTTCGCACTACTGATTCCTTCAGCTGCTTCCCTTCCAATGTCAATGATACAGTGAAATAGTTGTGGATATGTAGGAATGTGTGGAATGTGTATATATATGTGCTTGTGCTTCTATTTGCAAGTTTCAAGACCCTACATGGCGTGGCGGTGTGAAGATAAATTCTGATTAATGAGCTATTCAACTCAAATAGCAGGCATCTAAACAAATTATTAGATGTCATTTCCATTAAAATCTTGACAAAATTTTGTCACTTTATTTTTCTAATCCATGTTTGAACACTAATGGGGTTTGAGACGTTGATGTATAGAGGCGTGTGAGGTGTGAAGAAGACGTGGTGTCATCACCATTACTTCAATAAAGAGAAAGCCAGCACTCACGTCTGCGTATCGGGGATGGCAGGAGGAGGAATTTTAAATGAACAAATTGATTGAATTATTTAAAATTGATTATTTCAATGCTCAATTACACAATAAAATGAGATCAAATACACATAAATTTATGAAAATTGAATACTAATGAGTGACTTAAATGACATGCATTCTATGTCAATTAAATTAAAAAAAAGCATGAAGTTTGAACACCAAAATAAATAATAGAGAGCGGATGTCTTAATTATTAGTAAGAATATGAGCTTATAATTTGCAATAAGCATAAATAAAATTTCTTACCAATCATTTGAATTGCACTATCTATCCCATCAAATGAGTTGAAAAGTCAAATATAGATTTGAATCAAATTTAGAACGATTATAAAAATGTGCTGATAAATATAAGTGAGGGCTTTCTCAATGCACATTCAACAATACTATACTATGCATTGAAAACATAAAGAAAATTGAATTCATGCAAATTCTTGCAAGAAAAATTTTTGAACTTGCAAGAAGTTATATGAGAGAATTCAAAGTAAGGAGAAAGATTTTTCCTCTATTCATGGAATGAAACTAATTCTTGCATGGCTCAACCACATTCAATTACAAATCATAAAATGAAGAAATTTTATTAATATGAAGCTATGAGATAAGAGATTTTGTTAAATATTAAAGTAGAAAAAATGAAAAATTTCTAATTATCAAACTTTGGAAACATTGAAATCCATATTAAACAAGAAAATAAATGTATGCCTATGAAATGGGAACGAGATCTAAGTTGAGTTTAATTCAATTCAAGAAGGCTCGACCTTGAATATGGATAGTTGTTAAAATGGAACCCATTATTGATTATCTTATCGCAAAGCAAAATACGAAATGCTTATTCCAAATTGACTCCATAAAGGTAGAATGAATAACGAATTCTTATGAATATTGAAAATTTGGAATAAAAGATCTTTAATCCGAATCTACTAATGCAATTAATAGATGCTTGCTCTTAAGAAAAAAGTTGATAATGAGGACAGCGATTCAGTGATTGTTGTATATAAACATCTCATGAAAATTTGAAGAGTATCATGAGGTTATTTTTGTGAGATTCATTTCCTTTAATATAATTGATTAAAAATGAAATGAAGATTGAATGGCAAGTTGTAGAAAATGTGAAGAGTCCTTGAATGATAAAATTATAGAGGTTTGAAGCTTTCTTTTGGGTGAACTTCGTACATATAAACTTGTATTAATACAACTGCATGAAGTATGTCATCGCACATATCTTATAGCAGTCACTCTTTTGGCCAAATATTCCAAAATACATGCAAATGTTTGAATGAAAATAAATTCATTACACATATCTAGAATGAATATATTATTATTCAAAGCTTGTACAAACTTTTAAATGAATGAACCAGCATAGATTAAACATCGTGAACATAAGATATTAATTAAGGCATTCTCAAATAAACCTGCATGGGCCTCGACACTATGTTGAATGTTTAGATTAATGAGGATCTTGCGTGATTCTTCCGTTAGTCTTAGGGTAGATTAGGGTTAACAAAACCTAAAAAATATTATAAGAATTTCAACTTAGTGAAATATCGGCTAATTACGTCATGTGATGGGTAATCTGTTAAGATCCTAGAGTTGTGAGGATATAAAGTTCTCAAGTATATTCGAGTCAATCAATTAACTACCCCGATGATGGCTGTGTTGAATGGTGATTTCAACAGGAGGGGATACTTCCATCAAAATGCGATCCTAATTTCAAATCAAATTAACTCAAATTGAGTGTCAATCTAAAAAACTATTTAAATGAAATTCTATCATTAAAAGCTTAAAGTAAAACTCAATCTATCCACCTTTCGTAAATGTTTGTTGGAGGTGACAAATTAAGAAAACTCAGCTCAGTGAGTCGATGTCAAATCAAGTATTCTATGTTCACTCTCAATCAATCTCTTGCCGAAAGGCGTGGCTCGTGTCCTCTAAGCTGGCGTGGCTTGGCGGTAGATCGAAGATCTGATTCTGAGTCTTCGTCGTGGTTTGGCGGTTCACTAAATTACGATCCGTTGTGCTTTATATGCTCCCATGCCTTTGAGTTGTGAATTATAGGGTATACTGATATGGCAAAACTCTCGACTAAGGTAGACTTAAGATTGTCTTTTAGAAAACACCAATTCTGATTTGCGACGTGTAATATGTTCTTGATAAGGATTCTTCATTCGGGTTGAGTAGTATCTCCTCACATTAGTAGACTATGAACGATATCGGGATGGCGAATCATGGGATCTAGATCGGGCACGTTATCATTCCCCCAACCATCCGTTTTAAGCTAAAATGATGAATTTCTAAACTCCAAATTTTAAACTCCACATGTTGCTACTATATGTTATGCCTTTAGCGATCTAATGACTAGCCTTAATCGAAAGTTCTCTCTTTGCATTGAGAGGGGTAATTAACTATAGGGGCTTGCGCCTATAGGAAACCTGAAATCAGATCTAAAGTCCTCACAAAATGAGGGCGAAATCTCTGGTAGTGTCTTATCTGCTATTCCATCTGCCTTTTGAAAATTACACGGACACTTCAAATCATACTCTCTTCATCAATTTATCGAGAGGTCGGTGATCAATTTTCGGAGCCCACAAAGGTGTTGGATATTGCTAAATGTTAATGATACATCATAATATTTGTTAAGAAGATACTCATAGGTGTCATTAAAAGTTACACTCGATAATAGTAATAATGCTTAACACTATTGCTTGTTAACTATATTTAATGATGATGTTCGCTAGTGATAGTTGGGCGTGTGAATCTTTTGAAAGAACTATTTGTTGTAACGTGTATTATAATTCGATGATATCTATATACAGATTTGATATGAGCTATATTAATGTCTCTTCAAGTCTTTTATATAAAAAATATAATAATCAAATCTAATTAACATTAAATAAAATGATCTTATCTATCTTTAATATGAAGTAAAATAAATCATTACTATTTAGATAATAAGGTCAACATAAAGAGTGGCCAAAACAAATTTCACGAACCCCTTCTCATATTTCAATAATGAGTTGACCTCCTTTTAAAAAAGCTCATGAAAGGAAAAAAATTAAAAGTCAACTAATTTTGGGGAAAGAAAAATAATAATAAAGCCTCTCATATATTATTTGTAAGAGATCTTTAATCAATTATTTGGAAGGAAGGAACCGATAATTCAGGGTGGAAGTTTGATCAATATGAACTTTAAAATCTTTAAATTTTTTTAATTAAGGTGATTTTAAAACATTAAAAATCAATTAAATCTATTTAATTTAACAGATATATATATATATATATTCTTAACGAGAAGGCAGTTATAATTAAAAATTTTGATTTGCCTAATTTTTTTAGTTGAAAAGGAAGAATTTTATTATACAAAAAATAACTATTATCATAATTACAAGGTATGTACATTTTATTTATTTTGGAAAATCTTAAGAAATATATTCTGTATTTCAATGATAAATTTATCATATTTATGAGCATTAATTGTTTTATCACAGATAATAATGAGATATTCTAAGGCAAGTTTGTTCGGCGATTGAACGGCTCTGATTTCTCTCTGCCATTCAAAAACAAATAAATTTGAACAAGTTGAGATTATCCCTTTTATTATTAGCATCAAAGACTTGAAAAATAATAATAATTAGAATTTTATTTTCAAAAAAACGAAAAATATAAGAGAAAACATAACAGGGCTAGATAATAAAATATTTAAATAAAATTTCATTTTAAAAAACTTAATTACAATCTTTTCAATCTATTTTATATATTTTTATAATATTGTATAATAATTTTATAAAGAATTTCTTTACATATTTCTTTCTCAATTTAAGTTATTACATATTTCATTTAAAATATAATTGTACCGATTTATAGTTATTATTGTTTGTAGTCTGAAATGACCATCTAATGCAAATTTAATTTTTTTTGTGCTATAATTATAAATATTTACAGCAGTATTCATGATGTATGTTTTATATTATTAAACTATTTTTTAAAATTCTTTTCAGATATAATAGAATTATTTTTTCGCTCTCATCCCCCTTTTTTTCCTTTGTGAAGAAGCTATTATTGAATAAGACATTTTCAACTTAAAATAATTTACTTAATTGAATTAGAAATATATATATATATATATATATATATTTGTTTATATTAAAATGTGTCATACTAAAATGAAGAAATGTCTAAATTTTAATATATGAACAGAGGACGCTTATAGTTGAGGGAGGAAATTGAATTTTATAATTCCGAGGTGAGTAAATTAATCATTTGTTCACTTTAAAATTATTTTTTAGCTTTTTCTTCACTTATATATATATACAAATATTAAGATAATTTAATTAAATTATGTAATTTTTATGTATATATATATATATATATATATATATATATATATATATATATATATATATATATATATAGATATATATAGCATCAAAATTATAATATTTATATAAATAATAGATTTTCTTTAGAGTTAAACATAATTACATAATTTTCTAAAGTTATATATAAATTTTTATGTATAGAAAAATATCATATATGTAAATATTAACTTTTAGATGTTAATGTATAAATGCTTAAGAATTATATGGCATGCATGGTATTTTTTTAATGAATTTATATTATTAATATATATATATATATATATATATATATATATATATATATATATATATATATATATATATATATATATATATATATATATATATATATTCATATTTAGCTATTTATTTCATTACTTCATTCATTACAAGGAAAAGCGTACGTGATTTCCAAGAGAAAATATTATGTTCGGAGTCCTCACGTAGCTTTTATGGACTCAATCCCGGCGATCGTGTCCAATGGTTTTCGTTATAGCATGTAGGCGATACCGTTTATTCTTGACGGCCGACCTCGTTCAAACATCGAGAGAAGAAGCATCGTTGGAATGGTGGAGGAATTTAAAAGAAATATATATCTAGATTTAGGATTTAGGGGTGTATTTTTTCTTACCTCGGAGAAAGAGATTTTCTCACTGAAAAGAACCATGAAGAGCGAAGGCCTTGAGGAAATAGTTGAGGATGTATTAAATAAAAATTCATCGTAATTTTCTCAAGTTATCATTATAATTTTACGGTTTATTAGTGTTATTCCTTGAAATTTTTTTATTTAGTGTATATTTCCTACACTGTTTGAAGTTCTTTGCAAGATGACTTTGCTTATTTTGAGGGATTTTTGCATCTGTACTCTCTGTACTCTCATGAGAGTAGAGATGATTTTCTGAATATTTTTGTAGTTTATTTTTCCTGGATGGAGAGAATATTGTCATTACATTCCATTAAAAGTAATTTTGTGGTTGTTTGCTTAATCTTTATGGTAGATTTCTATATGTACTCTCTTGAGAGTATAGAGCATTTTGGATAATTTTTTTCACTTTGTGTGGCATGTTTGGAGGAAATATGTTTATTACAATCTATCACGAAAAATTTGGAGGTTGTTTGATGGTTTTTTTAGTGTTATTTTGCATCTGTACCCTCTGTACTCTCTTGAGAGTACATATAATTTTGTGGATATTATTTTCAATTTTTTTGGCCTGGTTGTTTAGATTATGTTCATTACATTATATTGGAAGCAATTTGGTGGGATGTTTGGATGGTTTCTGGGAGATTTTTGCATCTGTACTCTGCACTCTCGAGAATGATCATTTAGTTATTTTTTTACTTTACGTGGCTGTTTGGAGGGAATATGTTCATTCTATGAGGAACAATTTGGAGGCTGTTTGGTTATTTTTTTAGTGTTATTTTGCATCTGTAGAGTATGGACAATTTTTGGTCATTTTCTCCAGTTTCTTCAAACTGGTTGTTGTGATTATTTTCATTACATCTGTACTCTATATTCTCTCTGTACTCTCTGTACTCTCCCAGAAGAGCATTTTATTTTTGTCTGTTTCTTTGCTTTGTTTGGAGGAAATATGTTCATTAGGCACAATTTGGAGGTTTGTTTGGTTGATTTGTTAGTATTTTCTTTGTACTCTCAGTACTCTGAGAAATTATGATTTGGTCATGTTGTCCAGTTTCTTTGGCTTGTTGAGAGCACATTCGTTGGAAGTAATTTGGCATTTGTTTGGATGGTTTCTAGGGGATTTTGCATCTACTCTGTACATTCCGTTGCGACTCTTTAAGTAATGAAGTCATTGACATTTTTCTGAGGCTTCATCTACATCAATTCATTAAACTCCACAATTGAAGACTCAATAGCCATGACCTCAATCCTGTCTTGTTGGGACATAGAGAAGCAAGCTTTCTTTCTGGGTGGGCAGTGCATTCCTTTCACCCTCGATGAAGTTGTAGTAATTGTAGAGATAGCAAACAGAGGGGAGATGGTCTTATGGAATAGAGGTAATGTGCTATCTGTGAGGTCAGCACTTTCAGTGAGGAAGCCCTTAAAGAGCATCTTGAAGGTAAAAAAATACAAAGCAAAAGAAGCCTTACAGAAAGCAAAAAAAGCCTTAAATAACATCACCACCGATGAAGTTGCAGTGATAATAGGAATGCCAAACAGAGGGGAGGTCTTATGGCATAGAGGGAATGTGCTATCTGTGAGGTTAGCACTTCCAGTGAGGAAGCCCTTAAAGAGCATATTGAAGGTAAAAAATACAAAGCAAAAGAAGCCTTATTGAGCAAGAAGACTGCCCCCTCTGTACTCTCTGTACTCTCTGTACTCTCTGTACTCATGGGTAACTTGATATAATATTGTTTATGTTTCTATGATGATTTCTTTACTTGTTTGGAGTCTGTTTGATTGGTTTTTTAGTGTTATTTTTGCATCTGTACTCTCTTGAGAGTACAGATGATTTTGTGAATATTTTTTTCAGTTTCTTTAGCCTGGTTGTTCTGATTATATTCATTATATTATATTGGAAGCAATTTGGTGGGATATTTGGATGATTTTTGCATCTGTACTCACTATATTTAGCTCATTTTTTCCCTTTCTTTGGCCTGTTTGTAGGGAATATGTTTATTTGTGGAGCTATTTTATATGTCACATTTATGTGGAGCTGTCATGGTAGGTGAATGCGGTCAATGAGCAGTGCGATGACGAAGTCGTGATGTCTAATGAACCAAATTTAGAGAAACTCCTTGGCACCACTTAGAATGAAACGGGCGTTATTTGTCTTGTACTACATCAAAGCAGCTTCAGTGTGAACCATACTAGTTATTGGCCAAACTCCAAGAAATTGAAATCAAAAGATTTTTTATGTGCAAAAGCAGGTCGGAAGAAATCTGCTAGTCCAAATGGCTTAGCAAAATTCCAGAAAACTGATACAAGGATGGCTTGTCCGGCCATGATTAGATTCTCTGTTGACTTGGACGGGAACTGGATGGTTAAAAAATATATAGAAAGTCATAATCATTCGTTGGCAAAGCCTGCTGACCTACATCTTCTCAGATCACACAGATGCATTAGCGATGAAAAATTTTGTATTATGAAGTGGCTAATTTTATTATTTATATTTTTTATTTCACTATCTTTTAATTCAATTAAAAAAAGTATAATTTAATTAATTTTAAAAGATAAATATAACTAAAATATTAGATAAATAATATAGTTATAATATTCATATGATTCATATTGAATATTTTATTTATGTTAAGAGATAAACATGATAGATGAAAATAATCATATGAATGATAAAATTAGTCTCATCTTAGCATAATATGTATCAAGTTTTTTTCTCATTTTGGAGGTTACTCTCTCTAAACTATGATAAAAAAAAATATTTTAAGATAGGACAAATCTCAAAACTATTGATTTTATTTTAAAAAATATAATACATCAATTCTTAATAAACTTTTATAGTATTCTCATATCAAAATAATTGAATTTTGGTCAGAATATTGTCATCTAAATTTTTTATTAAAAGTGTTGATTAAATGGGACATATTTATCATTTTGAGTTACTTTCCATGCTATGTATATATATATATATATATATATATATATATATATATATATATATATATATATATATATATATATATATATATATATATATATATATATATATATATATATATATATAAAAATCATATAGATTACCACCAACCAAACTCAAGATAATATAAATTTTAGCTTCACCTTTTCATTTGATCTGAATTTAAAATATGATATAAATTTAGAGAGCACAGAGAACATAGAGAGTACATAGAGTATAAACATGTAAAATTGCTCAGAAAACTCATAAAAAGGCAACCCAGGAGCATCCAACTTGCTTTAAGGTTATAGTGAACAATTCTTCTTTGCCCTACAAAGCGAAAGTGGAAATGGAAAAAAAAACAGAGAGTACAGAGAGTATAGAGAGCACAGATAGCATAAACAGCATAGAGAGTACAGACGAATAATAAAAGATCCAAACTGCTGCATATATAATATTGAAAAAAAAAATTTCCTACTTATCAACCAACTTGCTGCAGGTGTTCTACTTGATAATATAATGAAATACCTGTACAATTATTTTTCTACTTATCAAACTTTAAATGTAGTTCTAGCTTGGCTTTTTCATTCCCAAACAAAAGATAGTGTAACGCCTCTAAAGCAATTCATCTTCTAGGGTCAATCTTGGTGGTCAAAGTATGGGGATTTCCTCGCCTCCATGTACTTGCAATAACATCATTATCTTGACCCACTCACCATTTCGATTGATCATTTTGTGGGATCGCTCACAAAATATTGGTCAGCATCTTCAACAAGTAATTTGATCTGAATAGCAAGAAGTATAGTCAATAAGGGGGGTAAAAAAATCAGTTTACGGAAACCAAATTGAAAATAACTCTTACAATCTCTAAAATAATGACCTTATGGGTTGGTTTTGGTAATGAGTCATAAAAATATCAGGCCCCTAGCTTAATATGTCCAACCAGGAGTGTCCAGTGCTGATTATCTATAATTAGAAGTAAGAGTAGCTCAGCTCTTAACACACTGTCTGCAGTGACATATTGGATGAACATTTTGCTTTCCTTGTGTAGACCATATTTTGCATAGCTCTGTAAGAAAAGAAGAGAACGTTTATAAATTGTAGTTTCCATCTATACAAATAATGATTGAATTATAATACCCTGCATATTTGTTGGGTAACTTACCCAGTGCAAGCATAAGATGTACAAATAGGGGACATATAGCCCCGGACATAGCGAGTACTCCTCGGCCAATAAGAATGCGAAGGCATCAAAGTGTGCATCTGAGAGATATTGATCTGTCAGCAACTCATCGATCTTCCCTCATACAATAATGATATTCCCAGCCGTGAATATTGTATCACCCCTGCAAGTGATAAATATTTTAAAGTGATCTTAATTAAACAAATAGGTTATTTTATGTATGAAGGAGCTGATTGAAGATTGACTTACTTGTCCTCGAATCGGGAGCATGACGTGTCAATAAGATGGAGCATCGGCTTAGGCAAAATAGCTCTGGATGAGAACTCAATAAAATGATGTGCCTCTGCTGGCTGCAATGAAATTACTAAAGATGAAAGTTAGTGATTAAGAGCAAGATTCACTATAAATTAAGGATCGATCTACTGAGATGATTCATACCTTCGACTAATGCTCCTCCACCACAACGATAGCAGTCTGTGGGTAATCGACCTTTACTAGCTCATCTTTACGAACCTATAAAAAAATTTAGTGAAATCTATTTCTATTATCTCAAATTTAAAAGAAAGTAACTTAATACACCGGCTTCTCATCTTGAGTGGAGGTGCCACATCACTTATTCTTGCTCGTGACTTCAAGTGTGTGTGAAGGGGAACCAATGCCTTTCCTCTTTCTTATCTATCAAGCTTTCACACCACGCTCAATGCTGTCGATTAAAGATTTCGGAGCATCTTCATGTGCATTAGAGGCCTCCACAATAGCTTCCCCTATGGTAGACTCAACAGGGGCTTCCCTAGTGAAGGCTACCTTAGGGGCTTCCCAAGTGGAAGTATCCATAGGGACAACAGCTTCCCAAGTGGTAGTATCCACAGGGGCAGCAGTTGTAGTTGCCTCCACAGGGATGGTGGGACTCACGAAGAACCTCCTCAATATAACCCGCAAAATCAATCCCATCCATTATCTCCATTGTTGCTTGAAAAGAAGATACTATATCTTTCAAGTCCATAAAACCTGCAAGTATGCACTCCACCGCAAAGCCTTACGTGGGGTAGTAGCGAGGGGCTATACAGATGGGGAGAGAATATCGAGGAGAGATATGGAGATTCAATGGGAACTCTGGACTTAGAATGAATCGATATCGCTCAACATGTATTGCATGTTGGGGAAAATGATTCGCTAGGTCTCCTCTGATATGTCTCTAATGAAAGCACTGTGTTAAACCGATAAGAAAATGTGATGACTACAACATAAATAAATACATAATTATAAGAACTAAGTGATATTATTATATACCCGGTGTCCTCCTTAAAGAAGGCTTCATCCGGAAACTTTATTTTGGACATCGCGATAATCGTGGTTTTGCAAATGGAGATGGCCTCATGATGCTTTATCGTGCATCTACAATTTAATATTTATGTAAGTTAACTTCAATGCATCAAATAATAAATAACAAGATATAAAATATACCATAAGAAGAGTGACAAATCCACTCATGTCGTGTCCTCCGGGTATGAATCTTTAATGTAATACCATCAAATTGAAACTAGGAAAGCATGGCCTCTCGGTTATATTCAAATTTATCTATGTCGACGTAGGCAATCAATTTTGATGCCACCCTATAGTTGTGATATACAAAAAAAGATTTGACAGTAGAAAATATGTATAATCAGACAAGCACGTGCAACGCTAACGTTTCAAGCATAGTCTTATAGTCCACTGAACTGAACTGCGACAGTGGAGATTTCTGCCATAAGACATTCACCCCTATGTTTGGCATCCCTACAATTATTGCAACTTCATCGGGGGTGAAAGGAATGCCCACCTAGAAAGAAAGCTTGCTTCTCTATCTCCGACAGATTGAGGTAATTGAGTCTTGTGAATTCTGTGTAGTCTAATGAATTAATGCAGATGAAGCCTCTTTAAAATGTCAATGACTTCATCACTAAATCGTGCTGCAATATTACCGAACATCGTTCTAATGGTGGTAGGCCTACATCTCGAAGTTATCCTTTTCCCAGACGTTGTAAACTTTAAAATGAAAAGTCAGTTAATGAAAGTAATCTGAACAACCAGGCCAAAAAAATTGAAAAAAATTTCTACAAAATTATCTGTACTCTCAAGAGAGTACAGAGAGTACAAATACAAAATAATACTACTAAACCAACCAAACACCACCAAGTTACTTCCACTGGAATATAATGAATATAATCTGAACAACCAAGCCAAAGAAACTCAAAAAAAATATCCATAAAATCATCTATACTCTTTTGAGAGTACAGAGAGTACAAATGTAAAAATCTCCCAGAAATCATCCAAACATCCGACCAAATTGCTTTTAATGTAATGTAATGAACATAATCTGAACAACTAGGCCAAAAAAATTAAAAAAAAATATCAAATCAGATTCTCAAGAGAGAGAGAGTGATGCAAAATAACACTACTAAACTAACCAAACAGCCACCAAATTGCTTCCACTGGAATGTGATGAACATAATCTAAACAACCAAGGCAAAAAAATTGGAAAAAATATCCATTAAAATTATTCACTCTCTTGAGAGTACTGAGACAGCAAAAAAAAATCCCAAATCATCCAAACATCCCACCAAATTGCTTCCAATATAATGTAATGAACACAATCTGAACAACCAAGCCAAAGAAACTGGAAAAATTATCCATAAATTTATCTGTACTCTCAAGAGAGTACAGATGCAAAATAACACTACTAAACTAACCAAACAATCACCAAATTACTTCCACTGGAATGTAATGAACATAATCTGAACAACCAGGCCAAAGAAACAGGAAAAAATATCCACAAAATTATCTGTACTCTCAAGAGAGTACAGAGAGTACAGATGCAAAATAATACTACTAAACCATCCAAACATCCCACCAAATTACTTCCAATATAATGTAATGAACATAATCTGAACAACCAAGCTAAAGAAACTGAAAAAAATATCCACAAAATCACTCTCAAGAGAGAGTATAAAATGATGCAAAATAACACTACTAAACCAACCAAAGAGCCACCAAATTGCTTCCACTGGAATGTAATGAACATAATCTGAACAACCAGGCCAAAGAAACTGGAAAAAATATCCATTATTATCTCTCTTGAGAGAGAATACAAAAATCTCCTAGAAACCATCCAAGCATCCCACCAAATTGCTTCCAATGTAATGTAATGAACATAATCTGAACAACCAGGCCAAAGAAACTGAAAAAATGTCTACAAAATTATATGTACTCTCAAGAGAGTACAGAGAGTACAGATGCAAAATAATACTACTAAACCAACCAAATAGCCACCAAATTACTTCCACTGGAATATAATGAACATAATCTGAACAACCAGACCAAAAAAACTGGAAAAAATATCCAAAAAATTATCTGTACTCTCAAGAGAGTACAGAGAGTACATATGCAAAATAACACTAAAAAATCAACCAAATAGCCTCCAAATTATTCCTGATGGATTGTAATGAACATATTTCCCCCAAACAGGCCAAAGAAATAAGAAAAAAATGACCAAAATGCTCTGTACTCTCAAGAGAGTACAGAGAGTACATATACAAAATAACACTACTAAACCAACCAAACCACCACCACTTCCACTAATGTAATGAACATAATCAACAACAAAAGAAACTGGATAAAATATCCATAAATCATATGTCTCAAGAGAAACAGAGAATGCAAAATAATACTAAAACTAACCAAACAGCCCTCCAAATTGTTCCCGATGGATTGCAATGAACAAATTTTCTCCAACAAAGCCAAAAGAAATAGGAAAGAAATGATCAAATGCTACTCTCATGAGAAGAGAGTCCAGATGCAAAAATCAGGCCACAAAATTTTAATTCCATCGACTGAACATACTATCATCCCTAATCAGGCCACAGAATTTATCTTGAAACATGACCAAACATCTTACCATGTGATATACTAAACATTTCACAAGGCTAATTAGTTCAAAAATTTGAAAATAATACCATCTTGACAGTACAGAGAGTACACATGAAAAATATCTCCAAAAATTACTAAAATACATATTGTTCATTTAAAGAACTCAAATGTTCTAAAATATTCACATACTAGAGGGTGAGAAGAATAGAGAAAATCCTAAATTCATTAAAGTTTGAAAACACAGGTTTAAATACCTCATGTAGTTGCCTACAATACCTCAATGGAAGTTATTGACTGCTCAAACCATCGGCGACGATCGGACGTTGGCGATCGAGAGAGGGAGTGAAAGAGAAAGCCCTAAACTGCCATAAGGAATGTCGAACGCCGCCTCATTTTTCTTCTCCTTGTTTGAATGAGGTGGGCCGTCGGATAAACGTGTGGTCGCCATCCGTCATAGCGGTGTTAAGCTAAAAGCGGAAAAAACCACTGACACGCCGAGATTGAGTCCGCAAAGCTACGCGGACTCGATGTAATATTTTCTCGATTTCCAAGCTCTCCTCACCGCCGCACCCCCGATCGCTGCGTCCCCTCCGGCTCTCCGCCACCACCCACCACGGCCTCCAACAAATCACTCATCCTATTAAGTCATAGCCTTATCTTTGCTGCACCAAACGAAGAAGAAGAAGAAGAAGAACGTGGAGGAGAAAACAAGAACCTGATTACAATTTGGTTTTTGTCCAATTGAATACATGAATATGTTTGAGCCATACTTATATAGATGAGGGAGGTGATGTGGAAAAGAAAAATAAATAAAATGAAATAAAAAATAAAACAAAAATACACTGATGATCCTCCCAACCTATGAAAAAAAATAAGTAATAAATTTAATACATTCGCCACCACTTCCGCCGCCGCCTCCTCCTCAACCTCCAGTCCATCCTCCACCTCTCCCACCGCTCCGGCATCCAAACTACCCTCCTCACCCCAAAATGCTCCACCCCTCTCTGTGACATCCACCGCTCCCTCTCCATGTTATCCTCGCCGTCTGCACTCCCGACCAGCTAGACTCTGATCTTGCAGACCGCTTTATAATGTGATAGCGGTGGAGAGTTTGATGCTGAAGGAATACGGAAAGGACGATCATGTTAATTCGAGTGGCCCTCCATGATGAACTGAATGAATCTAGGTCCTCTAAAAGTGAAAGATATTATAGGTGGACCTCAGAACTTGATATATGCGGCAGTATAAAACACCAAATAAGAAATAGAATATAAGCACGCAGGTGCCTGAAATATTCCTCAGTGCTCAAATGCGTATGACTCTCTGTAAAAAGCCCACCTAAGTCACCTCAATGGCATGCATGCGGCTGTCGACTCATCGAAGGTTGATCGATGTGTGACTAAATGGTACACCACATCTAGTATAGGGTGTCATCCCAACAACTCGTCGCAGCAGTCGGGCTAGCTAGCCCATCTCTTCCCATCACCGATCACAATTGGGCCAATAATAGGTGGTCTATCAACACGTAATCCTAGGATCATCATCACCCTGGAGCGTCACTGTCATCTCACCAACAGCTAGGTGAAAGGTATTGGTCTATGGAGACCATATGTTAACCAGGGCAGTAAGTAGATGATGATCCAGGCGAATAAAACGAAGTTGGCTAGCATAATGTAGGCCTGATGCCTCTAGGCCACTGATGAATCTTCTGCAAGTGATGGGTCACTCCTTCAACATAAGCAAGTGTGAAGCAGCCTCTAGAACAGTGCTCTGCAAAAAAGTAATATGATCGATCAATCATTAGTCAAACTGAAGGTTGTGTAGGTGTAACGTAGAAATTGAAATTAAATAACACTTACACTATCAGGGTGGGCGGCTCTATGCCGTCCACGTAGGAAGGTTATGCTAGGGTGGACCTCGGTATGTGGCTGCTCCAACTGTGGGGGTGTCCTCCCTAGCATAGCCCCGATGCTGACGTCTAACTGGTGGGTGGTCCTCCTCGGCCATCGTACCTGTTGAAAAAAATAAAAGCAAGAGTTAGTGTGAGACAGTTCTAAATTATAAAAGGGAAAACTTTAGCGTAAAGTAAGCCAAAAAAGAGTATTGCAACCTATATAGAAAGTCTTGAAAAAATATACTAAACATATACATTATCTGCTAATGTATCTATGACATACCTTCTACTATTAATATTATGTGGGCATGATGACCTGTAGTGGCCAACTATCTTGCATAGACTGCAGGTTCTAGCTAGCTTTGTTTTCATCCATTATATTTTTGAACTTAGTGGTATGAGGTCTACCTGACCTTCTACGAAAATTGGGTGGCTGTAATGCTATTAATCTATGCTCTGCATTGTAAGATGGTCAATCAGAATGGCCAAGCAAAGTGTGAAACTTATTTGAGTACGTGAGCTTATACAGATGCAACATGTAGTGTTGTGAAACACACATTAAGTGGTTTAGTCTTCTAAATCCCAGCACTGCAATAACATGCGGTCATGGCCAATGATATATGACTGTTTTGTCACAACTGCAGTTACACTGCAGTTACACTAGCCATTATAAAGCAAATCAACTCTAAATGATCGGCTTGACCTATCAAACACCTGCATCTCTCGGGGGTTGATGTTCACCGATTCAAGAAAATGTCTGGCTTCCCTCTTAGTATGATGTAACATTGTGGATACCCTTTGGGTGAAAATAGATATATTGGCCTCTTGTTGCTGAGTTGTAAAGGTGTTGACCTCCACATATGTGTCATAAATCAAGACAAGCCCACAAGTCAAATTCGACAGACTTCAGAAGCGACATTGCGCAAATCGGGATTCAAAATGCACTGTACATCACCGAAAATGGTCAAAATGATCTCTGATTGATGAACGGACTCTGCCGTTGTGTTCAGAATGTCGAAATCGATCAGAATATAAATATTGCAAAATCTGACGATCAACCTATTAAGCGCTCGAGCTATCAAGGTGTCGACACGCATATCAGAGCCGGGAAGTTGCGATGATGTCTGAACGACCTCCGTTTGCAAAACTGATCAAAAGTTAGCTTCAAAATATTGAAAACTATGAAATGAGACTCTGCGCAATTCGGCAAGTTCAAAATCCGAATGTGGTAGTAGCGTAGTGTAAATACACTAGATGCCGCCGAAATCAACTCAAATGACCTCCGATTAACGAACGGACTTCACCATCACGTTCAGAACGTCAAAATTGGTCAGGATATAAATATAGCACGACTTAATAATCAACTGATCAAGAGCTCGAGTCATCAACACGTATGAGCGCATATCGAGGTCAGAAGGCACCGACGAGGATCAAACGACCTCCGTTCATAAAATTTATTGTGTCGTTAGTTTCAAAAGATTGAAATCTATCAAATGAGATTGGTCGCGCTCAGTTTGGATGAGTTTATGCAAATGCCGAATAATCAGAAGTGGTAGCGCGCAAATTGAGCTGAAGCGCACTGGACGTCGTTGAAATCAATCCAAATGACCTTCGATCGACAAACGAGCTTTGTCATCATGTTTAGGACATCAAAATTAGTCCGAATATAAATATTGCACAATTTTATGATCAACCGATCAAGCGCTCAAGTCAGCAACGTGCGTGCACGCATATCGAGGTCATGAGGCACCGACGGGATTAAACGACCTTCGTTCGCAAAATTAATCACGTCATTGGCTTCGAAATATCAAAATTTATCAAATGACGAGTTTGAGCGGTTTGAGCGAAAAAAGCGGCGACGCGCATTTCGAGCTAAACTCAATTTGGTGTCGACTAACCAACGGCCTCATCGCTAAAGCGGACGTGTCGTGCGTCGAACATCGAATAGCTTGAATCAATATATACATTGACCATATAATGATGTCAGTATAAAATCCATTTTTTAAATTAATTAATATTTAAAAATTAATTAAAAGAAGAGTTTATTAATTTCCTGTTGGTTTTCAAAATCGCTTCTCCTTTGTTCAATTTTTTCGTAATTGATCCCACCTCTAAGGTCGTCTTCTAAAGCCATAACGGTTCCCTCCTATCAGAAAAACTACTCCCGCTCTTCATTTGAATGGTTTAATCGCAAAGTAAAAAAAAAAAAAAACTGCATGCAAAGGAGTTACGTAACTCCTCTCGGGCTTAATTTTTAAATTAGGCCGGATTATAAATTTAATTAGTTAATTAATTTAAAAAATTAAAATAGCTATATCCAATAATACAACATCTCAAGATCAACATGTCCTCAAAATTTTTTTAAAAAAATAGTCCATTTTTTTTGGCCATATCGCTCATTAGGTGTCGGATTTTGGCATAGTATTGTTAAAGATAATGAAAAATTATACAATTTTATAACTTAATCTCCGAGCATGTTAACGTGCGACTTCGTAAAGATATTGATCCCTCATTTTGCTTATCAGTGATCGCGATGCGTTAGTGTTAAAGATAATGAAAAATTCTTTTATGTTAACAACCGACGAATCGCGAGCCGAGTTTTGCAAATGTGTGAAGTTGAAAATTAAATATATGCTTTTTTCATAATACAAGGATTATTGAATATATATGATTTTTTGGTAATATAAACACTCTCATTATATTCTATATATAAATTGAGTTTGAATCTTTATGTAATTCCCAGTTAAATATTTCCTCCTCGCATTTGAATTAATCAAAACAAACAAATAATAAACTACCAGCACATTACACTCCAGGTAGCGATGGTCCTCCTCCTCTTCCACTTGCTCGACAGGTTGTTGAGAATACGCTAAGTCGAACCACGCAGTATCATAAAGATAGATGTTATATTTTTTATACGTAGATGGCATTTCGCTATTTTTTATTTGTTATCTTTAGTCATTCATGTACTCCTGATTGTATAATCCCAGTAATCTATTATTATTTGTTTGTTTTGATTAATTCAAATGCGAGAAGGAAAGATTCAATTGGGAATTACATAAAGATTCAAACTCAATTTATATATAGTATATAATGAGAGTGTTTGATATTACCAAAAAATCATATATATTCAATAATCCTTGTATTATGGCAAAAAAAAAAAGGGGCGGACACAATATATTTATTTTCTGCAACTTCAGAAGTCATATATTTACAAAAACTGCAGCTCACCGGATGAGATTCATCAAAAGTTATCAACATAAAAGTTGTAGAATTTTTCATTATCTTTTCAACGATACCAAGCACGCCAAAATCCGACACCTGATGAGCCTGATATGGCCAAAAAATGAGGGTTGCATCAATATCTTTATTTTTTGCAATTTCAGAAGTCACACATTTGTAAAAACTGCAGCTCACCAGGCGAGATTCTTCAAAAGTTGTAAACATGAAAGTTGTATAATTTTTTATTATCTTTCCAACGATACTAAGTACACCAAAATATGACACCTAATGAGCCTGATATGGCCAAAAAACTTAGACTACCTATTTAATTTTTTTAAAAAAATTTGCGACGCTTCGAGCGTTAGTGACTAGAATGCTCGCTGAAGGGCTAAACCTATTTTAAATTTTTTTTTAAAAATGACTAATTAGTTAATTAAGTTTACAATTCGGTCTAATTTAAAAATTAAGCCCTCCTCCTAGAAAAATTATTACGTGCGGAGTCCCGATGCGTCCGGACTCCAATCAAAATTTTTCTTTTTTTTTAAAATTTAAAAAAAAAATGGAGCCTTCTGATTGGAGTCCGCACAGTGCGGACTCCACGCGTAATATTTGCTCCTCCTCCTAGGGACGTTCCTCTCTCTCTCTCTCTCTCTCTCTCAAGCAGAAACAAAAAAAGGCTTAATTTTTAAATTAGGCCATTTTATAAACTTAATTAGGTGATTAGCCATTATAAAAAAAAAAATTAAAAATATCTAGTCGTCCATGAAGGCCGCCTCTGGTAGGGCAGAGACCACGAGCTCGGTTTGTTCCTTTGTTCTCCTCGATCAGCCGTTGCCATGTCTGCTAGCCAAGACGCCGCTTGCCGCCGGCTAAGGAGGCTCGCCGCCAGCCCATTGGTGGTTTCCGCCGGTGAAGGAGTAGATCTCAAAGATTTTCCGCCGATTTAGGTAAATTTTACCCTAAATGAAAGAAAAATGTTAGATCTGATTTAGTTGGTATCTTTAAGCTATTTACTTAGATTTTTATAGGAAATATGTGTTAGATCTGATTTTTAATGTGTTTTTTTTTGGGGGTTAGTTGAATTAATGTGCTTATTTTTGTTTGATTAGTTTATGTGCATATCTTTTGCCCAATATGTATGATTAAGATCTTTAGTTAGATTAAGCGCATACAGTATGCGGTGAAAATTTTGATAAGATCAAAGTTTGATTAATTTGTGTGTGATTAATTTATGAGAATTTAATTGTAATGTTTGATTAGTTTGTGCGTGATATTTGTTGATGAAAAATTTGTATGTGTGATATTTATATAAGAAATTTTAGTATAAATGATAATATGTTTGTGCATGTATATAGATCAAAGTTTATTTTGTGTTTATTTTTTTGTGTGGATTATATTAAATTTGTACAACAAAAGTTTGTAAGGTCATAATAGAGATGTGAAATAGAGTATAAAATTTGAATTATTAAATTTCAATAGGTAGCAGTGAGTTAGTCTCATCATTGTATTTATCCTGATTTAAACTATGTAAATTCATTAGGTGAGAAGGATTACTGCTTTTGTTATTATTAGTTGGAAATGAATTGAGATCGTCAGATAGTTCTTTGGTGAACTTCGGTGTTACGATTTCATTCCAACATATGTTGGTGGGAAAAATCGTCCAGTCCAAATCCCACGATGAATTAAATTTGATGAATTACAGAAAAGAATAATGAGGTCGTTGATGGGCATCACTTTAAGCCGCGCACACGATCTCTCGACACATATTACCCTCGAGCACCGGGGGAATGTTTGATGGTTACTATCTATGCAAAGTATTATAATTTATTTTTCCTATTAACAATGAAATCCTGATCTTAAACTTCTGTATGCAGCGCGAGCACATCTTAAATATTGAGAAAATATTTCAGCGCTACTTCGGCAGAGATGACGATACAGAATTTTAGAAATCTTTCAACGATTATGAAGAGTTGCTCGTGGACTTGAGACGAAATATGCATATCTCGGCGGTAGATGGGATCTGCATTCCAAGCACTTCTCGCGACAAAACATATGTTCCGTTCATGGATGTGGGGCCATCCTCTACACCAGTGGTGGGACAGTCTACGTACACATTTTCACAGCCACCCCAGTATTCATATCAGGAGGCAATGTGATCTCAGATGCACCCACATGATAATGGCCCATAACATATGGACCACCGCCATTCCATATGATACCGTCATACGGAGTGTACCATGGGAATTCGTTGCTTACGCAAGCTTCGGCAGATATACCTCATGTTACCGACTTAGGGTATTCGCAACAACCTGTCGAGCGGGTGGAAGAAGAGGAGGACCATCAACAACATCATCTGCGCGATCGGCCACGGCGACCACCAACACATTACACTCCAGGTAGCGATGTGATTCCACCACCTTGAGTAGAAGATAGATGTGTTATCTTTTTTACGATTGGACGGCATGTACTCTTTGGCTATTTTATTTGTTATCTTTTGTCATTCATGTACTTATTGTATTATCCCAGTGTACTTTATTATTTGTTTGTTTTGATTAATTCAAATGCGAGGAGGAAAGATTCAACTGGAAATTACATAAAGATTCAAACTCAATTTATAAACTCAATTTATATATAGAATATAATGAGAGTATTTGATATTACCAAAAAATAATATATCCTTGTATTATGGCAAAAAAAAAAAAAAACAGGTGCTATCACAATATATTTAATTTTACAACTTCAGAAGTCACATATTTGTAAAAACTGCGGCTCACCGGGCAAGATTCATCGAAAGATGTCAGCATGGAAGTTGTAGAATTTTTTATTATCTTTCCAATGATACTAACCACGCCAAAACCAGACACCTAATTAGCCTGATATGGCCAAAAAACTAAGTCTGCATCAATATCTTGAATTTTTGCAACTTTAGAAGTTGCACATTTGCAACTGAACAAGGCGCAAGGGAACAGGGGAAGAGGCGTCGAGGATACCAAGAATGACAAGGACAAGGAAGACTAAGCCGAGTAGGGAGGAGAGGGCTAGTGGGAGTTTGAAACGCCATGTTGTACGGAGATCGGGCGATGGGGAAGAGCCAGCGAGGAGAGGTTTGGCGGCGTCGGGGATCGATTGTTTGGAGCGTCGATGGCTGCCGAGGAACTTCTGTATGACGAAGAAGAAGACGGATAGAAGGAATACTATGTCGACAAAGCAGAAGATGACACGTTGTGGACACGGCGAAAGGAAGATATAGGAGACCCACTCGCCCAGCTCAATATCTTGAATTTTTACAACTTTAAAAATTACATTTACAAATACTACGGCTCACCGGACAAGGTTCGTTGAAAGTTGTTAACATAAAAGTTGTAGAATTTTTCATTATCTTTCCAACGATACCAAGCACGCCAAAATCCGACACCTAATGAGTGAGATACAATATATTAAATGTGGATTACCCATTTTATTTTAAAAAAAAAATTAGGATCAGTTGCCAGTCAGGCGGTGGCTAGGATCTTGATCAGCACCGTCAATCTGATGAGCGACTAACTATTTTAAATTTTTTTTAAAAAATATTTAATCACCTAATTAAATTTATAAAATAACCTATTTTAAAAATTAAGTAAAAAAAACGAGGCATGCATGCAAAAGAAGTTACGTAACTCTCGTCTTCCCGCTCCTCTCTCTCCGCCCTCGGCTCCGTCTCCCTCTCTCTCTTTATCTCGCTTTCAGATTCACAAAAGAAGAAAATAAAAAACGCAACCCCGTTCCTCTCGTTTCCACTACTCCGCCGCTTACGTTCTCCCCGCTATGAGCAACGTCGCCGCCACGTTGCATGCCGCCAGCGTCAATATTCCGGTCAGCACTGCGGTCTCAACGGAAGTGCTCGGAACATCTTACCCACCGTCGCAGGGAGCCTTCTACGACAAAGCATCGCAGGATCCCAAGGCATAGGAGTGAACTATGGAATGAAAGGAGACAACCTCCCTGCTTCGTCGCAACTTAACCCAAAAGCGGCTGAACTAAAATGTGCTTTCGGCAGGTTGGTAGGACTCGATCATCTGTGATTGAGACGGCGGACGGTAAACCGATGACCGAAGAGCTAATAGAGAAGTCAGTGAACACGAGCCGGTTTCTAGCCATAGATGCGGTGAAAAAAATAAATTCTTGCTCTCTGCGGGCGATGGATGCATGCTGCATTACGTGCTGCTTCACTATGCTGGGTACGATAGCGTTAAGGATGAGGATTTGAAAGCTTTCAAACAGTGGCAAAGTAAAACTCCTGGTCACCCTAAGAATTTTGAACTCTCGGCATTGAAGTCACTTTAAATTAAGTATATTTTAAAACTTAATTAACAGATTAAATACCAATAAAAAAAATTTAAATATAGGTACAGTCACCCAATAAATGGGCGGTAGCCTCACCACGAGGTGGCTAGCGGTGATTACTTCTCGCGGGTTACCTCGCCCGGTCGCGATGTCGGTCGGCACTATATAAACCGGTCGATTATTATCGACGGCAGCTTAAGTGTAACCGGTCGCCCAGATAAGTAGGCGACTTACCCGCTAATTTTTTAAAAAACAAGTTGTCCTTTTTTTACGATGAAATGCAAATAGATGTAACATGAACTTGTAATATCAGTGAACAAATGATGCCAGAAAATACAAATAGATCAAACTGCTACAAATGTACTAGTAATCAAACGATACAAAAAAATTTCATCCATGACTGCTCTGAATTTATTACATCGTGATCCATCGAATTCCGGATAGAATGACTCCGAAGAAGATCATGACAAATACTACTGTCACATAAATTGGCATTACCAAGCAAAGACTCATCATCAACATTGCTATCAGATGCAATGCTTGATTCACTATTCATCATTTCATACTCATCATCAGGTAGTTATCTAGATGAACTAAGTTGATCATGCAGTTGCGCTTGAATAGGCATCTCGGTTCTACATTTAAACATATATCATATTCCTAAAAAAATAGAAGATACCGTACACAAAAAAAAAAACACCAACAGTGATGTCGAGATGAAAGCTTACACTATCTCTTGTTCGTGATAGATCGCTGAGATTCGCAGATAACCAACCGAACTCGTGAGCATAACCGAGTGTACATTCCGCATAATATCGCTCGGCCAAAAGACATTGTGGTTTTATTTCCACGTAAAGAATCAATGTCATGGTTTCATTCAATACAAGATCGCATCATCATCATCAACAAAGCTATGTATCTCGCGCCTACTGGAAAACGGCATGTAATCTCCACTGCAAAGTCATCAACGTCATAATGCAGAGACCTGAGCACTTTTAGTTTTAAATCTCCTAAGCTTGTATGACGCGACACTCGCATGGGCCAATTTTTTCCACCATCATAACTTTGAATGAACTGATCATCAACGATCAGTTGCCTGTCATAGAACAGAATTAAGGAAACGAGATCCTGACTCATTCTACTATTAGCTTAACAACCAATGTTGTAATAAAACCTAACAATTCACTCAAAATCTGTTATAAAAATCCATATTGCTCACCTATTTATACACCTAACAATTAAGCAAAGCAAAAAATAAACTACCAAATTACCTGATCCCAGCATGTCGTATACCCTAATCACGGCAAATTTTAAGAGAATAATTATGAAAAATATGCAAAACTTCCCTCCACATTATTACTAATTCAAATAAGCAAGGAAGAAAAAAAACAAACTTACGATAAAGCAAAAGCAACGATCACAAGAAGATACTGAACCGACCAAATTGCCTATGGAGCCAAGTGACTAATGCCAAAATCCAAATGGTGGAGCCGGGCATGGGTCTCGTAAGGCATGGAGGAGAATCAAGGAGAAGAAACAAGAGCTTTCCCTAAACCCAGAGAGCTTACAAACTAAACAGAAAGAAGGAGGACTGAAGCCGAGTCAAATGATGATTACTTATCACGATGACATTAAACTTAGCCGCCCGATAAGTTAGCGACTGGCTTCTTACCGAAAGTTTGGCCAGTCGTTAACTAATCGGGCGATAGTTTGGCCGCCGCGATAAGTAGGCGACCGTCACGCACTCGACGATAAGGTGGCGACCGCCCAATTTATCGCGATTGTACCTAAAGTTAAATTTTTTTTTTTTATCAATGCCTAATCTATTAATTATTAATTAAAATATATTTAATTTAAAAATTTCTTCGGATACGATAGCGTTAAGGATGAGGATTTGAAAGCTTTCAAACAGTGGCAAAGTAAAACTCCTGGTCACCCTAAGAATTTTGAACTCTCGGCATTGAAGTCACTACTGGTCCTCTTGGTTAAGGTATTGCAAATGCTGTTGGATTAGCCTTAGCTGAGAAATAGCCGCCTGCTTCAATAAATCTTATGTGGAGATCATCGACCATTACACGTACGTTATTCTTGGGATGGTTGCCAAATGGAGTGAGTATCAAATGGAGCTTGCTCTCTTGCTGGACACTAGGGCCTTGGGAAACAGATTGCTCTCTATGACAACAATCATATTTCCATTGGTGGTGATACCGAAATTGCATTCAGTGAGGATGTCAATGCATGCTTCGAGGCACTTGGAGGGCACACTATCTGGGTAAAGAATGATAACACATGTTATGATGAGATTCGTGCTGCAATAAAAAATAAATAAAAATAAAAATAAAAATGCTAAAGCTGTCAATGACAAGCCTTCATTGATAAAGGTTACAACTACCATTGGTTATAGATCGCCGAACAAGGCAAACACGTACAGTGTGCATGGAAGAGCGTTGGGTGGTAAGGAAGCTCATGCTACTAAAAAAAAAAAACCCTTGGATGACCTTATGAGTCTTTCCATGTGCCAGAGGATGTTAAAAGTTTTCAAGATCCCGCTAACGCCCATCAGGGCATAGTGGGTGCGAAGATGATTGTGGTGTCACAAGACATCGCTCGCTATGCTGATCAGGGCATACCGAGTGATCGAAGACCCTGCTAATACCCATTAGGGTGTAGTGGGTGTATGAAGACAGTTGTGGTGTCGCAAGATACCACTCGCTATGCTCATCAAGGCATACCGAGTAGGCCAAAACACCCCCGATGCAGCCCCCTATACGGGAATGACGCCGAGAGGCTGTCGAAATTTCGTCAAAATTTTTTGACTTATAAGAAAATTGGAGGGTAAAATGAGCTAATTTATGAGCGCTAAATAGGAAAACTTGAAGCTAATTTTAAACTAAAAAGCGGCAAACATGGAAAGAGGGGGAGCCTTTAAAATAAATTTTGAAAAGAATAGAACATTCATTTCAAATGCAAGTAAAATTTGGGGGATGCGAATATTAAACTCACAAATTTTGGGGGAGAAGAATATTAAACTCATAAATTTGAGGGAGACCAATATTAAACTCATAAATTTGAGGGGATTAATATCAAACTCATAACAAACTTGCAATAAACCCAAAATCTAAGGATGAATCCAAATTGGGCTTAATAACTCTTATATGAATGTGGAGGTGCTTACTATACTAGCTAATAAGCATAAGTGGGGCCAAAGCAACAAACCTTGAAATCGGCATAACTTATCAAAATTGATGTAAATTAAACATAATCAAATTAGGAAAATTCAAAAACTCAACAAGTAAAGTAAGTGCAAGAAATGTGTTAAGTTACAATCTAAATCGCAACACCTTCTTCACCACCTGATCTGCAACTCTTCGTACAAGCTGACAGAAGGCGATACTAAATCAAAATCTACAAAAATAAAAGGCAATATAAATCTAAATCTACGAAAATCATAGGACCTCCTTTAATTAAAAATTAAGAAATTTCATCCTAATTATGATTTTTAAAATCAATGATTTCATTAATTAGATGAAATTAGCTAAACCATAAGCACCTGCATGTGCTCGGACATAGAGATTTCAAGTGCAAATTTTAATGTCTGAAAAGGCTGCGCAGGCTAAATTAGAATCAATTAAATATGAATTTGAAAAATCTAATAAAATATTAGATCAATTCAAAACGTCTTCTTCGCCACCGAATCTGCAACCCTTTGTACAAGCAGACAGAAGGCGATACTAAATCCAATTCTATAAAAATCTATATAGGGCTTCCTTCAACCAAAAATGAAGGAATTTCATCCTAACTATGATTTTCACAATAATAATTTCATTAGTTAGATGAAATTAGCTAAACTATATATTCCTGCATGTGCTCAGATATAGAGATTTCAAGTACAAATTTTAATGTCTAAAAAGGCTGCGCAGGCTAAATTGGAATATACTAAATATTAATTTGAAAATCTAATAAGGTATTAGATCAATTCAAAATGTCTTCTTCGCCACCGAATCTGTAACTCTTTGCACAAGCAGACAGAAGGCGATACTAAATCCAGTTCTATAAAAGTCATAAGGCTTTCTTCAATCAAAAAATTAAGGAATTTCATCCTAACTATGATTTTCACAATCAATGATTTCATTAATTAGATGAAATTAACTAAGCTATAAACACCCGCATGTGCCCAGACACTATGTTGAATACTTAAATTCAAGTGTCTAAGGATGCTGCGCGAGTTGTTTCCCGGTTTAGTCTTAAGACTGGGTCCGGGTTAACAAAATCTATAATAAGAGTTTCAAATTAGTAAAATATCTGAGAAATTGATTCTATCAAATGACAGTAGATCTAATCCTCTGTTAGCAGCTAAATAGAGTTGACAGGATCTAAAGCTCTTCAACATATTAAAATTAATCAAATTTTCAAATCAAATTAAGTTGCTTTCCGATTTAGTCTTAAGACTAGGTCCGGATTAACAAAACCTAAAAAAATCTATAATAAGAATTTCAAATCAGTGAAATATGTAAAAAATTGATTATGTTAGGTGACAGTAGATCTAATCCTCTATTAGCAGCTAAACAGAGTTGACAAGATCTAAATCTCTTAAACATATTCTAATTAATCAATTTTCAAATAACAATCTGAAACTGCTTAAATGAAATTATATCATTTAAAACTTAAATCAAATCCAATCTATCCACCTTCCGCAACTATTTGTCGGGGGTGAAAAGTTAAGAAAACTCTAGCTCACAAAGGAGCCAATATCAAATCAAGTATTCTGTTATGTTCACTCTCAATCAATCTATTACCAGTAAGGACGTGACCCGTGTCCTTTGAACTACATGGCTTGGCCAGTAAGCTCCATAGATGAAGCGGTTATGACCAGAGTCCTCTGATCAGGTGGTTTGGCCAGTCCGACTCCATTATATTATGATCACGACCATAGCCCATATGCTCCCTAATGGCTCTCCCCTTTCAGTTGTGAATCATATGGTATACTTGATAGGGCAAACATCCCTCTATCAGCTAAGATAGACTTAAGACCGCTCTGAGACAAACACCACCGTGTCTATAAAGATTTCTTGAACGTAACACATGTGTTCCGATGAGATCCTTCGTTGGGTCGACTACCGACTAAGTAAACTGACTAATGACGGGATGACGAAATTATGGGATCTGGATCGGGCACGTCATGATTCCCCCAACCATTCGGTTTAAGCTAAAATGATGAATTTCATATCTTAAATTCTAAAATTCTATGTGCTGCTACTATATGCTACGCTTTCAGCGATCTAATGACTATCCTTAATCAAAAGTTTTCTCTCACTTATTGAGAAGGATAATTAACTATAAAGGCTTGCGCCTATAGAAAACCAGGATCTAAAGTTCTCACCAAATGAGGATGAAATCTTTAGGTAGTGTCTTATCTACTATTCCATCTGCCTTCTGAAAATTACATCGACACTTTAAAACACTCTTCTCATTGAAGAGGTCGGTGGCGAAATTTTCAGAGCCCACAAAAGGCAAATCTTTTCATGAATAATGCAACTAAATTATAATAAATAGCAGTAATTAGAGCCTAAATAGGCAAACCACGTGCACATTTCAGAATACCATTGAAACATTCTGATGCATTAATTGTCATTGTACCGTAACACATTCCATCATCATGTACAAGGGACCATTTAATAGGGGCGCATTCGACAAGCCATTTGTGAGCTTCTTCTTTCACATTTTTAATATATGTCATGAAACGATTAAACTCACGAATGTCGTCAGTGTTTTCTGTCATATACATCTTTTGGCATAGAAATTCAACATGACCAATTCCTAATCTACATATCACCTTTTAAAAATTTTCACGAAGATGGCGCAAGCAATGTCTGTGAGCAGCTCGTGGAAAAACTTCTCTGCTCTCACGTAATAAATCAGCATGTTTATCAGATATGATGCATAAATCACTTCTATATAACACTACAGGCAGCATATCATGTAAGCACATTTAGAACCATAACCAAGAATTAGTCGACTCAGACTCCACAATAGTAAAGGCAAGAGGAAACAAGCCATTATTTCTATCTATTCCAATAGTAGTAACTAAAATACCACGATACTTGCCTAACAAAAATGCATCATCTAAGCTGAGCATTGGGCGATAGCTACCCAGTCCATAATGGAAGGAAAAAATGTACAAAAAAGTCTTTGGAAGCGTTGTGTACTGCTAGACTAATTTTGTAGACTATACCAAGTAAAGTAGTACAAATTGCTTATATGTAAAGGCTGAGAGTCCTATAAAACTCTTCTCAACTGCTAAAGATTACTTTTATTTCCTTACGCCTAGCATCTCAAGCCTTCATGTAGGAAACTTTGACATTAAACTTTGACTCCATTCTACCTATAATCTCCCTAGGTTTCAGATCAATTTGATGTCTGATCATAGGTATAATGAAATAAGCTATGAATTTGGAACTGCATAGCCGATGACCGCCTGCGCTAACTGCATTGATACATCTCTGCTGTTCCTCAATTCTGAATATTCTCCAAATGCCCCCTAAGCGTCTGCTACTGTTACAATGCAAACGCCAATTACATGGTCTGGTAGAACTATCCTGATGTACACATGTAACCGTATAGTTCTTTTAATTAGATGTACCTGTTTGGAATTGAACATTATTCACTATACACCACCCAATAATAGCAAACTGAATACTCCTTTTACTTGTAAAATACATTATTTCAACAAGGTCTCCTAGGATTTCAACATCGTCTGTTAGGACATTTTCATCAGATGGACTGTCAAAGTAAATATCATTATCTCACTCTCTCGTAGTTTGACACATCCGTACATACTCATTTGTAGACAACATCTGACTTTCACTATCAAAATTCTGGAGTGAATGATTTTTTAAAAGAGCATGACTGGCTACATTCCCAACCACAATAGCTTCAAATCCAAGTGAACAATCATCATCACCGATATCCTGCTCAGACTCACTACTTGAACCACTGCTCATAGTCTGATACTCATCATCGCCTGCAGCACTCTAAGGCACATGCGGTTCTTCTAAATGATAAATAACACCATCGCTTTCACAAAACTCATAAGTAGGACGACAAATTTTGATATTAAATATTACAAGTATAAACAGGGAAAGGTAGATAAGGTATTACTTGGGAATCAATTCATCGAAGCTGCACTATGTCGCCACAGGTGCATGTGCGATGAAATCCTATATATGCATCATTGGGATATCTACTAACCTTATTACCAGATCAGTTGATGTGGATGCAACATTAGCATCCTCCACTTTCACATACAACACTAATATCTAATAGGAATCTTCGTCCAGTGTAACGTCGCAAACTTCATCATCAGATATAACAGATGCTATAAATCCATTACCCACTGGATAACGACATGTAAGACTTACAGAGTGGCAATCTGAATTAATGTGCAATGACCTCATAATTCGTTGTATCAATTCTAGTAAGATGTTGTGCCGTAGAACCTTAACTGGACGATTTTTACCTCCCACATAACTTGGAGTGAACTGCTCATCGATACTTAGTTCGCCTCTATAGAAAAGAATCAACGAAACAAACTCTCTACTCATTCCTCAAATAACTGGAGAATAATCAATCATCTCAGTATTTCCTAAATCTAGAAAAATATTGCGCGTCCAAATTTATTTGTAGATCAGACTACATAAATCAAAAGAAATTTAAATCAATCAACACGTTATACGAACGTTGCCATTTAAGGTGACTATCTCTACAAGTAACGGGGCTTTAAGCTTATAGGCCAACTGCAATAATTCAAACCCAACTCATATCATTCAAAAATATGTCGTAGTCACTTATAATAGTATACTCGACATATTATCACCTAAAATTACAAATAAATTACTTGAACCACAACGCTAATACAAACTTACAAATCAAATCCAATCACAAAATTCTAACCATACAGCTCTAAGCCCTAGAACACATACTAATTTATAAATGAGAAAAAAATAGAGATTTACCGTGTGTTTACGAAGAACGACTGGAATGTGGGCACAAAATTGTAGAATCCACCGCAGGAAACTTCCCCGAACGGAATGGAGTTGCTGGAATCATCGTCGGAAGCTAATGTTGGGTTCCAAGGGCTGTTAGATGGAGAGGGAAGTCGTCAAATGCCATGGACGCGGCTGTCGGGGAAGAAAATGAGTTGGGTTTGGCTAGAAGGGGAAGATGGAACAATGTCGGCGGTTGGAGCGATGCCGACGGCTGGCGAGAAGCTTGGAGACGAAGTTGAGCATGCTCGGAAGGGTAAAAACGGTGGGCGGCTCGCGTGGAGGCATCGGACGCGCGACACGGGGTAGATCAACCGATTAGACGGAAAAAGAGTCGAGGTCGATCGATTTCCTTAACCTCGACTAGTCGCTAATAGATCGGTTTTAGCTAATGAAGCCAGTCGCCCACTAAGTGAGCTTTATGTGACAACTTCCACGCCATGTCGAGGTTGACGTGGCTACCTAGTCACCCACTTAGTGGCGACTATACATATTACTATTACTTAATTCCCTAATTAAATTTATAACGATACTTATTTTAAAAAAAATTCATCTTGTGAGATACAGATAGCGTAAAAAAATTTCCCTTAAAATTAAAAATTTTGAGATTTATATAAAATTTAAAAATTATTTATATTTATTTGTAAAATATTCTCATTTCTAATCATACAAAAAATAATGATTAATTTATTAGAAGAGAAATTTATCTTTTTAATATGATTTAAATTGTATGATGCTTCATAATAAAATATTAAAATTCAGACGTTAGGTGCATAAATAATAGGAATTCAGTGATATGTAAATACTACAAAATTCTTTTTAATGAGATTGGATTTAATGGAAGGAAAAATAAGCCTATGATACTTGGATTAAAATTTTTATTAGTAAAGATCTCAAGGTTAATACTTTTGAAATATAAATTTTGTTTAATTATATGTGTAGTACACTCATTCAAAAGTAAATTTAATGAAAAAAAGGATTGTGATTATAAATATATAAGATTTATATATATATATATATACATTGAAATTTGATTTTTAAGAAATTTAAGACCAAATGAATAGTAATAGAACAAATTTCTATATTAAATAAAAGGCAATTTTTTTAAAATAAGTATTATTTTAAACTTAATTAGTAAATTAAGTATCACTAAAAAAAATTTAAAAATAGGTATATTTGTCCACTAAGTGGGCTACTAGCTTGCCACGTCAACTCCGACGTGGCAGGGAAGCTGCCACATTTAGTTGAAGCCAGTCGCCCACTTAATGGGTGACTAGGTTCATTAAGCTGAAGCTAGTCGCCCACTTAGTCGACCAGCGAGGTTAAACAAATAGGGCGATCAATCGACGCCTATTCGCCTCCTTCCGTTGATCCAAGTCCCCTGGCACATCCGATGCCTCCACGCGAGCCGTGCACTACATTTCTCCCTTCCGAGCACGATCATCTTTCTCTCCGACCTTTCCGGCAGCCGTCGGCCTTGCTCCAACCGCCAGCATTGCTCTGCCTTTCGCTTCTAGCCGAACCGCCATCATTTTTGTTGTCGACAGCCCCGTCCACTGCGTGTGTCGGGTTTCCTCTCAAGCTAATATCCCTTGGAACCCAACATTAGCTTCCAGCGACGATTCCAGCAGCTTTGTTTCTTTCGGGGAAGTTTCCTACGGCGGATTCTGCAATTCTTAGCGCACATTACTATCGTTCTTCGTAAACACACAATAAATCTCTAATTTTTCTCATTTATAAGTAAGTAGATTGTGTGTACTAGGGCTTAGAGTTGTGGGGTTAAAGTTTTATAGTAGGATTTTATTTGTAATTTTTAGGTTAGGGTTGTGGTTCAAGTAATTGATTTGTAATTTTAGGGGATAATATAGTCTTTAACGTTTAATATATGTCGGGTATACTATTATAAATAATTGTGATATATTTATGAATGATATGAGTATGATTTGAGTCGTTGCAATTAGCCTATAAAATTAGAGCCCAGTTACCTTTAGAGCAAGTCACCTTAGATAGAGGCGTTCACATAACGTGTCGATTGATTTAAATATCGTTTGATTTATGTAGTTTGTACTACAAATAAATTTGGACGTGTAATATTTTTCTAAATTTAGGGAATACTGATATGATTGGTTATTCTCTAGTTATTTGAGGAATGAGCAGAGAGTTTGTTTCGTTGATTCTATTCTATGGAGGCAAACTAAGTGTAGATGAGTAGTTCATTCCAAGTTATATGGGTGGTCAAAATTGTCCAATTAAGATTCTGCAGTACAACACCTTATTGTAATTGAAATAAAAAATTATGAGATCCTTGCACATTGATTTAGAGCCACACTCACCGATCCTGGATAATGGATTTATAGCTTAATCAAGTATTTTTGATGATGAAGTTTATGTATGTTACACTGGATCTAAGCTTCTAGGGTCGATATTAGTGTTGTATGGAAAGTGGAGGCGCTAATGTTACATCTACATCAATCCGGATAAGGTCGTGAGATATCAGCATATAGATTTCCTCACACATGTTCCTCTGGCGACACAGAGCAGCTTTGACGAATTGATTCCTAGGTAATACCTTCTCTATCTTTCCCTATTTATACTGTTAATATTTAATATCAATGTGTGTCATCGTACTTATGAGTTTTATGGCAGCGATGATGTTATTTATCGTTTAGAGGAACCGTATATGCCTTAGAGTGCTGCATGTGATGATGAGTATGAGACTATGAGTAGTGACTTAAGTAATGACTCTGAGCAGGATATCAGTGATGATGATTGTTCACTTGGGTTAGAAGCTACTGTGGTTGAAAATATAACCAGTCAGGATCTTTTAAAAATCATTCATTCTGAGATGTTGATAGTGAAAGTCAGATGTTATCTACTAACGAGTATATACAGATGTGTCAAACTACGAGAGAGTGGGACAATGATATTTACTTTGTCAGTCCATTTGATAAAAATATCTTAACAGATGATGTTGAAATCTCAAGTGACCTTGTAGAATGAGTATGTTTTACAAGTAAAAAGAGTCTTCAGTTTGCTATTATTGGATGGTGTATAGTGAATAATGTTCAATTCCAAACAGTTATCTCAAACTAAAAGAACTATACTGTGATATGTATACATCACAATAGTCCTACCAGACCATGTAATTGGCGTCTGCATTATAACAGCAACAGACGTTTAGGGGTGCTTGGAGAATCTCCAGAATTGAGAAATATCACAGATGTATCAATGCACTTACTGCTGGTGGTCATCGGCAATGTAGTTCCAAATTCATAGCTTATTTCACTATACCTATAATCAAGCATCAAATTGATCTGAAATCTAAAAAGATTATAGGTAGAATGGAATTAAAGTTTAATATCAAAGTTTCCTGCATGAAGGCCTGAGATGCTTGGCGTAAGGTAATAAAAGTAATTTTTGGTAGTTGGGAAGAGTCTTATAGGACTCTCACCTTTTCATGGAAGCAGTTTTTATTACTTTACCTAGTACAGTCTATAGAATTCAGTCTAGTAGTACACAGCGATTTTAGAGACTTTTTTGGGCGTTTGGTCCTTCCATTTTGGGCTGAGGTAATTGTTGCCTAGTTCTCAGTTTAGACGATACATTTTTGTTAAGTAAGTACCGTGGTGCATTACTTACTGCTGCTGGAATAGATGGAAATAATGATTTATTTTCTCTTGCCTTTGCTGTCGTTGAGTCTAAGTCGACTGATTCTTGGTTGTGGTTCTTAATGTGCATACATGATATGCTGTCTGTGGTGTCAGCTAGACGTGATTTGTGCATAATATATGTTAAATATGCTGGTTTGTTACGTGGGTGTAGAGATATTTTTCCATGGGCTGCTCACAGACACTACTTGCGTCATCTGCGTGAAAATTTTAAAAAGGTGATACGTAGATTGGGAATTGGTGATGTTGAATTTCTCTACCATAAAATGTATATGGCAGGAAACACTGATGACATTCTTGAGTTTAATCGATTTATGATAGATATTAAAAATGTGAAAGAAGAACCTCACAAATGGCTTATGGAATGCAACCTAGTTAAATGGTCACTTATACATGATGGTGGAATGTGTTATGGTATGAACATGATGCTCAATGTTTCAATAGTGTCTCACATGCTTTGCTAATTCAAGCTCTAATCATTATTATTTATTACAATTTAGTTACACTGTTCATAAAAAGACTTACCTCTGCAACTCAACAATAGGAGACCAATTTATCTATGTTCACCCAAAGGGTATCCACCATGTTACAACATACTAAGAGGGAAGCCAGACATTTCCCAGAACCGGTGAACATCAACCCTCAAGAGATGCAGGTGTTTGATAAGTCAAGTCGATCATTTAGAGTTGATTTGCTAGATAATGGTCAGTGTAGCTGTAGTTGCAATAAAATCATATATCATTGATCATGCCCACATGTTATTGCTGCACTGTGTTTAGAAGATTAAACCACCTGACGTGTGTGTCACAGTATTACACTCTGCATCTGTATAAGCTTACATATTCAACTGAGTTTCACACTTTGCTTGACCGTTCTGATTGGCTAGCTTACAGTGCTAAGCAAGGTTTAATAGCATTGTTACCACCCAATTTTCATAGAAGGTTAGATAGACCTCGTACCACTAGGTTCAGAAATACAATGGATGAAAAATAGAGCTAGCAGTAGTAGAACCTACAGTCTATGCAAGACAGTTGGCCACTACAGGTCATCGTGCCCACACAATATCAATAGTATAAGGTATGTTGTAGTTACATTAACAGACAATTTATATGTTAAGTGTATGTTATTCAGAATTTCCATGTAGGTTGCAGTACTCTTTTTTGGCTTACTTTATGCTACAATTTTTCATTTAATATTTATAACTACCTAACATTGACTACTACATATATTTTTCAGAATCGATGACATGAGAGCCACCGGTTAGGCGTAATGGGTCATAGAATGTGCATGCCAGTTGGGTCTTTTATAGAGTCCTATGCACATCTGAGCGTTGAGAAGTACTTCAGGCACCTATGTGCCTACATTTTGTTTCTTATTGGGTGCTTCCTACTGTCAGACACGTCAAGTTTCGAGGTCCATCTGTAGTATCTTCCACTACTTGAGGACCTAGATTAATTCAGTGTGTTGTCTATAGGAGGACCAGTTCATGCCCACCTCTATAAGGAGTTGTACGAGTCTACTAGGCCCAACAGGGCCAATATGCCTGGCTGTCTACACCTACTGCAGATATGATCTTGGGAGCATGTTCATGTGGGGAGGCCGACCCTGCATGTGTCATATCCGACTGATCTTCACGGTCTCAACATTGGTTTGAGGTATATTTTAATTTATGCAATTTCAAAATTTTGGCTCATATGCTTGTTTAAAATGTGTTGTGTACATAAGTGGAACGAGAGATATGTTTGCGAGATGCCAATGGCGAACATGGCATTATATAGGAATGAGCCGGATGGCTTGCTGCATACACAGGTAAGACTTATAGAGTACTTTTTTATTCTAATTTATGTAATGTATATACTAATTTAACATAATTTTTAATATGTGCAGGTGATTTGAGAGTCGTACACTGAGCAGATCACGCTACGCCTGTCACGTACATGCTTAGCAGACTCCGATATATGGTTAGCATGAGTCCTGCTGATCAGCTGAAAGAGGGTGGAGTGGTACTTACTTGATCGAGTGTTGCAATAGTTTGGACTCATACCCAGAGTAATGTGGCACCAGTTGACCCTAGTTTCAAAAGGGTCGATGGTCAAGGTAAAGCAGATGTAGATTGGGTTGATTACCACCAAGTGCACGTTGCCTCTTGGGAGAGGCAGATGGATTACATAGTCGAGGGCTTGGACGAAGATGAGGAGAAACGGCGCTATCAATCGACATATCGGTTCGATCTTGGGCTTCTCTACTTATTGGCGCCCGATAGATCCTCCGACCACTTACTTCATCGGAGCGCATATAAAGCACATAATATATAATTTACATACTATTTTTTCATGTATACACATCTTGGAGCACATCTTCATCTTGGGATTACATAAAATGAATGTACGAGCTTGAGGTTGCGGGTACATATTAGCTACCCACATTATGGATTGGAGCCTATAGAGGATGTCCCACAAGCATGACTAGGGCGTTAGACCATCTACATATGTCCAGTCAATCTACCAACCTCATGAGTCACGTTTCTTCCGTCTAGGACTATCTACTCGGACTTAAGATCTTGCATTGGAGGGCCACCATTAGGCAGTGATCGTCCATCCGTCACGCGTGATCGACACTCGGAGTGGTGCGATTCTAGGACGGAGGTGTTAGTTTAGGATAGTGTGTCTCGTACTACATTGGTTCTTGTCTATTTTATTTTTGTTTTTGAATCATCCATTTCTGTAATGACTTGTACTCACTCTTTTTGTAATGACTTGTACAACTTAAATTCATTTATGTAATGATTCATCTGAATCGCTCACCTAATGTCATAACACTAATACTATAACTTGTACAACTTAAATTATAATCCATATATTTAGTTTTAGATCTACTTAAAAGAAAACCTTCAGACTCTAAGGTTGACCTCCATAATTGAAGATAATGGCTTAAAGCCTAGTAAGAACATCCATATTTAAAATAAAAAATATAAGGGCTTAAAGCATCCTTGATGTAATAGCTCTATTGTACATATCTTTAATGACTTCAATATGTATGATATTAATTCACATTAACGATTAGAATATGCTTCATGACTTGATATAACCCAATTGAAGAAAAAAAAAATTTCCTGCAGGCTAGTCACCCACTTCTGCTAATTCTGTGACGCCTCTGAGCTAGTAGCCCATCTTCAACTAGCTCAGGGCGTTCTGACTAGTCTCCTACTAATTAGGCATTACTACCAAGTTAGCTTCCACGTCCATCGGGTTGGCTGTGCAAGCCTTAGCAGTAGGCTATACCTATTTCTAAATTTTTACTACTTAAGTTTAAAACGGTACTTATTTTAAAAAATTTGCCTAAATAAAATTTTTTTTTTATAATATCATAAGAGGGTTCACAAAGAGTGATGTATATTAACTTTTTTCATGATCTAATAATAATTATTTAGTTTGCCCCTATATTAAGTAGAACAAGTTAAAATCAAATTTTTTTATTCTAAGATGAGTTTCAAAGCAATTGAATCGATTCTTAGATATGCACTATCTATAAAGAATTAACATTTAACTTATCTCAATTCATTTCTAATTTAATTAAGATGAATTTAATAGCCATTAAATTACCTATTAAAAAGATATAATATGATTTTTAATTAATAATCCTAGATTATATTAATCACAAAATAAATCTACTAATTATAAGAGTCATTTCATTAAATTGGAATCCAAACTTTCGTTCTTGAAGCTTGTAGCCTCCCCCAAAGGCTGCCTTTTAATCTTTAATCACACCTTTAAACCTTAATAATTAAGCAATCAGAGGACGAATAGTCAGGTCAAATCTAAATGATGTAATTAAAGTCTTCTCCAATCCTAATCAGTTAAAGTTACCCTTTATTCAATTATAATACTTTCAAGTAAACTCAACTTTCTTTGAATTGTTGCACCCACTATTAAACATCTTAGTAAATCATTCCTCTTCAAATGTTACTTTCAATGATAGAATTAGTTTCATATAACATATTTTATTTTATTTTTCTTTAAAAAAAGTCATTATATCATCCATTAGTAAGTGAACTCCTAATAACTTTTTTTTAATAATTTTCTATATGAAACAATAATCTATTGTCATGATTATGATGGTGTTATTATCGCTTACAATCAACTATTTTTAGAACATTGATTGACAATGAAAGGGATGATAATCTCCAACGATCATAATCTATTTTATACTAAAAGCCTTAATTCAAAAAGAAAAAAAAATTAATTTTATTTAACCTTTCCTGTCTTCTTTTTTTTATATAATCAAAAAGATCTATTTACATACCACAGCTATTATGCATCCATATATATATATATATATATATATGCACATTGAATGAGCTATATTAATAACTATTTGATTACCCAAAATGAGAATGTTATATAAAAAACATATATAATCATGAAATCAAAGCAATCACAAAGAAAAAAAAATCTTATATAGAGTAAAATGAATTATTAGCATTTAGATAATTAGATCCAGATAAAGGGTGGCCAATACAATTTTCACGATCACATATTTAAAATTTAATTCAATTACTCACACCTAATCAAATATATTAAAACAAAGTATTATTCTCATTCAGCTCAGTTTATATATATATAAACTTCATAAAACCATTCGAAATCAAGCTAAGCATAAAATATTTAAAAGGGAGCATCAACCAAACATAAAACAAGAAAATGTAGAACATTAACAAACAGTGAAATTAAGAACAAAGATCAAAAATTTTAGCAGAAATATATCTAAAAAAGAAATCATAAGTGTAATATTCGAAAGATTAATTTATGCTCAGAACATACGAGGACTCCCTGACATGAAAATTTCATCATTCTCTCAAAGTCTCATAATATTCATCCAGTTTCATACAAGAAACAAGATTTAATTTCTAGCTCGAACAAAATGATTTTCTCTTAAAAGTTCAGCCCAACTGATCGAATCATGGCTGTATTGAGCCTTTTTGTTCATCACTCTTTAAGCGTCCCCAGTATCTCATCTTCTCTGTAGAGGTGGAACCTGGAAAAAATAAACCATAAGAGCAGAACACAGTATCGATGGCTAATTATTTGGAAGCGACCACATTTGAATTTTTTTAAAAGTTTAATAAACGTAGATTTCACTGATCACAGTTTATACTGCAGTTAGTTTGAATTTTAGTTAAATTTTATTTTAGAGCCATTGATTCAACTCAAGAGAACTTTCTAAATGTCCATATTGATATAAAGGGGGGGAGCAAAGTTTTCCTGAAGCCATGTTTTACCCAAAGTTTTGCATAGAATGCCAATTACTTTTATAACAAAATATTTTGCACCTAATTAATGAGGGATTAAACCATCATTATCACATGCATTAAACAATTATCCACATTGAACATAGAGCTCTCCATATAAACTATCACTCCTCAGTAGTAGCATGGGCCAAGAATCTCTTGCATAATAAGAGTTATCGGCTCTAGAGCCCTTGATTCAACCATAATAGAAAGTACCAAAGAGTTGTGGAATCCACAAATGACATGATCCAATTGACACAACTTAAAATTTAACTATAGTTAATGCTTAAGAAATATGAAAACCGAAAGATAGGCTCTGAAATGTCAAATGATGAAACCCATTTTCTATTCAAGCATTGGCCTATAAGTGATGGTAAAATACTTAATGTTTATACACAAGCATATTTTTCACCTATCCAATGTGAGACTAAAAACTAATCTAATCACATGCACAACATATATCAAAAGATTAACGTTAAATGTATTAAATATAATTTAGCAACAACGAGCTAATGTGAAAAAAGAAGAAAACAGTATTAAAAACTTCAAAAATTGTTCGATTGGAGCCTAAATCGAGCTTAATATCATGCTCCCAAATTTACTGAGGAGATTAATATAACCTCCTTGATAAAAAATATGAAAGAGAGTCCATTAAAACTATACCGAAATGGAGTTACAAGACACAAAAGTTTTAGAAGATTCTTTAAGTCCACATTTATTTGGAAGATTTTGAAAGACCCCAAAAAACTTTAGATGTTACGGGAATATTCCAAAAGTATTCAAAACTCTAGAACATTCTGAAAACCTCATGAATAATCAAGGAGTCTATAAAGATCTCTAGAATATTATAAATACATATGATAAATGAAAAGTATTATAAAGACCTCTACATATAATAATATTATATTGTGCGTCTAAAATATTCTTAGGGGAGTGGTTGAATCCTATAAATGTGAGGCACCACCTCATTTGTAACCCATCTAAAGAAAATAGCAATCCAAGCATTGTTAAGCTCTACTTGTCGAGTGAAGTTTTCCTCTTTCCTTCTCAATTTCTCTAATGTTCTTTGCTTTTTAGCCAAGTTGTATGAGAGTAAGTCTTACTTAACACTACAAAGGTGTATTAGTGTTGCACAAATAGCTTGCAAGAAGTTTAGTCTATAACAGCTGGTAATTAGAGCCAACTTTGGCCTATTACGTGTAGAGATGATGGTGAGGTTGGAAAGAAAAAAGCGATCCTGCAACATTAAAGTAAATGAGGAAGTCTACGGATAGGATCTCTAGTTTCGATTTACAATTATCTCAAGAGGAGATTATGAATGGCATGTGGACTCAAATGGATGCAACGTGAGCATTCTAATGAAATAGGGTTTCGCCACTAAATCTATGATGAGGAGTATGTTACTCCAATGGTGGAGTGCTTGATGAAAAAGATGGCAATGATATATGAGTTTATGAGAGAACTCAATAAGATGCTTGCTTGCATTGAAAATTTACACAAGAATATAATCTTTTGCAAGCATGCATTAGTGATGACATCCGCTACCATGCTAGTGAGATCGAGGGATCATAAAGTGCTTGGAAAGATAATCACTTCCCATGAAAGCTAGAGCAACACTCGAACTATTCAAGAGATGTGGATCAATACAATGAGAGGTCCTGCCTAAACTTTGCCTTGGCAGGGAGCAATGAAAGAAGTACGGCCAAAAAAGACAAGGCTTGGGTAAGCCTCGTTTTGGCTACTTCTTGGATAAAGGAACTCGTTGGACAAGAAAATGCCCTCAATTCCTCATGAGTTATCAAGAAAAGATGGAAGATGAGGTTGGCGATGAGATTGCAAGCATAAGAGCTACACAAATGCATTCGTCACAAGTTGAGGAAGCTAACATAAGAGAAGTGGCATGACAAATAAGGAAAGACGTCTAAAAAAATAAGAGTAGGTACTTCACTTCGCTTTGTGTGGTTGAGGAACCAAATTCTGACGAGAACAAGCTACGGGTCATGTAACAATTATCAAGAAGCCCATGGATGTCTCACCTTTGGAGATGTCTGAGTATCTACTACAAAGTGTGGTGAACATAGTAAAAAATATGCCAAACCAACCAATGGAATTGCAAATCCTTTGTCTGTAAATGAAGATGTCTAAGGGAAGCGACCATCTGTTGCTGAGAAACTACAAGTCCTTAATTCAAAGATGGAGGGGTTCAACTATCAGGAGCCACTCAATATAAGAGACTGCTAGAGGCACAAGGATGATAAATCATACTCCATAAATAATACCCAATTTCACACTGAGAGAAGTCACGATGAGGGAATCACAAAATTAAGTGAGGGAGAATGTTACATCCCCAAATTGATCAAAGAGACTAACATTACCCTTTTAAGCGTGACATAATAAATATGGCTAAAAGAATCTACCAAAATCACACAAAAATGGTGCCACATGAGCTAAAAAGTTCTAAAAAATCCTACAAAAATATAGATTCAACCGCAAGATTCTATAAGACATCATAAGGCTTTAAATGTTCAAAAAAATATTCGATAAATATCTCACAGTCTCTATACAACAACAATAACAACAAGCCTTAATCCCACTAGGTGGGGTCGGCTACATGAATCCTTCGTCTCCATTGTGTCCTATTATGTGTCAAATTCTCATTTAAATCAAGTATACTAAGATCATTTTTATACATCTTAATCAAGTCTTTTAGGTCTACCTCTACCTTTCTTAACATAAGGAAATCTAATACATCTACTCTCTCGTCATCAGGGCCGGCTTTATGTGGCCAAACCATCTAAGGCAACTCTCCCTAATCTTATCTACCACCTGAGCTACTCCAACTTTTTCCCAAATATACTCATTTTGCATTCTATCTCTAAGAGTAAAACCACTCATCCACCTAAGCATCCTCTCATCTTTGTAACACTTAATTTAGTCTTACGCTTCTCTTTTATTGGCCAACATTCACCACATAAGTCATTCGGTCTTACCACCATCTTATAAAATTTTCTTAAGTTTAAGTGGAATTTTTCTACCACACGATAGACAAATGCATTCCTCACTTCAACCATCCAACTTGAATTCTACTAATAACATCTCCATCTATTTCACCATCATTTTGAACAATAGAGCCTAAATATCTAAAAAGCCACTCTTATTAATGACTTGTTCACCTTAATGTCACAACACTACCACTAGAACTTCTACAACTAAAATTACACTCCATATATTCAATTTTAGATCTACTTAAACGAAAACCTTTAGACTCTAAAATTGACATCCATAATTCAAGTTTCTATTCGACCCCCTCTCTAGTCTTATCAATAAGAAGAAGTCATCAACAAAAAAGCATACACCAAGGCTTCTTGTAAATGCCTAGTAAGAACATCCATAATTAAAGTAAAAGATAAGGGCTTAAAGTTGATCCTTGATAATCCAACTTAAAATAGGAAAATATTTTGTCAATCCTCTTTATGTTTGGACACAAATAACAGCTCTAGTATACATATCCTTAATGACTTGAATATAACCAATATTAACTCCTTTATGTTCTAGAACTCTCTAAAGAACATCTCTTGAAACTTTATCATAAGCTTTCTCTAAATCAATAAATATCATATATAGATCATCCTTACTTTCTCTATGCTTCTCCATCAAACCTCTTAACAAATATATAACATCCATAGTAGATCTACGGCATGAAACCAAACAGGAGAAACTTCGACACATCGTAACATATGCTCAATACTCTCTCCCATGATTTTAATGTATGGCACATTAACTTAATTCTCTATAATTTGCACACTCTTTTGTGCTTCTTAAATATAGGAACCAACAAACTCTTTCTCCACTCATCTAACATCTTTTGTCTTTAAAATGACATTAAAAAATTTGTAAGCTAAGAAATTATTTGATCTCTAAACATTTTACACTTATTGGAATATTATCCGATCCTCTTGCTTTTCACATTTCATTTTCTTTAAAGCTTCACTAACTTAGATTTACTAATCTGACGATAAAATGAAATCCTATTTTTGTTTAGGGTATTAAGGTTGCTAAAATCAATCGTACTTTCAAATCCTTCATTGAAAAGTTTATCAAAATACCTCATCCACTTATTTTCAATATCCTTTTCTAAAAAAAAAAATTATTATTTTCATCCTTAATACACCTCACTTGAATTATGTCTTTACTTCTCCTATCTCTAGGGGTGTGCACTAGTCGGTTCAAACCGAAAAACCGAACCGATGATATTTGGTTAATCTGGTTCGATTTTTATGATTATTATTTGATTTTTGGTTGAAAGTGTGTATTTATTTGGTTTTGGTTTAGGTTCGCTTTAATTTTAAAAAATCGGTTTAGATAGATAAAACCGATTATATCGTCTTCGTGGTTCGCCTTGAGTGGGACTCCCGCTTCACGCGCCTTCACGGTTCTGCGGTTCTTCCTTGATTGCCTTCAAGTCAGTTTAGATCGTAAAACCCTATGTAAGACTCCTTGTCTCCTCGACGCTTCAGACGCTTCGGCCTTCCAGTTCGGCCTTTGGTTCCTCACTTCCTCGTCTGTCGTCTCCTCGATGGCTGATCACGATGCCATACACTTCTTCGAGAATCGAGAGTCTCGACTCTCGTTTCGACTTCATTCCTTAGGAGGACTGATGGAGTTAGGGCATAGGTGTTCCGACGATTTGAGATTATGAATCTCTGATTTAGGCAATCCACGTTCGGACTTTCGTCACTTTCCTATTTGAGGCTAGTCCTTTCTTTTTAATTTTTGCCCTAATAGCATACAGATTTTGTCTTCACCTCACCTCTGATTTCAAATTTAATTCTCATTGAAAGGTAAGAACTAAATCCCCATTATCTCAACTCCTCTCTCTCTCTCTCTCTCTCTCTCTCTCTCTCTCTCTCTGTTGTTGCTCTTTGTTTTGGTTGGTTATTGATGGTTTGATGAATTGATGTTGTGAGCTTTGTAGTGGGTATGGCTTAAATTGGCGGACACTTCCTTATATTCCAAATCTTTGTTGTGTTATGTTCTCTGTTATGACATTATTTCTGACCTCTACAAAGGTCTTTTGTGTGGTAATGTATGTCTTGCATTCTTATATGTATGCTGCTTTCTGAATGTTGTGGTTGTGTTATGTGGAATTGTGGATTACTGAACCTCACATGCATTCCAAGTGTGTAATGTGCCAATATTTCATCAAATATTAAGATGCTTCTAGTTGATGTTCATGACTATCAGATCAATTTTTTTATTGGGTTTGGGTATATCGATGCAATTTTATCAATATTTTCAAAGGAAATTTGGATCTTAGGGCATGGTTAATGTTATGCTTACTTTCAATTATAATAATTGTCAATTCAATTGTGCTTTATATAGTTGTATACTTGTATTGACTATTGATACAAACCTGTTTTTTAGTAGTATTTTCTATTGCAATTAGTGGACCACTGGTATTATTTTCAGTTTTAGACATTTAGTACTTACAAAATGTTTGCATTTGTAAGATACAAGTGCGGCCATAGATTATACCTGTTATGAGTGTTTTAGTTTAGATGGATAGGTGTATTTGTATTCATAGGCACAAAATCATGTTTGATATTATGTCTTTATGAGTGTTTTAGTGTAGCCGAATGGATGCATTGCTTATTTGCTTCTACACAGTTAGTTTTATTGATATAATTTATTAAAGCATGCTTTATTTATTTTTCTTTTTTTTTTGTTATTTTTTAGAGTCTACAAGTACTAGTAGAAACATATCACAAGTTGGTGATTTCTCAAAATTATTGATGTCCCATATGTATATATAGTGATCATATTTTTCAGATATTACGCTTAAATCTTGTTATTAAAAGATATCTTTATTATAACTATAAATATACATATGTATATATTATTTATTCTTAGACTAATAATTGAAAGCTTATATTACATTTGAATCCCGGGTTGTTGTTCGCTATTGGAGTGGTTGTTATGGGTAAATTGATGGCATTACTTGCTAAGTTCTCCTGACCTAAAAGTTTCTTGATTCGGGTTGTTGTTATTTCTGGAGTTCGTTGGCTAAAATTCTTTAGCTTTAAAGATATTTTACTTTGTTTTGGTGAGATTTTTGGTGGAGTGTTTTGGTTGAGTGCTTGTTGGGTTTTGCTGCTCTGTTGGTTTCCTAAATCTGAGGTTGTTGGTTATTTTATCAACGTTAATTGTTGGCGCCGGAGTTCATTTGTTACAACCGCTAAGTTGTTGTTGGTCTCGAGTTATGTTGTTGGCTTCTCAAGATTTGGTTGAGTTTTTCTTTGTTTTATTCTCGGCGATTTGGTCGAAGTTCGTTGTTGATTTGAATGATGATGGTGTTGTGAGGTAAACTCATGAATCAAAAATATCTTTAACTTAAATACATTATACATTCATGTTATTAGCGAGAAAACTTTTGTTCCTTTGTTTAATGAGCTAAGGCGAGCAGGAACAATACTTGAGTTTGCTTGGTTGGTCGATTCTAAAATTCAAATGGTTGTTTACAATGTTGTTGAGTTTGTGATATATAAGCTAAAGGAGATGGGGAAGATCAACCAAGAGGACGTTGCTATAGTGATGGAGCCACAGAGGAGTTCGAGAATCAACCAAAAGGATGCTGCTTTTGTGATATATAAGCTAATTACTAGTTGTTTACTATTTTTATATAGTGTATATTAAATTGTATCAACTTGGAAAAACTCTTTACAATATGTATATCAGCATATGGTTAGTTGAGCTAATAAAATTTTTCCTTTTTTTGTTTGTAACTTTAAAATCTTTTTTTTAATTTGTCTATGTTATTCGGTTTATGAAAAACAATAATAACCAATTAGATTTGGTTTATTCGGTATGATTTTACTAATTTGATTGGGTTTTTTTAAAATTAATGGTTTGGATTTATTTGGTTTTGACACCAACCAATAAAACCAAACCGAGAATGCTCACCCTACCTATCTCTTTGTTCTAAATTATACATACATATTTCACTTTTATTTGGTATCTATCATTGTATAAATCACTAAAAGCTAAATTATTTGCATCATATATCTTTTTTTAGAATCTCTACAACTTTATATATATTCTCTCAATTTTATATCTAAACCAAATTTTATAACAATACTTCTTATTTTTATCTTTTCTTTCTTTACTCGACTCCACTATTTCTTATTAAAAAAGTTTTTCCTTTTGATTCTTCATCTTCTTTTTTCTTTTATTTCTTTTTTTTTCTCATATAATGTTAGTTTCTCATGAACATCCCAAATTTTAATCTCTTGTAGCTTCTCTTAAAATATTTTTATTTGTATTCTTTAAGTGTCATCTAATTCTAAGATAATTTGATTTATTTTTTATCTTCTACAACCTTTTATCTTAAAATCTAAAACTAACAATCGATGTTAGATCTTAGATTTTCACTGATCTTCTGATCTTTACAATCTAAACGATCTATTTTTCTTATTAAAATAATCAATCTGTGTTTTTAGATTCATTTTATAAGTAATAATATGTTAAATCTCTTTTCTTAAATAAAGTGTTATATTCTAATTATAAAAATTTAAAATAATATAATTAAATCACTTCTTAATTAAAATCCATATACCATGAATACTTTAAAATCTTACCACTCTACCAACATGTTTTTTAAATCTCCTCCAATAAATATTTTTTTTTCAAGGGTATATTTTGTATTAATCCCTCAAATTCATTCCAAATTTTTTCTTTCCTACCTACTTGGGGAGCATAGGCACTTATAACATTGATAATCTTAATATCAACAATAATCTTTAGCTATAATTATCTCCACATCTATTAATATTTATAACATTATCCAAACTTTATCTATAATCACTTTCTGTAGTTTCGTTCACTTTTACCATCAAAGTTTAAAACTTAAATTATCAATCTCTCGGCATTCTCCCCAACCCATTTAGTTTTGAACACAAAATATTTATCTTTCTATGAACCATAATATTTATTAATTTCATTAATTTACCAGTAAGAGTACCTATATTCAAAGATCAACCTAATTCAGTATCATGGACTAACTTCTTTGCATCCGTCCATAAAGTGGGAACCCTTGCTTATTTAACACTACTCAAGCCGATGCTCGCACATTTTTGTATTCAAGCCATACAATAAACTTCCGGGGACATACGATTAACACAATGATTTAAAGGATTCATGTCATGATTATTTCGACAAGTTCTTATTTCGATACTAGCAACCTCCACTTTTCACATCCGGACTTGGGACTTTAAGAATATTTGAAGCATCTATAAAACTCAAGAATATTATAAAGTATTCTAGAGATATCCACACATAATAATATTATAATATGAGTCTAGAATGTTCTCAAGGGAGAGGTAGAAGCCTATAAAAGAGAGAAACCATTTCATTTGTAACCCATCAAAGAATTTAAACAATCCAAGCCTTGTAAAACTATACTTCCATAATGAAAATTTTCTCTTTCTTTCTCACTCTCCCTAGTGTTTTTTATACCAACAAGCACTATGTGAGAGTACGACTTAGCACTATAAGAGTGTGCTAAGACTGTAGACATAACTTGCTAAAAGTTTAATCCATAACATTAAGCAAACCAAACAAACTATTCAAACATCATTTAAGGTAGACAATTTAAGTATGACTTAAGGATACAATGGGAAATATATATATGCCCAATGGGCAGCAAGCTTAATCTAAACTTAGCTCTAACAATAATACAATAAATTTGAGATTGTTAAAATAAAATTAATCATCATTAAAAGTACATCTTTATCAACTTATCATTTCAAATAAATTTATCACAATTAAATTTATAGTCACAATTAAACATATTTTTTTATAAATTATTCATTTTAAAATAATCAATCTCACCTTTTCATGAATTCATCATTTAAAGTATTTAAGCTAATCATTCTATAATTAAATGAATCTTAATTAATATAAATTAAAGTTCATTGGAATTAATTAATCATCATCAAGTTCATAATCATAATCAATCTAATTTTTAAAATCTTTTTTCAAAAATTATTTAAAATAAATTTGATAGTCATTAAACTTATAATCACATCAATAAGCCAAGGAAATGATTCTGTCAAAATGCAAACAAATAATTTTCTTAGCTTAAATTTGATGTGTATTCCTTATCACAAGGGGATCTCATTCCTAATGATACTAAACTACAAATTTAAGTTATAATTTACATATTATTTGCACATTTAAATAAAGAGAATTACTTAAATTACCTTAAAATGTTCATTGGTACAATATGATAAGCTGCTCCATATTAGGAAGAATAGATTGAACAATAAATTGAGAAATATACGAACAGATCAATTAAAATAACGCTTATTGAAGATAATATAACAGAAATTTAGTTTAGTGGTTCGGGCATGAAAACATACATATAAAACATACTAATAGAGCATATAATAAAATAAATTATGTTAAAAATAAAAAATATAAAGAAGAATACCAATATAATATGAAAAAGAGTTGTCTAAATGATTTGGAAAAAAAAATTAACATCTCAAATAACATTCCACAACATTGCATGGAGAATGAGGAATCATAAAGCCTATTAAAAAAATTAGAATAAGGCTAAGATTACGGTTAAGATAAAAATGATATTTAAAATATAAGAATTAACTCCTAATGTCCATTTAGACCTAAAACCTATATGGCTTAAATCTAGTTCAATGGTCAAGAGGCTAGACTTTTATACACCTTATTAAGAGAAGTCAAATATGCACAATTACAAGATTAACAAAGGTTGAAAGTTTCCGAAGCGATGAAGTTCCCAAATTTCAAGAAATTTGCAAAGCTCTGCTTACTTTGCAACAGTTTTTCTCCGATCGCATACTTTATAGTTTGGAATAGAAAGGAGACCATCTTCATCCATTCAATATTTCTTTCAATAAAATCAATACAGTTAATTTCTTCAATATGTTATCCAAATTATCATCCCTTATAGTTTCCTATCTATAGCACATGAATTTTTTTACATGTTTTAAAGGTTTATGTCCAATTTGCCTAGCTAGCATCACTAACAACCTCAAATCCATTAAAAATTCTTAAGCAAAACTATATATTATGGTTAATCGCAATGAACAAAGTTTCCAATATCCTAAGATTTTTTTAAATAACTTAGCATACAACTAAAGCAGAAGTTTACCTAGCTCTCTCAAACCATAAAAGCATGGATAAAAGTTAGCAAAAACATGACGTTTAAAAGCTAAGCTCTAGAAAGTGAGCTGGAAAAAATATGATCTAACAAGTTGAGAATAAATATGTCCAATGCATTGATGCAATTCAACTGTTTTTTGGTTAATCATTTTTATTTGGCTAGCTACACACTCTCTTCTTATCCTAAATGTGAAGTGGGTAGCTGTGGTCCAATAAAACATGCAAATCTCAACTTAATTTTATACCATCACTATACAAACTACAATGAAAACAAAGAAACTTTTTCCAAGTTTTGATATTTTTAATTCTTTGCATCATTACATTTGATCATCATCATACATACATATACATCTAAATATAGATAGATATTAAGCTGTACATGATCAGTTTTTAATGAACATTCATTTGTCGTGGACAGCATAAGAAAGTGGTAATGGTCGAAAAGATGTTCATTTGTGTGCTCTGTCCACGTACATGACACATATCGATGTATGGTAATTCACCAATCATGTGAAGCATGCAATTACATATGTATCAATAAGCCCGGCCGCAGAAATAAAGTAATAACCCATGCCAAGAATTTATTTAAAAAAATCAATTTGAGGAGGTATAGAAACTGAATGATTAACTAATAAATTAAAGAACATATCCACATACTCTTTGTCTCCAAGCTTCACATCAGTACCAGCATAGTCAGGCAGAAGTACAACATCTCCTTCCTTCACAGCCACAGGTATATGATTTCCATCTCTATCACGTGTTCCAGGGCCAACAGCCACAACTTTCCCAGAGTTCAGCTATACCATAGGAAAAAGGATACATAAAACAAAAAATAAAATTAAGGTCCAAGAGGCGACAAATAGCCATTCATAAACCATGAAAACAATGCATGAGCATATAGATACGAGACTTGATGACGGTGAGAAATAATCACTGCGTCAGCTAAAACAAACTGGTTCAGAAAAACAAAAGGAAAAAAAGAGCATAAGTGAACAACTCTTCAACATGTCTTCTTAGGTGAAGAACCCCATTAGCACTGCTTGTCTTGAAGAAATTAAAAGAGAGGAAAAGAAAAGTAAATGGAGGAATTTAACTGAATTAATGTCAATACACTTCTTTAGTAAAAGAGAAATTAAATGAAAAGTACTATTTTATACCCATAAATTGATAAATAAAAACAAGCTTCTGCTGTTCACATCACAATTCAATTATACTTCAGCTTTTCACTGGGTATAAACAAAAAATCATAGGCTCTGTTTGGCTCTAAGAAATCCGAAGAAAACATGTGAAAAGAAATAAAAAAATCTTATCGAAAATGAAGCGAGGATTGGATTGACAGATGACTTGTCTAACCTGTTTGTCTGAGAAGAAATTCAAGAAAAAAAATCATATTTTTCTTGTTTGATTGATGAGAAATTGAGGTTTTGTTATGGTGAAGAAGTAACGTGTGACTTATAGATATGCTTTTCTTCCAAAAATTTTTTTCTTCCAGATAGCGTATTATAAAAAAAAACATTTGACAGAATCTCGTAGGTAAATCCAATTTACTATTAATACATTTGAAGCAAATAATTTAAATTAAACTATGAATATTAAATCAAAAAACGTTAATATCCCCACCCCTCTCCAGTTCCTACAAACCAAACAGACCACAAAATGGGAATATGCATACTTTCTGACTTCCAGGAAAAATAAATTTTTTATGTAATACGCCCAAACCAAACAATCAAGATGTGTTTATGAGGTAAACCAAATAATCAAGATGTGCTTAACTGAGATATTTCACTAAAAATAACGGATCGAATTCAAACTTAAAAAACAACAGATAAATCAATCAAACAACAATTGGTTAAAAAAATGTTGCAAACTGCAAGAACAAAATTAAGCACACTGAGAAAATTCTATCAACCTTGGCCAGAATATGCACTTCAACAAAAATCATTAGTTCCTTCATCTTACATCTGCAGAGGTAACCAAACATGTAACAACTTTTCGTTTAATCATGCCGAGCAGATTCACTATAAATCCACAAAACACGGGAAACAACAAAAACTAACCTAAAAAACATCATCCGAATCAATATCAGCTTAAGATAAATTCCAATCCCAGAATCAAATCCAATTAAACCAAGGAAAGCAACAGAAAATAACCAAGGAAACATGACAGAAATCAACATTTCAAATTTAGTACTGCTCCGATCACAACGTCAAATTATCAGTCCCATTCCACGCCCGCAATCCTCAACAACACACGGCAGAGATTTAGGCTATCCAACGCTACCTTGCTGGTTTTCTCCGGGAGAAGGATGCCGGCGTTGGTCTTCGACGGAGGAACTATCTTCTCCACCAGAATGCGATTCAGAGAGGGGATCAATCGCTTGGCCATCTGCAGTGGCGAGAAGGATCGAGAGAGCGGCGAAGAGCTTCGGTTTTCCTGCTTCTGAAGCTTCCGTAGGGTTTTAGGATTTTAGGGTTATATGGAGGGTTGAAGTGCGCTTACGAATTTACGTAAAAGGTGCAATGATTGAGACGAAATTACATCTTTGTTGTCTAATTCGGTGTATAATCTCAAGGGTAGTATCGGAAGAAAATTTCTCTTGGATCTTTCCTGAAGGTTCGGGATGGAAGACTGAACTTGGCCCATTATTGTAATATGGAATATTGGGCTTTAAATTGAGTTTGGGCTAACTAGATCAACACGGCCTATGTTCAAAATGATTTCATTGTTTGTTCTACTTACATTGTAATTTCATTATCTCGATGAATTCTTATATTTAAAATTTTTATACTTAAATTTATGATCCTTTAGAACCTGGTTTTAGTACATTTACATTCAAATTAAATATTTTAATGAGAAAAATCTAATGATGTCAAAAATGATTTGATCCAAACTTAAATGAACCCTGATCAATTACTAAAAGTAAAATAAAAAATGTTAGAGCATTAATTGAATAATAAAATAGTTTTAAAATTTTATATGAGCAGCTCAAACATTCACAAAACATCTCAAGATTAAGGGGATTGTTTTAAGTTGTGTGATATAGTACTTTGAAGTTTAATTTTATTTATAAATATGCTCCACTCTCCGCATGAAGGTGACTGGGAGGGGAAGCATATAGAAGGGAGGGCTCTAAGGAGTGAAAAGTGCTCGAGCTTTACGTGAACTATACTATTAGACCACACTTGCAAGGGCGGAACCAGTCATTTTTTTCAAGGTGGGCAAACTAATTATCAAAATTTCAAACAAAAATTTTTATCATTTATTAATTTTTAGGGTGGGCAAACTAATAAAATGAAAAAAAAAAATTTGTTTTTATTGGGCAAGAATTTTTATTAAGAGGAAAAAAATTATTTTTTAAAAAAAAGAAACTTTAATTTAAAAAAAATTGATTGCCCACCCTCACATACACATGGGTCCGCCCATGCACACTTGCCTAATCGAAGCATTTGATCATCATCGGTGATCACTTTCATCTACCAACCTCAACTATCAAACCACCATGTTGAATGTCACTGACCACTGTATTAGATTGATGTAGACCACTGAATTGAATCAACATCACCCAGCCATCTCAGTAAACAATAATCATTGGCCACTACCATTAGATTGCGTACTAGTTGATATCCACCATCAAACTATCATCTGATTAATGTCACTCAATCATTATCATCCGACTACAATCTCCAAACCTTCAATGTCTGACTATAATCAATTGACCACTATTAATTAATTATAATAATCCATTCTCTAATGGCTTACTATAAATGCCCATTTTCGATGAGTGACTAAGGCAACCTATCTTTCGCCAATCAATCGACTATGATATTTTATCCTCCAACGATAAGTAACAGTTATTCGTCGTCTTATGATTGAGTAAGATTGCCCGAATACAATCTCCCAACTATTGTCAATTGACAACAATATCCTTACCAATCATGATCACTCGATACCATTGCCCCAACCACTATTATGTAATTCAAATTGCTTAATTATCTTCACCTGATTAGACTACCTAATCAACATTGCCTATTAATAATTACGCAAACACCATCACTCGACTAATCTCCCAAGATCATTATGACTTAGTTATAGTCGCACAAACATCACTGCTCGATCACCCTCACTAAACTTTATTCAGCAAACTACATTCGCTAGACTACAATAGTGCTACCTCTATCCCTTTAATCTGATTTTAAGTCATCCTCTGATTGGCTAAGATTACTCGTACTATAGTGATCAATTATCTTTGATCATCCTCCAATGACTAATTACAATTGGTTATGATTACTCGTCCTCTACCAACCATGGTCACCCGATACCATTGCCCCAACCACTATCATGCAATTGAAATTGCTTAATTATCTTCGCCTACTACACTACCTAACCAAACATTGCCTAATAATAGTTGCTCAAACACCATCACTCGACTAATCTCCCAAGAACATTATCACTTAGTTATAGTTGCCCAAACATCATAACCTGACTACCTTCACTAAACTATATTCTTCAAACTACCTTTAGTAGACTACAATAGTCTTCTATCACTTTATTATGATTTATAGTCCTCCTCTGATCGGCAATGATTACTCGTCCTCTAGTGACTAATTATGTTTGATCATCCTCCAATGACCGATTACAATCGTTCCTCCTTTGTCATCTAATTTTGATCTCTTGTCAATTGAATACAATCTTCCAACCTTCATCAATTGATCATGATCAACTGACCTTTGACAATTGATCATGGCCGCTCAGCCACTGTCACATGACTATAGCCATCTTACTATCATCATTTGACTCACTTGACCATTGTCATGAAGCTACACCTAAGTCTTTTGATATCATCATTCACCATTGCAAAAAATATTAAGAAGATTTACATACATAGTACATAATTCTTACGCATTAACAAATCTAATTTAGATGTTTAGTTATCTAATACTTTCATATGCTTAAAAATATGCATTTCACTTTTAAAAAGTAAATGATGATGATATTTTTGATGTGATATTAACGAATAGGATATTATATATATAAAAAATTAAAGTTTAGATACTAGATATATAAATACACAAGAATTATGTGGTATTCATGTAAATCCCCCAAAATATTATTGCACATGATCGCTTAGAATGCTAATACATGTTGTTGACACCAATACTAACAAACAATCAACCTTATTGCTTGTCTTCACCAACAACATTGACTCTAGATATTAAGTATGTGGTCAATGCATGCCATTGATGCTACCATTGCCTATAAGGCTAATGCACACTATCAATATATGTCATTGCTTGAAAGATTGATGTATACTATCAACATCAAGATAGATGCATACCAACCTTTTCTCTATTGTCACTCGTAACATCAACATACACAAGCACCAATAAGATGGATACATGATGTTAAAATAAACTCTAATTTTCAATCTCAATATCATAATCATATTGATTCAATGTTCTCTTACCTTCTTGCCTCAAAGAAGAATAATTGAAGATATCATAACATAATCAGACATATCATAACACAATCGCTTTATCTTTTGTCAATGGCTGATGACTCATTGCTATGCTTTATTTTTTTGTTGTAGCTCTACTATATCCCCACATTTATCTCTAAATTTGCTTCAGATTCTTTTTCTCTTTTCCCACAAAGTGGCTCTACTTCACACTCCACCTATAAATACTTTACTCTAGCTCTATATCACATCTTTGTATTCTCTTAATATTCACTCTTGCTAGTTTACACACATAGCAAAGAAAAGAGAGAAATAAAGAGAGATTTTTGTATAAAATAAAAAATAAAAAAATCAATGCATGTGATTTGCATTCAATGTATTATCATCACTTTATATTTTTAAGATTCATTGTATGTTAAAAATATTCAATCAAAATTCAACTACATACAAGTATTCTATCAATATTATTGATTCATTTTAAATTTGGAACATATGAAGAAAATAAAAATAAGTACAATTAGTTGGAACTTAATATTTAAATTTGGAGACATGTATTAAGCTCTAAAGGTATTTCTACTTTTAAGTTTTTGATTTTGAAATAAAATATTTGAAAAAGTAAAAACATTCATAATAATTTTAAAAATAAATATAATAAATTTTGCTTATATTTATATAAAATGTGGAAACTAATAGCAGAGATACAAAACCCATAAATGAAATACATTTTAAAATTGGAATCATTGTATGATTCGCATGGAATCAAGACCAAATTTGGGGCTTTTATATATACAACTATCATATTCTTCTATATTTATAAATTAACCACCTTCAATCTTAATTTTTCAAATTGACTTAATATTGAAATTCATAACAAAAGTCATATTTTTCATTTTTGTAAAATTCCTAACGATTTAATCATGGCGCATACAAATACATGAGTCCGTTAGTTTAAAAAAAATAGAGAGGGTTGTTAAATTATAAATATATATGTATTAGATGGTTGATTTGTAAATTTTCCAAATTTAAATTAGTTCTTAGTCTAGCTATGATGGGATTCTTAATACCAAGCCTAGAAACCAAAATTGAATAACATTTTTTATTTTATTTTTTCATTAATTATTAGGTACAAATAAAATTAGGAAGATTAAATATAAACCACATGTTTTTTATATATTTATATATCTAATACCTAAAATTTAATATTTTACATATACATAAAATAATGTATTCATTCTTTAATAATAATAATAATAGTTTTTTTGATATGATGTCAAAAAATTAAGTGTTATTCATTTAAATATTAAGATTTGTGGTAGATATAATAATATATAAGAATTATGTGATATATATATATATATATATATATATATATATATATATATATATATATATATATATATATATATATATATATATATATATATATATATACTGTGTCCATTTTATATCGAGTTTATGGTAAAATCAACACGATTAGATTGGTTTTAATATTTAGTATGTATATCTGAGAATTTTTAAAAAAAAATGAGTTATTTTTTAAAAACTTTGCTATAAAATTGCCATTGAGGCTGTTTTTAAACTCCTTCACAAGCAATTTTTCAACATTAATTTCTCAATAAAATCTATAATGAATCTAAAAGTAGCTCAAATCTCTAAAGTGTGTACTATCAAATCCTTAAGCCTTTCTCATGCTCTCTCTCTTTTTTTTTTTCATTTAAAAGTTACACATCTAAATATATTATATTAGATTTCATAAGAGTTTCTCTTTGTAAGCCTCCTAATTTGATCTTTCACTACATTTACCCTTTATGTGCTTGTCTCCATGGGAAGCAAGGAAAGGTCTCCTCATACTTCATTCTTGACTTGTGAAGACAAAATAAAAGCTATAAAAAGTGGCAATAAATTGAACTTAAAAGGGATTGGTAAGTTCATGAATATAAAAATTCTAATCAATAGGTTTTGACTAGCAATAACTTTGCATGCTCACAACTAGTAGTGAGACTTTAGACTTGAGTAGGAAAAAAAACTAATTTTTATTTGATTTATCTTAATAAAAGGGTTTGTATTAATTTTTGTGATATTTATTTTATATATATATATATATATATATATATATATATATATATTAATGCTTTATCTTATATAAACTTTTTAAATCTTTTTAGGGTTGGAAAGCCCCTCCTCTCCTCTTAAAACAAAGAAGCAAATACCAGAGAGAGAGAGAGAGAGAGAAATCATGAAGAAGAGTAGAATCATCTTCTTCTTCATCTTTCTTCTGCTGCTGCTGCTTAAGCATGAAGCTGGAAGGTCTAATGGCGATGGATTTGAGAGATTGAGAAGAGGATTTGGAGTTAGCTTTAGTCCTTCTCAATCAAAGGTTAGAGCTGGAAGAGAAAGAGATGGAGGAGGAGAAAAGTTTGACGAAGAGAAGAGGATAATATACGCAGGGCCTAATCCTCTTCACAATTGATAGAGTTTTTTTTTTTTTTAAATTAATTTGTTTTCTTCTTAAGTTCTATTTTTTCTTGATGTTTTCTTCTCTATTTGTCTCAAATATTTGTATTTTGACGTTATGAAGATCATTGTGGTATAGAAATGAGTGTATTTTTGTGTTAAAAGGAATTTGTTTTTGAGAAGGGAGGAAGAAGACAGATAAATTGGATAGCAAATAATAAATCTAACGCAGGGTTTTAAAGTTAATCTCTATTTTAAATGTTAAATATTTGGATTAGTATATAATGATAAAAAAATTAATAAACATGAGTTTCAAGTTCGTTAAATTTGTTCTGAGATGAACATAATATAATAATGTTTTAAAATACAGTGAGATTTTTTTAATGAACTTTTAAACTTTTACAATTAAAATGAATATCTATTTTACAAACTTCGATTTTTTTTTTTTTACAAAATTTGCAATTAAAAGATTTTTTTAATGAACTTTGATACGTCCTCAGAAAATTAATCTGATCAAGCACGAATCTCAAGGCATTTTCAGAAATGTTTCGATCTAATCACCCGATTTAAAATCAAGCGGCCCGTATGACGAACATCAGCATATCAAATGGTGATCCGATCGAATCGACCGGATCGCTATCGGAGCATGAAAATGGATCCACGATCGCCAAATGGTCACCAAAGCGACATATTTATAGTCGTGGTCGGCGCTCGTCAAGCGAATCCAACAAATCCAAGATCACCCAATTCGACATCATTAAGGCACCGGATCAAAATACACCGTCGATCAGGGGATCATGCGGGCTCCAATGGGAGTGGTTGGAGTTTTCCACCAATTTACTGCCACTCCCAAAATCTATAAATAGAGCTTCATTCTCACCTTAGGGGACCAATCGATTTGAAGACCAGAGCTCGAGAACCAGGTCGACCTTGGACGATCCATCACCAAGCCGGTGGTGCACGAAGATCGAGCTCGCCCGGAGATGCAGGAGGACTAGAAAAGGCCGATTCTCCTTTCTCCGAAGATCAAGGTTGCTCCCGGAAGATCGGTTCACCGCTTTTGGGAAACTTCTCCCTTGGGTTGGAGTTGACCGATATGTATTTTCTACACTCGAATATTATTTCCGCCCTGTAAACACCTTCTTCTCAGCTAGCGAGAGGACACGTATCTTTTGAACACATAGTGAAAGTTCTGGGCGGGCAAGGCCAGTGGTTTTCACTTGGGTTTTCCATTATAACCCATTCATATCCCTTGTGTGTTGGATAATTTTTGAGCTACTCGAAGATCTTTGCATCTAGAATAAAATTCTCTAACGCCTTGATTTGCGTCTGTGGGAAAAATCGTTCCCCATTGCTATATCTCCAATATGGTTGGTAAGCGGGGTTTCGCTCCAACGCTCCTCATTCTCGATCAGGGCCAAGTCTCCAACACTTCTCTACATAGCAGACTTACGTCCCGGTGAGGGTGGGCCCCTCTTTGGAAGATCAGCGTTCAAGGATGGAGGATTCCCGAGAAATTCTTGACTCTGAGAGGGCCGGCAAAAGCGTTCCAAACGCACGGAAGAGCCAGGTTCCGGCCCTCATCATAATCAGATTTTCTTCACGAGAATGATTGCAGGGAATCGGATCACAAGAGAACCCTTGGCACCACATCCGGATCTTTGAACTTACGGATCCGATTCTACTCACCCCACGAATGGCTTCGACCCATGTCGGTGAAACTCCATGTCACCTTATCTGCGATGAACTTCGACGGCAGTGCGGGAAGAGTTCCGACAAACAATCACGAATGATCCATTCTCCGCCGCTCTTCCAAAACTCGTCCTTCGAGATCATCGCAATACCCGATTCGGCGAGATTCAAGCTTCCCGGCATGGACCTTTCTGATGGCACGTACGAGCAGCATATCGATCACTTTCGAACGATCATGCACATTCAGCGTGCAAATGACTCTGTCTTGTGTCAGGTATTCCAGGACTCTCAAAGGACAGGCTCGTGCCCGGTTTCTAATTGGTCGTCGTCGATCATTTGGAGAGCTTGATTTTTTTGTAGCAGTTCTGGCGAACAAGAGAATCATCATTCATCACATCTCTCATCCTGAGCGATGGAGAGTCCCTCAAAGAATACTTCAGGTTCTCCTCACGGCTTGAGTAGATCCGGAACTTTTGAGGCGTGCTTCTGGAGGACTCCGGCAGGATACTTATTCATCATTAATGGAGGCAGTCCATTCTATCTATTGACTGGTCCACGCGAATAGAGGCACAAATCTCCGTGTGAAGCTATCGGTGCTCATCGACCGTTTGAACCACCGACAAGCGGAAGAAGGTTCCCAAAGGTGATGTTCAAACATCTCAAAAAAAAGAAGAAGCGACAACCTCCCCAAAACCTCCTCGGCGACCTCGGATGACTCAATCGAGAGGAAATATATGGCTCTCAACCGTCATCGCGAACATCCTCTATTTAGGGAAGAGGATAGCGTCAAGTGGCGACCTTTAAAGCGGAATTGGAAATCGAGAAATTACGCCACTTTCACGCGGCGAAGAGTGCCACCGAAGGAAGAAATCGAAAGACCCATTCAATAAGGATATCCGTCAATTGGAAAGAATCAATCGACTCATCGAACATACCCCCGGGGGGGCAACTCTTAATCTCAAAGATAAGCAAGTTAGCACACAGCGAAAAGGCAAAGATCGATGGTCAACTCACTACAAGCTCATACAAATATTGACCTCTTCCATGCGGGTTAGCGTCATCAGTAAACACTTTCGACAAACAACCGGGATAGGTCAAATTGGACTTCGACCTCTTCCATGCGGGTTAGCGTCATCGGTAAACACTCGACAAACAAGGATAGGTCAAAGCGTCCTTGGTGGACTTCGCGACCTCTTCCATGCGGGTTAGCGTCGAGTAAACACTCGACAAACCGGGATAGGTCAAAAGCGTCATTGGTGGACTTCGCGACCTCTTCCATACGGGTTAGCATCGAGCAAAAGCTCGACAAACCGGGGAAAGGTCAAAAGTCCTTGGTGGACTTCCGCGACCTCTTCCATGCGGGTTGCGTCATAGAAACCGACAAACAACCCATCGGTCGCGTGGACTTCGCGACCTCTTCCATGCGGGTTGCGTCGAGTAAACACTCGACAAACAACCGGATAGGTCAAAAAACGTCCGGTGGACTTCGCGACCTCTTCCATGCGGTTGCGTCGAGTAACACTCGACAAACAACCGGATAGGTCAAAAGCGTGGACTTCCGGCCTCTTCCAGGATGCGCCATCGGTAAGCTCGACAAACAACCGAAAGGTCAAAAGTCCGGTGGACTTCCCGCGGCCTCTTCCATCGGGTTGGCGTCGGCGAATAATTCTCTGAAAAGTCAAAACTTTGTACCCACTCGGGTTAATGTCGCCGGATAGCTCGACAAACAACCTTGATGGGTCAAAAATCCGTGGGTCAATTATATCTCTACAAGCGACATGTCAAGTTGAACCATCCATTGAAGTTTGAAATCTTATTTCCTACGAAGGAGATACGACCATCGCCATCGGCGCCCGTGCGGCCATCGCCGTGGTCACCACCGCGATCACCGTCACCACCACGGTCAATTCCGGCACCGGATGGGTCAAAATCCGCCGGTGATTCAATTGACCTCTTCCATACGAGTTGCGTCGCCGGGTAACACTCGACAAACAACCCTCGGATAGGTCAAAATCCCAGTTCAATTCAACCTCTTCCCAGGTTAGCGTCGCCGGGTAACACTCGACAAACCTCGGATGAGGTCAAAATCCTGGCGGATTCAATTGACCTCTTCCATACGGGTTAACGTCGTAAGCGCACGGCAAACAACCGGATAGGTCAAAATCTCAGCAGTTCAATTCTCCTCTTCCACAGTTAATGTCGGGTAACACTCGACAACAACACCGGATAGGTCAAAATTCTCAGTGGGTCATCTCGCCACACGCGAGGCAAACGCCGGATCGCTACTGCCATTTACCGTCTAAACCAAAACCTCCCTGCCAACCCATGGCCGGTGCTTTCTCTTATTGCGGTCCTTCGACCATCGCGGAATCGCCGGTCATCACCGTTGTATTTCATCAAATCTATGCCGGTGGCTGCCGAAAAATCTTGATTCCTGCTGACCACCCGTCGGCCCTAACCATCGTCGCCGGTCCCGCACTAACTCATCGGTCGCGCCGCAAATCGTGATCTTGCCGGTCATCACTTGTCATTATCCGTATTGATGCCGGTATTGCAGTATTCTGCTCGCCGCTAATTGCCAGTCTGACCATTATTCACGCGATTATCGATCGATGAAAATCGAACAATGGCATTGCTGACTAAATCGCCGGTTGATGCCAATAATCCGTCGGCGCCACCATTGCGGTCCCGTATGATGGCCATCGTCGGTCCGCTTTTCATCCCGCGGTCATCACCATCGTCGTCGGTCATTCAGCGACTCTGAGCTCCTTGCCAGTATTCTGAGACTGTGGATTTCCGTGACTCTTGCTTAAGTCGTGGTATGCGAAAACAGATAGTCAAAATCCAACTTTTCGACCTCTTATCAGGTTAACGTCGTGTAACACTCGACAAACAACACCGGATGTCAAAATCTCCGGATTTCAACCTCTTGTTAGCGTCATGTCACACTCGATAAACAACCCGGATAGGTCAAGATCTCATCGTTACCAAAGCCGCCATGCGTAGCATGCACCATCTTGCCAATGGCCTTTTTTGGTCATCTACAAACACCTCGCCCGACATTCTGATCGCCGATTCACGCCACCCGTCGGCAACCATCGTCAGCGGTCCAGCCTGACTAATGCGGTCCTTCTAAAGTCCTTCGCAGGCAACCCCATACAACCATTAAAAATCTTGGCGGTCACCACCCTCGTCGCCGTCATGCAGCTAGCGTCATTCTTGTGATATGCCGTCGGATTCGCATTAACCGCATACCCATCATGGGTCTCTCTAGCCATCTGCAGATGGTCGAGATAAAATTATTCCAAGAAGAGTGCACTCTCAGGGGAGGCTATGCACTCAGCTGGAATAAGGTGGTAGGTTGATCCAGAAGAGTGCCCAAACTCAGGGAGGCATGCACTCCAGCTTGGAGATGAGGTGGAAGAGGTTGATCTGCAAACTCCACCGAGGCTATGCACTAGCAGTGGAGATGATGTGGAAGAGGTTGATCAGAAGAGTGCCCAAACTCAGGGGAGCGCTGCACTCAGAGGAGAAGAGGAGATGAGAAAATGTGCCTTTTCTCTTACATTTTTTATAGACCCTTTATAGGGGCAAAAGGGTAAAACCGAAACCATTTGACATCAAAACAGTCAAAAACCGTCATTTGGGCTAAAGTATCTGATTCATGCAGCGTCACTCATTGTAGGCCATGATAATAAGATCATAAGCCGATTTTAATACCGATAAAAAATAAAACCGCCACCAACGCTCGACTCCAGCTCCTGATTACCATGACCGGTCCGATTCATAGATCTTCTGCCCAGACCCGTATTATCATCAGAACCGTAATCAATTCGAGCGTCAGTTCCGACCTAAATCTGACCTTCCACATGAGCAGGCCCATGGCGCCAAAGCGGCCAATATATTTCATGCCAGGCTTCAGGGATAGCTCTGATATACCGGATGGATCAGTAACTCGAAATCTGTACGCATTTTGCGCAAAACATAGTAATTCTTGTGCTCATGAAGATCTTTCAATCGCATTGATGGACTCAAATTTCATTGAGAATTTCTATTTTCAGTATTTCATATATTTTTTTGGATCGAGATAATGTCAAAAATAGACAACCGATCGTCAAAAATTAATCGATCAAAGCGAATCTGAGGCATTTTAAATATTTTGATCTAATGATTTTCTTCTGATAAAAGTCTGATGAGGCGAACATATAAACATCAAGCATAATGATCCGAGCTCGAATCGACTGATCAGATCATGAAAATGGATCGATCTGGTCACCAAAACATATTTATAATTCGGTCGGCCCGTCAAAATCCAAATCCAAGATCACCCAATTAACATCATTAAGATCATCAAAATACCGTCATAGGATCGCGTCCATGGGAGTGGTTGGAGTTTTCCGCAATTTACAAGGCATCCCAAAATCTATAAATGAGCATTCTCACCTTTACCGAAATCGATTTGAAGACAGAGCTCGAGAACCAGGTCTTTTGTGTGACGATCTATCGCTACCGCGAGTTTGAAGATCGAGCTCATCAGGAGATGTAGAGACTAGAAAAGGCTTGCTCCTTTCTCCAAGATCAAGAGGTTGCTCAGATCGGTTCCAGCTTTTGGGAAACTTCTCCTTGGAGTTGGCCGATATTTTTTTACACACTGAATATTGTTTGCACAACACCTTTCTGAATAACGAGAAGCGACACATCTTTTGAACATATGAAAGTTCTGGGCGCAATGCCTGGTTTTCTCTTAACGGGTTTTACGATAACGCGTGTTCATATCCCAATATTAGGATAATTTTTGAAGATGAAGATCTGCTCTAAAAATTAGCATCAAACTTAAAATTGAGATAGGAAGGATAAAATTGGGTGACTTCGTATTTTACTAATTGTCTATTTATTGTTATAATTTTTTTTTTATGTTTTCGTTCAATGTCCAATACAATGTATTTAAAGTATTTTTTTATTTTTGAAAATAAATTATATTATTTTTAAAATAGTCACGACAACTTTTAAATATTTTGAGTATTTCAAAAATAGTTATTAATATCAAATATGTTTTGTTTCAAAATAAAATATAAATAAAAAAATTTGAATATAAAACAAAAAATTAAAGCGATCCCAAAAGTCCATTAAGCAAATTTTAAAAAAAGTGATTTTTAAATTCGACGTTTATTTAACTAATAAATCAAACGAGAGCATTATAGAACATCAAAAAATGAAATATTTTTTTATCATTTCTCTCTCTCTCTCTCTCTCTCTCTCTCTCTCTCTCTCTCTCTCTCTCTATATATATATATAAATTTATGCAGTTTAGTGAAATTTACTTATGATCGTGAGTATGTAATGATTAAACATTCACTAAATTAAAAAAAAAGATACATAAAATGATTACATTTTATAAGAATTATGATAAATATATCATTTTATTTATATTAAAGATTAAGAGAGAGCACAATCATTTTTGTTTTTTTGTCAAAAAGAGGAATTAATGCACAGAAAAGAAGCATTAATGATGCTTCCTCCCATCTCTTCTCTTAAAGAACTTATTTCTCTCTTTGCTTCTCTGAACCTTTGATCTCTGTCATTATTTCATTTCCTTGTATTTATCAGATATCAAATAAAGATTAATAAGTTTGAACAATAAAGAATTCATCTTTTAGGGGCAGTTTGATTACCTATATTTAAAATACAATATAAAAAAAAATATAGTATAAAATAAATACAGTGTAAAAAAATTATTTTATAATTGTTTGATTGAGAGCTTTATAAATTCATGACTTTACTTTTTTTGTTTGGTTAACAAAATATAATATAAAGAAAGCGGGTTTTGGCTGGCGGCAGACGGCGATCGGCACGATAGCGGTCTGGCCGTGACGGTCGATGGCGTACCAAAGCCGTTGTGGTACCGGCTGCCGCCGCTCACTTTATAGGTGTGTTAGAATTAACCAAAATCGACAAATTCAATACATAGTAGTCTTTGTATTTAATCTACACCTAATTTTCTATTACCAAATGTTACGTCGTTGAAATGTAATTAAATAAAAACACTAAATATTAATGATTAATTACCACTAAAAATTTTTAATAGCCTCAATTATAGACTTTTATAGCAACTTTTATTTAAGTGTTTATTTAAGGTCTTATACCATCTCTGCTTACCGTTGTTCACGACATTGCGGACCGTTGCAATATTTTCGTTTAAACTAAATACAAAAAAAGCTCATATTTCTTTCATATTCAAACAAATAAAGCTAAAATAATCACATTTTAAAAGAAATACTTACTTTTTACAATAATTTCACTCCTGATTTTCCAAACAGTTACATCCCATCCCAAATTAACTCTAATATGCCCTTTATAATGAAAGAAAGAAATCAAATCAGCTAAAACAATAAACCTCAAAGAATTTCTTCATTAATATGCCTTACAACAACTAAATTCTATTAAATGATTAGATAGCATTTTTACATACATAGTACACAATTCTTATATATTTAGATATCTAATACCTAAATTTTAATATTTATATAAATAATATTTAAAATTTTAATATTATATAAAAAATAGTACCATCATTTACTTTTTAAACTGAAATAAAAAAATATTATATTTGTAAATATCTAATTTTAATTATTAGATATATAAATATATAAGAATTATATGCTATATAAGTAAATCTTCCTTTAAAATATTTAGAAAGATTTGCATATATATCGCACCAATCTTATGTATTTATATATCTAATACCTAAAAATTAAATATTTACTTATCTAACACTTTCCTATATTTTAAAAGTTATATCTCACTTTTAAAAAGTGAGTAATAATATTTTTTGATGTGATATTGAAAATTTTGATGTTATATATATATAAAAATTAAAAATTTAGGTGTTAGATACCTAAATACATAAGAATTGTTTGCAATGTATGTAAATCCCTCAAATATTTAATCATTCCTTGGGATCATAACCTGAGTCAACCTTATCTTCTGACTGCAGTTTGAGGCCCTTCCCACAAGCAGCAATGAGCAGAGCCTCCGCTCGACCTGCAATAAAAGAAATCAGAGGAGACTATTTTCTCAAAGCAAGAAGAAATTAATCTATCTATTGAAATGAAATCCACAATAAATAAGTAAATAAATATTTCTATAAAAAAGAAATAGAAATACCATGATCTTTCTTCCTCTTCAAGAAGGAGCTCATTGATGGAAACAAAATCGAAGCAGTTTTTCTGCTATCATCCTGATAAAAAAGAAATATTATAAATGAGTTCGAGAAGATTCACTTACATACCCCACAATTCTTATGTATTTACATATCTAATACATAAAATTTAATATTTACATATATAATACCTTTTGATTGTTGAAAAGATGCATGTCATTTTAAAAAGTTATTGATATTAGTATTCTTAATATGATATGAGAAATTTAGGTGTTACTTATGTAAATATTAAAGCTTATAAATTAGATATGTCAATATATAAGTATTGTATCATATGCATGTAAATCCCCCAAGAATTTGTGAATATGAATTGAAAAAAATAAATGATCGGGTGAACTATACAACAACAACAACAACTTCTAATCCCACTGGGTGCCATGAATCCTTCGCCATTGTGTCCTATTGTAAAATTCTCATTTAATTTAAGTATACAAGATCATTTTTTATACATCTTAACCAAGTCTTTTAGGTCTACCTTTACCTTTCTTAACATGGAAAATCTATCTACTCTCTGTCATCTGGACGTGACGCTTTATGTGGCAAACCATCTAGGCTCTCCCTAATCTTATCTACCCGGAGCTACTCCAACTTTTCCCTCATACTCATTTTGTATTCTATCTCTAAGAGTAAAGCCAATCTCATCTCATCCTTAACTTAGTCTTATGCTTCTCTTTTACAATGTACTTGACTATAAGAAATCAAAATATTACAGTTTGAGTGCAGCAAATTCAATGTACTTGACTTCTCACAGCAATCAGTCTAAAAAAATTGGATGTAAGATAGCAACAAAAACAAAAGGTTTTTTAATGGGGTGGTATGAATGTAAAAAGATAAAAATTTGTTTATTATTTAATTAAGAGTTAATTGATGTGCTAGAATTGTAGACTGGAGTGTGCTTAGGCAAAGAGTGCTTTGACCTTGCTATAGGAGCTCCCACAAAGTTGGAACTGATCTTTCCAAAGACGAGATGTTATGGGAACAACTGAGAAGCCTGATGCAACTAGAATCCCAATCCACAATCCGTATGTGAATCCCCCACTCCACCAACCCTTGAAAGCACCAAAAATATATAAAAAAAAAGATGGTAATAACAAGTAAAAGCTTGTATTGTTCTTTTATTCATTGTAAAGAGAACATGCCAACACAAAGAGATGATGTGGGAAAATTAACAAGTTGTGGAATATAATTTTTTATCCGACGAAGAAAACATACTATACTTATTGTTTGAGGAAGCATTCTAGTTATTTTGCTTTTCAAAAAATAATAACAGTTATATCTGATCACAAACTTTTTTTATTGCTTTTTAGAAATTTTTATGGTGAAAAGCTACTTTTGAGAACAAAAGCTATTAAAATGTGACGGCTATTAGAAAGTTGATGTTTAAATTTTCCAAAAAAAAATTGTATATAACACCTATAATAACTTTGTAAAAAATTACTTTCCCCACAATAACTTTATAATCATATTTATATAAAACTATAGCTGCCACAAACAAATCCCTAGTAGTAGATCAACCATCATGATATGGTTGTTATAAAGAACAAAAGGGAGAAACGAGAAGCCCCGTCAACGAGTTTTTAAAGTAGAGCCCCCAAAGGTTAGAGAATATTTATAGGTGATTTCACCAAGGGTGTTTTAGTGAAACTTATTGTATTTTTCGATGGCCCTAGATTTTTTTTTTAAATAAACAAGGGAGTGTTATATTTACATTGCGTCGGATAAATTAGAGTTTTAAATTTTCATAATCAAACAATAATAAAATTTACAAATGAGAATAGGGCATAACCATCAATTGAAAGAAGCTGCTTTGCCTACTTCCCAACAAAGATCTCTAATAAATTTGCCTTCAGAACCATAAAATACAAACATTAGAATTCAAATAATTTTGGAATAAGGGTTCCCCTTAGAAATATGAATCAAATTTAGCTCAAAAAAGACTTTTAAACGATTGAAGTAATAAATTAGAGGATTTTAATCATACAGAGTTTACTCTTCTGATTCTTCATTGCTTCACTGATATATTCATGAATGTTTTCACACTGCAGTTAGATAACCTCAAGTGAAGTTCAAAAGGATAAGCATTTATAAAAAGTCTACAGCCAAATCCAAAGACTTTGTTATTTTATTTTGATTTGCTTCAAAGAATCCAGGAAGACCAATAAGCACAAAGGACGGTTGAATAAAGAAGCCTAACCTGTTTTCCATCCTGTGGAAACGGAGTTGACTGCTCAATAAATGCCTTTGTTCCTGAAATGTTCAATCATATAAATATATATTTTTCATTTGAATGCAGGATGAACAGCTTCAAGAGAGCAAAGTAGAAGAAAAATTGAAGATTATGCACATAATGCTTAGTCGAGAAGGAATTACAGACGGTAGCAGTATGGCATGTAAAATTAAAAACCAACATAAGACTTCAAAACAATAAGATTACACTTGTGATGCATGAGACGCATGATACAAACTTAGATGAAACAACTTTAGTGCCTGATATCGGCAATCAATTCAGTATTTCAGAGAAGGGCATGAACAATCAATGCTTCACACAAATGCTGCATACCATCCTGAATGGAGATTTCAGAATCTGCTCGCAAACAGAGGAAAAAGCTAAAGCTTATGGAAATGAGGGGAATAAATTAGGATTTGGACCATTGTCGATCAATGGAAGGAAATCAGTAGCACCAATATCAACAAATTCACAGTTTTCATAATGAAATGAGAGCAAGCTCCATGTTGCATAAAGATAAAAACCATTGCACTATATTGTTTGCGATTTTGACTAGTCATACCATGTGGTGCACCAATACTATGAAGCAACTGGACAACAGACCTTGCATCTATGCGCTTTCGAGTTCTTCTTCCAACCAAGACTTGCAAGTAGGGCGTATCAAACACCTGCAACAGAAAGAATGCCATTATCAATATCTCTATAGACAAAATAAATAAAACGAAATACTAAGATGTACCACAGTGTGGTAATTATCTAACTGTTACAGCCGACAATAATTTGAACTAGACAAGTGTCCTAAATGTCTAAAATGGTAGATCTAAAATAAATCAAGTCAAAACTTCAATTTATCAGAGGTACCATATGAACAACATTTAAATTCTGAGTTTGGCACTATGATCACCGCTAAATATAGTGAATTTCACACACAGTGACTTAGTCATCCTCAAGGACCTTGCAATAATTGGGGAATATAGGTCTGCTATTTGTGTCAATGATTCAATGCGTAGGGTAATAAAAATAAAAATAAAAATATTACTACTCATAACTTGTTGCTAAACCATGGAGATGATGTTTGAAAGTAAATTACATAAAAAAATACAACTGCATAATTATGAATTTGTTGGAAAATTGGAAATATGTTGGGCAATGGATGATTCTAATAATACCATAGAGGCATGGACATTCCACCAATTTTTAGATTTATGCATGTGATTGTTACCGCATTCTCCAGTTTTCATAACCTCTAGCTTAATTTAAGTACTGTCAAATCCTTTTAGAGAGCATGAAAAGTTGTTGAGACTGTTTATTCAAACTTTAAAACTAACAATAAGAATGCGAACTGGATTCTGCTGTAGATATTTAATGGCAAGAACAAAATGTCAACTTTTTCTTTCACTGCTTTAGATTTGTTAACTCGACTTTGATGAAAATCTAAACAAGTAAATATAAACCGCGATCCATTTCAAGATGGACAGGAAAAAAACCTCTAAGGGCTCATTTAGTTAATTGAAGTTAATCTTTAAAAATTATTAAAATTTGTTAAATTCGCCATTTGGTTGCATGAAGCTAGACACCAAAATTTAGATATCAAATGAAATGATTTAATTTTTCAGGGAAAAAATTATTACATACAATATCATCATTTTCTCAAACAATTTCTCTATTTTCAAACAGCTAAATAAACACACACACACACACACACACACAAAAGCTTACCTGAGCTGTACACCCAGAAGAATCTTCTTTCAATAGAGCCAAAGCCCCCGAAACATCAGGGTCGACCCCAATGATCCACTCAGGGTTAGAAGCCCACTCGAGCTGCTCTGTTTCCTCAGCGGGGAGCCTCCCCATTTCACAAGATGGAAAAGATAGCGAATCCAGCCAGTTCTCCTTGAGCTCAGCATCGGTAATCCTAACCCTAACCCTAGGTGTTTCATGGAGTACTGCAGGCTTCCGACAACGAATAATCTGTGGAGAATGTCTGGGGTCAATAGAGACGGTAGTGCAGAAAAAATTGAAATTGGGGGCAAAAAATCGCAGTTTGCATCTGAAGGTGGAGGAGACCGAGTTCATGGGAAGAGTTGGGCGGGAGAGGCTGCTGGTCGTAGGGAACTGGTGGGCTTGATTGAAGAAGGGCTTTCTCGAGATTTTTCCCATCTCTTTATAAAATAAATATTTTAAAAATTTACTTATTTTGTATTTTAAATAACAATAAATTATATTTAAAAAGTTTTTAATACATATTATATAATTATAATCTGATGGGTAAATTTTAATTTTTTACATTTATAATGTTTTATCTATACATAATAAATATATTTATTTTTAAAATATAATAATAATCTAAAATTTAATATTTACATATATAATACTTAAATATTTAATATTATATTAAAAATATTAATATTATTAGCTTTTCAAAATAAATTGTACTTTTTCATAGATAACAAAAGTGTTATATTTATATTTATCAAATTTTAAGTATTATATACATAATGCATAAGAATTGTATGTTATTTATGTAAATATTCATAATATTTTTATAATTATATTTTAGTAATTTGACAAGTTTTAAAAAAAAACAAAAACAAAAATCTAGCTTCTTTTTAAGGGCTCATTTAAGAGTTTTTTTCGAAGAATGCGAAGACCGAAAAGTCTAAGAAGTTCGTCATTGTCAGTTTTACATTGAAAACTTAAATAATGTCAGACCGCAGTTATTTGTAGAATGACGAAATGTCCATGTGGCCATATTAGTTTTTTAAACAAAATGAACAAAAATAGAATAAGTAATTCTCATATATAGTCATAAGTCAACTAAATTGTATTAGGAGATTACACATCACTTAATAAATAACACTACTTATTAAATAACAGTAATATTAAAGTTATAAGTACAATAACTAATACGATCAAAATATTAAGCTTAATATCCTGTTGATCAAATCTTTTTAATTTTTTTTATATTGCTACTCTATTAGCATGATCACTGTTTGATGTGCCACCCTCGAATTCGTCAATCCATCTCAAATAATTATAATCATCTTCTGTTGTATTTCTTGGGCATCTTAAAAATCATCTACAATAATTTTCTTCCCTACCTGAAGTGAATACATAACATGGCAAACTACATTTGCAATAACAGCTCTAGACTCAATAGAGCTCCTTGAACTCATATTTCTTGATAAAAAAATTATATAAGCAATAAAAATATTAATACGAGAACGGGTGACATTGCATAATATTTTTAAAACAATACTTAAATAAGAAAATATTTATATCCTAACAAAATGATATAAATTTTTTTAATGGAAATAGAAGATACAAAATCCTTGTGGGGAAAAATCTCAAAGCTAATGCTCTTAAGAGCTACATCAGAGTTAATAAAGAAATTCCTCTAACTAATATAAGAGTAGAATACAAGAAAAAACTAAAGTGAAAACAACAACAAGGTAGCAGTCCCCTCATGAGAAAGGTACATAAGCACTGCAAAGTTTCACCATATACAAATACTTGGAAGAAGCTCAAAAAAGACATAAGCAAGCATAAAAAGATACATTAAAGGAAAATAAGAAGGACGGCTTAGGCTTAGACAGCGTTTTCTCAAGGGGCAATAATCTATGTGAGCATCCAAACTTCAAATGAAGGGTTACAATCACATAAGACGCCACCAGCCAGTAAGAGAATTGGAGAATCATCTTAGCCATCATTGCCCACTTACCTCGATTATTATGCTAAGTCCAAAAATATAAGCCAAGTACCACCAAAGCACGCATCAAAACAGACCACAATTGTCAACACAACAAGTCTAACCAGCCAAACAAAAAATATAGCCAGCCAACTCCCACCAACAAGCCAAATAATCATCCCACACCACCAAAATAGGAACCAAAATAGACCAAAATTGCCAACACAGCAAGTCTAATCTACCAAACAAAAAATATAGCTAGCCAACTTCCACCAACAAGCCAAATAATCATCCCATACCACCAAAACAGGCACCAAAATAGACCAAAACTTCCAACACAACAAGCCCAACCAACTAAACCAAAAACATAACCAGTCAACTCCCATCAATAATTAGCCAACCAACTAGCCAATTAGTTACAAATTCTGCAACAAAAAAAACAATAAAACCAGCCAATAGGGTCATACAACCGACACCAACCATCAGGAAAAATGACATCAACAAAATAATACTTCACAATTGCAAGAAATAAAATAAAAAAGTTCAGGCACCAAAAAAATAAAAAGCAACAAACTAGAGTAATATCAATAGCCAATAGCCAAGTCATATTGAAAGGCACCAAACGGTGTAGATTCTGCAACCAAGAAAAACAGAAAAGCCAACCAACATGATGCTACAACCGATACCACCCATCAGAATAGCCACTCAAGAGAAGAGGGAAGCATTCAAGTCATAGCCAGCACAATCCGAAGAACACCAGTCTAGGCACCAAAAAATTAATCCAATGGACCAGAGCTGAAGCTAAAATAATAGCAGCTCTAAGCAGCAGTGAACCAGCCAGTACAACCCATCCAATATGTGAACAAAGAAGCATTCAGCCAATAGCTAAACAAAGAAGCGCCCATCCATACAACACAACCATACAACCCAGCCAACAGCTAAAAGAATAGCAGCTGTAGGCAGTAGTGAACCAACCAGGTAAATAAAAATGATGAAACATCAGCCCAATCACAAACAACAATTACACCAAGTGTATTAAGATTAGATGAAAGAGGCCAACAAAAAAGTGTATTGAGATTGATACTAATGGCCAATATTTGATTAATACATCAACTCCCATTCTTTCTATTAAACCTCCATAAAGAGATTGAGCAGCTTTCATTAAATGAGAAATTTTAATTCTCCTAAATTCATCATTAAGGAAATAGAGTAGCAAATTATCTAGCAAAGTGTGTGGCAAAACAAAATCCCATTCAAAACTAAACATTAACAGATTTACATTAGCCAAAAAAAAGTAGTCAATAGAAGCTGGTGAGGCCTTAACTAAACATTAGCCAAGGCATTTACAATTTGCTCTCGCAAAAATTTCTTCTCTTAGCTCCATCTCCATATTGCAGCTCTAATTCAATATTTTCGTGATTGAGATCTAACATTGATTGACCTATTCGAAACTCATATGCCTCCGATGGGACATAAGAGAGGTCTTCATCCACAATATTGAATTCTACATCATCTCGTGAATGATATCTTCTAATAAAATTATGTACAGCCATCGTTGCTGCAATTATCTTAACCTATTTTTTTTGAAAGAATACGTGGGCATATCACGTAATATAACCCATTTTTTCTTCCAAACACCAAAAGCCCATTCAATGACACTACGCAGTGATGAGTGATGCTTATTAAACATCTCATTCTTACCACGAATCACATTATTGCTTTTTTCAAAATATGGTATATGGTACTTTATGTTAGGATATGACTTAAGGAGGCATTAGGAAGTTATATTACAGGCGTTGCATTACAAATTTTAATATCACTATCATGCCTTTGCCTTTATCCCATCATCCGATAAAAGCACATGTTATCACATCGCCATTATATTCTGTGTGGGGAATCACAATGACCAATGTAAGCAATCTTTTCATTGTTTGAGACACGAGCATCAATGTGTGTCCCATCTATGGCTCCAATACAATCCTGTGTTAAGTCACAAACTCATACTCTTAATCACAATTAAGTAACTCATATGAAATTAAACTTAGAAAATTACCTTGAAGTATGGCATATACTGACAATCATTACATATCTCCGTTACTACTCCGAAAGGTTGGATCCACTGGCTTAATATTCTTAGAAGAAAGGCTAACAAGTGTGTCAAGACCAATAGAAAAATATCTGCTTATTATTTCGGATAAATGTTGAAATCTCTCACTCGAAGCTCTGATGGATTCATTGTGTGATAAAACATAGAGTGTCAAGGCCAACACTTCTTTTGTTGTTGTCATAGATGATCCATGAAGCCCATGAAAGCTCTCCAATTGAAGAAGAAGATAAAAAAATGGGTTGTGACAAACGAAACATGTTGTGGAATCTACCAGGATGGCCGTTTAGAAGTTCGGTAATCCACTTCTCACCAATTAAAGCGGATGTCATACAAGGTGTCTTGTTAATATAATTTTCATTGTACTCATAAATTAAACATACAACTATCACAATAGTTCTCACATATTTCTCTCTTTCATTATTATCCATAACTACAAATATTCAGAAAGGCATATGTTGACCTCATTTTTAAAATGAGCTCTCAACACCTCCATCTTAGGCTTAGAACTTCTCTTAGACTTTAAGGGTTCCTTAGTCTTAAGACATATCTAGTGATTACGTGGACACTCTTACCTAGCCCTAGAAGACTTAGAGGAGTTATCCATAGGAATAGGTCGTGCCTTAGGGGTATTAGGAAAATCTCATACCCTTTAGCTTTAAACCATTCCTCACTTTCCTTCTTTCAAGTCAAACTCCAAATCAATTCTATTTGATTTTCTCCAAACTCAAATCAATCCCATGATTCAATTCCATGATTGAAATCTATGATTCAATTCCATGATTGAAACCCATGACCAAAATCCATCAAAAATTCTTAAGTTCAAATTTTCTAAGTCATTAACCCTTTCTTAAGGACTTAGCCAAAATCATGATTCAAACCTATTCAAATCTTTGAGATTTTCTCATGATCCATTTATATTCTCATTTATATTCACATTTATAAATGAAATATAAATTCAAACCCATCAAGTCAAACTCAAAATTCAAAATCAATTCATGAAAATTTTCTTAAGTCCCTTTAATTTTTCATTAAAGGACTTAGCCAAAATCAACTCTAAAACTTGATCAAATCTATTCAAATCCTTGGGATTTTCTCAAAACTTATTTATATCCTCATTTATATTCTCATATATAAATGAAATATAAATATAGATCAATTAAATCTAACTCAAAAATTAAATTTCAAATTTAAAATGCTTGAAATTTCCTTAAATCCCTTAATTTTTCATTAATGGATTTAACATAAACTTTGATAAAACCTATTCAAATTTATGGGATTTTTTCAAAACTTATTTGTATTCTCATTTATGTTCTCATATATAAATGAAGCATAAATATAAATCAATCAAATTCAATCCAAAAATTTAATTTCAAATTAAAAAGTCTCTTAAATCCTTTAAATTCCGTTTAATGGATTTAACCCAAATCATGATTAAACTCCTTCAAATTCTTGAAAATTTCTCATGATCAATTTATATTCTCATTTATATTCACATATATAAATGAAATATAAATTCAAACAATCAAAACCTATTCCAAAAATCAAACTCAAATCCATTCAAAACCAATCTAAGCCTTTCAAGTCAAAATCTTGAACTTAGCTAAATCAATTCAAATCAAGAAAACCTTGATTTTCTCTCATGATTCAATCAATCCTACAATCATGTGCTCATATATAAATCCAAATCTCAATCACTCAATCAAAACCCAAATCAAAAATCAAACCCAAAACTCCTTCATATTCTTCCTTTGAATATGAAATTTTTAAATGGATCAAAATCCATTTGACTTCAAACCACTTCTAAATGGATTTATATTTCAATCATAAGTCCATATACAAGATCAATCAACTTCAAATCAAGCTTTGACCAAGCCATTTGACCCACTTAGGCTCACTTGACCCAAAGTGACCTAAAGTACCCTTATGAGCTAACTATTGATCCTAACCAAATTGGTTTGAACCAAACTCATATATCCCTCTCATCATGATCAACAATCATCATGGGGTGATCAATCAATCAAACTGGGTCAAACCAAGTCAAACCTAAGGGTCGACCAAGTCAACACTTAACCTAAAATGAAACTTTACATAGCCAAAATTCACCATAGGCCAAATTGATTGAAACCATTGATCTAAGTTCACTCATGACTTATGTTTGAACTTGACTAAACCAACATTTGAGCCTAAGCTAGCCCAATTGGCCCACTTGACCCAAGTTGACCCATTTTGACCTAAATGGTCAAAATATGTTAAAACTTGATCTAAGCCAAATTGATTGAAACTAATGGTTCAAGTCCATCCCAAATCACTTGTGGAACTTGACCAAAGCCTCAATTGACCAACTAGACCCAACCCCAATTGACCTTAGACCCAACATGACCTAAAGGAGTCATGTTGAGCCAGAATTGAACTTAACCAAAATTGATTGGAAACAAAGATACCAATCCACTCCATATGACTAACCAAATCCAAACCTACATTTGACCTAACCCAAATACGTTAAATGGGTCAAATAGGTCAACTTGACCCATTTGACCTAAATGAGTCATATGAGTCAAAACCAAATCTATACCAAATTGAACCAAACCAAAGGCACCAAAATATTTCAAATGGTCATATGAACTTGACACAACCCTTGGTTTGACCCAATTTGACCAATTGGTCAACTTGACCCATTTTGACCTAAATGGGTCAACATGAGCCAAACCTTATCAAATGGATTCCAAATCAAATGAAACTTGGCCAAACCTATTTCCTCAACATACCAAACATAACCAAATTGAAAAAAATGGCAAAATGACCATTTTACCTCTAGGACATAGAACAAATTTTGGCCTAGCCCATGGATATTTTGGTCATACCATCTTCACAATCACTTGAGGCTTTTCTAAAAGCTCAAGGGACTTAGTGATGAGTGGTGCACCCAACCCAATGGGTTTGGGTCAACCCATTTGACCCATGGACCAAACCCGACCCTTAGCCTTGAAATTGAAATTTCAAATTCCCTCTTAAGCTCAATTCAAGCATATGGGAAGTTGGCATTCCACTCCTCTGACCAAACCGACCATGTGCACACTCAAAATAACCAAAATGGCTCACTCCATAGGCTCAATTGGATCAAAATGGCATGGACATTGTTGCCGGTCAATTGCCATAAGATATACTCCCCTAATTCACTTACTTTCATTTCACTCGATTGAGCACTAGGGAGTCAGAGGAGCCATTTCCAAGTGATCCTAAGCTTTTAGAGGGGAATTAAATTTCCATCTTCTTGATTTTCTCCACTTGAAAATAGGGGAGATCCATTGAAGAGCCAATTTCTTCCTCACTCCAAATCAATCCAATTACTCTTGCACACTCCATCAGGGGGTAAGTCGAGTTTGTCTAAGCTTTCTCTAAAGTTCTAAAGGTAAGGGGAGACCTAGCTTGATCAAAGTCGCAAAGGGATTGAAGAGGAGTTGGTCCATATAGCTCTACACTCAACCTCAAGTGCTCAAAACAGAAAGTCTCAACCAGGAAGCTCCTCAAGAATCGGCGAGGTGAGGTTAGTGATTTTCTGAGATTAATTCTTATAGGTGTTGGTCCTTTGACTTTAATTTCATAGGATCTTAGCTGTTGGATGTATTGATAATTGCATGATGAAGGTATGGGCTAAATTTTAGCCTAATCTGAGCTCATTCGAGCTCAGATCAAAGCCTAGAAGGTGGACGAATCTCATTCCTCTTGAGCTTTGGTAAGGATGAATCTTTGGCCGTCCATCCGCGCTATTTGGATGGATGACCAAGATTATTCCCATGTTTATATATCTGTTATCCATTTTATAAACCGCGGGGGAATTCTCGGACGACCGAGAATATAAGCGCGTGCGCCGCTAGCCATCCCTGTGACATGATAACTTAAGTAAAGGGCTCATCGCGCGAAGCATGTAAAGCACATTGACCGTCGCCGCCACGCATCACGTCGTGAGCCAGGGATTAATAAAATGCTTAATTAATTCCTAATTCACTTAGAGAACTTCAAAAGTTCATATTTCAACCTAGAAAAATTAGACAAATAAAAGGAAAAATGCTATGGATAGATAATTTCATCTAGAATTTAAAAATATTTTCAATGGATTTTGAATTCCCCTTTTCTATGAATTTAGGTTTCTTTGGAAATTTTAATTAGTTAATTATTCTCTAATTATGTCCCCAATCGATCTCAAATTTCTAGGGTTAATTTTAAGGGATGACCTCTATCTCCCCTAATTTTCTTGAGATTTATTGATGGCTTAATTGGAAAAATTGCTAGCTCATTCTCTAATTACCATTTTCATGTAATTAAGGGTAATTAAGGTGTGATTGGTGGATTTACCCTATGATTGAGTTTGATTAAGGTCAGATCTAGTGAGTAGAAATTTTATAGAATAATTTTGGGGTATTCCCCTTAAGCTATTCCCTAAACCTCCTTTTTCTCTCCTCAATCCCTCTTAATTAAGGGTTAACTCATTAATCACCACTTTAAACAATTTTCAAAAAATTCTAAAAAGTTTCAGAACTTAACCTTGGGTAGATTCTTAGGTGTTTAATAACTTAAGTCTAATTAAAAAATTAAAACTTCTTTCATAAGTATGAAAGGGTGTTTTTAAAAGTACTTAAGCTAAATACCTTAGCTTAATTAACTTTAAATTGTGAGCCAAATTGCATTAGACCCTTTCATTACTAGGTGCATTACAAATTTAAATATCTTGTGGGTTTTATGTCATCTTATTGGCTCATAATTACTTAATTAATTTTTCTAAGGTGGTGTAGATAAGGGTTACTTAAGCCATTTAATTCATACTCTAGCCTAATCAATGTTTAAAAATGGATTTAATTATCTAAAAATTAAACAAAAATACAAAACACATGTGGGAATGGGTTAGAAACATCAAACTCATCTCACCTTTGCAAAATTAAATCAAAATTCAAACTAAACAAAAAAATATTTTTGAAATTCACTTTGATTTATTCTAAATTTTCTTATTCTTTAAGAATGTCTTTAGGGTTTAAGTAAAGTGAGTTTGTTTACATGCTTTCATTACTTTAGATCTTTCCTAAAATGTTAAGTTATATGTCATGTGATTCATGTATTCATAATTGCATGTTTCAAATTTTAAAATGAAAATTGTTTACTTTATGTCAAATGTGCATATGTTGACTAAAATAAAATATGAGTGGCTATTATCACTACTAAATCCAAAATATTTTTAAAATACATAAATCAAATATCAAATCTGAAAGTGTGCTATTCATATCTTAATTATAAGCTTGCATGTGATAGATTATAAAAGCATGTTTGGTGTAGCATTTCCTTTCTTTCTTATGTTAGTATAGTTTTGAATAGGAGTTGGTAAGATGTAGGGTTCATTTGAAAAGAACCCAACACTTACTTAATTCTAAACCCTATTCATCCCTATGCTCTCACTTAAAAGGGGTTGCCTATACTTGCATGAATAAATTGCATAAACAAAAATGAAATTATTAAACAACTTTTGCATATTCCTTCTCCATTTCATTTCTTTTATATACATATTTGTACTTAAGAAAAGTGGTATATTAGTCTGGACAACCCCAAGATTACGAGGCTTTAAGTAGCCCTAAGTAGGTCTTGTACCTTACACCTGTGATTAAGAATGACGTTGTACTCACTTATGCCTTTCTTACTTCCATGTATGTATGTTAAATTTTGGATAAGGAAAATCTTTTCAACTTAAGCAAAATCATGCATATTCAACTTCTAAATTTTCTTAAATGGATTACTTAGCATGCATCATAAAGTATGTTAATTACTCTCATTTACATGTATAGATATGCTTAAGGTCCATCCATATGCATGTTATATATGTTGGGAAAGAAATGAAGTAATGTGTGTTATGTGAATTTTGATTCATGTTATTTAATTTTAAAACACCTTTCTGTTTAAATGGGTTTGTTTAGAGTTTGTCTAAACTTAGATTGATTAAAAGATGTAATCAAAACATTCACCTCAATGAAATTAAAATGTGAACTTACCTTAGAAATTACTTAAGGATTAGGGAAGGAAAGAGAAGTTCTCTTCTCTTTCCCTCTCTTCATAACTTAGTAATTAATTATAGGTCTCACTTAAACCAAATTAAAACATGAAATAAAAATAACCCAAAATACTTAAACAACTTAAATGGAACCCTCCTCTAAGTTGAACATGTCCTTCACACTTAGAAAATTCAAACCCAAAGTCTTAAGCTAAACATACCACACAAAATTTCAAAGCACACACATTAGCCTAAGTCATTACTTCTAGCTTTAGATAAAGTCAGTGCATGATTTGATGTTATGTTTTGTTTTGTGATATATATTTTAAATTGGATGTTAGGGTGCATGCTCATAGAATGAATGGTAGGATGTGCTTAATCTAATTATTCTTTTATGCAGGGGATTGTGCTTAAGGGACGTTATCATAAATAAAAATATAAATGCTTCTTGCTTGGAGGTGCTTATACCCCTTTGCATAATCCATAGGCTAGATGGACTTAGTCACCCATATGTGAGGTGATAAGTCCAATATACATGCTTGGGATTTGTGTGGTGTGATTTAACTAACCCTTATTTTGAAGGTGTTAGCTAGATTTCCTTCTTTTCCTTTTCATGTAAAAATTTGTATATTTAGGATTTTGGAATGATTTGTTATGGGGATTAGGATGAGCATTGGTCATAAGATCTTATCTTATGCACCATGTGAAGCCTTGGAGCATCCACCTTCCAACTATCTAAAGGAGGAACCAAAAGAAGAAAAGAAGAAAAGAAAATAAAGAAAGAAGAAAGAAGAAAGAAGAAGGAAGAATAAAGCTTGAAGACTCCTATAATAATGAATTCTTTTGCTTAAATTATAATTTAATTCATTTATAATTCGGGTTGTATAAGGGTAGAGCTCAGCTACCCACATTTGATATTCTCAGGTTTGTGCAGTGGTGCCCGACCACAAACGAATATTTATTCTTTTTGTGATTAGTTTCATAAATTGTTTGATGATTTGTTTAGCTTTTACATTAAGTGGCATGCTTTTCCTAGTTTCTTCTTTGCTTTATGTATGACTTGGATGTGGATTAGGCTCTTTAGGGAAAAATAAATCTTTTACCCAACTTTACAATTCAAAATAAAATTAAACAACTCATAACCTCACCTAAAACTTAGGTTTAAAACCAAGATAAAAGAATTAGCAACCCCTTAGATTGATGAGCATTTCTTTATAATATCATGCACAAATGCATCTTTTTTGATGACTTGACCTTTGAGGGCCTTGGTGGAAACTCACCTCCTACCTTCTCGTTGATTTTGGCCAATAATCTCATTTCTCATGTATTAGTCATAAAAATCTTATTAGCTTGAGTCAAAATGATTGTCCAAAATTAAAAAAAAATAAAATTTAAATTGCATTAAATTTAGGTCATTTGAAGCATACCCTTTACATGATCTAGTCTCTTTAGGGAGTGAGTTTAAGGAGTTATCTTCTTTCTAAATAAAAATAGCATAGCTATCCTGCATAAGCATAAAGACTCGCCTACATGTATTTAAAATCATATGAGGAGTTAGTTGGTGACCACCCCCGGGAAGTTGTGTCCAAGCTGTTGGGTAGTTTATCCTTTCTTGTGAGGCAAACCAATTACCCATTTTTTTGCCTTAGATTTAAGTTGTGCTTCCGGCCCTCGTAGAAGCTCCCTAGATTTAGGTTCTGAGGTTTCTTCTCCCCTTTGTAGGCCATAAGCATAATTCCTCACCTCTTAGGCATTTCCTTAATCTTGTGTTAAGAAATCTTAAGTCCTAAAATTCTAATAAAAATATAACTCAAATAAACTAAATCAATTTCTAAAATATAAAGCCCAATTATAGGATAGTTTGAGATGCTCTCTAGGTTTCCTAGCATCGTGAGCATCTCCTACTCATCTTCCATTTTAGCTTCGATAATAACTCCCTCTTTTGATCAATCCCATTTGATCCCTCAAAAATAAACCAATCGATTGATAGTCCTTTCCTATTGAAATATTCAAAGACAACGATCATTTACCTTAATCGAGAGTTTTCTTAAGGGATCTCGTCCCTTAGGATGTAATTAACTATGGGGGCTTGCCTATGTAAGGAACTTAATGAACCCGGCTTAAAATAAACCTTGCTTTACTTTTTCATGTAAAGTAGGGGAAGAATCTCTGGTACATATGTAGACCCATCATCCTTAGGAGTCCTTATTGAGGTGATTGGTTCCATTAAAGAGTAGCGACTTATCTTTCAAGATAGTACACTATACCTTGATGATGTATCCGATCACCTGAATAAGTACATCTGCAGATCTGCATGGCATCTTACCAAGATGATTTTTTGTAAGGGTTCCTCTTTCTTTTCTCCCCATAGATTTGAAAGGCGACTCCCTTATAGAAATTTATTCATCACAACATAACAGTTACATGCAAAAATACACTAGTACAATTAAAGAGGCTATTGAGTTACAAAATAATAAACTCCAGAAGACATCAACATAATAATATTTCATAAGTGTATGTAAAAACACAAATCCTAAGAAAACACTAAGAACGTAATCACATAGTGATGTTACATTATACGATTCTCAAAGTAATGATGCAAATATTGAATTCTTCGTTCAGGGACCATAGCCATGAAAATCTCTCTCTTGTTAGTGTCCTCAAGTAATTTTGTAGAGTGTAAGTAAAGAGGTAGATCATCGAACACTTCCTTAATTTGATCTAGAACAATGATATCATCTGAAAGATAGGGAGGTGTACAAGATGTGGCTGATGTAGATGTCATGGTGGTGCATGCAGTAACTAATTGAGCAATCTGATTTCGTAGAAATCCTGCACCAGCTTTCTTTTTTGGTGAACTTTTTGAATGCAACAACTATTGATACTTAGCCTGACTTGATTCAGTACATGCATCGGAATATTATGTTGATGTATTAGCACGATCATCTAAGTTATCAAGATGGTCAGAGTTGGAAGGTACTTTTACATGGACTTCTTCATTCGGAGTCCATGCATGAACACTTGTTGCAAGAACACCACCAAACATTTGATCCAACTTTCCTTCCAATTTCGAATCAATGCCATAATATTGAAACTTTCTACCATTAGGTACCACCTATAATTCAACAAATATAACTCTCAATGCTTTAAAAAAATTACATATGAGTAAAACTACTAAACACAATTGTGGTGTTTATTTTGAAATATATGTATGGGGGACACCACGTAGATCTAAAGGTGTACTTATTGAGGAGATCGAGAATGACATTAAGGAATAGCATACTATCTAGAAAGATAGAAATCACTATCCTATAATTACCTAATAAGGACTCTTAAGGCATGATGGGTCTTTAAATATATTAGAGATTTTTTCTCTACTTTACTTGGATGAATAAAGTAGAGTTTATTTAAACCGAGTTCTAAAGTTCCTTATGGGGCCAAGCCCCCATAGTTAATTACATCCTAAGGAAGGTGAGTTCCTTAAGAATACTCTCGATTAAAGTAGGCAATTATTATCTCCAAAGATTTCAAAGATAGGACTATCAATAAATTGACTATGTTTAAAAAATCAAGTGGGATAGATCAAAAGGAGAGACTTATTATCAAAGCCAAAAGGAGATGAGTAGGGGATGCTCATGATACTAGGAAGCCTGGTGAGCATCCCAAACTATTCTATGATTGATCTTTATATATTTGAAATTGAAGAGAATTATTTATTTGAGTTGAAATTTTATTAGAAAGCTATGGCTTATAATCCCATAATACAAGATTGTGAAAATGCCTAAGAGATGAGAATTTATGCTTGTAGCCCGAGAGAAAATAATAACCTCAAATCTAGAACTTTAGAGGACCAAAGTGCGTCTAAATCTAATGATATATTGTTTACCTCCACAAGAGAGGGTAAATCACCTGATTGTTGGACTTATAATCGCCTGGAGTGGCAGCCAGCTAACTCCTCCTACATTTTAAAAATATATGGTCAAGTCATATATTTTGCAAGATGATTAGGTTGTTATTATTTAGACAGAGAATAAAGTCCTTAATCCCTCTCCCTGATAGACTAGTGCATGAGTTTTATGAATAATGACTTAGTTTAATGCAAATTTTATCAAATATTATTTGATTTTGGATTCTTCATTTTGACAAAGGCTATAGGATTTTATATATCTAAATGAGTGATGAAATAGGATTATTGGCTAAATCAGAGAGAAAGAGGTGTTTTCTACCATAATGGAAACCCTCAAAGATCAAGTCTTCCCATGCAATAATAGAAACCCTCTTGTTGACCTCATTTTTGGATGAGATTAATATCAACTTGAAACTAATAATTAGGATATTCTAATTCTAATTAGAAACCTCCTAATTCAGTGCTTAGGACACTACACCTAATGTCTTAGGGAATCAATCTAAATTTCTAGTTTGGATTAACTCAAATCAAATATAATTAATTCAAATTGAAATTTAATTGAAACTAAATGAAATCAATCACTCCAAATCATCACACACATGTAATCAAATATGATTGGAGTCAAAACCCAATCCAATTGAGTCAAATTGGTCATTTGAACCCAATTGGAAAGAAATTCAACCCATTTCGTCCAAATAGGTTAAATTAAAACAAAATTCAAAATCAACTCAAACTCTAAATTAATTAATCAAATCAACAATCAATTAATTATTAATACAAGATGATTAAAATCTAAATTTAATTTAATTTCAAACACATTTGAATTGATTTTGAATTAGATCAAGTTTGAATTAATGCATTTGATTTGGACTCAAACTCCAACCCAAATCAAATGGATTCCAACATAAACTCAAAATGGGCAGCATACATTAGTCTAGGGCTATATGATGATGCCATAAAATAATGGAAAATGAAAATCAAAAGAATAAAAAAAAGGAAAAATACAAAATCTCTTCTTCCCATTTCACAACACCTCACCCACTCCACCTCTAAAGCCACCTCTTAAGAGGATGACTGCTTCAAGTGAAGGCAAGTAATTAAGGCAATCAAGGGAGAAAATAAGAGGGGTTTGGCTTCTCCAATGGAAGAGAAGAAGAGAAGAAAAAGAAAAAGAAGAGAAGGGAAGGCTCAACCAAAAAAAAAAAAAGAAATCGAGCAAGGGAAGCTCGACTCTTGTCCCAATTCACCCCAAAATATTCCTCAGAGCTAGAGAAGATGCTCAACACCTCTCCTCAGCCAATTCATCACCTATAAGGTGATGAATAGTAAAAAACTGAGCACCCTTTAATGGTGAAATCCAAGGGAGTGAATTTCACCCCAAATTGAGGTCACTTACATGTTCTAGGGCTCGAGTCGATCCAAATCGAGTCCTCGCTTGTGTCATTCAGTGTAGGCAAACTGGAGAATGACCACCATCCCCAAAATCGAGCCTAGGGTGGTCTAGGGAGATATCCACGGGGATATAAGCAACCAAACTTCGCCCACATGCTCGTGGCATTGATCCAAAGCTAATGTAGCCGACCTCACCGTCAGAGATCATCAGAATTGAGGTTCTCCATTAACGTACTTGCTTTTCTTTCAAATATTTTCGGTTTGGAGCTTTTTGAAAGCAATTGGATCCCCAAGTTGATCCAACCATATAGATCGATCTCAATTCGATCACTGAGCATTTTGGGATCGAAATCGGCGCTTGATTCGCCGTCGATCATCGACGGTTAAGGGAAAACCACCAAAGGTGGTCAATTCTCGCCGCTTAGGGAAGTAGACGATCTCCTAATCGTCCGATCCTTCTATTAGGATCGGACGGCTCTGATCTAGGTGGATTGATTGATTAAATCCCTTAAGGAACCAATGGAGTTACCTAGACCGTCCGATCTTTGATTGGACGACCTACAAAGGATCCCGCGTGGCGCATTTTTGACGCGGTGCCACGCTAATCCTGTGTGGCCAAATCCATGCACACCACATGGCAGAGGCGCCACGTAAGCACGTGACACGCGACCTGCCTTACCGCGTGGACCCATCACTTAAAAACCATTAAACAATGGTTTAAAATTAATTAAAAATTACAAAAAATTCAAAAATTTATAGAAAAATAAGTTGAATTCAGAAAATATAAATAAAGGTTCTATGGATTAGTCTTGACTAGAGAAATCCATAAAAAATAAAATCCCCATTTTATATTAGGTATTTTAACCTTAATTAAGATTTAATTAAAAATAATTAAACTTTAATTACTACCTAACCACTAATCTAATTAACATGACACTTTGGGAAAATGAAATTAACTTTAAAACATACCTTATTTAAATTTCACATAATTTAATTCAATTTATTTTATGAGAAATGAAATTTTCAACTCTAAACCCTTAATTTAATTAAATTAACTTATGAAAATGATTAAAATAAGCATAAATCAACATAATAAACCTCAGTGAACATTAAAACATCATTAAAACTCATATGAACTGGATAATCTTCAAATTGGCTTAATTAAGTAATAAATGAATTAAATAATTCAAATAATTAACCAGAAATTAATTAAATCATAATAAATCAACTAATGATCCAAAAATTATGAATAAACTCTCGTTGGTAACATAATTAAGTGAGGAATCCATGAAAAATAAAACCACTAAATGAATCTAATTGAATTAGGCTTAATATAAGTTTTAATAAAATAATTAAAACCTTAATTACTTCATAATCACAAATCTAATCAAGATGAAACTTTGGATATATGAAATTGGCATGTAACCCCACTTGTTAGAAAAATTTTAAACCCAATTGATCTCTGGATTAGGAATTATTGATTTTCCAAATCCCTAGATCAATATTATTCAAATAATAGATTAAGAAAATTCATTAATCCATTGGATCATCAAATAAATTAAACCAATCTCAATCAAACATCAAAAATACTTAGGGAAAATTATCTAAATATCTTAAGTGAAAGAGCTTAATCATATTCATACTTAACGCTTAAGAAAATTAATAAACCATATTAAAATGTAATTAAACCTTAAGTTCATAAATGCATAATTAGACAACTTGAATCAAAATGAATTAAACTTTAATTACAATACTCTAAGCTAACATGAATCAAATCAAAAGAAAATTATTATAAATCAAATGAAGGAAACCAAAGTCAAAACATCAAATCATTGAAATAAACTAAATCAAATAATCTAAATCAAATTAAATCAAACGAAATAAATCAAAATATAGCAAAAGAATAAACTAAATCAATCAAATCAAATCTAAATTTTAAAAGAAAAGAAACGAAAAGAAAAGAAATATCAAAACTAATCCAAATATAAATTAAATGAAATTGAAAGGTTAATTAAGATACTTAAGGATCTTAGCTATACTTTTATAATAAAAATTTCATTAGGATTTAAGATGTAGAATAAGATGAGTTCCACCTAAAAATGGAGTTCATTCTACTCTTCATTCTTGAAAATCTAAATATCACTTTAACCAAATAAAATGAATATAAAATGGGAATTAAATCAGTAAAATATTTGAATTGAAACCAACCAAAGGTAAAAATTAAACAAATTCAAACTTCAAATTGACACTTGAACTTAAAGAAGCTTAGCAAAGCCTTTCCACACAAACCCCTCTCCTTCACACACAAGATCATTTAGGTCACAGACTCTAGACTTAGGTTAGATCGTTCTGTGATTCTTTTATGTTTCTATGTGTTGTGCTTCATATGTTTGTGTGGTGTATTGCTTTAAACTGGATGTCTGGGCTTATTTGCTCATTAGACTGGATGGCAGGGCGTTCTTTTAGATATAATGTTATTTTCTGTAGGGGACTATGTTAAAAAGGATCGTTGTCATAAATAAAATTATAGAATTGTTGTTTGTTTGTAGGTACTGAAAAATCTCCTAGCATAGTCCATGAGACAGGTGGGCTTGGCAAGCAACTAATGCTAAGCTTGTATGTTTATGAAATATAATTGTTGTATACTATTTGTATTTCATAACATATGTTTTGCAGGGATTAACATTTCTTTTTGAATTTTAAAATTAAATTTGAGCTTAGAATTATGTTAGGATCTATGAGGTCTAGGATTTGTAGGAGCTTACCCAACCACGAGATGGTGTGGTGGTCCCCTATAGAGCCCGATTGATGTCCCAAGAAGGAGACTTTCCTGGAAAGAAGACCAATAGATCTAGACGTATAGTTCTAAGCTGGGCTATATAAGGGCAGAACTCGACTGCCCATTTTTCTTTCTTTCGAGGTGTACATCAGTACCCTACCGCATTGGCCTTTTCTTATATTATTTGATTGGCTTGATTTATTTTGGGTGCGCAATAGAAACAACATACTTTTCTAAATTTCTTTCTGTGCTTTGTTTGTTCTGTGAATGTATGCTTGGATGTAGGCTCATAGGATAAATAAATTTTCTGCCCAACTAAATCAATAGAAACATAAAAATAAATGAAACTCAAAATCTCATGAACTAAAGCCTTAGGCTTAAGATAATATAAAACCTATTAGAAATAATTAGGTTTGAAATCATGAAATTATATTATTTTCATTCCTTGATTTGGGTAACTTCACCCATTGCACATAATGGGCATCTGTCCAGTGAGGATGACCACCTTCTTGGGGAAGTCTGCCTTCTATTATTGATTTGGCCCATAACCATTTCTAATTGCATGACATTAGCCATAGAATGCATACCCATGGCCTAAAATAAATCTTGAGTCAACATTTAGAAAATCTGAAAAATATGCATTAGTTAGATGCATCTTCATACCTTAAATGATTCTAGGGATTAGAGAGTGAGTCGAGGTTTATAGATTTCTTTCCTAAAAATGCAACAACCCATCCATCTTGCATTCATATGACTTGACTTCATAAATTTAAAATACGCTTAGGTGGTGTTAGCTGACAGCCCTCTCCAAGTGGGTTGTAAGTCTAGAAGAGTCAGAGATAGATTAATTCTCTCAAGTGAGAGGAATAATTGATAATTCCCAAAGATAGAACTAGGTCGAGCATCTGACATGTGTTAGAAGCACACATAGACTAGGTTATGAAGCATCCTTTTTAAGAATAAGTCTTCAACCTTAGGCGTTTCTGTAGTCTTATGCTACTAGAATTTAAGTCTTAGATTTTTAAGAAAATGGCAATTCAATATTTAAAATTAAATCTCGAATTTGAAGCCCAATCATAGGATAGTTGAAATGTCTACTGGGCATCCAAGTATCAATAGACATTTCCTACTTCATTCCAATTGGCTTCCAAAATAACTCTCTCCAATTTGGACCATTCCCAATTGAAATTTCTAAAAATCAATCCTTTGAAAACCATCTTTGAAATCCTTAGAAATAATCACTTATTTCCTTAATCACGAATATTCTTAAGAAGATACCTTTCTTAAGATGTAATTAACTATAGGGGCTTGCCTCTATAAGGAACCATGAATCTAGTTTAAAATAAAACCCGTTCCACTTTCCCATGTAATTCAGGAGAAAAATCTTTAGTACATAAAAGACCCATTAGCCTTAGGAGACTTTTATTGAAATGATCAAATCCATTATAGGATAACATGTTTATCTTCCGAGATAATATGTTTATTCCTTAATACCATATTCAATCATCTAAATAAAATATTCCTAAACTCTATGTGGTGTCATAAATTTCCCCATGTCTCTCTTAGCAAGAGTGAAACAAGATGATATGCATGATATTAAGTATACAACATTCAGTTAAGGGGTTGCTAAATCTTTTAATTATCTTGATTTAATACCTAAGCTTTAAATGAGGTTATGAGTTGTTTAAAAAATTAATTATGAGTTGTAGTTGGGGTAGAAAATTTTTTTTTTCTAAGAGCCAAATCAGATCTAAGTCACACATTAAATCATCATACATGAATAAATTAGGAAAATACATATCATTTGTATTACACAATTGTAAACAAAGCATCAAATAATTTATAAACTCAATGTAAGAGAATAATAGGTCGATGCGGTTGGGTACCGCCGTACAACCTGAAAAGAGAAATGGGTAGTTGAGTTCTTCCATTATATAACCCAATATATGAAACAATAATTATAATTACAAATAAATGAATGTTATAGGGGACCTTCATATCTTCTTTCTTCATGTCTTCTTGATCTCTCCTTTGGATTTGTTTGCTTCAAAGGCATCACGGGGGCCTCCCAAGACAAAGCCATCTAGCCTACGCTCATCCTAATTCCCCCATAACACTAATCCTAATCCTAATAAAAAATTACATCAAAAATAGGAAAAAGTAAATCTAACTATACTTGCAAGATAAGTGTTAACTAAACACACCATACAACCGAAGTAGCTATATGTATTATTTGGACTTAACACCCTGCCTAATTGATTTTATGGCTTAGTTAGGTTGAGGTATGAATTAAATCAATTAATTAAACCCTTACCTACATCACCTTAAGTTAATTAACTAAATAATGATGAGCCAACATGAGATGCAACCATATAGAAAAGTAAATTAGCAATGCTCTTAAGAAATGAAAGGGGCCTAATGCAATTGGATCATAATTAATAGTTAATTAAGCTTAAATAATTTATTTAATTATTATTATGATTTTCTCATACATGTAAACCAATCATAATTTCATTAAATTTCTTTAGACTATTAAACATATAAAGAACTATCCAAAGTTGATTAAACAAAGTTAAGAATGAATTGAATTTTAAATTAATTTAATTAAACCCTTAATTGGTTAAGTAAATCTTTTGATTATATTTTAATTAGGATAATGAAGTTAACTTAGGGAAAGAAATCAAGAAAAAGGCCTCAATCCCAATCCTTAAGTCATTTCAAATAATCAATTAGGCTTTGAAATAATTAGACTCCCTTTTCTTTTAATTGATTAATTAAGTGGCTAATTAACTACTTAAACTTTAATTAATTTGAAATAAATGAAGAGGCTTAATGAAATGGTCATAAGGAGTAAACCTAAACCATTTCCCTAAGACTTTTTACTGTCAACAGGTGGTAATAAGCTTAATTAGTAGATTAATTTAATGTTTATTTGCTTAATTAATCATGAATTGAATTAAGAGGGTAATTATGGTTTAGTTAATCAATTTCCCTCATTAAGAATCTAATAAATTCCAAGAAAAACAAGGAAGGCAGAGGTCATCCCCCTAAATATGCTTTAAAATTCTAGAGTTAATTAGATGCTTAATCAAAGAGTAATTAGGATAATTACTTTTTTTAATTAAACTCTAATTAAGCTAACATCACTATTCAAAATTACTTAATAATATTTTAACAGATTTCCTTCTGAAATACCTTTAAAATGAGCCCTCATTTATATTTTTTATATTTTTTTATAATTAGTTATAAATTTTGAAAGTTTCAGCCTTAAAAATTAATTAAACATCCCTAATTAAACCTTAATCCCACCGGAGCCACATGGCGGCTGCACTTTTCACATGGTGCGATGGGATAGGTTATTTATGTTGTTACATCACGCGACTGAGTCGCCAGTGACGAGCGTGTTTTCCTATGGACCTTCCGATGTAAGATCGGATGACCACGATTAAATCCCGTGATTAAGGAGAAAATAGAGGGGATCTAAGCGTGAGTTGATCACGACCATCCGTTTCAATCACGCAGAATGAATGACCCATGATCCATCCTCCTACGAGCGATGAATGACGGAGCCCGTCTTCCATGGATGGCTTGATCCGAGCTCACCCGAGCTCGAATCCACTCCAAACTCAACGCACACCTTTGCACGAAGGATCCATAAGGATCCAACGGTTAGGATGTGCTCAAATGCAAGTTTTCTTCAAAAAAGACCAACACATTTTTATACAAGGATCAATTTTAATGGCATTCCTCATTGAAGCTTGTGCACCTCTAAAGTTGTTGAGCTGCACGAGCTTTGATTTGAGGTGGATTGCTCTAGAGACCAAGATCCTCCCATTGAGCATTCAGTCTTGATCGAACGCATGCCTAGAGTGGATTTGGAGCTTGGGAAAAGGTTTGAATGGCTTCAATGACACATGAGGATGGTGTGTGTGAGTTTAATTGAAGTTTGGTTGAGAGATGGGTTAGTTTGAATCAAAAGAGGGATGCTTTATTTTGACTTTGCATGGGAGAGAGAAATTCTGATTGAGGGAGGCTTGGAAAGGCTTGGGCAGGCTCCCTAGGATTTTGAAAACACTTGGGAAGCTCAGTGAGTTTGAATTGTTCCAATCCCTATGAGAATTGAGGGAGTATACCCCTCAATTATGCTTGATGGACAGATGGGATCCGTCCTTGATTTTCAATCGGTTTGCCACCATCAGCCTGCTGGAGGGGTCTCCATCGACTCCACATGGCACGCCAGGAGTGGAGGAAGCTATGGTAAGCAGCCCAAGGCAAGATATGGGGGGATTGAGTTTGCTTGGTCCTTTGGGTGCTCGGGTATGAAAGGAGGTGACTTGGTTCACCTCCCTTTGGTCCGTGGTGAGTCCTAGGCTTGCTTAGGTTGGGCTAGGAAGGCTAGGCACACCTTATTTAGCACTTTGGACGGATTGAGTCCGTGGCTGCCCAAGTGATAGAGAGTAGACTTTGCCAAATGGGGAAAGAATCCTATGTAAGGAAGTTTGTCCAATGGCTAATACCTTTGGGTGGGGTCCACTTTGCTTTTGGGATAATTTTGGGCTGACCTAGGGTCAATTTGGGTCAGGTTTGGTCATCCCTTAGGGTTCCATGGGTTGGTTTTGGGTGCTTTCGCTTCATTTGGTCAAATGGGTTCATATGGGTTCATGTTGGGTTGGGTTGACCAATTGGTCAAATTGAGTCAAATTAACGTTGGGTTTGGTTTAAATGATGATTTGGAGAGTTTTAGTCCAAGTGGTTTCAATCAATTTGGCTTAGGTTTGATTTTATCTCATTTAGATTCAAATAGGTCAAATGGGCTAAGTTGACCAATTTGACCCAATTAGGTTGGGTTAGGTGTTGGTACATGTTCAATTGGTTAATTGAAAATGATCATAAGCTTTGGTTTTAATTTGGATTTTGGCCAATTTGACCTTTTAGGTCAGTTTGGGCTAGGTTGGGTCAAGTTGACCAATTGGTCAAATTGGGCTTGATTGTAGCTTTGGTCAAGCTCAATAAGTGATTTGGAAGAACTTGAACCATTGGTTGCAATCAATTTGAGTTAAATCATAATTTGACCCATTTTAGTTTTTTAGGCCAATTTGGGTCAACTTAGGTCAAATGATCAATTGGACTTGGTTTGGTTCAATTAAGGGTTTGGTTATGTTCAATCATTGATTTTGAATGAGTTTGAATCAATGGTTTCAATCAATTTGGTATATGGTTGGTTTTGGCTAGTTTGGGTTTCATTTAGGCTAAAGGTTGACTTGGTCAAAGGATAAAGTTGACTTGGTTTGACCAAATTCAAGATAGTTGATCACCCTAGGATGATTTTTAATCATGATATGAGGTTTGGATGGGCTTGGTTCAATCCAATTTGGGTTGGATTAGAACTTGGCTCAAAAAAGTTCTTTTATGTCACTTTGGGTCAAGTGGACCTAAATAGGTCAATTAGTTTAGTCTTAGCTTGATTCAAGTTTAATTGAACTCACACATGAGCCTAGGATTAAAATATAAATCCAACTACAATCAATTTGGAGTTTAATGGATTTTGGCTCATTTGAAGTTTTCAAGTCAAAATGGCTAACTTGGGTTTGACTTGGGTTGGCTTGAGTTTGATTTTATAATTCTAGTTTATGTTTATAGTTGGATGAGTAATTGAAGAAATGATTGATTTATGAAGAAATCCATGGGTTTTGAATTGATTGAAGAAATGATTGATTCATGAAGAAATCCATGGGTTTTGAATTGATTTGGATAGGATTTGGCCAAGTTGAAGAAATTTGTTTAAAAGGTTAAAATTGGAGATTTGATTTGATTTAGGTTTGATTTTGGCTATTTGGATTTATATTCCATTTATATTTGTGAATATAAATGAAGGTATAAATGATTTATTAGAAAATTACTTGAGTTTGGAGTGATTTGGAAGCAAATTTGACCAAGTTTAGGGATGTAGGTCAAAAGGGCTTAAGTAGGGAATTAATTTAATTTGATTTATATTTGGTCATTGAAGGATAGGTTTCATTTATATTTGTGAATATAAATGAAGGAATGATTTATTTATAAAGAAACTAATTGATTTTGGGTTGATTTGGTTTGAGATTTGATTAAGCTTATGGAGGTAGGTCCATAGGCCTTAAGAAGGGTTGGCTTGGTTTGATTTAGTTTGAATTTGTTTGGATCTTTGAGTTTGGATTTCATTTATATTTGTGAATATAAACAAATGAATGATTGGTTTATAAAGAAATCAATCAATTTTGATTTGGTTTGAAGGGGGTTTTGGCCAAGCATATGAAGGTGGTTCATATGGCTTAGGAAGGGATTTTAGAATTTGCATTTGATTTTGGGTTTCAATCGCTTCGAGTTGGATTTGAGTTGGGATTTGATTTGAGATTGATTTGCTAGGTTTGTAATTTGCATTTGGATTTGAAATATGATCGAAGGATTAAATTGATCTTTGAGAAAATAAATTGAATAGGGATTGATTTGAAATTATCATGAATTTGGTTCAAGATCTAAGTTAGTCTTTTTGACTTGAAATTGTCATGTAAACTAAAATCATATAGATCCAAATCACTTGAAATTGAATTTATATTTCCATCTCAAACCCATTTATCAGTTTAACTAAACTTTAATCAAGCCATGATCAAGCCAATTACCCCATTTAGGCCCAATTGACCCAAAGTGACCTAAAAGATCTTTTTTGAACCAAGTTCTAATTCAACCCAAATTGGATTGAACTAAGCCCATCCAAACCTCATAACATGATCAAGAATCATCCTAGGTTAATCAATTGACTTGAATTAGGTCAAACTAAGTCAACCTAGCTCGTTGACCAAGTCAACACTTAGCCCAAATGAAACCCAAACTAACCAAAATCAGGCCAAATTGATTAAAACCATTGATTCAAACCCATTCATAATCAATGATTGAACATGATCAAACCCCCAATTGAGCCAAACTAAGCTTAATTGGCCATTTGACCCAAGTTGACTCAAATTGGCCTAAAAAACCAAAATAGGTCAAATCACAATCCAACCTAAATCGATTACAACTAATGGCTCAAGTTCATTCCAAATCACTTATTGAACTTGACCAAAGCAATGATTGATCCCAAGTTGACCAATTGATCAACTTGACCTAAAGGGTTAAATTAGCCAAAATCTAAAATAATTCTAAATTAAACTAAACCAAAGCCTACAATCATTTTCAATTAGCCAACTGAACTTGACTCAACACCTAACCTAACCTAATTTGGTCAAATTGGTCAACTTGACCCATTTGACCTATATGAACCCAAATGAGCCATATTCAAATCCAAAGTAAATTGAATAAAACCAATAACACCAATAGACTCTAATTGGTCATGTGAACTTGACCTTAGTTTGACCCAATTTGACCAATTAGTCAACTTGACCCAACATAACCTAATTTGACCTAAATAGGTCAAATCAAGCCAAATAAACTCCAAACTACTTGAAATTTGGGCTAACCCACTTTTGACCCATCCCAAATCTACCAAAATTAAACCCATAACCAAATGACCATTTTACCCTTAGGTTTAGGGCATCCCATGAGATGAAACACATGCTCATTTTGTCATTCTCTCCCCCTAGCCAGTTGGAACCTCCTCATAGGTCCACTTAGGCACCTTGGACCATGGATGACCTGACTCAAAGGTGGTTGGGTCAGCCATGATCCATGGGGAGGTGAAATCACCTTCCCCTCCCATTGGAGCTTTCCAAACAGTGATAAGACACCCACTACTCCCTTGGCAGCCACCTCCACACCCTCACCTAACCAAATTGAGCCACACCATGCACCCAAGGACCTCCATTAACCTCTGAGGTGGCCAATTGATCAAGGAAAAGCCAAACAAGCCGTGACCATTTGATCCAAGGAATGAGGGGGTATACCCCCCTCATTCTCACTCAAACTCACACACTCACACTCAATTCAACCCTAGAAGCCAAGGAGAGGAATCCTAGAGCCATTTCTAATGTTTCCCAAGCTCCCCAAAATCCCTATTCTAGATTTTAAGCAAAATCGAAACAGGGAAGGCCACCTTTAGTTCCCATTTGCTCAAATCTCTACCAAAGTGCAATTAACTTTGCACACATCTTCCTTGGAGCTTAATGAGCAAGAATGAATCCTTTCTCAAGTTTCCTGATGGCCAGATGGTAGAGTTCGATCAATCCCGAACACCAACGCCTAGTGGATTGGTATTCTGAGCAAACTATACCAAATCATGGCTCGTGCAGCTCAACAGAGCGTCATTTCTACCAAACAAAGCTTTCTCAATCATTGGAACCACCGATCGTAAGCTCCGATAAGGTATACCATTGAAACCAATCCTTGAATGAAAATAGCTTGGTCTTTTTTGAAAGAAATTTTCATGTCATGTGTTTTCCACCGTTGGATTTGATTGTTGTGCTTCCTCAAAGGTGTGTGATCATTTTCATCTCCATCCGAGTTCGGGTGAGCTCAGATCGAGCGACGATCGATGGACGGTAGCCATTGTTCGATGCTCGAAAGTAGATAGATCATGGACCGTCCATCCCACGTGATCGAGATGGACAGTCCTGATCAAATCATGTTTAGAACCCCTAATTAATCCCTCAAAACTGCGGGTTTAATTATGGTCATCTGATCTTAGATCGGATGGCCCATGGAGATACCGCGTGCGCTGCCATACGAGTCAGCACTCGGATGTGATAACTTAAATAGCGAATCCCATCACGCCGTGTGGAAAGCGCACCACGTCAGCTGCTACGTGGCCCTACAGGATTAAGGCTTTAATTAAGGCTAATTAATTATTTTTTAATCTTGAAACTTCCTAAATTCATAACTAATTATAGAAAAATCTAAAAAAAACTTAAAGCTCATTTTAAAGATATTTCAGAGTAGAATCCAGGAAAATTATTATTAATTAATTTTGAAGAGTGGATTTGGCCTAATTAAGAATTAAATATAAATATAATTAGCATAATTGCTCCATAATTAACCATCCAATTAATCTCAAACTTTATGTACAAGTTTAGGGGGATGACCTCTATCTCCCTTATTTTTCTAGGATTTTATTGGATGCTTAATTAGGGAAACTAATGGATTTAGCTTTAATCACTTTCTTAATGTAATTAGTGATAATTAAGCAAATGAATAGTAAATCAATCAATTAATTGAGATTATTAACCTCTGTTAATGATGATGAAGCTAGAAAATTGGATTGGGACTCCCTCTTCTAATCTTTTCTTTAAGTCTTCTTTAATCCCTTTTAAGTAATTAATTAATTAATACCCCTTAATTAATTAATTAACAAGATTAATCAAATCCAAATCATACCTGAACTTTAATCAACTAATTAGAAGGATTTAGGGATTGAGACTTAGGCTCTCTTCTTTGTCTCTTTTTCTAGCCCATCTCATTTTGGTTATTTAAGGTTAATTAAGGTTTAATTAGTTAATTAATAAAATTAATTAATTCAATTGAATCCATTTCTCTAATTTAATCTGGGTAGCTCTTTGGGTGTTCAATAACTCATAGGGGGAGATAATAAAATTATGGTTAGCTCACATATGCGAGAAAACCATAAAAGTAATTAAGTGAGATCCCTTAAGCTTAATTAACTATTAATCATGAGCCAATTGCATTAAGCCCCTTTCATTTCTTAGGAGCATTGCAAATTTACTTTCCATGTGGTTGCATATCATATTGGCTCATCATTAATTAGTTAATTAACTTAAGGTGATGTAGGTAAGGGTTAATTAATCAACTTAATTCATACCCTAACCTAATTAAATCATAAAATCAACCTAATTACCTTTTCCATTAAATCAAATTAATTCACACATGGGGGAATGAGATTAGGACCAGCAAACCTCTTTCACTTTCCTTAACTCAAATCAAACATAAAGATGAAATAACATTAAAGAACTTTGGTTTATTTTAAGTGGCTTTATTTAGTATGATTGTCCATAAGAATTAATTGGAATGAATGAGGTCATGTGATTATGTTCCTTTATTTCTTTCCAATTGTGTTAAATGTTGCTTGCCATGTGTAATCATGCATTCATTTCTTTTAAAATTAACTAAATGAAATGATTTCATTTATATTTAATTGCATGTGTTGATTTAAAATAAATAGGTGTGGTTATTATCACTATTAAATAAAATGTTATTTTCAAAAGCCTATAAATCAATTATTATAACTGAAGCAATGTTAGTTACAAATATTTATAAGTTTGCATGTGTTGATAATATAATATATGTAATATGAAATTCTCTTTCCTTATCTTACACAGATTCATATAGGATTTACAAATGTATAGTTCATTTGAAAAGAACACAATATTTGCTTAAATCTATTCCTATGCATCTCCATGTTAAGACTTAGGAAGAATTTCATATCACATATGTAAATCATACAATCAAATCAAATATGACTTCTCACATGACTTTTCATTATTGTGGTTCTTTTTGTACATTCGTATGTATCTGAGAAAAGTGGTATATTAGTCTGGACACCTCGGGGCTGCGAGGCTTTAAGTAGCCCTTAGTAGGACTTGTACCTTACGCCCTTGGTGCAGAAAATAATGACGACTTATTCACTTAAAACTCTTATACATATGTATGTATGATGTGGACAATGAATAAGAATCATAAATAAAATAAATCAAACACAACTTTTGCATGAGTTTTCCTATCTTTATAGTTGCTTATACATCTACATGTATATAAGAAAAGTTATATATTAATCTAGACACCCCGGGGCTACGAAGCTTTAAGTAGCCCTAAGTAGGTCTTGTACCTTACACCCCTAGTGCAGAAAACAATGGCACCGTACTCACTTAAAACTTTTATACATGTGAGTGTGTATCTAGCTAATGGATGAAAAATCACTCTTTTCTATTGAAAAGGCATGTATTCATAATTCAATCAAATGACATATTTAAATTCCAAATATGAATCTTTTCATTCATCATTCAAGTATGCTAGAAACATAAATTGCATGTATAGATATGCTTATGATCTACTCATATGCATGATATACATGATGGAAGGAAATGGGAAATGGATGAATATGTGTTATGTGATAGTGATCCATTTTAATTATTCTTAAGATATTTTTCTTATTGAAAAAGGTCATTTAGAGTGAACCTAAACTTAGATTAATTAATACATATAATAAGCCATTCACTAAATAAATTTGATTAATTAATCTACTTTAGAAGTGACTTAAGGTAGATATGAAAGAGAGGTTCCCTCTCTTTCTTCTCTTTATAACACTCAGTTATTAAGTGCAGACCATATGAAACAAAAGAAAATATTAAGTAAAATCTTCAAATCAATTAAATCACTTAAAGAGAAATCAACCCCTTTATAAATTAAATCCCTCATACTTAGCAAATTTCAACTATAAAGCCTAGTTAAGACATACCACATTATACTAAGTCACCATTTCTAGCTTTATGTTAGGGCGGTGTATGGTTTAATGCTTATTTTGTGATGTATTATTTCAGACTGGATGTTAGGGTCTATGTGTTAGTCTAAATGTTAGGTTGATATTAGCCTAATCATATTTTCTACAAGGGGTTGTGCTTAAGGGGTTGATAAATAAAAATATAAAATTTTTTTTGTTATGTAGGCTGCTTACTCCTTTAAGCATAATCCAAGTTAGGATAGGTGGACTTGGTTACCCATGTGTGGGGTGCTAATTCTAATTTATTCATATAATTGCTTGGGGTGTATGGTATGTGTAGCTAACATTTTCTGTAGGTTTAGCTAGATTTACTTTCCTTCTTTTAATGCAATTTTGCATTAGGATTAGGATGAATGTTATGGGGGATTATGATGAGCATTGGTTATAAGACTAAGTCTTATGTACCATGTGATGCCTTTGGAGCAAGCATATCTAAATCAAGACAAAAGGAATAAAGAAATGGAGCAAATCAAATGAAGGAATGGAAGGTGAAGAAATGAAGAAGGAAGAATGAAGAATGAAGACCCCAATAACATTCATCATTTGTAATTGTAATTATTTTCTTATAATTCGGGTTGTATAAGAGTAGAGTTCGGCTATCCACATTTCTTTTTTGGGTTGTACGGCGACACCTGATCGCATCGACCTTTTATTATTTTGTGATAACTTTATAAAATTATTTGATATTTTGTTTAGCTTGTGCATTAGAATGGGCTATGTTTAATGGCTTGCATATCAACTTATTTCATTCATGTTAAGTGAGGGCTTCCATCTTTTCCAGATAGAATGGGCTTAACCTTTAAAAGCCTATGATGAAATAACATCTCTTTCTCTTTTAATTTGGCCTATAATTAATTTCTCATGCATTTAGGCATACAAAATCTCATAGCCTGTGTCAAAATAAAGAGTCCTAAATTAAATGAAATTTGATAAGAATTTGAATTAGATTTAAGTCATTATTCTTACCCCTTATGCTCTAGTCTCTTAGAGAGTGGGTTTGAGGACTTAATTTATTTTCTAAATGATAACAACCTAGCCATCTTAGAAAAAGCATATGACTTGCCTACATGGATTTAAAGCATAGGAGGAGTTAGATGGCTGCCACTCCAAGTGAAAATAAGTCCAGCAGTCAGGTGGTTTACTCTCTCTTATGGAGGTAAATCATATACCCACTTTGCCTTAGATTTAGGACGTTCTTTGGCCCTCGCCAAAGCTCTATAGGTTTGGGATATGAGGTTGTTGTTTCTCCTTTGTGTGCTACAAGCATAAATCCTTACCTCTTAGGCATTTCCACAATCTTGTGTTGTCAAATTGTAAGTCCTAGATTTCTAATAAAATTTTAACTCAAATAAATAAATCTTCTCAACTTCAAATATATAAAGCCCAATTATAAGATATATTGGAGTGCTCACTAAGATTCATAGTATCAAGAACACTCCCTACTCATCTCCTCTAGTTTCAATAATAACTCTTCCCTTTTGATCCATCCCACTTAATTTTCTAAAATATAACCAATTTATTGATAGTCATATCTTTGAATTCTTTGGAGACAACAATCGCCTACTTTAATCGAGAGTCTTCTTAAGGGATTCATTTTCCTTAAGATGTAATTAACTATGGGGGCTTGCCCTCATATGGAACTTTAGAACTTGATTTAAATAAATCCTATTTTATTCATCCATGTAAAGGAGGGAAAAATCTCTAGTATATTCAAAGACCCATCATGCCTTAGGAGTCCTTATTAGGTGATTAGGCCCATTGTATGATAGTGACTTCTATATTTTGAGATAGTACACTATCCCTTAATATCATACACGATCATCTCAATAAGTACACCCTCAGATCTGCATGGTATCCCACCATAAAAATGAATCAAAAATAAACACGGCTGGAGGATAAGTGTTTGAGTTGGGGAGGAAAGATCCACTAGGGATTAGGATATGATTTGCGGCTCGCTAGGGAAAAATTTTATTTGATTTAATTGGTAGGCATCCACTAAGGATGAGAATTTGATTTGTTTATGATTCGAGACTCCACTAGGGAGATGATGTGATTTTGATATTGATTATTTTTGATTTTTCCAAGATAATTTGTCGACCATGTAGAATAATAATTTCCTTTATAAGGTGGTTTAATAAAAGCTTGTCTTATTTGCAAGGACCACTTGGGGTGATCTGGTATAATAAATTAGACTAAGGAGACTATTGAGGAATTGGATAATTCAAAATATTCAAAATTAATTTCATTTTAGATGAACCATATCGGTGTGTGATGGATCCACTAAGAAGGGGCTAATTTTAATCTAGTTTTATCTTAGATTTATAAATCCAAAGGGATAGTTTATCGGTCACGGGGTAGAGCTAACCAGCCTAAGGGGTGTCTTTCGGTGTGCAATGGTCAAGTTAGGAAGAAAGCTTGTAGACTTACATCCTCCTAAATAAGGAACCACTGGTGTTATCAATTGATTGCATAATAAATTGAACGACCTAATTTAGCGTTAGTGTCGGTCGTCTAGAGAATGCATGATAGACTTATATCTCCTAGAAGGATGGCCGGTGACATGTTGGTGGCACAACAAGTTGAACGACTAGAGTGACTTAAGAGAGTGCAATCTAGGGACTTATCTCTCAAAGTAGTCGGATGATTCTATAGGGAGTTTCTTTGACCTTTGAATGATGGATGTGCTTGGGAAAATGTATCATTGGGGGTTTTCCTCCTAATCCACAAGCAAAAAATATATTTATTTTGTTTATATGTTTACAAGGACCCTGTTGATGTGCGAGGATCACTGCGAGAAGAACATATATCAACTGGTCTATCTTGGGCATTGAATAGCGAAATTGTATATCCATGAGTAAATTCTCAACCATAGGGGTGGCTACTAGGAAAGAGGGCCCCAATCCAAGAGTAACAGGTAGTGTCTAATGGGGTCCTTAAGGATGTGATCCAAATAGAATTATAGGGGAGTGTAAACTTTATCCAAGACTTTATAAAAAAAGCATATAGGTATCACGTGGCCAACTCGAGAAAGCTTGTAGACTTACATCTGCCATGAGTGGTGTATCCACCGGGTGGGTCGCCATCAACATGGCGATAACCAACCAACCTAAGGTGCCCGTTAGTTTGCGATAATCAATATAAAAAGATGGCTTGTAGACTTATATCTTCAGAGATGGAAATGATCATCAGGATATTCTACCATCGATGAGATAAATACTATTTGACCTAAGGTGACTACCAAGTGGGGAGTCCCATGTAAGGACTGGACCCAAACTAGAAGTAGTTAGGAGGAAAGGAGCCACTGGGGGACTTATCCTAAGCCTTAAATAGACCTGACCCCATCAGTGCATGATGGATAGTTCAAGAAGAAAGAGTGTAGGCTTACATCCCCTTAAATAAAGTCAACATGAGGTAGCTTACTGGCCGCACAGTAAGGCCTACCTAACCAACAAGGCGCTCATCGATTTACAATTTTCAAGTTAGGAAGAATGCTTGTAGACTTACATCCTCCAGACAAGTAACCACTGGGGTGACACGCTAGCAATGTAGTATGTCAGCTCGACCTAGAGTAGCTAATTAGTGAGTGCCACAGGGGGCTTTATCCCACATCAAAATAGCCCGGGATAAAAGATATATGTTTATTTTATGTGGTTGTGTGTTATTTGTGTTGGTGCTATGTTGCTAAAGGATAGGATGTCGCTTAGGTTCTTTACACCTATCCTAAACACATCATGGCAAATTCACAATCAAAGATATTTCTAACCAATATGAAGAGATGGAATTTAAGATGAAAAGAAGTTTTATTAATAATTGATTTGAAACAAGATTTATGGATAGTATTTATTTGGGTATAGTCCACTGATTGGGAGTATATGATGTTCTCCCTTACAATTTATAAGCTGATAAGATCCTCCTTGGTAGGCCTTCTCTATGGAAAAGGGCCTTCCCAAGTAGGTTCAAACTTACCTCCCATCTTTCGATGAGCAACAATTGGTCTCCATAGAACTAAAATAAGCTCTGCTACTTGAAAAGCTCTAGGACAGACCAACTTGATATGAGCTTGAATCATTTTGGCTTTGTACAACTTGAGGTTCTGGCATGCCTAGAGGCATCTCTCCTCCAAACCTTTAAGCTCTTCTAATCGCAACTTGGCATTCCTCCATTGTGATTTTACTACACACAACTATCCTTAATGATGGGAGTTGGACTTCTAATGGTAGAATTACTTCAGACCCATACACTAAGAAGAATGGGGTAGATTGAGTTGGGGTTTATGTGGTATGGTAAGCCCACAAGGCTTCAACTTACTTCTCATGCCACAGTCGCTTGTTGTCGTCTAGTGTCTTCTTTAATATATGGATGAGAGTTTTGTTGAAGGCTTCTGCTAAGCCATTTGTGCTTGGGTAGTAGATGGTTGAATATCTCTAATCTATACTGTGTCTCTGGGAAAGTTGTTGATTTTGGTGCTCTTGAATGAAATACCATTATTGTATATAATTTATCGAGACACCCCAAACTTATATACGATATGGTTCCTAAAAAACTAGAACACATCGTTGTGACCTCTCTAATTGCCTCCACTTATAAATGTAGTGGTGATAGAATGAACTGGTGACCCTTGGAAGAAGGAGGATCAATTAGACCCACTATGTTGGTACCCCAACACTCGAATGATAATGAGGCCAATTTAGGGTGTAGAATGTTGGGTGGTTGGTGTAAGACCACATCATGCACGTGACATTGGTGGCATCTCCTAGCTATGTCAATGTAGTCTGTGATCATCACAGACCAGTAGTATCTTAGTATCTTGATCTTGGCTTTCATCTTCGGACCAGATTAGTGCACCCTATATAAACTTGAGCGTACCTCGATCATGATCTTACGGGCTTCATGTTTGTTCAAATAACATAATCACATATGATCGAAGGACCATTGATACAAGGTGCCATCGACGAGAGAGTAGGAAAGGGCTCTTTGCTTCACCTGATATGCTAATGACTTCTCTTGAGGTAGTTTGCCTATATTTAGATAATCCATGAATGGTTGCCTCCAATCTAACTCCTCATCCTTTTTGGCAATGACAACCTCCCCTTCAAGAGAGAGTCTCTTGATGAGTTCAATATCAATAAAGGATAAGACTTGTGTATTTTGGACCCTTATTGGTATGAACTCATCTTCCTAACCTGTCAACTCTTTAGCAAGCTTGGCTAATGCATATGCTACTATATTTTCTTCGCAAAGAATCTTATAAATGGTAACCTCTAGACTTTTAGCCAACAACTCCATGGTGTACTTGTGGTAATAATGAAGCTTAGGCTTCAGAACCTTGTAAGACCCAACAATTTGGTTGATAACTAGTTGAGAATCCCCAAAGATGTTGATATTATGAATGCATAGTATAATGGCTAACTCCAGATTGGCAATCAGAGCCTCATATTCGGCTTCATTGTTGGTGCATGGATTGGATAGATGATATGAGAATCTCACCACATCGCGATCCAAAGTTAGGAGAACTATTCCTACCCCTGCCTTTCCTGGAAGAGGAGATCGTGGTTCTTCTCCTTTTTGAAAGGAAGTTGCACCATGAAAATACATCTCCCAATGGTGAATGCTAGTATCCCCTAAGTTCTTGATTTATTCTTCTTGAGGTCATCACTTGGGCGGGAGGAAGTGGCGTCTAAGAAATCCACTAGTGCAGTCCTTTCTACATGGAGTGCAGTGATGTCAAACTATGATAAAATCATGGACCAACCCTCCAACCATCCGAATAACGTCAACTATGTCATGAGATATTGTAATGGATTGATCCTAGAGATCATGTTCACTTTATCAGAAAGTATGTAATGCCGTAGCTTTTAGGAAGCAAAGATTAAAGCTAGGCAGTGCTTTTCAATAGGTGGATAGTTTGCCTCAGCAAGGATTGTACAACAACTAAGATAGTAGAGTGCATTCTCTTTCCCTTTATCATTGGTTTGGGACAACAAAGCGCTAAAGGAGTCATCTAATGTTGCAGTGTAGAGGATCAATGTCTTACCCAGGATAGGGGCTACTAGAATTGGCAGCATCATCAGATAGTGCTCGATGTCTTTAAAAGCATGCTGGCACGTATCATCCCACTTGAACTTGGTGTCCTTTTTTATAAGTGCCAAAAATGGTTAGTACCTTTTTGATAGGTTGGAAATAAAGCATCTTAGATACGCCAGCCACCCTTGGAATGATCTGAGTTGACTTAGACTTTTAGGGGGTAGCATTTTTAATATTTCCTTGATCTTCTCTAGATTTATTTCTATTCCATGGTGCCGGACAACAAACCCAAGGAATTTCCTTGAAGCTACTCTGAATGCACACTTCAAGGGATTCATTTTAAGGTTAAATTATCTTAACCATTCAAAAACTACTCTCAAGTTAAATAGATGGTCTTCCTTTTCTTTACTTTTGACTACAAGATCATGAACGTAGCATTCAACCTGATGATGAATAAGTTCATTGAAGATCTGAGTCATGGCCCACTGGTATGTAGCACCGGCATTTTTAGATCTGAAAGGCATGACCATATAGTAAAAGATTCCAATGGATTTGAAACTTAATTTTTCTTTCATCTCTAGGGGTCATCTTTATTTGGTTATAACCAGATGAGTCATACATGAAAGAGAAGACTGCATGATATGAGGCAATGTCCACCATTAGTTCTAGTATTGGTAGTGAAAATTTATCTTTTGGACATGCCTTATTTAGATCCCTAAAGTCAATACATATACGAATTTGGCCATTCTTTCTCTCAACTGGAATGACACTGGCCAATAGGTAGGATATTTTTTTCCTGATAAAGCCAGCATCGATCAATTTCTTGATTTTAAAAATGACCTACTGTTCAATGTCTACTCACATGCGTCTAGGAGCTTGCTTGATAGGGTTAGCATTAGGCTCTATTGCTAGTTTATAGACTGGTACATCAGGAGATAAACCAGGCATCTCTTCATAGCTCCATGTGAAGTAGTCCTTAAACTGAGTCAATAACCTAACTAAGTCATCAGTTTTAGTACCACATAATAAAGAACTGATGTATGTCAAACGTGGATTATCTTCAGCTCCTAAGTTGATTTCTTTAAGATCATCGATAGTTGATCTAATCTCTTTTTCAAACTCTAGTGGTGCATCTCTGACTTCAAGATCATTTAGATTATCTAAAGTTTCTAAACACACATTCTCATATGAGTTAGCAGGATCTGAAAAGAACCTATCAGATTCCAAATGATTGGTGATGACCACATAATGATTATCATCATCAACTGGACCCCACTGTATTAAATTCTAGTCCTGGTCTTGATTGAGGATGTCTGTTTTTGTTATCCCATAATAAATTAAAAGGTAATTGTGTTAAATATTTATATGAATCATCTCAAGTTCTATATCATCTTTCTGACTTAAGGATGATACTCCTAAAAAGAACCACTGAATTCTCCCATCTGTGAATGACTTGGGGGCTTCCTTAACTACCAAACCCTCAATTTTTTGGAAAGAAAGTGGGGTTAGAGCTAAGGTTCCCAACTAAGTCCTAACTGTATAATATGCAAACTTGGATACATTTATGATTTAATTTGGAGCCCGATCTTCATCACTATCATGCTCCAACATCACCTCGAAAGGGGTCTGCTACTGAGAAGAGCTGGCTAGTGTGCTAGCCACATAAGACTCATCCTTTGAACTAGATTCTAAGTCTAAGTAGAAAGCAGGTGTACTCCTGGTGGCTGGGACATACCTTCTATTGGGTAACCAATATGGAGGCTTTCCACTTCGAGGGTTACCTCTAAACTATCCTTACATGGTGGAGGTTGGGTCATCCTACCCATGTGTCCGAATGGAGTAATGAATTATGGGTGGAATATAATGTCAGACTCTATATCTTCCCCTAAGTCCATGCCTCGCTCTTCTATTTTCTTTTTCTATTTCTTTTCTTTTCTTTTCTTTCTTTTTGTCCCTCTTGGGGATCTTGACTAAATTCTCTAGAATGGACTTGCTGATTTTGGGAAAGAAAATAGGTTGCATCCTCATATATCCCGATCTCATGAATGTGAAGGGCTTGAGATCTCCTTTGACATAGTACTCAATTCCACCTCTCATAAACTTCATGGACTGATGTAGAGAGGATGGAACTATGTTATTCTCATGTATCCATGGTCTCTCAAGCAAAATATTGAAAGATGTATCCGAGTCTATCATATGAAACTTGGCTTCAGTCTTCTAATCATCAATCTGTAATGACAACATTATGGAGCCTAAGGTCCTCTCACCTTGTTCGTTGAATCCTCTCAATATCACCCTCTCTTTTTAGAGTTTAGAGATGTCGATCCTCAAGTAGGTAAGGATTCTTAAACTCATAATGTTGATTAACGCACCTTGGTCAACCAGAACTCTTGATATCCTATATCTGCCAACATCCACTGTAATGTAAAGTGGGCAGTTATGCTTGGTCGTTCTTAGAAGGAAGTCTTCATCACTGAATATAACTCCTATGATACCCTTTGAGTTGTGTGTCTCCTCTTTAGTAGCGGTCAGCTAAGCTAAGTGTATCCCTGGATCAAGAAGAGCCTTGATTAGAGATTCCCTCATCTCTTTGGATAAGATAAGGACATCATATATGCTTAACTTAGCTGACAACTTTCTAAAATGTGTTAGAACATTGTAATCAACCTTGAATTGGTCCTCCACAAGCATATCCATAAGTGGAGCATCTTGTGGAGGGGTTATCTGATCACTGGAACCAATGACTTGTTTACCCTTATCGAAAGTCGCTACTCTAGGAGGTAGAACTTTGCCATTGCATAGATTAACTTCAGTGATTTCTCGAAATGATGAACTTGTGGAAAGTTCTACCTTTTCATTAGGCATACCTTCAGCTTCTCCTATGGGATCCTCATAGTCAGTTGACTCCAAGTTAATCTCAAGAGGTGAACCCGATTGATTTAAAAAAGGAAAGTTCGATTCTAAATCACAGGAGAGTGGATCAGAATGACTAGAGCTATCATTATTATTTTCTAGACTTGGAGAGTTTTCAAGAGGGATAAAATCTAAAGTATCAGAAGTAAACAAGATGTAAGTGAAAGCTTTATTCATTAATTTCTTTTTAGACGGAGGCACATGATATAAATCTAATAAAAAAAGCAGGGTAAGGGATTTAATGCCCTTGTTCGCTAATACAATGCTCCTGCTGGTAAAAGAGGAGCTCGTGGAGGAGGAAGTAGTAGGTGCAACTGTGGATGGAGTGTTGGACTTAGACGATGGTTGCACTACTGAACTATCTCGGGCAATTAAGGTGGACTTCTACTGCTGTTGCTGGGCTGTCACCTTCTTCAAGTTGTCTTTGATAACTTGCAAACCTTCCTTAATGTTGGAGGTTTGAGCAGCCTTAGGCACATGTAGAGAGAGTTTCTTAATTTTAGAAACTACTTTTTTAGAGGTATGAGATAAGGCAATATCTCAACCTTCTTTGATCTTGAGAGGATCGCAGGTTTCCTTAAGAATTATCCTAATAGAACTGGAAGGTTGTTCTACTAAGTATTCCATGGGGATGACTACGACACCTGACTTGTAGCTACGCTCAAGCCAGTCCTTAAATGTAATACAATCCTCTGAGACATGACTAATCATGTGGTGGTAGGGGCAATAGTTAGGATCATTACTCTTACCCACATCCTCCGACCTCTTGGGCTATGGTAACTGAAAGTTAGGTTTCTTCAAGAGATTCTTGAAGATTTTCCTAACCACCTCCCTCTTGAATGAATATGGCTTATTTAATCTATCTACAAGAGTAGGTAGGCACTAACTACCTGACGAGGGATTGGAATACCTTTGGGTAAACTGATGTGGTGGGAATGGGCATTATGGTTGATATGGCTGGTAGAGGTGGTGTGTAGAGGAGGTGGAAAATGAGGTCTTGTAGTCTCTCATCTAGACTCGGCTTCTTTGCTCTTCTATCCACACATAAATGTCAGCTTCTTCTTGAACACCTTTGAGGTGAGATGATTATTGGGAAAGGGTGACTTTTTGGCTTCTTCTTGTAGGCTAGATGTCTTATTAATTAGTTTCTCAAATGTATGGATGGTAAAGCCCTTAAGCATGAAGGTGACCAAGCCATGAATATTCTTGAGGAGAATCTCAATAGCATGTTGTTCAAACAGTGGTGGCTCACATTACATGCTTAGGTTGCACCATCTGAGAATATAATCAACAAGGGACTCATTGGGAACTTGTGTAACTACAACAAAATTGCCTACAGTCACTATTTAATGAGCTCCAGCAAACTTTTTGATAAAGAGGCGCTCCAACTTAGCAAAAGTCCCTACAATACCGTTGGGTGGTTCATCATACCAATCAAATGCAACCCCTATTAGGTTGTGACAAAGTCTAATAACATGCATCTACCACCATTACAAACGACTCGAAATGTGTATGACAGTTCCCATTGCCATCAAAATTTTTGAAGGAAGGTGACACAAAACCCTTAGGGTATTGAACTACTTCAAATTCCTTTGGGTATAGTCTACCCTTTAGAATTTATGAGCTCCCCTGGACTTGCATCATTGCTTCCCTCCTGCTACTCTACCATGTTCTTGATATCTTTCTCATGTATGGAGGTGCCATTTACAACCTTCTTATGCAAACTACCAGTGTCATCTTCTGTTGGAGTGCACTTAGGACGCTCTAAGGTATGTTCCAACTCTAGACAGTCAGGTGTCATGGGAGAGGGCTATGAAATTAGGGCTGAGTTCTGCAATGCTGCAACTACTTCCATCAACTCCTTAATATTCTTCCCCATCATATCACTATGATCACCTTTCTCGAGCACAACACCTTCCTGACTAGTCTGATCCCACTATAAGGACCCCCAAGTGTCAACCATGTGGACCTCGGCTATATCATCTAGCATGTCATCCTCATCAAGATCAAAGTTGACCCTATCCTCATCCTGATTGGAGTAGTCACTCCCAAAATTCTGTCACTTCTCGGCAAAGTAATCCACTAATATGTCATCTAGTGACCGATCTACTATGCCTGGCTGGACTAGGACAAATACCTAATAGATGTGGGGCTGTTCTTCTACCTCTACTGGCGCTACTTGTCAAGACTTCCCGGGATCAACTATCATGGGGCTATACATGTTCACTCCCTCTCTTTCTATCTTTGCGGTGGAGGTGGTGCGCTGTTAGTCGCCACTCCTTCCTGACCATAGTTGAGGTAGAGGATCGATTAGGGGAGCTCAATCTCACCTCAATAGGTGGAATGGATGGAGCAGGATCCTTGGGTCGTAGCTGGATCACTAGAGGGGAAGGTCTCTCCCTGGATGGGGGCTTCTGAACTTTGGCCAGAATGGTAAATGCTATGAACTGAACTGGTGATGGTGGACGGTGAGGGGAGCGGTGTGATGACAACACTGACTGCTCCTCAATTGGAGATCTTTGCCTATGATGGGTTGTGCTGGTAAGAACAATCTGTCAAGTGATGACCCACAATAGGGTGGATGAAAAATCCATCAAAGCGGGCGGCGCATACCTCGTTCTCTCTCTATGCTGAATAGATACTTGAGCCTCCACGGCTCTCTCTTTGTGGATCTGACTTCTAACACTCCTAGGGATCATGGATCATAAGTCAAACAAAGTACCAGACTCCGAGCATTAAGCTCAACCGGCTTGGCGTAGAATAGTTCTAAGTCTGGCGTCTGGCCTTCTATGCTCCCTAGCCAGTGTCTTATGGTATGCTAGTGGTGGAGAAGAAGCAGTGATCCTCGGTAATCCTCTCCACAGGAGAGGGGTGGAACCTACTACCACTCAGTGGAGAGGTCTCAGGGGAACCCTCCCTATATGAGCATCAAGCTCTCTGCTCATGACCTCACTTAATCTTCTAATTTTTTTTTGCGTGTGGGTGCAGTGAGCAATGCGGATAGGGGTGCTACCTCCAAAGTGGAGAGACTATCTCAGGCTAAGGCAGCCTTCCCTTTGGGTGACCAATGAGGAGATAAATCTCTGAGCTATGGCGAATCTTGGCCGACCGAGCGGGGTGTGGGAACCACTGCGGCCTTCCTCTTCAATGAGAGAAACTCAGAGTCAGATGGGATATCCAAGTGGATGAGTGGCATCTGTCCCGCCACCTCCTCCCTACTAATGGTTGTGAGGGCTGCCCCTCACAAGTAATCAGACCCTCAAAGCCACCATAAAATAGATGGGTTGGCATCGGGCATGGTGAGATTGGCGATCCAAGGCTAAATCTACACTAGAAGGAAAGAGAAGATGAACTTGCTAGAGCCATGATCCTTTGTCGTTGGTGGCAGAGTGAAATCACTACATTTGTTGAAGTATAATTGAGTCAAACTATTGCCTTAATGTTTGCCTTCAATTATTAACTTCTATATTCAATTTGAAATTTGAACCCACACTTAACAAATTTAGGTATGCTAAGTGGGGTTCATTGAATTTTGGAGAGATTTTTGATATTTGGAGGAGAGACTTTTCCATATGATTTTGATTTAGAACCCATACTCAACCTATTTAAGTAGGTTGGGTGGGATTCAAATATTTGGAGAGACCTTTGAAGATATTTGTATTATATGTCTTGTTTGAAAATTTTGAATTGGAAAACTTTTACTTAGCAGATTTAGATATGCTAAGAAGAGGTTTGATTATATGTTTGAAGATTTTGTGAAAGTATCTTTGCTTGTGATGATTGGTTATGTGTGTGATATATGTTGATTAAATTTGAAAGTGGGGCTTATTTATTAACAAATTTGGTATCTTAAGTAGAGGCCAAATGTGTTTGATATATGTTTTAAAATAAGACTCTCACTTAACAAATTTGGTATGTTAGGTGGGAGTCAAGTGTATTTATGATTTAAAAATGAGGCTCTTACTTAACAAATTTGGTATGTTAAGTAGGAGTCAAGTGTGATATGATTTTAAAATGAGATTCTCACTTAACAAATTTGGTATGTTAAGTAGAAATCAAATGTTATTATGATTTGTGTTTTAAAAATGAGACTCTCACTTAACCAATTTGGTATGTTAACTGGGAATCAAATGTGATTATGATTTGAAAATGAGATTCTTACTTAACAAATTTGGTATGTTAAGTAAAATTCAAGTGTGATTTGATTTAAAAATGAGATTCTCACTTAACAAATTTGGTATGTTAAGTAGGAACCAAGTGTGTTTATGATTTGAAAATGAGATTCTCACTTAACAAAATTGGTATGTTATGTGAGAATCAAATGTCATATGATTTGTTTTTGAAAATGAGATTCTCACTTAACAAATTTGGTATGTTAAGTGGAAATCAAATGTGATTTAATTTAAAATGATATATTCTTGCTTAACAAATTTGGTATGTTAAGTAGGAATCAAGTGTGATTATGATTTATGTTTTGAAAATGAGACTCTCATTTAGCAAATTTGGTATGTTAAGTAGAAGTCAAATGTGATATGATTTGCTTTTGAAAATGAGACTCTCTTAATAAATTTGGTATGTTAAGTGGAAGTCAAATGTGATATGATTTGAAAATGAGATTCTCACTTAATAAATTTGGTTTGTTAAGTGGAAGTCAAATGAGATAAGATTTGCCTTTGAAAATGAGGCTCACACTTAACAAATTTGGTATGTTAAGTGGGAGCCAAATGTGATCATGATTTTGAAAATGAGACTCTCACTTAACAAATTTGGTATGTTAAGTGGGAGCCAAATGTGATATGATTTTGAAAATGAGACTCTCACTTAATAAATTTGGTATGTTATGTGGAAGTCAAAATATGATTATGATTTTTGAAAGAGGGGAAATCTATTTAACAAATTTGGGTATGTTAAATAGAGTTAAATTTATTTTTGTGAATTTTGGAAATGAGACTCTCATTTGACACATTTGGGTATGTCAAATGGAGTCCAAAATATTTCATGATTCCATATGTGTGATCTCTTGCTTTTGAAAAGATGAAAACTTCACCTCTTGCATATGTGAAATATGTTAAGTGAAGTTTCAATTTTATGTTATGATTTTATTTGAAGATAGGATCTTCATTCAACAAATTTTGATCATGTTGAATGAAGGTGGTTATCTTTAAAAGTGTGCTTTTGAAAAGAGAGAAACTCCAACTCTAGCATATGTAACGTATGTTAAGTGGAGTTTTATTTTATGCTATGATTTTATTTGACAATAGTATCTTCATTCAACAAATTTAAGTATGTTGAATGGGGATAACTACTTTCAAAAAGATGCTTTTTAAAAAATAATTTTGATTTTGATTTTGAAAAGAACCTCCATGTAACAATCAAGGGGATTGTTATATGAGGTTTGGTTATATGAGTTGTTGTGCTCTTTGAAAGTGACATTTTTGCAAAAAAGTTTATTTTCTTAAATATTGGAATGAACCTTGCCTCACCAAGCTAGTGGTAAGGAGGTTCTAAATTTTTGTCATCTGCTTTCATTAGTTAATTTTATCTTTCACCTATTGGAGAACCCAATAGGGGTTTTAAGACCTACAAGGAGTGAGGTCCTAAAACCTAGAGGATGTTAGCTAGCTTTGCTTAAGATGAAATAAGCTAAGTGCCAACAGAAGAAAAGATAGTCTTGGACTCATATAAAATACAAGTCCACTATCGATGCTTGGAGACAACAACTGTCTATTAGAGAAGGAGAGAGGAACCATCCCCATCAGAGTCGCTAAAAAATTTGTGGTGTTTATTTTCAAATATATGTATGGGTGTACTTATTGAGGGTGTACTTATTGAGGTGATCGGGTATGACATTAAGGAATAGTGCACTATCTCAAAAGATAAAAATCACTACCCTATAATGGATCTAGTCACATGTTGACCTCACTTTTGGAGTGAGCTCTCAAATTTCTTATCACAGACTTAAGACTCTCATAGAAACTAAGAGTTCTTTAGTCTTAATACACTTCTAGTGATTAGGTGAACACCTGACCTAACCCTAGAGACTTAGAAGAGTTAGCCATAGGGATAGGTTATGCCTTAGGGATTTAGGAAGACTTGACTACACTCTAGCCTGAACCCGATCCTTGCATCCTTCTTTAAAACCAAACCACAAATTCAAATTTAAATTCCAAATTCCAAATCATAAATCAATTCCAAATCAAACAATTGAAACTCATGATTGAATTCAAATTCTAAAATCTTTCCTAAGCCCTTTGATTTCATCTTATGGACTTAGCCCTAACCAAATCCAAATCACTCCAAACCTAAGTAATTTTTTCATGAATAATTTATATCTTCATTTATATTTTTGAATATAAATGGAGTATAAATTCAAATAGCCAAAACTAAATCCAAAATAAAATTAAAATCCAATTTATACCCTTTTAAGCCAAGTCCTTGAACTTGGTCAAATCCTATCCAAACCAAATCAACCAATGGATTTCTTCATGATTCAATTATTCCTTCAATCATTGACCCAAAATAAATAGAAACCATAATTATCAAACCAAACCCAAGTCAACCTAAGTCAAGTCCATGATTGACCTTTTTTGACTTGAAATTATCATATGAACCAAAATCCATATGGACCCAAATTACTTGCAATTGGATTTATATTTCCATCTCAAACCCATTTATCAATATGACTAAACTTGAATCAAGCCATGATCAAGCTAATTAACCCATTTTAGTCCACTTGACCCAAAGTGACCTAAAAGATCTTTTTGAGCTAAGTTCTAATTCAACCTAAATTACTAAGCCCATCCAAATCTTATAATATGATCAACAATCATCCTAGGTTAATCAATTGTCTTTAATTGGGTCAAACCAAGTCAACCTAGCCCGTTGACCAAATCAACACTTAGCCCAAATGAAACCTAAACTAGCCAAAATTCACCATAGGCCAATTTGATCAAAACCATTGATTCAAACCCATTCATAATCAATGATTGAACATGACCAAACTCCCAATTGAGCCAAACCAAGCCTAATTGGCCATTTGACCCTAGTTGACCTAAATTGGCCTAAAAAGCCAAAATAGGCACAATCACAACCCAACCCCAATTGATTACAACCAATGACTCAAGTTCATTCCAAATCACTTATTGAACTTGACCAAAGCCATGATTGAGCCCAAGTTGACCAATTGGTCAACTTGGCCTAACTTAGCCAAAATTGACCTAAAGGCAGGGGTTCAAATTAGCCAAAATTTAAATTAAGTCCAAATTAAATCAAACCAAAGCCTACAATCATTTTCAATTAGCCAATTGAACTTGACTCAACACCTAACCTAACCCAATTTAGTCAACTTGACCCATTTGACTTATATGAACATGTTGACCTCACTTTGGAGTGAGCTTTCAACTTCTCCATCTTAGACATAGGACTCCTCTAGACACTAAGAGTTCCTTAGTCTTAAGACACTTCTAGTAATTAGATGAACACTTAACTTAACCCTAGAGACTTAGAAGAGTTAGCCATAGGAATAGGTTATGCCTTAGGGGTATTAGGAGGACTTGCCTACCCTATAGCTTCAACCAAATCCTTGCTTTCTTCTTTCAATTCAAATTTCAAATTCAAATCAATTCCAAATCATAAATCAATTCCAAATCAAATGATTGAAACCCATGATTGAATTCCAAAATCTTTCCTAAGCCCTTTGATTTGATCTTATGGACTTAGCCCAAATTCCAATTCCAAATCACTCCACACAAAAGATTTTCTCATAACCCATTTATATTCTCATTTATATTCAAAAATTTAAATGAAATATAATTCAAATAACCAAAATCAATTCAAAACTCAAATCCAAATCTAACCAAAATCCAACTTATACTCTTTCAAGTCAAATCCTTGAACTCCTTCAAACCAAATCCAAATCACTCCAAACTCAAAAGATTTTCTCATAACCCATTTATATTATTGTTTATATTCATAAATATAAATGAAATATAAATTCAAATAACCAAAATAAATTCAAAACTCAAATCCAAATCTAACCAAAATTGAACTTATACTCTTTCAAGTCAAATCCTTGAACTTCTGGAAACCAATCAAAATCACTCCAAACTCAAAAGATTTTCTCATAACCCATTTATATTTACAAATATAAATGAAATATAAATTTAAATAACAAAAATTAATTCAAAACTCAAATCCAAATCCAACTTAAACTCAATTCACACCCTTTCAAGTCAAATTCTTGAACTTGGCCAAATCATTCTAAATCATTCCAAACCCTTAGATTTTTCTCTTCAAACAATCACTCCTTCAATCACATGCCCAAACATAAACAAAAACTACAATCACCAAACCAAAATCAAACTAACCCAAGTCAAACCCATGTTCATCCTTTTGACTTGAAATTGTCAAATGAACCAAAACCCATTTGACTCCAAATCACTTGCAATTAGATTTATATTTCCATCATAAGTTCAAATGTGAGTTCAACCAAACTTGAATCAAGCCTTAATCTAGCCAATTAACCCATTTAGGCTCACTTGACCCAAAGTGACCTAAAGGACCTTTTTGAGCCAAATTCTAATCCAACCCAAATTGGATTGAACTAAGCTTATCTATGCCTCACTTTGTGAGCAAAAATCATCCTAGGATAATCAATCACCCAAATTGGGTCAAACCAAGTCAAATCTAGCCTTTGACCAAGTCAACACTTAGCTCAAATGAAACCTAAACAAACCAAAATTCATTATAAGCCGAATTGATTGAAACCATTGATCTAAACCAATCCATAATCAATGATTAAACATGATCAAACCATTAATCAAACTAAACCAAGCCTAATTGGCCACTTGACCTAAGTTGATCCAAATTGACCTAAAAAGTCAAAATGGGACAAATCTTGATCTAAGCCAAATTGATTGGAATCAATGGGTCAAATTCATTCCAAATCACTTGTTGAACTTGACCAAAGCTTCAATTGACCATAGACCACCCAATTGACCATGAATCCAACTTGACCTAAAAGGTCAAATCAACTTGAAATCAAACCAAATCAAAATTGATTGAAACTAAAGATTGCAATACATTTTAAATGATCAACCAAGCCTAAACCAACCCATGACCTAACCCAATTGAGTCAAATGGGTCAAATCGATCAACTATTTGACCTAAATGAACTTAAATGAACCAAATTGAACCAAATGAATGACACCCATAGGCTCCAAATGATCATTTGAACTTGACCTAACCCATGGTTTGACCCAATTTGACCCAACTTGATCTAAATAGATCAAATTGAACCAAATCAAATCAAATGAACTCCAAATCACTTGAAATTTGGCCCAACCCTTTTTTGAATCATTTCAAATCTACCCAAAAAAATCATGGCCAAATGAACACTTTGCCCTTAGGTTAAAGGGTATCCTATGACCAAATTCACTTTGAATTTGGCCATTTCTCTCTCTCAAGGCCACTTGGCATCATCCCATTGGTCCACATGGGCACCAAGTGAGGTGGTGAACATCACTCAATGAGCTTGGGTCGGCCATGGCCCAAGCCAAGGCCAAATCGACCCCTTCAATAAAAATTGAGCACTTGGATCATAAAATGCACTCACCTTGCACATGGGCACTCACTCTCCTCCACTCCTCTCCCTAAAATGACCTGTATGGGGTGTTTTACAACTCAAATCATGAACCCAATCTCACCCATTGATCAAAAATGGTAATTCAGCCCTTCACCATTCGATCCAAGGATGGGGGAGATATACTCCCCCTCATTCCACTCAAATCACAAGCATTGATTTTGATAAAGCCAAGGAGGTTGAAACAAAGCATCTCCAAGCCTTTGTAAGCCATTCCCAAGCTCCCCCATTTCCCTTTCTCAGTTTTGCTCAAAGCTGAAATAGGGGAGGTCAATCCGATTCCCAATTCACTCAATTTTCCATCAAAACCAAATTAACCTTGCACACACCCTTAGTGGACTTCATCTAGCCCAACCAAGTCATTTCCCAAGTCTCCAAGCCATGGGAAGCATCACCTTGATCAAGGCCGATCACCATTAAAGGGGGCCTTGGTCAACTAAGCAATCCACTCCAAACTAAGGTCCAATTCCTTCAATAGGGTTTCATCTCTACTAGACGAAGCTACCTCCATCATTAGAAGTGCCGGTGAGGTAATTGCTCAAAACTATAGCCATAGAAAAAATTACTTGGTCCTTTTTGAAAAAAAGTGTCATCCCTTAAGATATTGATCGTTGGATGTGCATCCCCCCTCCTTCCGAAGGTGTGGGATCATTTTGATCCAAATCTGAGCTCGGGTGAGCTCAAATTAACATTGCCTCTCTGTGAAGGAGAAAGATCACCCATCATCGATTCCATGTGATTGGAACGGATGGCTGTGATTAGATCATGTTATATCCCCTTTATTTAAGCCTAAACCATGAGATTAATCCTCACTGTCCGATCTTAGATCGAATGGCCCGTAGAGAAAGCGCGTCTGCCCTCGGCGGACTCAACATGCAGATGTGATAGCTTAAATAACATATCTCATCGCACCACATGGAAAGCGCGTCGTGTCAGCCGCCACGTGGCCCGACAGGATTAGGGGGTTAATTAAGCCTAATTAATTTAATTTTAATGTGAAACTTCCAAAATTCATAACTAATTGTAAATAAATCCAAAAAATACAAACTCAAGTTAATTTTAAAGATAATTAAGAGAAGAATAATAGAAAATTAAAAGTAATTAATTTTTATTAGTGATTTTAACTTAATTTAGGTTTTATTAGAAATATAGTTAAGCTAATTACTCCCTAATTAATTAAGCATTTAGTCCCAAACTTTTTGAGGTTAATTAGTGGGATGACCTCTGCCTCTCATGATTTTATTGGAATTTATTGCTTGACTAATTAGGGGAATTACTTATTTTATCCCTAATCACTTTCTTAATTAATTAAATGATTAATTAATATGTTAAATAGTGATAAATTCACTAATTAAGCTTGCTAATCATCATGAAACAATGAGTGGACTTAGGGAATGAGATTAGGACTTCTTTTCCAATCTTTTTCTCTAAGTTCATTTCATTTGGAAAACATGCAATCAAGTTGTAGTTAATTAATGGCTTAATAATTTCATTAATTAATTCCATTAATCAAACTTGAAACCAAATCATCCAAGAACTTAATCATTTAATTCTTGGGTAGATTCTTAGGTGTTCAATAACCTAAGAGATTTTAAAAAGAAATTATAACTAAACTATATGTGTAGGAGGGTTATAAAAGTACTTAATTAGCTTAATTAGCTAATAATTGTGAGATAATTTTATTAGGCCACTGTATTTCTTAGGAGCATTGCTAATTTAATTTTCATGTGGTTGCATATTATATGTTGGCTCATAATTATTTGGATAATTATGTAAAGTGGTATAGGTAAGACATAATTAATGGATTTAATTCATACCTTAACCTAATCAGAATATAAAATCAACCTAATTGTTCTAAATTAAATTAAACCAATTCACACATGGGGAATGGGTTAGGAATAGCAAACTTTTCTCACATTTCCTAAGTCAAATAAAATCCAAAAATAAAAATCTCTTTAAAGAATTTTGATTCATTTTAAATAATCCCATTTTATATGATTGTCCTTAGGAAGTAATTAGGGTGAATGAAGTCATGTGCTCACATCCCTTTATTTCTTTTTAAGCATGTTAAATATTATTTTCATTTGAAATCATGCTTTCATTTCTTTTGAAAAATCAATTAAATAAAATATTTTCTTTTATGTCAAATTGCATGTTTTGGCTAAAGTTAAGAATATGAGTGATTATTATCACTATCAAACCAAAAATTATTTTCAAAACCTATAAATCAAAGATTATGAATGAAATGATGCTACTTATAAGTACTCATAAGCTTGTATGTGATTATAGCATAAGATGTGTATTATATTATTTTCTTTTCTTCTCTTAACATGGATTTGAATAGGATTTACAAAGTGTATAGTTCATTTGAAAAGAACACAACACTTGCTTAAATCTATTCCTATGCATTTCTATGTCATGACTTAAGAAGGATCTTCACATTTACACATGTAAATTATACAACCAAATCAAACATAATCTTTTGCATGATTCTTCATCTATTTGTTTCTATACATTTATATGTATTTAAGAAAAGTGATATATTAGTCTGGACAACCCGCGGCTGCGAGGTTTTAAGTAGCCCTAAGTAGGTCTTGTACCTTATGCCCTTGGTGTAGAAAACAATGTCGCCATACTCACTTATAACTTTTATACATATGGATGTGCATTTAGCTAATGGATAAAAGAGTCCCTCTTTTTTACATAATAAAGACATGCATTCATGGAATATTCAAATTTTCAAACCATATCTCTTTGCATCCATCATCAAGGTGTGCTAAGATTTGCATTGCATGTGTAACTATTCTTAGGATTATTAATATGCATGGTATACATGGTGAAAAGAAATAAATGGCTATGTGTTATGTGATAGTAATCAACCCTAACTAATCCTAAGAGGCCTTTCTTGTTGAATATGGCTATTTGGAAAGAATCTAAACTTAGGGTTAATTAAAATAAATAATAAATCATTCATTAAAAGAAATCCATCAATGAAGCTACCTTAGAAATACTTTAAGGTAGGGATGTAAGAGAGTTCTCTTCTCTTTCTTTTCTTTACAACATTTAGTTGCTAAGTGTAGGTTCATTCAAACCAAATCAAATTACCAACTAAAATTGACAAATCAACTAAATCACTTAAATTAAAACCACCATCTAAATTGAATATTTCACACTTAGAAAATTTCAACCTTAAAGCCTAGCTAAGACATGCCACACAAGCCTTAAATGGCACACACATTAGGCTAAGTCACTATTTCTAGCTCTATGTTAGGATAATGCATGGTTTGATGCTTGATTTTATTTTGTGATGTAATGTTTTTAGACTAGATGTTAGAGTGTATGTGCGTAGACTGGATGATATAATGATCTTAGCCTAATCATGTCTTCTGTAGGGGATTGTGCTTAAGGGACATTATAATAAAAATATAAATATTTTTGTTGTGCAAGTTTCTTATACTCTTAAGCATGATCCAAACTAAGATAGTTGGGCTTGGTTATCCATGTGTGGAGTGCTAAGTTCAAACTATTCATATAACTACTTGGGTTGTGTGGTATGTTTAGCTAACCTTTGTTTTGCATGTTTAATTAGATTTACTTTTTCCATTTTTGATGTAAATTTTATAATTAAGATTTGGAATGAATGTTATGGGGGATTAGAATGAACATTAGTCATAAGGCCAAGTCTTATGCACCATGTGATGTCTTTGGAGCAACCATATTCCAATCAAGACAAAAGGAAGAAAGAAAAGAAGAAAATTGAAATGAAGAATGAAGAATGAAGAATGAAGACCCCATAACATGAATTTCTTTTAGTTGTAATTATTCATTTGTAATCTAGGTTGTATAAGGAAAGAGCTTGGCTACCCATTTTCCTTTTTGGGTTTATGTGGTGGAGCCAGACCACATCGATCTCTTATGATTGCACAATTAGGATGGCATGATTTTCCTAGTTTTTTTTATTTTTTTGATGAATGGCCTGGATGCGATTAGGCTCTTAGAGAAAAATAAATTTTCTATCCAATTAATTAACTCATAACCTCACCCAAAGCCTAGGACATAAATCAAGAGAATAAATGATTTAGAAACCCCTTACCTAGATGTTGTATGTCTCACATCATGCATAAATCATATTGCTTCACTCTTCCTAATGGATGACTTTCACCTTTGCCAGAGAAAATGGCTTGACCTTTGAGAGCCATGGTGGAAACACACCTCCTTCTTTCTAATTTTGGTGCATAACTAATCTTCTCATGCATTAGGCATATGAAATCTCATAGCCTGTGTCAAATAACAATGTCCAAAAATCAAAATAAAAACTTAAATAAATTTGCATTGGATTAAGTCATTATTCATATCCTTCATGATCTAGTCTCTTAGGGAGTAAGTTTAAGGACTTAGTCTCCTTTCCAAATAAATAACAGTCTAGCTATCTTGCAAAGCATAAGACTTTCCTACATGTATTTGAAATCGTAGGAGGAGTTAGTTGGCGGCCACCCCCAGGCAATTGTAAGTCTAACAGTCGGGTGATTTATTCTCTCTTGTGGAGGTAAACCATATACCCATTTTTGCCTTAGATTTAGGTCATATTTTGGCCCTCTCCAAAAGCTCCCTAGATTTAGGATCTTAGGTTATTATTTCTCTTCGTGGGCTACAATCATAAATCCTCACCTCTTATGCATTTCTACAATCTTGTATTGTGGAATTGTAAGCCCTAGATTTCTAATAAAAATTCAACTCAAACATATAATTCCCTTCAATTTAAAAAAGTTAAAGCTCAACCATAGAATAGTTTGAGATGCTCACTAGGTCTCCTAGTATCATGAGCATCCCCTACTCATCTCCCTTTGGTTTCGATAATAACTCTTTCCTTTTTCTTAAACCCAACTTGATTTTCTAAAAATAATTAATTGATTGATAGTCCTATCTTTGAAATATTTGGAGACAATGATCATTTACCTTAATCGAGAGTATTCCTAAGGAATCTCATTCCTTAGGATGTAATTAACTTTGGAGGCTTGCCTCCATAGGGAACCTAACTAACCTGATTTAAAATAAACGCTACTTTACTTTTCTATGTAAAATAGGGGAAAGATCTCTAGTACATTCGAAGACTCATTATCCTTAGGAGTCCTTATTAGGTGATTAGGTCCATTTTAGGATGGTGACTTCTGTCTCTCGAGATAGTACATCATTCCTCAATATCATACCCGATCACCCTAAGGAGTACATCTGCGGATCTATGTGGTGCCCATCTCAACCCCCTTACAGAAAATAAACACCACATAACTCAAATGAGCCATAATCAAATCCAAAGCAAATTGAATCAAACCAATGACACGAATACACTCCAATTTGTTAGGTGAACTTAACCCAACCCTTGGTTTGACCTAATTTTACCAATTTGTCAACTTGACCCAACCTAACCTAATTTGACCTAAATAGGTCAAATCAAGCCAAATCAAATCAAATAAACTCTAAACCACTTAAAATTTGGGTTAACCCATTTCTGACCCATCCCGAATCTATCCAAATCAAACCCATAACCAAATTACCTTTTTGCCCTTAGGTTTAGGGCATCCCATGAGATAAAACACATGCTCATTGTGTTATTTTCTTCTCCTAGCCACTTGACACCCAACCATAGGTCCACTTAGGCACCTAGGACCATGGCTGACCTGGCCCAAAGGTAGTTGGGTCGGCCATGATCCATGGAGAGGTGAAATCACCTCCCCATCCCCATTGGAGTTTTCTAAACCACCAAGGACAAGCACTTCCTCCCTTAGCATCCACCTCCACACCCTCACCTAACCAAATTAAGCCACATCATGTACCCAAGGACCTCCACCAATCTCTGATTTAGCCAATTGATCAAGAAGAAGCCAAAAATGTCATCATCATCTGATCCAAGGAATGAGGGGGTATACCCTCCCTCATTCTCACTCAAACTCAGACACACACACTTGATTCAACCCTAGCAACCAAGGAGAGAGTTCCTAGAGTGATTTCTAAGCCTTCCCAAGCTCCCCAAAATCTCATTCTCGATTTTACATAAAACTGAAATAGGGGAGGCCACCTTCGATTCCCATTTGCTCAAATCTCCACCAAAGTGCAATTAACTTTGCACACACCTTCCTTGGGGCCAAATGAGTGAGAATGAATCCTTTCCCAAGCTTTTCGACAACCGATGGGTAGAATTCGATCAAGCTTGACCACCTGCTCGACCACCTACATCTAGTGCTTTGGTCTTCCAAGCAAACTACACCAAATCAAGGCTTGTGCGGCTCAACAGAGCTTCATTTTTACCAAACAAAGCCTCCCCTATCATTGAAACTACCGGTCATAAGCTATGGTGAGGTATGCCATTGAAACCAATACTTGAATTAAAATAGCTTGGTCTTTTGTGAAAGAAATTTCAATTTTATGTGATTTCCACCGTTAGATTTGATTATTGTGCTCCCCCAAAGGTGTGGGATTATTTTCATCTCGATCCAAGCTCCGGTGAGCTCGGATCGAGCGACGATCAATGGACGGTAGCCATTGTTTGACGCTTAGGAGGAGATAGATCATGGATCATCCATCCCGCATGATCAAAATGGACGATTCTGATTAGATCATACTTAGAGGCTCTGATTAATCCCTCAAAATCATGGGTTTAATCATGGTCATCCAATCTTAGATCGGATGGTCCATAGAGTTACCGCATATGCCACCATCGGAGTCAGCACTTGGATGTGATAACTTAAATAGTGAATCCCATCACGCCACATGGAAAGTGCATCGTGTCAGCCGCCACATGGCTCGACAAGATTACAGCTTTAATTAGGGCTAAATAATTTATTTTTAATCCAAAAACTTCCTAAATTCATAACTAATTGTAGAAAAATCTAAAAAAAATACAAACTTAGGCTTATTTTAAAGATATTTCATAGTAGAATCTAGGAAAATTATTAATAATTAATTTTGAATATTAGATTTATCTTAATTAAAGTTTAATTAGAAATTTAATTAGCTTAGTTTCTCCTTAATTAATCATCCAATTAATCTCAAAAGTTATATACATGTTTAGGGGGATGACCTCTGCCTCCTCTATTTGTTTTAGGATTTTATTTATTGCTTAATTAGGAAAACCAATGGATTAAGCCTTAATCACTTTCCAAATGTAATTATGATAATTAAGCAAATGAATAGTAAAATAATCAATCAATTAAGCTTATCAACCTATGTTAATGATGATGAAGTCTAAGGAAATGGATTGGGACTCCCTCTTGAATCTCATTTTGGTTGGTTAAGGTTAATTAAGGTTTAATTAGCTAATTAATGAACTTAATTAATTCAATCTATTTGTCTAATTTAATCTTGGGCAGCTCTTTAGGAGTTCAATAACCCAAAGGAGAAGATAATGAAATTATTGTTAGCTTACATGTGTGAGAAAACCATAAAAAGTTAAGTGAGATCCCTTAAGCTTAACTAACTATTAATCATGAGTCAATTGCATTAGGCCCATTTCATTTCTTAGGAGCATTGCAAATTTACTTTACATGAGGTTGCAAATCATATTAGCTCATTATTAATTAGTTAATTAACTTAAGGTGATGTAGGTAAGGGTTAATTAATTGGCTTAATTCATACCTTAACCTAACTAAATCATAAAATCAACCTAATTACTTCTTCATTAAATCAAATTAACTCACACACGGGGAACGAGATTAGGATCAGCAAATCTCTTTCATTTTCTAAATCAAATCAAAGTCAAAATTAAGAAATCTCATTAAAGAACTTTGGTTTATTTTAAGTGGCTTTATTTAGTATGATTGTCCTTAAGAATTAATTGGAATGACTAAGATCATGTGCTTATGTTCCTTTATTTCTTTCCAATCATGTTAAATGTTGCTTGCCATGTGTAGTCATGCATTCATTTCTTTTAAAATTAACTAAATGAAATGGTTTCTTTTATGTCTAATTGCATGTGCTGATTTAAACTAAAAATAGGTGTGGCTATTATTACTATTAAACCAAAAGTTATTTTCAAATGCTCATAAATCAATTATAATAAATGGAGTGATGTTAATTACAAATAGCTATAAGTTTGCATGTGTTGATAATATAAGATATGCAATATGAAGTTCTCTTTCCTTATCTTACATGGATTCATATAGGATTTACAAATGTATAGTTCATTTGAAAAGAACACAACATTTGTCTAAATCTATTCCTATGCATCTCCATGCTAAGACTTAGGAAAAATTTCATATCACACATGTAAATCATATAATCAAATCAAATATGACTTCTTGCATGACTTATTATTCTTGTGGTTTTTTTTGTACATTCATATGTATATAAGAAAAGCGGTATATTAGTTTGGACACCCTGGGAACTGCGAAACTTTAAGTAGCCCTAAGTAGGTCTTTTACACCTTGCAATGATGACATGACTCACTTAAAACTCTTATACATATGTATGTATGATGTGGCCAATGAATAAGAATCATAAATCAAATCCAACTTTTGCATGTGGTTTTCCTATCCTTATAGTTATTTGTACATCTATATGTATCGAAGAAAAGTGGTATATTAGTCTAGATACCCCATGGCTGCTAGGCTTTAAATAGCCTAAGTAGATCTTGTACCTTATGCCCCTGGTGCAGAACAATGGTGACGTACTCACTTAAAACTTTTATACATGTGAATGTGTATCTAGCTAATGGATGAAAAATCCCTCTTTTATATTAAAAAGGCATGCATTCATAATTCAATCAAATAAAATATTTAAATTCCAAACACACTTCTTTGTATTCATCATTCAAATATGCAAAATATAAATTGTATATATAAGTATGCTTAGGATTTACTCATATGCCTGATATACATGATGGAAAGAAATGAATGAATATGTGTTACGTGATAGTAAGTCATTCTAATTAATCTTAAGATATTTTTCTTATTGAATAAGGTCATTTTGAGTGAACCAAAACTTAGGATTGATTAAAACATATAATTATCCATTCACTAAATGAAATTGATTAATTAACTTGCTTTAGAAGTGACTTAAGGTAGGGATGAAAGAGAGATTTTCTCTCTTTCTTCTCTTTATAAAACTTATTTTTTCTTAAGGAAAATAGGAAAATTTTATTGCCACAAAAAAGGATACAAAGTACTTAGAGGGGGCAAATCTCTAAGCTAATGCTCAAAGAGCTACAAAAAAGACCTAAGGAGATAAGCCCCCTAGTTAATACATTAGAAAAAGAAATGAAGCTAAACATAAAGGAAATAAAGGTCCATACCAAAAATTCCTTGAGATTAGCAGCAACCTCCCTCTGTTCCTTATAAAACCAGCACAAAATAGTAGTAAAGGTCTCCCAACCTGCACCAGAGATCATCCTATGTTCCTGAAGAAGCCAACACAATCCAGTAGTAAAAGGGCTCTACAACAAGCTTGGAAAGGGATTAGTATAGATTATGCAGTAGGTAATTAAGCATAAGGCATAAAAGCAATAAGAAGTTGGAAAATGAAAGAAAGGCTCAGGCTCAGTTAAAATTATTTTAAGTTTTGAATGAAGGGTTACAATAGCATATAGCACTACCAGCCAAAAGAGGGAAAGGGAAGCATCACGACCATCATTGCTAGCAAACCTCTTGTAACACCATGTCAAGTGATGAGTGTCACACGAACCTACAAAGAACTTCAGACAGCAAATGTAACCAATAGAAACTCAGTAGTTAGGTAGATCAAACTGAGTAAAGCAGGCCAACAAACTTATAAGGAAAGCCTTAGAATATAAAATACATCGCCAGAGCCACCACCAAGGCTTACTAACATAGATGCTAGAATCCAACTTCAGAATACATGAAATATGATTAAGCAGAGACCCATCAAATGCAAAAAGAAACACTTGAAAGATCAAGTCATTCATCAACGGAACATAAATGATAGTAATATCCAAAATAACAAAAGACATAATCTCAAAAATGATAGGGATCAAAGCAACCAAAAGAGAAGAAAGGGAACTTAAACAATCAGAAATATATATAGGCTGGAGAGGGACAACACTGTTAAAATAAATAAAATACTCTATAAACCCAACTAGCCTGTTATAGAAACCAATCCAAGTAGCCCGGTGATCCACCTTGCAAGCCACCAAACGACCAAGAACCACCGGATGAAAGGCGAGAGGAGTTCATCCAATCAAATGTGTGTTGACAAGGATCCAAGGGAAAACCATATAGCCAACAATCCCAATCCAAATACATGAGGGTCATGTTAAAGGCTGAACACCCAAACAAAAGGAGGTAAAACTCTGGTTAGAATTGTTCCAATAGCCAGAGTCATTCGCAAAAAATAAGACCAATAGGGTTAACTGCAGCCATGTCAGACAAACCTCCAAATAGTAGGTAGCCTCCTCCCAGTACAGAATACCAAGGAGGATCATGACCCCAATATTAGAAGAGGCACACCCAAGGGTTGAAAGATATAACAAAATAGAAGTAGTCAGGCTAAAAGTCATCCAAAACTGCCTTAACAACAAGAAGGATAACCACAGTACAACAGCAATCCAAGCACTAAACAAAGAATAAGGACCCCTAAAGATCACATAATTCTTCAAACATGTAGGAGTGAAATACAAAACACCACAACTATCAGCAAACACCCCCCAAAGAGAAAAACCCAACCAAGAGGGCCACACCCAACACTACAGCAGGTAAGACCAAAAAAATAAACAAAAAAAGGGAAAGAAAAGACCCAAAATGGAAAAGAATACCATGAACAACCTGAAAAACCAATCCAGTCAGCAAATAGGACGGGAACAGAGCATCCAAACACAACAGTAAGTTCAAAAAAAAAGGAGATTCACCCAGAGAGGGAAAAAAACCCATAGCCATTCAGAAGCAGCCAACAACCAACCTAAAAATGGAGAGCATCAAAAAAGATTATAGAAAGATCCAGCCAAAAAAGAAAAACACACCCAATATAAGATAAGCAAGACCCATCAGCCTCCATCTGCAGCAAACACCTCTACCAGAATAGTAAAGAGTGCAAAACGAAAAGGAAAAAAAAAGATAACAACAAAAAACCATTGAAGGGAAGACCAGCCCCATCCCATCCATAAATTAGGAAACAGGCAGACAATAAAATAAGCTATGGTTCCTGAGAAGGAATAAGTAAAGCCCAAACCAGCAGAAGATAAAAACTAAAATAATCAGATCCAAAAACTTAGGGAAGCGCCAAATCTCCACATGACGAAAAAGCTTAAAAGGCTTAAAAAGTTCCAACATAAGGCAATCCAGTTTTATCAAGATTCACAAGACCCATTAAAAGTAAAGGAATATATCATTAGAGAACAGATTCAAAAAGGAGGACTTGGCTCCCTAATTAGCAAGAAAATCAGCACATGAATTGCCTTCCCGATAAATATGAGAAATTTGATAATCAATGTTAGCAAGAAGCCTCCTAGTATGGTTAAGTAAATAATACACTTCAGCATTAACATGAGCTCCCAAATTTATTAATTCAAGAAGAAGGAGAGCATCAACTTCAAACCAAATCTTTTGAAATCCTTTCTATAAGCAGACAGAGATCCCATAGTGCAAACCTTTGAGCTCAACAAATAACACAGAATAGGGTTCTAAAGGTGCAGAAAAAGCAAAGATAACTTGTCCACTACAATCTCTTAAAATCCCCCCACAATCATAAAAGTCATTAGAAACTGAGCCATCAGTGTTAACCTTAATGACATAATAATTCAGCTTCATCCAGTATATAATTTTCTGGTTAGGAGAAATCTCACAAGAAGGAAGATTAATTCCAAAGTTAAAGACCATATACTTGTACCCTTTGAAACTAAAGGAAGTAAGAAGATTAGCTTTAAAAAGAGACATAATTTTACATTTGGCTCTCACAATAATACGATGATAGTTCATAGGAATATCACGATGCTTAGCATCATTTCTTTCCATCCAAAATATACCACAAAATAGTAGTTGCTAAAACAACTTTCACATGGCCTTTAGAGGTATAAGAGAAAAAAGTTTCAAGAAGTTGCATAATAGAAAATGATCAATCGAAATGGAAAGTATTAAACATACAATCATACCAACTCCAAACCTTAACAGTAATAGGGCCATTCATGAACACATGTTCCACAGTTTCAATGTGAAAGTAACATTGGCATTTAGAGGGGAGGTGAAAGCATTTTTTTTTAAAAGGGTAGCATCAAGTATCATCAATAGGAATGTAATGCTTCAGAATGAGCCAAGTTAAATTAGAAAAGTAAGTAGAGATAGAAATATTCTAAATTTTAGTGAAAACCAAGGACTCTTGAGTTTTAAGTTTGAAAAAATGCAAACATCCTTAAAAACAAAATCTCCATAGGAGAAATTTTTAAAGAGGATTTGGTCAGAATTATTAGGTAATGGACAAATTATAAGGATTTTGTCAACTATCACATTAGGGACAAGGGAATTTAATTGAACCACATCCCAATTATTTTGAGTAATGAACTGATTAACCTTAAGCCTCACAGTGGAATGAGTATTGAGCAAAGAATCAATAGAACCTTGTCCCAGCCAATTATCTTGCCAAAAGAAGGAGGCGCCCGAATTCACACCTCAAGAAATTAGATTCTCAGCATTCCACTTGATGTTACAAAGTCTTCTCCACACAAGAGAATCCCCAGGTTTAAAAGCACAAGTGAGGGGGTGTTTCCCCTTACAGTATTTAGCAAGCATAAATTGAGACCAGTAACTATGGTTGTTTCTAAAATTCCACCATATTTTGTATGAAAAATAGTTAATGGAGTCTTCTAAAGTTTTGCAACCTAAACCACCTTCATTAAAAATCCCACAACAATTATGCCAACTAGCCTAATGAACTTTCTTGGAAGAAGAGTTAGGACCCCAACAAAATTTATTAAGAAGTCTATTTATCCTTTTAATAATAGAGCGGGTGGGCATAATAGTGGATAATAGATACAAAGGCAAAGAGCAAATGATACTTTTGATTAGGATAAGTCTAGCACTAAAGGAAAGAAAGTGGAACTCCCAAGAGGAAGTTTTCTTATTTATTTTCTAAATAACTTCATCAAATAAAGAAGATCTTTTCATTCCTCTATATGAAGGAGTACCTAGATACTTAATAGGTAGGGTTTGATGTGAAAATCCTGTAATATTTTTAATAGCATTAATCCTAGATAAGGAAATAGACGAGTTAGACATAAAATAACTTTTGTCAGGATTAATCTTCAAACCACTTTCACCAAACAGAGTAAAGAACTTACATAATTTTTTAATGTAGAGAGTATAACTATTGCAAAATATAATGAAGTCATCAGCAAAGCTGAGGTGAGAAATAGGAAAGCCACCCCTAGTTTTGTAGTACATGTTAGGCATTTTACTAAATATCTGCTCAATACTTCTAGAGAGATATTCCACAGTAATAATGAAAAGGGCAGAAGAAAGAGGATCCCCTTGCCTTAGCCCATGAGAAGAAGGGAAAAAATCATGAACTTCACCATTAATAAGTAAAGAAAACCAAGAATTCTCAAAACCATTCTTAATTAAAGTAATAAATTGACTTGAAAATCCAAATAAAGCCAAAATTTTATATAGGAAAGCCCAACCAATGTTATCATAAGCTTTGAAAATGTCCAGCTTAAAGAGCAGGTTACCACTACAAACTTTGGCATTTAAATCATGGATCATCTCTTAGGCTAATAGAATATTTTCAGAAATAGATCTCCCTTTAACAAAACCTATTTGGTTGGGGGAGATAATTTTAGGAAGCAAAATACTTAACCTTTTAGCCAAAATCTTAGAGATGAGTTTATTAAAAAAAGGAACAAAGGCTAATTGGCCTAAACTCACTCCAAAGTTCAGGATTTTCTTTTTTAGGGATTAAAATAATGGAAGTGCTAGCAAAATATTTGGGGAGGATATTGCCTTTAAATGATCAAGAATAGCTTTAACCAAGTCCTCTTTAATGATACTCCAACATTTTTGGAAAAATAAGGTAGTAAATCCATCAAGACCAACCACAGAATCTGTATTCATATTTTGCAAAATATTAGCAATTTTGAATTCAGAAGGTAATGAAGAAAGAATATTGTTATCTTCATCAAAAATGAGATTAGGAATAACTTCTAACAAGAAAATCTCATCATAAGTCACATTTTTATTAAGGAGCTCAATAAAAAATGAAACGGCAAAAACAGTAAGCTCCTTGCTATCAGTACACTAGACACCATCATTAGTTTTAATTTTTTTTAATGTGATTTAACACCATTTTTTTTTAACCATGCCATGGAAGTATTTGGTATTTTGATCACCATCAGATATCCATTTTATAGACACTTTTTGCCACCAATAGGTCTCCTCCATGTCTTGGTAACATGTTAACCTATTTTTGTCTTGAGTTAATAAGGAATTTTTAGATGGATCATTAATAGCAACATCTTCTAAAACTATAACCTCATGTTCTATTTCTTTGATATTAACAAAAAGGTTTTAAAAATAGTATTTATTCCACCAATTAAGGCATTGTTTAAGCCTTTTTAATTTGAACCACAATCTCATCATCCTAAAAATAGAATCATCAGGATAGAGAGGTTCACCCCAATTACTAGCAACCACATCCATAAATCTATCATCCATAAGCCACATATTTTGAAAGCGAAATGGGATGAGAGGAGGGTTTAGTAGCATTAACATTTACAGTGATCAGCAAGGGAGAATGGTCTGATAGGGTTCTACTGAGATGCTCAATAGAAGTAATAGGGAAAAGGTTGATCCACAGATTGTTAAAAAGGACCCGATCTAATTTTTGCCAAAGTCTATGATTATTCCAAGTGAAATGAGACTCAGTAAAGCCAATATCGGTAAGATGACAATCAAGGATTGTGTTATTGAATTCTTCCATAGAAAATAAGTTAGGAGCATTACCACCAACTCGTTTAGAAGAAGAAGAGATAATGTTAAAGTCCCCACCCACAAATCAAGGACCATTCATAGAGGAAGAGAAACTAATAAGATCCTCCCAAAGAAGCCTTCTACCATTCCTATTATAAGAGGCATAGACAAAAAGACCAAAAATAACACCAATTATCATAAGTAATTTTAACGTTTACAACCTGGGGTAAATCATGCATAACTTGTAAAATAAAGGAACTATTCTAAAAAATCCATATCTTATTGCTTTAATTAGCAAAAAAAATTACCAAAGCCAATCATTCTAACAACAGAAGCAATGTCAGAAGGGAGAATAAATGGTTCCAAAATAGCCAAAAAGAAAATGTTATGAGAACGAACTAAATTACTGATTCTATTTCTAACAGAGAGGGTACCAATCCCACTCACATTCTAAATAAGGAAAGAAACCATTTATTTTTAGGCAGAGGAGCCAGATCTAGTAACTCCAACAAAGTTGGGAACTTTAGGTTTAGAAGTTTTATTTTTCTTTCTAAAAACTATCTGAAATTTATTGGCCATATCCACAGTATCATCATCTGATAAGAATTGATCAAAGAAATGCTTGGAAAAGGGAGGCGCATTTAAAACAGCATTACAGGCCACTTCACCTTCTTCCAAATCATTGTTATGTTATAAAATCGGATTAGAAGTTAGTTCAAACTTAGATGAAGAAGCAAGAGAAGGATTAGAATCATCTAAAGCACAAATACCTACAATGGGATTAGAAGCTTTCTCCAAATTTTGCGCATCAACCAAGCCATCATGAAGGATCACATTTTCTTTAATTAAAGGTGGCAAAGAAGATGGAATGGAATCATTTGATAGAGAATCATCATCCATAAGTTTCACAAACATATTATTATTCACATTATTTCCATTATTATTGTGGTTCAAATGGATAATCTCATCAGAAGGGACAACATCCTTGTTAGCAAGGATGACATCCTGCGGTTGAGCAGGTAAAGCCGTAGCAATATCAGATTGAAGAATAGGAAGATCAAGGCATTGGCCCTCAGATTCAGGTAAGGAGTTATAAGATAAAAGTGTATTTTTATGGTTTAACCAAGGGTACCTTAAGAGAAAGATCTGACTTAGGATGCAAAGGATTAGTTTTCTTAAGGTGTGGATGAACCACAAAACAATATAAAACCCCATGGCCATGAATTTTGCAATGAGAACAAAAAATAGGGAAATTCTTGAATTCCACTTTTTGCAAATATCCATATTTCTCTGATCCTAGCCAAATTTTCTTTGGATATTGTTTAGATATATCCAACTCAACTAGTATCTGAGCAACAGATGGCCTGGTGTTAGAAGTAGTCACCTGATCCACTTGGAGAGGATGACCGAAAAACCCACCCACAGCAAAGAGAAATTCAGGATTAATAAAATGAACATGTAAATCCAGACATGAATAATAGGAGACTCCTCCTTAATATCAAAATAAGGCGTCCGTTTCAACAATCAAATCTGACAATTGAATACAAAATACGATCATCTAGAGAAAACCCGAGAATAATCTAAATCATTTGAAAAATAAATCAAAACATGGCGAGAGTCGATCAATCTAACAGAAAAAAATACCAGAGAGCTTCAAGCTATGAAAAAATAATCTAATATTCTCCATAGTAGGACGTAACAATGCAAATTTTCCCACCAATATAAATTCAAAAGGTTTTGCAAGCCTTTCCACCACCGAATCAGCACACATAATCATGGGTACACCCCGAAAGGAGGTACATATAAGATCAAGTGAGTCACCCGTGCAGTTGACCTTATTAGTTATTAAGTGTAGGCCATATGAAATAAAATAAAATACTAAGTAAAATCTTCAAACCAATTAAATCACTTAAAGAGAAATCAACTCTTTATAAATTAAATCCCTCACACTTAGCAAATTATAACTCTAAAGCCTAGTTAGGACATACCACATAAGCCTTAATGTACACACATCAAATTAAGTCACCACTTCTAGCTTTATGTTAGGACGATGCATGATTTGATGTATGTTTGGTTTCATGATGTATTATTTTAGACTGGATGTTAGGGTGTATGCCTCATAGACTGGATGTTAGGCTGTGATTAGCCTAATCATATTTTTGCAGGAGATTATGCTTAAGGAGTGCTTAAAATAAATATAAATATTTTGTTGTACATGTTGCTTAACCCCTAAGCATAATCTACATTAGGATGGGTGGGCTTGGTTACCCATGTATGGGCTGCTAAGTCTAAATTATTTATATAACTACTTATGTTGTATGATGTATTTATCTAACATTTATTTTGTAGGTGTATCTAGATTTACTTTCCTTCTTTTAATTTAATTTTTCATTAGGACTAGAAAAAGTGTTATGGGGGGATTAGAATGAGCATTAATTATAAGACCAAGTCTTATGTACCATGTGATGCCTTTGGAGCAAGCAACATCCAAATTAAACTAAAAGGAGAAAGAAATGGAGCAAATCAAAATGAAGAGATGAAATATGAAGAGATGAAGGACGAAGAATGAAGAATGAAGACCCCCATAAAATTTATTATTATTAATTATAATTATTCTTTTATAATCCAGGTTATATAAGGGTAGAGCTCGGCTACCCACATTTCTTTTCGGAATGTGCGGCGGTACCCGAACGCATCAGCCTTTTATTCTTTTGCGATAGATTTATAAAATTATTTGATATTTTGTTTAGCTTGTGCATTATAAAAAGCATGACTTTTTATAGTTTGTTTATAATTAGTGATTGTTATATGGCCTGGATGTTATTAGGATCCTAGGATAAAATTAATCTTTCCACCCAAACTAACAACTCATAACTAAATCTCTAAAATAATTTATAACCTCATATAAAAGCCTATGCATTAAATCAAGATAATAAAATATTTATCAACCCCTTAGCTAGATGCTGTATGTTTAATATCATGCATAATTATCTTATTTCACTCTTATTAATAGAGGGCTTCCATCTTTGCCAGATTGTAAGGGCTTAACCTTTGAGAGCCTATGATGGAAGAACACCTCTTTCCCTTTTGATTTGGCCCATAATAAACTTCTCATGCATTTAGGCATACAAAATCTCATAACTTGTGTCAAAATAAAGAGTCCTAAATTAAATGAAATTTGATAAAAATTTGCATTAGATTTAAGTCATTATTCATACCCCTCATGCTCTAGTCTCTTAAGGAGTGGGTTTAAGAACTTAGTTTCTTTTCTAAATAATAACAACCTAGCCATCTTACAAAAGCATATGGCTTGCCTACATGGATTTAAAGCATAGAAGGAGTTAGTTGGCTGCCACTTCAGCCGGTAATAAGTCTAACAGTAGGGTGGGTTACTCTCTTATGGAGGTAAACCATATATCCACTTTCACCTTAAATTTAGGTCATGCTTTGGCCTTCGCCAAAGCTCCCTAGATTTATGATCTAAGATTGTTGTTTCTCTTTGGGGCTATAAGCATAAGTCCTCACCTCTTAAGAATTTCTATAATCTTATACTATGGAATTATAAGTCCTAGATTTCTAATAAAATTTTAACTCAAATATATAATTCTCCTTAATTTCAAATATATAAAGCCCAACCATAGGATAGATTGGACTGCTCACCAAGCTTCCTAGTATCATGAGCACTCCCTACTCATCTCCTTTGGTTTTGATAATAACTCTTCCCTTTTGATCCATCCCACTTGATTTTTTTAAAACACCAATTTATTGATAGTCCTATCTTTGAATTCTTTGGAGACAATAATCGCTTACTTTAATCGAGATTATTCTTAAGGGATTCACTTTCCTTAATATGTAATTAACTATAAAGGCTTGCCCCTATATGGAACTTTAAAACTCGAATTAAATAAACCTTACTTTATTCATCCATATAAAGTAGGAGAAAAATCTCAATATATTCGAAGACCCATCATGCCTTAGGAGTCCTTATTAGGTGATGAGGTCCATTATAGGATAGTGATTTCTATCTTTTGAGATAGTACACTATTCCTCTGTACATGATCACCTCAATAAGTACACCCTTCATAGTGTCCTCCAATATAAATGAATCCAAAAATAAACACCACATCACCTAATAAGGACTCCTATGACATGGGTCTTCGAATATACTAGAGATTTTTCCCCTACTTTATATGGATGACTAAAGTAGAGTTTATTTAAATCGAGTTCTAAACTTTCCTATGAGGGCAAGCCCCCATAGTTAATTACATCCTAAGGAAGGTGAGTTCTTTAGAAATACTCTCGATTAAAGTAGGCAATTGTTATCTCCAAAGATTTCAAAGATATGACTATTAATAAATTGGCTATATTTTAGAAAATCAAGTGGGATAGATCAAAAGGAGAGACTTATTATCGAAGCCAAAAGGAGATGAGTAGGGGATGCTCATGATACTAAGAAGCCTAGTGAGCATCCCAAATTATCCTCTAGTTGGGCTTTATATATTTGAAATTATTTTGAGTTGATTAGAAAACTTATAATCCCACAATATAAGATTATGAAAATACCTAAGAGGTAAGGATTTATGCTTATAGCCCTAATGGAAATAACAGTCTACGATTCTAAATCTAGGGAGCTTTAGCGAGGACCAAAGCACGTCCTAAATCTAATGAGAGAAATAGGTATATTGTTTACCTCCACAAGAGAGGGTAAATCACCTGACTATTAGACTTATAACCATCTGGAGTGGCAGTCATCTAACTCCTATATTTTAAACCCATGTGGATAATTCATATGTTTTGCAAGATGGTTAGCTTGTTATTATTTAGAAAAAGACTAAAGTCCTTAAACCCACTCCCTAAGAGACTAGAGCATGAGTTGTATGAATAATGACTTAGTATAATGTAAATTTTATTAAATTTTATTTGATTTTGGACTCTTCATTTTGATAAAGGCTATAGAATTTTATATGTCTAAATGCATGATGAAATAGGATTATTAGCTAAATCAGAGAGAAAGAGGTATTTTCACCACAAAGGAGACCCTCAAAGGTCAAGTCTTTCCCTATCGTGCAACGATGAAAACCCTCTCTTATCAAGAATGAAACAAGATGATATATATGATATTAAGCATACAACATTCAGCTAAGGGGCTGCTAAATCTTTTAATCATCTTGATTTAATACCTAGGCATTAAATGAAGTTATGAGTTTTTTAGAAAATTAGTTATGAGTTATAGTTGGGGTAGAAAATTTATTTATTTTCCTAAGATCCTCATCGGATCCAGGCCACACATTAAGTCATCATACATGAAGAAACTAGCAAAATACATGCCATTTCTATTAAACAATTATAAACAAAGCATCAAACAATTTATAAACTCAATGAAAAAGAATATTTGGTCGGTACGGTCGGGTACCAATATACAACCCGAAAAGAGAAAATGGGTAGCTGAGCTCTACCATTATACAACCTGATATATGAAAAAACAATTATAATTACAAATCAATGAATGTTATATGGGTCTTCATATCTTCTTTCTTCATGTCTCCTTGATCCCTCCTTTAGATTTATTTGCTTCAAAGGCATCACAGGGGCTCCTAGGACAAAGCCTTCTAGCCTCCGCTCATCCTAATTCCCCTCATAACACTAATCCTAATTCCTAATATAAAATTACATCAAAAATAGAAAAAGTAAATCTAACTACACGTACAAGATAAGTGTTAGCTAAATACACCATACAACCCAAGCAGTTATATGTATAATATGGACTTAGCACCCTGCACATTGTTAACCAAGTCCACATATCTTAACTTAGATTATGCTTAAGGGTTAAGCAACCTGTAAAAGAGAGCATACATTTTTATTTTAAGAGCCCCTTAAGCATAATCTCTTGTAGAAGATATAATTAGGCTAATCATAGCCTAACATCCAATCTATGCAACATACACCCTAACATCCAGTCTATAATAATACATCACAAAATAAATATACATTAAACCATACACTGCCTTAACATAAAGCTAAAATGGTGACTTAATCTAATCTGTGTGTATTAAGGCTTGTGTGGTATGTTCTAACTCAGTTTTAGAGTTATCATTCTCTAAGTGTGAAGGACATTTAATTATAAAGGATGGTTTCACTTTAAATGGTTTAATTGATTTATAAATTTTTGCATAGTATTTTCTTTTGTTTCATTTGACCTACACTAAACAACTAAGTGTTTTAAAGATAAGAAAAGAGAGGATCACTCTCTTTCATCCCTACCTTAAGTCACATCTAAAGCTAATTAATTAAATGAATTCCCTTAAATGAATGGCTTATTACATATTTTAATTAATCTTAGGTTTAGATTCACTTTAAATAATCTCATTCAATAAGAAAGGCATCTTAAGATTAATTGGAATTAATTATTATCACATAACACATGTTAGTTCATTTCTTTCCATCATATAAAGCATGCATATGATTAAGTTCAAAACATAACTATTCATGCAATTTATATCTTAGCACACTTAAATGACGAATGTAAGCAAATGTATTTGGAATTGATGTTTTATTTGGTTGAATTATTTTTGTCATATTAATTTAAAGCTCTATCTAAATTCTTATACAAAAGCATAAGAAAAGAACTTTAAATCATATGACTAATCAATTCAACCACTTGAACAAAATATGAATGCATGTCTTTTTAATAGAAGAGGAGGGGGGGGGTCATTCATTAGCTAAATACACATTCAAATGTATGAAAGTTTTAAGCAAGTACGTCTCCATTGTTCTGCACTAGGGGAGTAAGGTAGGAACCTCTTTGGGGCTACTTAAAGTCGTACATACCCGAAATGTCTAGACTAATATATGTGTTATTCCTACATACATATGAATATATAAACAACTATAAGAATAGAAAAACCCATGCAAAAGTAGAATTTGATTTGTTTTATTTATTTATTTAAATGAATTAAATCTCTATCCTAATTCTAATATCAAGACACATAAGAATGAAATTAAATGGGTACATCGCCATTGTTCTGCACTAATGGAGTGAGGTAGGAACCTCCTTGGGCCTACTTAAAGTTGTGCATCCCCGGAATGTCCAAATTAATATACCCATTAACATTCAAACTTATGCAAATCAATATATGAATGTGAGAAAGAAACTCCACTTCATACAGTAAGATTAACTAAAGTCACAATATATATTATTATTCATTAATAAGCTTTTGAAAATACATTTGAGATTTAATAGTGATAATAGCCATACATATTTCTAATTAAGTCAACACATGCAAATTTGACATAAAGAATATCATTTTATTTAATTAATTTTTGAAAGAAATGAATGCATGACTACAAGTGGCATACAATATTTTAACATGATTAGAAAGAAATAAAGCAACACAAGCATGTAATTTCATTCAATCCAACTAATTCCTAAGGACAATCACATTAAATAAGCTTATTTAAAATAAACTAAAGTTTCTTAAAGCCATTTTTGATTTCATGTTTGGTTTGATTTAAGGGATGTAAAAGAGGTTTGCTAATCCTAATCCCCTTCCCCATATGTGTGAGTCAATTTGATTTAATGAAAAATAATTAAATTAATTTTATGGCTTAATTAGGTTAAGGTATGAATGAAATCAATTAATTAACCCTTACCTACATCACCTTAAGTTAATAAACTAAATAATGATGAGCCAACATGAGATGCAACCATATATAAAAGTAAATTAGCAATGCTCCTCAGAAATGAAAGGAGCCTAATTCAATTGGCTCATAATTAATAGTTAACTAAGCTTAAGGGATTTTTTTAATTACTATTATGATTTTCTCACACATGTAAGCTAATCATAATTTCATTAAATTTCTTTAGACTATTAAGCATCTAAAGAACTACCCAAGGTTGATTAAACAAAGTTAGGAATGAATTGGATTTTAAATTAATTTAATTAAGCCCTTAATTGGTTAATTAAATCCTTTGACTATATTTTAATTAGGATAATGAAGTTAACTTAGGGAAAGAGATAAAGGAAGAGGCCTCAATCCAAATCCTTAAGTCATTTCAAACAATCAATTAGACTCTGAAATAATTAGACTCCCTTTTCTTTTATAAAATTAATTAAGTGGCTAATTAACTACTTAAACTTAAATTAATTGAAACAAATGAAGAGGCTTAATGAAATGGTCATAAGGAGTAAATCTAAACCATTTTCCTGAGACTTTTCACTGTCAATAGGTGGCAATAAGCTTAATTAGTAGGTTAATTTACTGTTCATTCACTTAATTAATCATGAATTGAATTAAGAGGATAATTAAGGTTTAATTAACCAATTTTCCTCATTAAGCATCCAATAAATTCCTAGAAACATAGGGGAGGCATATGTCATCCCCCTAAACATGCTCTAAAATTTTGAAGTTAATTAGATGCTTAATCAGAGAGTAATTAGGCTAATTATCTATTAATTAAACTCCAATTAAGCTAACATCACTGTTCAAAATCACTTAATGACATCTTCAACATATTTCCCTCTGAAATACCTTTAAAATGAGCCCTTATTTATATATTTTTGGATTTTTCTACAATTTATTATAAATTTTGGAAGTTTTAGCCTTAAAAATTAATTAAACAACCCTACTTAAACCTTAATCACATGGCTACTAGTGCGGTGTGCTTTCCACGTGGCGTGATGGGATAGGTTATTTAAGTTGTCACATCATGCGACTGAGTCAGCCGGCGACGGACATGCTTTCCCGTGGACCATCCGATCTAAGATGGGATGGCCATGATTAAATCCTGCGGTTAAGGAGAAAATAGAGGGGATCTAAGCTCAAGTTGATCACGACCGTCTGTTCCAATCACATCAAACAGATGGCCCATGATCCATCATTCTACGAGCGATGAATGACGGAGCCCGTCCTCCATGGATCGCTTGAACCAAGCTCACCCGAGCTCAGATCTACTCCAAACTCAACCCACACCTTCGCGCGAAGGATCCACAAGGATCCAACAGCTAAGATGAGCTTAAATGCAAGTTTTCTTCAAAAAGGACCAACATTTTCATATAAGGATTAATTTTAATGGCATGTCTCACCAGAGCTTGTAACCGGCCATTCCAACAATTGAGGAAGCTTTGTTTGGTAGAAATGAAGTCCTATTAAGCTGCACGAGCTTTGATTTGAGGTGGATTTCTCTAGAGACCAAGATCCTCCCTTTAAGCATTTGGTCTTGATCGAACTCATGCCTAGAGTGGATTTGGAGCTAATGAAAAGGTTTAAATGGCTTCGATGACACACGAGGATGGTGTGTTTGAGTTTAATTGAAGTTTGGTGGAGAGATGGATCAGTTTGAATCAAAGGAGGGATGCCCTATTTCGGCTTCGCATGGGAGGGAGAAATTTTGATCGAGGGAGGCTTGGGAGGCGTGGGGAGGCTCTTTGGGATTTCAAACATACTTGGGAAGCTCAGTGAGTTTGAATTGTTCCAATCCCTGTGAAATTGAGAGAGTATACCCCTCAATTGTGCTTGATGGATGGATGGGATCCATCCTTGATTTTCAGTCGGTTCGCCACCATCAACTTGCCAAAGGGGGCGCCATCGACTCCACGTGGCACGCCAGGAGTGGAGGAAGCTATGACAAGCAGCCCAATACAAGATATGGGGGTATTGAGTTTTCTTGGTCCTTTGGGTGCTTGGGTATGAAGGGAGGCAACTTGGTTCACCTCCCTTTGGTCCATGGTGAGTCCTAGGCTTGCTTAGGTTGGGCTAGGAAGGCTAGGCACACCCCATTTGGCACTTGGATGGTTGCCCAACTGATGGGAGAGTAGACTTGGCTAAATAGAGAAAGAATCCTATGTAAGGAAGTTTGTTCAATGGTTAATCCCATTGGGGGGATTCCACTTTACTTTTGAAATGATTTTGGGCTGACCTATGGTCAATTTGGGTCAAGTTTTGTCAGCCCTTAAGGTCCCATGGGTTGGTTTTGGGTGCTTTGGCTCCATTTGGTCAAATGGGTTCATATTGGGCTAGGTTGACCATTGAATCAAATTGGGTCAAACCAAGGCTTTGGTTAGGTTTTTTTGAAGAGTTTTAGTTCAAGTTATTTCAATCAATTTGGTTTAGGTTTGATTTTAGCTCATTTGGATTCAAATAGATCAAATGGGCTACATTGACCAATTTGACCCAATTAGGTTGGGTTAGGTGTTCATGTTCGATTGGTTAATTTAAAATGATTGCATGATTTAGTTTGATTTGATTTAGTTTTAATTTGGATTTTGGCCAATTTAACCTTTTAGGTCAATTTGGGCTAGGTTGGGTTGAGTTGATCAATTGGTCAAATTGGGATTGATTGTGGCTTTGGTCAAGTTCAATAAGTGATTTGGAATAAACTTGAGCTATTGATTTCAATCAATTTGGGTTAAATCATTATTTGATCCATTTTGGCTTTTTAGGTCAATTTAGGTTAACTTAGGTCAAATAGTCAATTAGACTTGGTTTGGCTCAATTAGGGTTGGATCATGTTCAATCATTGATTATGAATGGGTTTCAATCAATTTGGCATATAGTGGGTTTTGGCTAGTTTGGGTTTCATTTGGGCTAAAAGTTGACTTGGTCAAAGGACTAAGTTGACTTGGTTTGACCCAATTCAAGGTAGTTGATCACACTAGGATGATTGGTGATTATGATATGAGATTTGGATGGGCTTAGTTCAATCCAATTTGGGTTGGATTAGAACTTGGCTCAAAAAAGGTCTTTTAGATTACTTTGGGTCAAGTGGACCGAAATGGGATAATTAGTTTGGTTTTGGCTTGATCTAAGTTTAGTTGAACTCACACATGAGCCTAGGATTAAAATATAAATCCAAATACAATCAATTTGGAGTTTAATGGATTTTGGCTCATTTGAAGTTTTCAAGTCAAAAAGGCTAACTTGGGTTTGACTTGGGTTGACTTTAGTTTGAATTGATAATTATAGTTTATGTTTATATTTGGATGAGTGATTGAAGGAATGATTGATTCATGAAGAAATCCATAGGTTTTGAATTGATTTGGATAGGATTTGGCCAAGTTGAAGAAATTAGCTTAGAAAGAGATTTGATTTGATTTGGGTTTAGGTTTGGCTATTTGAATTTATATTCAATTTATATTTGTGAATATAAATGAAGGTATAAATGATTCATGAGAAAATCACTTGAGTTTGGAGTGATTTGGAAGCAAATTTGACCAAGTTTAGGGATGTAGGTCAAAAGGGCTTAAGTATGGAATTGATTTAGTTTGATTTATTTTTTGTCATTGGAGGGTAGGTTTCATTTATATTTTTGAATATAAATGAAGGAATGATTGATTTATAAAGAAACCAATTGATTTTGGGTTGATTTTGTTTGATATTTGATTAAGCCTATTGAGGTAGGTCTATAGGGCTTAAGAAGGGATTTTGGCTTGGTTTGATTTAGTTTGATTTGGTTTGGCTCTTTGAGTTTGGATATCATTTATATTTGTGAATATAAATGAAGGAATGATTGGTTTATAAAGAAATCAATCAATTTTTATTTAATTTAAAGGGGAGTTTGGCTAAGCATATGAAGGTGGTTCATATGGCTTAGGAAGGGATTTTGGAATTTGCATTTGATTTTGGGTTTCAATCACTTGGAGTTAGAATTGATTTGGGATTTGATTTGAGATTGATTTATTTGGTTTAGAATTTGGATTTGTATTTAGTAAATGATCGAAGGATTGAATTGATCTTTGAGAAAATAAATTGAATCAGGATTAATTTGAATTTGGTCAAGGCTAAGTCCATATGACGAAATCAAAAGGCTTAGGAAGGGTTTTGAATTTAATCATGGGGTTTTATGGAGAAATCTTGAACTTGAATTTGATCATTGGATTGATTATAAGTCTTGAAATTTTGGTTTATTATAAATTTGAGGTATGGTTTAAGAAGGAGAGCATGGGTTGGGTTTAGGCTATAGGATAGGCAAGTTTTCCTAAGTCCTTAAGGCATAACCTATTCTTATGGCTAACCCTTCTAAGTCTCTAGGCTTAGGTTAAGTATTCACCTAATCACTAGAAGTTTCTTAAGACTAAAGAACTCTTAGTGTCTATAAGAGTCCTAGATCTATGATGAAAAAGTTGAGAACTCACTCCAAAAGTGAGGTCAACAATAATTAAGTAAATTTATATTGAGGAAGCTTACCTGTAGCTTCTCTCGCAGCCACTCATCGGAGGCATCAATAGTCTTCTTTCTAGCATCTCAACCTAACCCGGTTGCTCCTTGTTTTAGATCTTTCCATAATGTCCAGTCTTTCTTCAAATGATCCCATTTATTTTTTAATTATGTCCTATCATACTCTCTTCCAGTAATCTCTCTAAATTTATTTGTAATGTTTGTCCAACTCTCCTATTAAAGTGAGTCGTAGGTCAATTTCTTACTTCAACCTCCGCTAGACATAGGTCATAGAATTTTATTTTCACATCTCGCTCCCAAGTTGCACTCACACCACCATCTCTAGAGACACCCATCCCGAATTTCTAAATAAAACATAAGAAAATATCAAAATTACCAAATGAAATGTAAATAACATCCCATCGTACTAAGCTAAAAGTATATGCATTGAAATACAACAATATCATATTAATCAAACAACATAAGCTTTTGCACTACCACTGAAACTCCAACTCATCTCAATATCATACAAATGCAACAACTTCATCAATGTACATGTATTAACAAAATATTGAACTTGTATGCAAGAAAAAAAAATACTCTTACCACTTGCAAGCTACAAGAAATCCATCCCACAATGTCTTAAAGAAACAAAAGAATAATATTAACCACAACTAACCAACATTATATGAATCATGATACAATCACCCTAAATCAACAATAAAGGTATGAAGTATGTAGATATGTTAACAACAACAAAAGTCCAAAAATAGATGGTGTGTGCTGCCTAGTAAACAACAACATAGATCTGAATGGCCTACATGAAGCTTGCTACAATCACCAAATGATTCGAATGGCATTGAAATACCTACATGTTATATTCAACAGTTGCAATACCAACCAGATTCAATCCACCATAAGCAATCATAAAAGCAACCAACCCAAGCACTAAAGTAGAAGAACAGCAGCACTAGGCCATACTAAATCAGCTAGGGAAAAGAAAACAACAACAGCTTGTCACCCACCCAACCACAATAAAGACCTAAACTAAAATAACAGGCCAATCAGAAATAGCAACAACAACAGCCTAATGACCCAGCCAACCAAGAAATAGTAGGTAGCACCACCCCGGATCAGGCCACATACATTATCAGCTTGCCTTACACCCAAAGATAGAAGCACACCGGGCTTAAAACACTAAGGACAGCACAATGACAAACCCACAAAGAATGCAGATCCCCCAAAATCCTCCCAAAATGGCTTTGCTCGATAACAGCTGACTTGATTACATATAGAATGAAAAAAGAGAAGAAAACACAGGGGAAAGAAGGTAGCGCCACCCATTTCAATTGGAAACAGCAAAAAAACCAGATCCTCCAAATCCACTGAAAACCTCAGCCCTAAATAATTAATTGAAATAGTAAACAAAAATGCCACATCTGACTTGATTACATGATTAAATATCAGTAATATTAAAGTTATAAGTACAACAACTAATGCGATCAAAATATTAAGCTTACTATCATGTTGATCAAATATTTTAAAAAAAAATTTCCATTGTTGCCTTACTAGCATGACTACTGTTTGATGTGTCACCCTCGAATTTGTCAACCCAACTGAAATAATTGCAATCATCTCCTGCTCTATTTCTTGGACATCTGAAAAATCTTCTCTCATTATTTTCTTCTCTACATGAAGTGAATATATAACATGGCAACCCATAGTTAAAATACACAGCTTTGAACTCAGCTCCTTGAACTCATATTTACTGATTAAAAAAATTGTGTAAGCAATAAAAATGTTAATATGAGGATGGGTGACATTGCATAATATTTTCAAAATGGTAATTAAATAAGAAAATATTTATATCCCAACAAAATGATAGAAATTTTATTAACATAAATAGAAGATACATAATCCTTGTAAGGGAAAAATCTTAAAACTAATGCTCCTAAGAGCTACATCAGAGTTAATAAAGAAATTCCCCTAACTAATATAAGAATAGAATACAAGAAAAAATGAAAGTAAAAAATAGCAACAAGGTAGCAGTCCCCTCATGAGAAAGGTACATAAGCACTGCAAAGTTCCACCATGTACAAATACCTGCAAGAAGCTAAAAAAAGACATAAGCAAGTGTAGAAAGATACATTAAAGGAAAATAAGAAGGACAGCTCAGGCTTAGACAGTATTTTCTCAAGGGGCAATAATCTATGTGAGCATCCAAACTTCAAATGAAGGGTTACAATCATATAAGATGACACCAGCCAAAAAGAGAATTGGAGAATCATCCCAACCATCATTGCCCACTTACCTCATTATTACACTCAATCCAAAAAAATAAGCCAAGTACCACCAAACAAACCAAAACTACCACACACAGCAAGTCCAACCAGCCAAACAAAAAACATAGCCAACCAACTCCCACCAATAAGCCAAGTAATCATCCCACACTACCAAAATAGACACCAAAATAGATTAAAACCGCTAACACAGCAAGTCCAATCTGCCAAAAAAAAACATAGTTAGCCAACTCCCTCCAACAAGCCAATTAATCACCCCATACCACCAAAACAAACACCAAAATAAACCAAAACTGCCAACACAGCAAGTCCAACCAACCAACTCCCACCAACAATCAAATAGCCAACTAGTTACCAATTCAAAAAAAAAGTAAAACTAGCCAATAGGGTCATACAACCGACACCATCGAAAAATGACATCAACATAATAATACTTCACAAGTGTAAGAAATAAAACAAAATAAGTTCAAGCACCAGAAAATTAAAAGGCAACAAACCATAGTAATAGCAATAGCCAATAGCTAAGCCATATTTAAAGGCACCAAATGATACAGGTTTTGCAACCAAGAAAAATAGAAAAGCCAACCAACACGATGCTACAACTGACACCACCCATCAGGAAAGCCACCCGAGAGAAGAGGGAAGCATTCAAGTCACAGCCAGCACAATTTGAAGAACACCAGTCCAAGCACCAGAAAACTTAATCCAACGGACTAAAGTCGCAGCTAAAAGAATAGCAGCTCAGACAGCTGTGAACCAGCCAGTACAAACCATCCAATATGTGAAAAAAGAAGCACCCAGCCAATAGCAAAACAAAGAAGCACTCAACCATACAACACATCCATACAACCCAGCCAATAGCTAAAAGAACAGCAGCTGTAGGCAATAGTGAACCAGCCAGGTAAATGAAAATGCTAAAATATCAGCCCAATCACAAACAGCAATTACACCAAGTTTATTAATATTATATGGAAGAGGCCAACAAACAAGTGTATTGATATTGATACTAATGGTCGATAACTAATTAATACATCAACTCTTATTCTTTATATTCAACCTCCATAAAGAGATTGAGCAGCTTTCATTAAACAAGAAATTTTAATTCTCCTACATTCATCACTAAAGAAATGGAGTAACAAATTTTCTAGCAAAGCATGTGGTAAAACAAAAGCTCGTTCGAAACTAAACATTAGCAAATTTACAGTAGGCAAAATAAAAAATAGCCAATAAAAGCTAGTTAGGCCTTAACTAGACATTAGCCAAGACATCTGCAATTTGCTCTCGCAGATGTTTCACCTCTATAGCTCCATCTCCATCTTGCGGCTCTAATTCAATATTTTCATGATTAAGATCTAGCATTGATTGACCTATTCAAAACTCATATGCCTCCGGTGGTACATAAGAGAGGTCTTCATCCAACAATATTAAATTCTACATCATCTCGTGAATGATGTCTTCTAATGAAATTATGTAGAGTCATCATTGTCGCAACTATCTTAACCTATTTTTTGAAAGAATACGTGGGCATATCACATAATATAACCCATTTTTTCTTCCAAACACCAAAAGCCTGTTCAATGACATCGCATAGTGATGAGTGACGCTTATTAAATATCTCATTCTTACCACGAATCACATTATTACTCTGTTGAAAATCTAGTATATGGTACTTTGTGTTAGGATATGGCTTAAGGAACCCACGTTACATTGGATAACCAGCATCAATAAGGTAGTACTTGCCTGTTGAAGATAGTAACTAAATTGATTGTGACATGTTTTCGTGTAAAAGATACAATGTACAATGAGAACTAACCTGAAGGCGGCATTAGAAAGTTATATTGTGGATGTTGCGTTATAAATTTAAATATATGACTGTCAAGTGCACTGCCTTCCCATCCGGCAATCACGAATATGAAGCACATGTTAAAATCACATGCTGCCATTATATTCTATGTGGGGGAACTACAATGACTAATGTAAGCAATATTTTCATTGTTTGGGAAACGAGCATCAATGTGTGTCCCATTTATGGCTACAATACAATCATGTGTTAAGTGACAAACTCATACTCTCATTCATAATTACATAACTCATATGAAATTAAACTTAGAAAATTACCTTGAAGTATGGCATATACCGACAATCATTACATATCTATGTTGTTGTACTCTGAAAGGTTGGATCCACTGGCTTAATATTCTTAGAAGAAAGGCTAACAAGTGCGTCAAGACCAATAGATAAATATCTGCTTATAGTTTCAGATGAATATTGAAATCTCTCACTCGTAGCTCTGATGGATTCATTGTGTGATAAAACATAAAATGTCAAGGCCAACACTTCTTTTGTTGTTGTCCTAGATGATCCGTGAAGCCCATGATAGCTCTCCAATTCAAGAAGAAGATCCAAAAAAAATGGGCTATTACATACAGAACATGTTGTGGAATCTACCAAGATGGCCGTTTAGAAGTTCGGTAATCCACTTCTCACCAATTAAAGCAAATGTCATACAAGGTGTCTTGTTAATATAATTTTCATAGTACTCGTTAATTAAACATACAATTATCACAATAGTTCTCACACATTTCTCTCTTTCATTGTTGTCCATAACTGCAAATATTCAGAAAAGCATAACAGTTATGTGCACAAATACACTAGTACAATTAAAGAGGCTACTGGCTTACAAAGTAACAAACTCTAGAAGACATCAACATAATAATACTTCACAAGTGTATGTGAAAACACAAATCCTAAGTAAATACTAAGAACGCAATCACGTAGTGATGTTACATTATACGATTCTCAAAGTAATGACGCAAATATTGAATTCTTTGTTCAGGGATCATAGCCATAAAAATCTCTCTTATTAGTGTCCTCAAGTAATTTTGTAGAGTGCAAGTAAAGAGGCAGATCATCAAACACTTCCTTAATTTGATCTAGAATAATGATAGCATCTAAAAGAGAGGGAGGTGTGCAAGATGTGGCTGATGTAGATGTCATAGTGGTACATGCAGTAACTAATTAAGCAATCTAATTTCATAGAAATCCTGCACTAGTTTTCTTTTTTGATGAACTTTTCGGATGCAATAATTGTTGATGCTTAGCTCGACTTGATTCAGCACGTGCATCGGAACATTGTGTTGATGCATCAGCATGATCATCTAAGTTATCAAGATGGTCAGAGTTGGAAGGTATTTCTAGATGGACCTCCTCATTCGGAGTCCATGCATGAGCACCTATTGCAATAACACCACCAAACATCTGATCCAGCTTTTCTTCCAATTCCAAATCAATGCCACAATATCGAAACTTTCTAGCATTAGGTACCACCTATAATTCAACAGATATACCTCTCAAGGCTTTAAAAAATTACATATGTGTAAAACTACTAAACACAATTAAGTAAAATTATAGCCTGGAAGCTTACCTATAGCTTCTCTTGCCACCACTCATCGGAGGCATCAATAGTCTTCTTTCTAGCATTCCAACCTAACCTAGTTGCTCCTTGTTTTAGCTCTTTCCATAATTTCCAGTATTTCTTTAGTTGATCCCATTTAGTTTTTAATTGTGTCCTATCATACTCTCTTCCAGTAATCTCTCTAAATTTATTTGTAATGTTTGTTCAATCCTCCTTATTAAAGTGATTCGTAGGTCAGTTTCCTACTTCAACCTCTGCTAGGCATAGGTCGCAGAATTTCATTTTCACATCTTTCTCCCAAGTGGCACTCACACCACTATCTCTAGAGACTCCATCTCGAATTTCTAAACAAAATATAAGAAAATATCAAAATTACCATTTGAAATGTAAATCAACGTCCTGAAAATTTCCAACATCCCGCAGTACTAAGCTAAAAGTGTATGCATTGAAATATAACAAAATCATATTAATCAGACAACATAAGCTTTCGCACTGCCACTAAAACTCCCACTCATCTCAGTAACATATAAATGCAACAACTTCATCAATGTACATGTAGCAATGAAATATTGAACTTGTATGCAAGAAAAAAAAACTCTTAGCACTTGCAAGTCATAAGAAATCTATTCCACAATGTCTTAAAGAAACCAAAGAAAAATATTAACCACAACTAACCATCATTATATGAATCATGCTGCGATCACTCTAAACCGACAATAAAGGTATGAAGTATGTAGATATGTTAACAACAACAAAAGTCCAAAAATAGATATGTGTGCTACCCAATAAACAACAACATAAATCTAAACAGCCTACATGAAGCTTGCTGCAATCACCAAATGGTTCGAACGGCATTGAAATACCTACATGTTATATTCAACAGTTGCAATACCAACTAGATTCAATCCACCATAGCAATCATAAAAGCAACCAACCCATGCACTAAAGTAGAAGAACAACAGCACTAGGCCATAGTAAACTAGCCAGGGAAAAGAAAATAACAACAGCTTACCACCCACCCAACCACAATAAAGACCTAAACTAAAATAGTAGGCCAATCAGAAATAGCAACAACAGCAGCAGGAAGAACAACCCAATGACCCAGCCAACCAATAAATAGAAGGTAGCACCACCCCGAATCAGGCCACATACATTATCAGCTTGTCATACACACCCAACCACACAACATAGAAGCAACAACCCAGAGCAGGCTAAAAACACTGAGAACAGCACAATGGCAAACCCACAAAGAATGCATATCCCGCAAAATCCTCCCAAAATGGCTTTGCTCGATAACAACTGACTTGATTACATATAGAACGAAAGAAGAGAAGAAAAACCACGGGAAAGAAGGTAGCACCACCCATTTCAATTGGAAACAGCAGAAAAACAAGATCCTCAAAATCCATTGAAAATTCTCAGCACTAAACAACTAATTGAAATAGTAAACGAAAATGTCACATCTGACTTGATTACATATAGAACGAAAGAAGAGCAAAAAACTCAGTTCATTAGGAACCACAGATATAAGGCAAAACCGAGAAGATGACATCTACCAGAATAAACCTTAGGAGTGAAACCGTAAAGAAGGAAAGTACATATCATAACTGATACGGTAAAGAAGTGAAGATGTCGGGCAGAGGATACTTGCTTTGGGGACGAAAGACGGCATAAGAGAAGCTCTCAAGGCCTCGGACGAGGTGGAGTAAGAACTCGCGGGGTCACGAGTTTGGGGCCAGGGCAGACGAGGGCAAAATTACATAGCATAAAAAAAATTTTGCTGAACGCGATCGAATGACCCTGGTTAGAAAACGATGTTTTCGAACGAAAAGTTGAGCCGAAAGCCGAACTGCCGCAGTAAACAAACAAAGCCGCGACACATTTTCACGACACGACGCCCCCGTGGCGCGGCCCCAAACGGGCCCTAAATGTCTATTTGGGGCAACTGTAGCTTTTTGAAAAGTTGATGTGAAGAAAGCAGCTTTTTGAAAAGCTATTTTGTGTGTTATAAATATTTTTTTTGAAAAATTCAAATTCATATTATATATATATATATATATATATATATATATATATATATATATATATATATATATATATATATATATAGGTTGCTTTTTTATTTTTATTTATGTGAATTCAAAGTAATTAAAGTTGATTATATTTAAACTGTAAAATTTATGTTAAAATTTTAAAATAATAGAATCTTGTAAACTTTATATTAATGTGTTTTTATCTATAAACAATTAATGGGCTACATTGAGGTAAATAATATAATTTTGCACATTTTATTTTTATTATTATATAAATAAGTTTTATTTGATATTAATTGCAGATGGATCTAAAAAAATTATAGAGCATTTTAATTTGATTGAGTTTAGTTGTAAAAATTAGTATTTTGTGAATTTAATCAAACATTTGATTATATCAATTTATTCGATCATTTACAAGTATTCAATCAAATGTTCACACACTTTAATTGATATAATTAATTATCCCATTTTTAATGCAATAAAATTACATGCCCTTTAAACATAAAGATTCCTAAATAATATTATTAACAACCATAACAGTTTGATTGCAATTGAATATTTCTACATAATTTATTAGATTATAAAGAAAAGTTTTGCATGAGAAGATCTCTTTCTCTCTCTCTCTCTCTCTCTCTCTCTATCTCTCTATATATATATATATATATATATATATATATATATATATCAGGGTTAATTTAAGAATTATTAAATTTATTTTGATATTTTTGGTAATTTAAATGAATAGTTTTTATTATACTAATCTCAAAATAAATCTAATCATTTTAACCCCATTTTGACATAATTATATGAGAATATCTTGACATAATTGTGTACTCTCCATCATTCATAAAGATTAGATATTTAATGCAATTTATTTAACCCTTAACAAATTCTTTTTAAGATTATTGCCAAAAGTAAAGTAGAACTAAAGCGAAAAAACAAAATAATAATAATAATAATAACACATTTTTGTCTGAAATTAAATTATTTTAAAATTAATAATAACTATAAATTGAGTTAATTTTTTGGGGGATTTATATACATACCACACAATTCTTTTGTATTTACATATTTAACACATAAAGTTAGGTATTTACTTATCTAACACTTTTCTATGCTTAAAAAAGGTGTATTTTACTTTTAAAAAGTGAATAAAGTGATATTTTTGATGTGATATTGAAGATTAGAGTGCTATATATGTAAAAATTGAAGTTTAGATATTAAATATGTAAATACATAAGAATTGTGTGGTATGTATGTAAATCCCCCAACAAAATAATGCTTTTGATGCACTGATAATTTTCCCACTTCGTATAAAATTATGTGTATTATTAACATGTCTATTAGTATATATTGTAATATATAATTTTGTTGTATTAAATATTCAACATTCTACTACGCCAATATATATACTTGTTATAATGTGAAGATTGATTATGTCGACTCAAAGTCCTCAATTTTCATTGGTCAAGCTGTATTATTATTTGAGATTTAAAAAAAAATTATGTGACTTGATGATTTCTCTTATATAATATATGAAATTAGTTATTTGACCCCCTAAAAATTTCCATCATAAAAATTGATGCTGATTCTCCTCTTGAATGGAGTGACAAACTATCTAACAATTTATTATTGGTTGGTGGCCTGGTGGGGAATATTATAAGCAAGGGTTCACTTACAATTATGATAAGATTAAATCTTAAAATAAATTTGAAGTGCTTATTTGCTGATTTTTTTAGTTATAAAATTAATGAAGCTTTTTAAATAATAAAAATAATAGTTGTAAATAGCAATTGATTTTAGAGTTAGTTTATAGTGTGTGTGTATATATATATATATATATATATATAATATATATATATATATATATATATATATATATGAGTGCTCAATGTGAACTAAGAGTGCGTTTGGGACAGCTTTTTGGGTATTTTATTTTTTCAAAAAACCGCGAGAAAACAAAGTAGCTTTGTTTGGCTACCAACTTTTTGGCTGTTTTTTAAAAAAATTTGTGGTGAAAAAATTGTATTGAGAGCGAGAGCTATTAGAGTGTGATGGTTGTTAAAAAGATGATGTTTGAATTTTTTAAAAAGAAAAATATTTATAATACATAGAACATCTTTTTCAAAAAGTTGCTTTCTCTACAGTAACTTTATAACCAGATTTTCAAAAAATTACAGCTGCCCCAAATAAATCCCTAACTCTACTTTCAACTAAATTTTAATAGCTTAGTTATGTTTCATAGCTATTTTAAACATTTTGATGATTTTGACTATTTCATAATTTAAGCTTTCAATTATTATATTTTAGAGAGATTTATTACATATCATAATATATATATATATATATATATATATATATATATATATATATATATATAATATATATATAATATCTAAATTTTAATATTTATATAAATACTAACTAAATCATTAATATCATATCAAAAATATTATTAGCATATATTTTTTAAAAATGGAATACATTTTCTTAAGCATAAGAGGAGGGTATATGTAAATATCAAATTTTAGATATTAATGAATATAATTGAGTGAAATGTATGTAAATATTCCTATATTTTAAGTTTAATGCTTTGCACGAGTTTCTATTGTTAATTCTGTCAAAGTTTTTTGTTCCCCTTTGACTCCAAATTATATCGAGAAGATAAAATTAAATTACAATTCAAAATGATATAAACTGATTGATAATTCTGAATCCTTAATAAAAATTCAACGAAATTAATAATATAAATATCAGTCATGGATTAAGAAATATTAGCATAGCACAGAATGAGACAAATTTTGGCTAAATAAAATAACTTTAAAATAATAATAATAACGGCGACAAATTTTGCTGGATGAACAGTTGAAATTTGCTCATGTGATTCACAATGGATTGCAAAATATGCTAAATAACTGCCTTAAACATGCTAAAATTTTTATGATAAAACAATATTATATTTTCACTTCATATTACATATTAAATCAAATCTAATGAATTATTGGATTGATTTTATAGAGTATAATGGGTCATTTAATTTGCCCATATTTCTTCTACTAAGAGAAATACTAAAGCATGATATACTAATTAAAATTTGATTATTATTGATTTTAAATTTTTTTTGAGATGAATATAATGAATAAATAATTAATCAACTTCCATATTAAGCTCAATTAAAAAAATTTAAAATTTTTAATAAGTCAATTAAATCAATTTTATATCAAAACATTCTCACCTAATTTTTTTGCTCACTAAAAGTCTATTTATGCCCCTTGAATGTATTATATAAATAGAAAAATAATGATAAAATTCTCTTAGTTAACTTTGTAAATCATTTTTCTTTGAGCATTAGCTTATTGAGATATTGTACAAAGCTTTATATTATTTTTGTATTCTTAAACCCAAATGGCACATAGTTGCTTGTTTTACTTTAAAAAACTTGAATTTCGCGAGACAACGGGGCCGATTGGTTGGGAACCTCGCTCCCAACTCGGTGCCCCGCGTTCGAGCACATGTGTGTATACGTTATTTGCCCTCACGGGTTCACCATCCCTCAAAAAAAAAACTTGAATTTAAAAGTACAATCTATTTTGACCTAATAGTTGGGTTGTTGGCTCCTATCTTAAAATTTTGAATTTAAGACCTAGCACAGATAAGTGTGGGCTCCGAAAATTCGGCACCGACCTCTTTGATGAAAAGAGTGTTTTAAAACTGTCGGTGTAATTTTCAGAAGGCATATGGAATAGTAGATAACACTTGAGATTTATTCCTCATTGGTGAGAACTTTAGATATGGTTCCGATTTCTATAAAGCAAGCCCACATAAGTTACCCTCCCAATAAGTGAGAGAGAACTTTTGATTAAGGCAAGTCATTCGATCGTTGAATGTGTAGCGTATCGTAGCAGCATATAGAGTTTCAGAATTTAAGATATTAAATTTATCATTTCAGTTTAAACCGGATGGTTGGGAGAATGATGACGCATCTAGATCCCATGTCATCCCGTCGTGAATTCCTAGTCGAGAGGTAGTGACCCAACGACCAAAAGGATCCTTATCAAACACATGGGTTATGTCATCCAAGAAATCCTTGTAGAGGTGGTGGTGTCAGGAGACAAACTCTACAGGCGGAGGGTTGTTGTTATCAAGTATACCCATGATTCAACTCAAAGGGCAAAGCCATTGGGGAGCATACGGCTAATGATCGCGAGATCGTAATATAATGGAGTGACCGCCAAACCAACCGATCAGGACTAATCATAACCGCTTCATCTGTGGAGCACCACAAGTTAGAGGACACACCACGCCACCCAAGAGAGATTAGAGTAAACATAGTAGACTTGATTTGACACTTTATGAGTTTAGTTTGTCACCCAAAAAGCATGTGGATAGATTGAGGTTTATGTTTTTAGTGATAGAGTTTCATTTGAACAATTTTAGATTATTATTTGATTTGAGTTAATTTGAAAGATTGATTAATTTGAATATATTTAAGAGCTTTAGATATTGACGTTAGAATGCTAATAGAGGTGTAGTTTATCACACCTAATGTAATCGCCGATATTTCACTAATTTAAAACTCTTATTATAGGTTTTAGGTTTTGTTAACCCTAATCTAAAGACTAAACTGGAAGCAACTATGAATTTAAAGCATTCGATGTATGTGGGCACATGCGGGTGTATTTAAGAATTTAGGTCATTTTGTGTTTGAATTATGAGATTGATTTTATATTTATTTAATTCTAATTTAGTCTGCATAGCATGTTCAGACATTAAAATTTACACTTAAAATCTCTATGTCCTAGCACGTGCAAGTGTTTATAGTTTAAATAATTTTATCTAATTAGTGATTTCATTAATTTTAAAAATCATAATTAAAATGAAATTTCTTAATTTTTGTATTGAAGGAAAGCATCATGATTTTTGTAGATTTTGATTTAGTATCATCTTCTGTCTACTTGTAAAAAGGGTTACAGATCCGGTGGCAAAGAAGACGTTGTGGAGCTATATGTTTAATGGATAATTTAATTTGTTATTTTAAGAAGAAAATTTATTCCTAAAAGTAGTTCTCATTTTACTATTTTTTATTCAAATTTGTTTTCACTCTCTTTTATTTAATTTTTTTCTTTTTTATTTAAATTTGATTTTTCTCCTCTTTTATTCAAATTTGATTTTCGTCCTCTTTTATTCAAATTTGATTTTCTCCCTCTTTTATTTAAATTTGATTTTCCCCCTCTTTTATTCAAATTTGATTTTCCCCCTCTTTTATTTGAATTTGATTTTCCCCCTCTCTTTTTTTAAACAACACACCTACTACCTCTTCTCATTTCTATAAGTGAGGCTAAGAGGGAGCCTCATGTTCTATTTCATTTATTTGAAAGGTTAGAGTTAGGACATTTGAAAGGGAGCGGTTATGAGCTTTAGTGGGCTTTCAATCCTGCTTCAATAAATTTTGTAAGTATTTTTCACCCTTCTTTTTTTTTTATTTTACTTTTATACCTGACGTATGTCATCCTACTTTCTCCGTCTTTTTTTTTCTAAGTTAAAGGTTTGATGATTTAGAAAAAATCATCCCCATGTAGGCATCGGTATTTTGGCTTACTATGCATCTATTGAGATATGGCGGTGTCTTCATGACCGTTTTCATGTCATCATACGTTTATCACGATGAGGTCTTTAGACACGAAGAAGATATCTGATGCAATATATATTCATTCATTTTTAAGTTTGCAAATCGGACAAAATTTGGACATTTCATTTAGGGAGCTATATCAACAAGTGTTGGCTTACTTCGATGCGTCGTTGAAGCGTGGCCGGTGTCTTCACACCATTTTCATCTCATCGTCTGTTGAGCTGTGAGGTCTTGAATGGGTTAGGCTTGCGGTGGGAATATAAGGCAAGAGTGCGGCCGAACCAAAGAAGAATTCTTGGCGATATTCTTCCCTGATTCACGGCGGAGCGAAAATGGGACAGCTACAATGAGAGAAGCGACGTCGGAAATCAAAAGAAGAATTCTCCTATTAACGATATTCTTCCCCAATTTGCGCCATAGTGAAAATGGGACAGCTAAAGCGAGGAAAGCAACGCCGAAAATCGAAGGAAGAATTCGTCTGTTGACGATATTCTTCCGATTCTGTGTGAACGACTAAGTGAGGGTGTGAGGAAATTGAAAGAAGAAGAATTGTTTGTTGTTGATATTCTTCCCGATTTTGGCACAAAAGTGGGATGGCTAAAAAAACTAGGGGTGCGGAAGAGAAAGAATTAAAGTTAATGATATTCTTCGGCGAAAATGGGCTAGAAGTCTGTGAAATTGAAAGAAGAATTCGTCTGGCAATGATATTCGATTCTACGAACGAAAATCAGAGAAAGCGAGAGAAGCGACGTCGAAAATTGAAGGAAGAATTCACCTGTTGACGATATTCTTCCCCCGATTGCGGTGGAGCGAAAGTTGCGGGATTGTGGGAAGGATTGTGCAAAACGGGCCAGGTTTGTGGGCTGGATTGTGCAAAACAGATCAGATTTGTGGGTTGGATTGCGCAGAACGGGCTGGATAGGGGGCTGGTGTGCTGTAGGAAGGCGGGATACAGGTTGGTGGGCTGGTCACGCGGGTCAGGCCTGCGGCAGCGGGCTGGTCACGCGGGTCACGGGTCTGGCGCAGAACGGGCCGGACAGCGCGCGCAGGTCGGATCGGGTTGCGGGTTTGGCGGCAGCGCGGAGCGGAACCGGCGGGAAGAGGCACGAGTGCGGCGGAGACGGGCCACGGTGCGTCGCGGGCTGCACGTGGAACGAGTGCTGCGGAGCGGGTCAACGCGGGTTGGGCGGGCAGCGGGGACGCGGAGCGGCGGGGGGCGGCGCGTCCGAGGCGAATCAACGCGGAAGCGGGTCGTGGGTCGCGGGCGGGCCGCGCGGTTCTGCGGAACTCCTAAGCGGGTGGGCGGGTTCGGTCAGCGGGCTGCGCGGCGGGAGTGGGTTTTGGCCAGCGGCGGGATGCACGGAGCGGGTTTGGCCAGCGGTGGGACGCACGGAAGCAAGTTTCCGGTGGCAGGACGCGTGGAAGCCGGTCCAGCAGCGCTGCAGAACATTGGGCGGAGCGTGTTTTTGCATGGAACAGAGAAAACCGAGCGCTGGATTGGCCAAAACAGGAGAAATCCTGAGAGGAAAGGAGAATTTTTATATCTGTGTACAGAATTTTTTTAATGAGGGAGAGAGTCTGAGAGAGAGAAACATGGGAGGAAATGAGAGGCAATAATGAGGGAGGAATGGGGGAGTGGTTGTTTTTCAATTTTTTTTCTTTTTATTTTTTATTTTTTTTGGCAGTTTTTTCAGAAAAATTGAAAATAGGGGGGGAACGGTTAGACATAAGGGGTAATTTAATAATTTTTTAAATAAATTTGAATTTATTAAAGGGTTTTAATGTGGATTTCATGCAGAAATACATATATATATCAATTTAAGATAACGATGTTCAAAGCCAGCGACGTTTAGCCGATGGTTTAGTTGTCGGTGCCAATTGGTCAATTTCACTCAAAATCGCGTCGCTTTCAACCCTCGATTTTCATCTCGTCCGAATTGAGTGTGAATAGCCTTATTTGATAGATTTCAGCATTTCTAAGTAAATAGCGTGATCAATTTTGTGAACGGAGGTCATTTGATTCTCGTCGGTGCCTCACGATCTCGTCGCGACACATTACGGCGGCGCTTGATCGGTTGCTCATCAAGTCATGCAATATTTATATTCTGACCAATTTTGATATTCTAAATACAATAATAAAGTCCATTCATCAATCGGAGGTCATTTGAGTTGATTTTTGACGGCGTCAGGTGTTTCACTTTCATTTGAAATCACTTCGAATTCGGCTTACCAGACTCATCCGAATTGAGCGTGGACAGTCTCATTTGATAGATTTTGATGTTTCAAAACTAACAACATGATCAATTTTATGAACAGAGATCGTTCGGATATCGTCGTAACATTCACTCGATATGCGTCGATCGACATTGATTGTTCGGCGTTTAATCAATTGTATTTAGATTTTTTGGAATATTTATATTCTGATCAATTTCGACATTCTGAATGTGATGACAAAGTCGGTTCATCGATCGGAGGTCGTTTCGACCATTTTCAAGGACATACAGTGTTTTTTGAGCCTCAATTTACGCACTATCACCTTCGTAGTCAGTCGAATTTGATTTGTGGGTTTGACTCGACTTATGTCATATATGTGGAGGTCAAAAAATGCCCTCTAACAAATGTGATTCGCGTATGGAACGAGTCACGTTTGTTGATTGACCCTTTGGCAGCCCGAGACTTGGATCATTTTAGCGATTGCAATTGCGAAGCTTTGATAGATTGTCATTTTATCTTATTCAAGACATGCTAAATGGAAGGATTGGATTTGTCATAATCGACTTGTCGATAGATAAGAGTTTTACACCATACTTATACTTGATGGCTTTCTTGAAGATCTCTTTCTTTTATGTCCTTGCAGATTTGAGTTTCCTCCGACCTGGCTTCATGCTTGGTTGGGTTTGATGGAGGAATTGGTCTGCTTATTTTGATGAAGAACTCCGCTATGGAATTAGTTTATTCGAGCTTGATCAAATTTGAAATTCCTTCTGTCCTAGCTTCGAGCGGACTTGATGAAGGACTGACCTGATTTGTCCTTATTGGCTTATCAGGAAGTGTATGCACTCTGTGAATCATGTGCTTGCTGCTTTAGCAGATTCATTGATGGATACAAACAGATGACCCAGCTTTCTGGCTTATATAGGGTTAATGTTGAGTTATTAGTCTAGCAAAGTATGCTTTAATAGACTGAATAACCATAAAATTCCTTTAGTTCGACCATCGGCTTTGTATGAACTATGAAATTACTTCCTCGGTCCTATGCTTTCTGTTTTGATGGACTTGATGAGTGGATATGCTTTGATCAGTGCTTTGAGCTTGATCAAATCATTTGAGAATAGATTGAAATATCACCTTGCCGGTAATATGAAGATTGATTTGAGGCGAAATTGAGCGTTTCCTCAAATCACGTCTATCAATCAAGTAGAGATCTCTTGGATCACTGGTTGCTTGTAATCACTAATGGATCGATTTGAGATTGAATAGCTAACATCATTAGGCGGCGGCGGGGCTCTCTCACTTTCCTTTGGCGGCTTGTTGAGTGAGAGCGTCCTTCGACCATATTTGGGCTTGTTGAGTTTGACCTTTAGAACTTACTCAAATATTCAACTTAAGCTATAGTAGGTTGGTGGTTTTGTCATCATACTGATGAACGGGGGCTCTTTCACTATGGCCTTTTCTTGTGACTTGTTGAGTGAAGATAACGTCAACAACTCGGCCATTTATGGGCTTGTTGAGTTCGACCTTTAGAGCCTATTTGTTTCTAAGGATTTAGGATGTAGAGATTGATATTTCTCCAACTTAATTGATTGAAGCTTCTGAAATCGGGAGTTCTTCTGACTTGACCTCCAAAATTTGGCAAATCTGAGAGATAGACTTCTTGACATTTAGGGTTGTCCTTTCCTACATAAAAATATATTCTTTCTGTTCCTACAAGAACATGTAACTTAACAATGATAATTATAGATATATTCAAGGATTTTGGCATAACGCTTGATGTCAACCTGAATCAAAATATATTTGAGGATCTTGTCTTATGACACGTCAACTAATATAAATTAAAAAAAATGCCCTATCTTGCAGGGGACTTCTAAAACAGTTAGAAGAATTCTCTCAAATGAAAATATGCAAATACATTAATATTTAGATTGATATGCTCTTAAGAGAGTTTAGACATAACATTACTTTCATCTATGTATAGAAATCTAAAATGCCCCATGTAGGAATTTTCACGAAAAGTTCTTTCCTTTGGGTATGTTTATTTAGGGATCTCAGCATGAAGCACGATGTCAACCTAAATAGATATACTAAAAAAATGGCCCCTATCTTGCAAGGGGATTTCTATTGTATCTCAAGAATGTGGTTGTCAAGTATAGTACTTTTTCAAGTATCGATCATTAATTGGTGACATTGGTCTTACACCCTTTAAGATGATGAGTTGGTATGCCCCTCCTTGGTATACTTTTTCAATAACAAAGGCCCTTCCCAGTTAGGCTCAAATTTGTCACCAAATTTTTGATTAGGAATAATTGGTCTTCTCAGCACCAAGACCAATTCTCCTTTTGAATGTTGAGAGGCCGCCCTATGGTCAAAAACTGACATCTTTGCTCGATAGACTTCGAATTTGATGAGCTTGCAATCTTCATCAAGCGTGTAGTTCTTCCATTCTCGGGATGGGCATTTTGATCTTCTTGGTTAGTATTGGATGGCTACTTTTCGAAGTGAAGGCAACTCATCTTCAGCGGAAGAAGCTGCTTGATTTAATGAATGATGAATAGTATTTTAGTGGGCATCTTGTAGGTAGTTTGATATTCTCATAGAGCCTCTACTAATTTGGTATGTCATTCTCTCTTATTTTTAGTGAGAATCTTCTTGAGTAGCTTGACCAATGTCTTATTGAAGGCCTCGGCCAAATCATTTGCTCTTGGATTGTATATTGAAGAGTATCGCCAATCAATTTTTTGTCGATTGACGAATCTATAAATCTTTACACTTTTGAAAGCTGTGCCATTATTAGAAATTATTCGGCATGGCACTCCAAATCTATAGACTACATTATGCGTGAAGAAGTTAATCACTGGCGAACTTCTTTAAATGGGTAGCCCAGAGAGAAATAGCCGCTAGGATGAAGTGATCCAGGAACGATGGATCGATTGGTCCAATATCAGCCCAACATTCCAATGGCCGTGATGCTATTGTTGGGTGTAATGGATTTGGAGGTTGATGGATGAGATTCTCATGTACTTGACACATGACACTTCTTAACATGACACAGCCTCTCACCATAGATGGCCAATAATAACCCATCCTTTTGATCTTTACTGCCATCTTGGGACCTGACTGATGTGCACCACAAAGTCCTTCATGAACTTTAACCATCACTTTGCTAGCTTCATCTACATTTAAGCATCGTAGCCACATTTGTTCAAAGGATCTACGATATAAAGTACTATTTATGAAAGCATAGTAGTATTCTCTTCGATTTTTGAAGTGATTTATCATTTGGTAATTTTCCTTCTTTAAAGTAGTCGATGAAGGCTTGCCTCCAATCACGTGACTCTTCTACAACAAAGGCTTCACACTGCTTTTCTAAGGCAATGTCATTCTTAGCTCTTCTTGGTATAACTTCTTGTTGATTTTGGAGAGTATGAGGAGCAACAGCATCCGCCGGGTCAAATTTGGTAACCCTCTACCGCGGATTGATACTTTATTGGCTCTAGAACTCATCGAGTAAATATGTTGATCATGACATAATCACCATTCATACTTTTCATTTCCTTAGCTAGTTTTGCTAAGCCGACTTTACTATTCTCGATCGAGACTCAAGTTAGTGTGATATTTGGTATCTGCTTCATAAGCTCAAGAACTCGCTTGTGATAGAAAGTTAACTCAAGCTTGTTAATTCTATAGATGCCAAGTACTTGATTTATAATAAGCTGAGAATCGCCAAAAAATATGCAAGTTCTGAATGCCTATGAAAATAGCTTCTTCAAGACCTGCCACTAATGCTTCATATTCAGCTTCATTATTAGTTCTTGGCTCGGTCAATTCATATGATCGTCTAATTATCCCTCCTTCTAGTGTTATGAAGATGGTGTCGATTCCTGCTCTTGCTCTTGGAAAATTTAGATGTTGGAGTTGTTTGATCGATGAGGCCCCATCGAAGTACATTTCCTAAATTTATGATTTTTCTCTTTCATGAATGAGCATATTTTGCTCATCAGGTAAATCATCATTAAGAGAAGAGTCCAGGGATAGATGTGTAGCCAAAAATCTACTAAGATTTGTCCCTTCACGCTAAACATATGTGATATCAAATTGCAAAAGTAATACCCATCTTGTGACAACATGGTCTTATCATCAAGTACTTGATCGATCCTTGAGATGAGTGTAATCTTGTGAGATAACATATAATAATGAAGCTTTTGGACTGCAAAGATCAATGCTAAACAGTGCTTCTCTATCAGAGAGTATCTCATTTATGCTCCAATCAGTCTCTGACTGATATAATAAAGAGCATTTTCTTTGTCTTCTTCATGGTGTTATGCCAATAATGCTCCAAGAGACACTTCTAATGTAGTTGTGTATAGAATGAGAGGCTTCTTAGGAATAGGCGCTGCTAGAATTTATGGATTTAACATGTAGCTTTTAATGCTATTGAAGGCTTCTAGGCACTCCTTATCCCATTTGAATGGAGCATCCTTCTTCATTAACCTTGCAAATAATTGACAGCATCCTGATAAGTTTGATATAAATCGACGGATGAATGAGAGTTGTCCTTGTAAAGAACGGAGCTGACGCAAACTCTTCAGTGGAGGCATCTCCATAATTGCCTTGATTTTAGCAGGATCAATTTCAATACCTCTATGACGCATAATATACCGTGAATTTTTTGAGGATACCCAATGTACATTTTAGAGGATTCATCTTGAGATCATATTTTTGATTCTCTAACATACCCTCAAGTCTTCAAGTGGTTTTCACGTTTAAGCTCTTCACCACCAAATCATATAACATTCCACCTTTTGATGAATCAACTCATTAAAAATACATGTCATGGCTCTTTGGTATGTAGCTCCAGCATTTTTCAAGCCAAAGGGCATGACCATGTAACAATAGATGCCAATAAGTGTTTTGAATGATGTATATTTTTCATCTTCAGGTGCCATTTTGATTTGGTTGTATCCTGACGATCCATCCATGAATGAGAACATGTCATAGTTGGAAGTGTTGTCCACTAATAGTTCTGATATTGAAAGTCATCTTTTGGGCACTTCTTATTTAGGTCCCGGAAGTCAATGCAAAGACAGATTTGACCGTTCTTCTTCTAACTGGATAATGTTATATCCAATATGCATACTTTCCTCGGATGAAGCCGCTGACTTTTAGTTTACAAATTACTTGTTCTTCAATCTCCAATCTCATTCCCTAGAGCTTGCTTAATAGGCATTGCATCTAGTTTAATATGAACTGCTAATCGTGGATAAGCCTGCATTTCAATATGCCAGCAAAAGCAATCCCTAAATTCACAAAGTAGCATTTTTAGCTCTTCGACTTTCTCATCAGGCAGAAGGGCATTAACGAAAGTTGGACGGGGATCATCCTCAGCCTCTAGGTTGACTCCTTTAAGTTCATCCATAGTAGCTATTTGTCCACCATCTTCAAGTTCTTCGGGTGCGGGCTTGGCTTCTACTTCTTCATCATTTTAAGAAGAATTTCATGGAATCATCTTCTTCATCACTAAGAGTTTATATCTCATTTCTATTATATTATAACAGCTCTATCTTAATGATGAGGGATGAACCCCACCTTTAGTGATAAACTTATCACTTCTCATGATGCTTGAGGACTTTTGGCTCCACATCTTATTAAAGATTTGAGTTCTATGTTTAGTAGTCCAATATGAACTCCAAGCTTATGCATCATTCTTCGCAATTTTTGTGGATAATATATTGGTATTCTTGTTGGTACTATCTCATTAGAACTTTTATGTTGAGCAGTTGTTCAAAATCTGAGGTCAGACTCTGATTTGTAAAATAGAGTTTTGTCGCCACTCTCACTCAATAGCACATAGAATGTTATCAATTCTTTAATATTATGAACCTCCAAAGGAGTGATTTCTTTGAAGCACTTGAGGGATGGGTATAATTTTGAGTGAGTCATCGACTCCAAGTGAGCTATCCTCCTTGATGCCATCTAACTCTATTTCATAAGTAGATTCAAAATCATACCAATCGAATCACTTATTTCATACTTTTTTTTGAGAGCTTATAAGTTCCCTTAGGTTTGACAGAATTTCTTCTTCTCTTCTTCTGTCACTCCCAAATGAGGAACTGATTTTCTTGATTTAGTGTAATCAAGTGTTTTAGGGAGAGTCGATTGCCTTCTTTCTTCCTCCTTGCTTCTGCTTCTTTTTTTGTGAAATTTTTCTTTAGTCAAGTGGATGCTACTGCTTCAAGAGGCTTTATTGGCCTGGGCTCTTTGAGGATGAAGTACTTTGCATCTTCATAGATTTTTGCTTCATTGACGGAGAATGGTTGTTGGTTACTAGGAATTCTAAATTCTTCTTCATCTTTCAGATACTTTATACATTGATGCATAATTGATGGGACCATACCATACTCATGCAGCCACGGCTAGCCCAAAAGAGCTCTAAATGATGTGTCAACATCAATTACATAAAACTTGGCTTCTGTGTATAAATCCTTGAATTTGAGCAGAGAATAAAAGAACCCGAGTTTTCTACCCTTTTCATTGAATCCATGAACCATCAATTTATCTCTCCCAAGATATTGGATATCGAGTGATAATCCTCTCAATACCTTTAGACTCATGAGATTGATAGAAGAATCTGGATCAATCAATATTTGGCTAATCGAGATACCATCACTCTCTATTGTGATATATAGAGGATGGTTGTGATCTGTCATTCACAACATAAGATCATCTTCATAAAATGTGATTACTGGGAGATCTTGAGTTTGCAATGCTTCGATCATGCATTTGAAAGTAAGCTTCATAACTGGATCTTTGAGAGCTTATATCAAAGTTTCTGAGGTCTTTTGACATCAAGAGAGCCTCGCATACACTCGCCAGTGGATCTTTCTCGATGTGATAGAATATTATAATCTATTTCTCGCTTGATTTAGCTTCTAGGATTTTGGAATAATATCTTCAATTTTTAATTGGTTCACCTTTATCTTTATTTGTGTTTTTTTCTTTGATGAAGGTGGTAAGACTTTACTACTTCTCAACCAACTTGAATAACTTTATCTCACTTTATTCTTCAAGAGGTAGTTTCTTCAAATTTCTTCTTATTCGAAGATTGGCCAAAAGGGTTAGACTCTTTTTTCAACTTCATACATTTTCATACGTGATGATATCGATGAGTCCGACTCTTCTCATTTGAAAAATATAGATCTTCATCCAACTATTATTGTCTTGTTGAGTCATTAAACAAAATTCATACTAGCTCCTCGTGCACTCTTGCTTTCTTTGAAAATTTTGACGTAGTTTGTCCGACTATCCTTGTCATCTGAGTAACCGATGTTGAAGAATATCGACATCACAGATGATTTGATGTCTCTACTGGACAAGACTCACCATTATCTTCTTCATCCGATTCAAGAATGCAAGTTTAGGCATGAAGTGTAAGCTTAAATGCTATCTTGCCGGGTGATACTCCTCTAGATTGTTAATGATCTTTTGAGTTGTAGTTCTTCTTGATCTTCTTTTCTTAGCCGCTTCTTTGATTTATGGCTTGTTTGGTTGACTTTCATGTCGCGGACAAGTAGCCTTATTAGAATGTCTTGAGAAGCCCAAATACTTGGAGGCATCTCTCTTAAGTCCAATATAGGTTCAAGCGGTGATTTTCACTTAACACTAGGGACGTCTTTTAGCATCTTCAAACTCTTTTTGGAAACTACTGTTTGTCATTCTTCATTATGAACTAATTTATCCTCCTATTTGTCATTGTCAGATGTTACAGAAGAGGACATAATCATCCTAGTAGATTATCTTTTATGGCTGAATAGAACACTGTCGGATAGTGTAAATTCACCTCGTCGATACTTCCTTTCTAGCCAATCTTTGAAGACATACAGTAATGATCATTCGATGATGGGATAGTAATTTGGATTGACTTGATGCCTTCTTCGTGCCTTTTGATTTCTGGTAATTGTAAACCAGCTTTGACTGCTTGCTGAAATAATTTAGACACACCATCCCTTCTAAAGGAATGTTCTTTATTTATCTTTTCCTTAAGAGATGACCGCATTCGCTCATCATCTCTTGTTGCTTATTTTGGACACTCCCCACCACTTGGAAAAGTTTGAAGTTTGTCATTACCTCCTAATACCAATTTTGGCTGTGGATTAGAATAAATAAGCTTTTTACCCTTATCATCATTGTACATCGGTTGCTTTTCTTTATCCACATTGTATATCACCCGCTTTTTGCCATTTGAACTATAAGAAGCGCATGAATTTCATTTCTTCTTGAGTCTGAAGGTTTGTTTCTCTTTGCTTTATCTGCATAGACTTCAAATTTAGGGTGATTCAACTTTTCGAATTTAGCCACTCTATAGAGCAAGTCCTGGATGTTGTAATCAATGCCATGCATAAAAATGGTTCCATCTTATCATCCATATTGCCCATTTTCAATTGGATTGCATGTTTTCCTTCCAATTATTGCTCGACTTCATACTTAGGTTGCCAACTTTATGAATTTCATCACTAACTCATCCTCTTTTCAACAAGGCAAGGTCAAATTGTGATTTTTTTTTGGTCAGACGGTGAACCTTTTCACAAATATATCCAATTCAACAAATTTTTAAATCATAAATTGCATACCATTCAAAAGCTAAGGTCAAGCCACTACAAATTGATGAAAAAGCAAGGCATCGCTCCTCCTATTACCACAAGTAGCCTTAAATTGGGCCGATGTTGCTTTGGATTACCAAGCCCAAAAGTATTGAATTTCAAAGTAACCTCTTGTATGACACTTGATATATTCAGGGCAACCCTTACTCACCATCTTTTCAGCTCAGGCTATGACCGCTTTATCTTTTCATTGATTATTATTTCTAACCGAAATATTATTCCGTAGCCGATTTTGAATTTTGAGAGGTGTTTGGTTAACTTCATCCCTTGCTTCATGCATAGCATATGTAAGAGCTTGAGGTACCATAGTAGTTGGTAGTATAGAAGTTGCATTGTTAAGTACTGTGGTTAGCGACAAAATAGTGCACTTGATATGATATTCTTCGTAACATCTCCATCATGATGTTCATTTGTACCATCATATATCATTCATTTTGGTATCAAGTATGCAATCTCCTTATCTTTGCCTCCATTTGACGTTGTATTTCTCTTTGCTCTCTGCCATGAAGATCAATCAAGATGTTCTTCTCTTCTTCTATTTCTTGTTGTTGTTCTGCTCCTTGCTCATTTTCAAGGGGAGAACTTGACTACCCTTCTCCTTATGTATTTGCAGAGACAGCTTTTGTTGAGGCTATATGATGATGTTGATTATAAAAGTGTGTACCAGGCTGATCATTTCTTGGTTCAACCATATATACAGCTTCGACACCCATGATCTCTTTCTCATCCTAGTCTTCTTCTTCTTCATCTTCAGCAAAGATTGAAGATCCATCCTCTATTTATTTCTGTGAAGACTCTTCTTCATGAGCGTAAAATTCATGTTCAAATTCTAGCTTTGTTGCCGATGGTGTGTGGGAGTTCATTTATATCTCTGACCATATAGACAACTTCCACTTCTATAGAATCTTCTTCATTGTTTTCTTCCTGCACACAAATTTTTTACCAGCGGATTTTTGGTTCAATGTGCGAAATAACCACCTCTTCTATTAAAGGACCATGATCAACATCAACCTTCTCTTGTAGGGGTGAAACTGACGATGATGGGATCCTGGATTCTCCGTGGTGTCGACCATCATATCTTTCATCATTGATATCCCTTCTTGGGTATCCACGATGAGTTGATTTTGAGGTGGATTTATATGTATTAGATGTCACCTTCTATTACTCAAAGTTTCATTATGGGGCCTTGGCCTCCATATTTGCTTACCCTTTCGGGACCTTCACAGATTCTTGACACGCGGTCCAAGTGTCACGCCTCGATGCTCACCAGCATACTGGCTCAGCCGCCATGAAGAGATGGCAACTTTCTGGAGTTTAGTATTGATCACCACAGCCTCAAATCTTCTTTTCATTAGGCATCCTTAACTACTTTGAGAACTTTATGTATCCCGTATGAGGTGTGGTGGAGCTTGACGTGGTTCTTAGGGATTATTTATTTTGCAAGTAGAGCTATTCCTCTTTACCTAGTTTAGATTGTCAAAGTTGTTGTGGGTAAGAATACTCGCTTCTGGTAGCAGTATTGCTTGTTCGCTAGTCATTCAAAGGGGATTTGTTGAGCTCTCAGCTTAGTGTTTCTCCTTCTTCTATGTCTTCTGGTTAATTTTCTTCCTGATGAGGAAGCTTTATGATCATGCTTTCCATGTACTGAGGTTCAAGAGCAGCACTGCATCACGAGGAATTAAAGACACAGTTTTTCCCTTGATGATTCTTTTCATCACGAGCTTCAGATTGACCTAGCCTCTTGAAAACTGAAGTTCTCTAGAGCTCCTTGACTTGGTTGTTGAACTTGGCACATGGCTAGAGCTTTGAATTGAGGCCTTCCAACATGGCCTTGATCAAATGTACCATGTGGGTACAGAGTTAGTACGATAGTAAATTCAAGCTACCAAATTGAATGGTAGCCGACATCTCGTGTTGATGATGAGCGCTGTGATGTTGCACCACCACCTAGTTAACAAGTGAAAGGAGTGCTTTGTAGATCCATTTTCTATAAAAGTGAAAGATGGGGATTAGTAATTAGCAATTATTATTTCACCCCATACTTTCAAGATGCAGAGGTACTATAGAACCAATAATGGTGTAATAAAGATACACTCTACAGAATGATTCATTCTACATAGAGGCTCATATTGAATTTGTTACATACTTAAATCATCATTTTGTTATTTTGAATTTTCAAAATTTTATTGCTACTATAGCACATATATGACTAGCCAAAGATGGAAAGAGAAACACTTCCCAGAGTAGCTGAATTTATGGCCTCCAAAAATTTGCCACCGACCTCTTTGATGAAAAGAGTGTTTTAAAAGTATCGGTGTAATTTTCAGAAGGCAGATGGAATAGTAGATAAGACACTACCTAGAGATTTTATCCTCATTTGGTGAGAACTTTAGATATGGTTCCAGGTTTCCTATAGCAAGCCTCTAGTTAATTACCTCCCAATAAGAGAGAGAACTGACATGCTTTATTATAAATAATGCGAATGTATAAGTAAAGATATAGTTTTAATTTAAGATATGAAATTTATCATTTTAGCTTAAATCGATGGTTGGGGAATGATGATGTGCTCGATCTAGATCTCATGGTTCCTTCATCCGGCCGGTCCCTACTTTCTAGTGAGGAAGTAATGACCCAACCTAAGGAAGGATCCTTATCAAACACATGGGTTATGTCATCCAAGAAATTTTGTAGACTGGGTGGTATTTGTCTAAGGAGAGCTTAAGTCTACCTTACGTGAGGTTGTTTGCCCTATCAAGTATACCCTATGATTCACAACTCAAAGGGCGAACCATTGGGAGCATACGCTGTGATCATAATATAATGGAGTGACCGCCAAACCACCCGATGAGGACTCTCGTAATCGCTTCATCTATGGAGCCTAGGCCAACGCATGAGGACATGGGTCACATCCTTACCGGCAAGAGATTGATTGAGAGTGAACATATAACACTTGATTTAACATTGGCTCCTTTGTGAGCTAGAGTTTTCTTAATTTTGTCACCCCACAAATATGAAAGTGGATAGATTGAGTTTGGTTTAAGTTTTAGTGATAGAGTTTCATTTAACAGTTTAGATTATATTTGAGATTAATTTGATGAAAATTGATTAATTTGAATATATTTAAGAGCTTTAGACCAACTCTTTTAGTCTAGTGATTAGATCTACTATCACTGACGTAATCGCCAAATATTTCACCGATTTAAAACTCTTATTATAGTTTTAGGTTTTGTTAACCCAACATTCCTAAGACTAAATCGGAAGCAACTCACAAGACATCCTCAGACACTTGAATTTAAGCATTCAACATAGTGTCAGGGCACATGCATATGTATTTAAGAATTTAGATCATTTTGTGTTTGAATTATGGGATTGATTTTGTATTTATTTAATTCCAATTATTATTCGCATTAAAATTTACACTTGAAATCTCTATGTCCGAAGCGCACAGGTGTTTATAGTTTAGATAATTTCACCTAATTAGATTTCATTTTGAAAATCATAATTAGAATGAAATTCTTAATTTTGTATAAGGAAAGCTCATGATTTTGTAGATTTTGATTTAGTATATTCGTTGTTTGTAAAGGGTTGTGATCTGGCAAGAAGGTGTGAGCTATATGTTTAAAGGATAATTTAATTTGTTATTTTAAGAAGAAGATTTATTCAAAAAATAGTTCTCATTTTACCATTCTTTATTCAAATTTGATTTTTTTATTTTATTTAAATTTGATTTTCCTCTTTTTTAAACCACCCACTACCTCTTCTTATTTCTATAAATAAGAAGAGCTCTATTCTATTCCATTTATTTGAAAGAGCTTAGAGTTTTTGGGCTTTCAATCGTTCGATAAATTTTGTAAGTGCTTTTCACTTTTTTTTATTTTATTTTGTTTTTTAAATGTTATGTCATCCTACTTTCCCTCTTTTTTTTTAAGTTAAAGGATTTGATTTTGACATTCTGTCATCTCATTAACGTATTTTTTTCGACGCCTTTGAAATAATGTCTCATCATGTGATTTTTTAGATTTTAAAAGAAGACATGCAAAATTTATATTCATTCCTTTTTTTTTAAGTCTAATTAATTTAAAAGAAGATTCTGAGCACATCTAATAAATATCGACTTACTTCAGACGCCTCTTGTTTAGTGAGTTATCTTCATACACTTAATTTTTTCATCTCATACTGTTGAACATAAGTTTCAAACCTGAAAGAACACAAGCATATATATATATATATATATATATATATATATATATATATATATATATATATATATATATATATATATATATATACATTCACAAATTCCACATGTTACACATTTTTTGTAGAATGGCAAAGAAATATGCAATAATGTCGCATATATCAAACCGAAAGAAAATTCACTGTTGACTATATTCTTCCTTTTAGAAGTGAAATGGGATGGCTAAATGAGTGAATTAGAATCAAAAGAATATGCCTATTGATGATATTTTTCATTTGCATAAATGAAAATGCACGGCTAAAGCGAAAAGACGCCGAATCGAAAGATATTCTTCTCGATTTGCGCATGAAAAGATGGCTAAAGCGATCCGAAATTGAAAGAAGAATTCTTGTTGACGAATTCTTCCCCGATTTATGCTACAAAAAAATGGGACGATAAGCGATGAGTCGGCCAAAATTGAAGAAGAATTCTGTTTATGATATTCTTCCGATTTCAACGAACGAAAGGAAGCTTAGGGGGGCTAAAAAATCGAAAAGAATAATTATCAAGATATTCTTCATTTATGGAAAAAAATGGATGCTAAATGAGGGAAGAGAAATAAAAGGAAGAATTGTCTGTTGATGATATTCTTGACTGCAGGCGGAGAAAGTGAGGAGGAAGGATTGCAGCGGATTTGCGGGAATTGCAACGGAACAATATGAGGCAGAATACAATTGGCTCGGTGCGGCAACCTAATCAGATCACGGGTCTGGAGAATTGACAGCGAGGTCGGATCGGGCAGGTTTGGCGCATCGCGGAGCGAACCGGCGGAAGAGGCACGGGCGTGGCAGACGGGCCGCAGGCGGGCGCGAATGCGTGAACGGTGCTGTGAGCAGCGGGGGCGCGGAACAAGCGGCGGAGTCGAAGGCGATTACGGGTCGTGGCGCTGCATGTGGACTGAAGCACAGCGGGTTCAGTAATACGCGACGAGTGGGTTTTGGAACGGACCCTGGAACAGGTTTGGCCGGCGGCGGGACGCGCGAAAGCGGGTCCAGCAGCGTAGCCGAACAGTGGGCGGAGCTTGTTTTTGCGTGGAACGGAGGAAAGCAAGCGCGAGATTGGCCAAAACAGAAGAAATTTAGAGAGGAAAGAAGAATTTCTTTACCTATGTGGAGAGAATTTTTTCAATGAGGGAGAGGAATCCGGGAGAGAGAAACGTGGGAGGGAATGAGAGGCAAGAATGAGGGAGAATTAGGAGAGTGGTTGTTTTCATTTTTTTTCTTTTATTTATTTTTTTTTTTTTGCAGTTTTTCAGAAAATGAAAATAGGGGAGAACGGTTGGACATGATGGATAATTTAGTAATTTTTTTAAATAAAATTGAATTTATTAAAAAGTTTTAATATGGATTTCACCCAGTACACATAAATATATATATCGATGTAAGGTATTTTTTGATTCAACGAATATTTAAATCGCTTCATGATCGGCGCCATGGTCAATCAAAGTCAATTTCACCAAAATGTCGCCGCTGACCGCTTCAATTTCATGCGCATCGTCAATTGTAAACAGCCTTATTTGATAGATTTCGATTTTGAAGCCAATGACACGATCAATTTCACGAATATTCGTTGATTCTCGCCGACGCCTCGACCGATATCGATATGACGACCGAGCTTGATCTTGGTCATCAAGTCATGCAATATTTATATTCTCACCATGTTTTGAACAATGGTGAAGTCCGTTTGTCAATCGTAGGTCATTTGATTTGATTTGATATTCAACATTTCATGATGACTTCAAATCACTGACAATTGCACGATCGTCCTCAATTGAGCGATAGTCTCATTTGATAGATTTTGATGTTTCGAAGCTAATGGCGTGATCAATTTCATGAACAGATGTCATTCGGACATTGTCTCAACTTCCCGACTCTGATATGCGCGTCGACACATTGATAGCTCGAGCACTTAATCAATTGTTCATTAGATTTTGCAATTTTTATATTCTGATCAATTTCGATGTTCTGAACGCGATGAAGAAGTCCGTTCATCGATCGGAGGTCATTTCGACAATTTTTAGGGACATCCAGTGTATTTTGAGCCTCAATTTGCGCACTATCACCTTCGAAGTCCATCGAATTCGATTTGTGGGTTCGACTTGACTTATGGCATATATGTGAAGGTCAACAATATGTATGTGCATAAATCTATAATTAAATTTCTTTCGAGTAAAAAAATAGATTTGAATAATTAAGCAATTATATCTTGTCATTAACTAATTTAAAGTTTAAATTTGATATATTTAATAAAGAAAAAAAAATATTTGACTTTATATATAAGATAACAATTAAATGAAAATTTATTTTATGTTAGAGGAGACAAAACAATGATATAATTAACATGCTTAATCTAGTTTCTAACAATGAAAGGAAGCTTTAAGGAATATCTTTAAGTGTTATACTTATTTATAAATGACACAAATGTGATGTTTAGTATTACAATAATTTTATTTATAATAAAATACTGAAAATTTTACATACATATAAAATATAAATTTTTATATTTATTTTTAAAATGCACTAAGATTTAAATCACATCAAGAAGATAAAGTGCATTTAGCAACTTCTTTATGCATGGACTTTTTAGTACATATAACATCATAAATTAATTATTTACACTTATCACCTAAAGACAAGATTTATATTTTGCAAATGTCACATCAATTCCCTAATTCCTTTGAATTGTAAATCTAACAAGTAAATGTGATACTTTTTTAAATAGTTGGTATAAATATGATGCTTAAGAATAATTATATTTTTTTTGCTTAACAAGCTTGTCTTTAGTTATTCATCTAAAAGTCAAAATCCTCATATGAAAACAAAAATTAGTTAAAACAGCAATTTTGATATTGTTATTAAGAATTATATTTCATGTTAATATGATTTCAGCTCAAATTTGACTTCAAATTGTCCTATATGATTCCAAGTTGAGCCAAATCTAATTATTCATTGATTTAATTTGATTTTAATTTGAGTCAAATATTACTCTATAATTTTTATTTGAGCAATATATATATATTGATTTAATGTCAATGACTTGAGTTATGCTACTTAGCTATTTTGATGTATAGAACTATTAATTTAAAAATAATATAATAAATTATAAATTTATTTTTATATAAATTATATGAGAATATTTTGATGTAATTTTTTTATCTGGTTCCTAATTAGTGATTGTGGGTTCGTGTCTCACCAAGCGTGTTAGTTGTTGGAAGATTTAATCTGTAAATTTGTTTGTGTATTTCAGAGTATACAAGAAACAAATGAAACCAAAGTAAACAAAAATCATATAGAGAAATACTTAATTTAAAGTGAAAAAAAAAAATCATGTAACTATACTACCAAGAAATTAAATATGAAAGAAAAACTAAGGAGAATATTTCAAACATTTTCACATTTAATCACTTTATGGCACTCTCCGCTTGCACTCCGAAGAAAATAGTGGAAAAGATTATGAAAAATTGTAGAAAACTAACTAAATATAAACTCAGCCGTTTTGTAGCATTGCGGTGCCATGACCTTGACGCATAAGCACTCGCACAGCTGTCTTTAAGCTTTTTGCATTGGTTCAAGTCCTTCGGCGCTATCGCTGCTACATTGAAGTGTTGGTCTCTCTATCTTCTTGGTGCAAGTTTGCTGATCCTAGTATTGTGGCGCCAAGGTTGTGTCTCATTTGTATTTTAAACCAAAATCAGCTCTTCAGAGTGCGAGGGCCTGAGGCGTTGCCTCTAAAAAAAAATTTCTCAGGGGTATTGCCCCCAAACCTCGGAGCAAGGGACACACTCCTCTCCTATGACCCCCAATGACCTCAGAGGGGTGTAAGCGAAGTGTTTAGCGACTCTTGTTCTGTTGTTGAAATTTGTTTATTTGTTCTGCTTATATCGAGCAATTTTTTGTTTTGGCTCGTTTAACTAAACGAGCTAACGAGCCGAACACGAGTTGTTCACGAACAACAAGCTTTTTTTTGAATGACTAATCATTACATATAAAGTTTTAACCACTACCATACTTGATTTATAATATGTAAAATGTGTTCATATAATAATAATAATGATAATAATAATAATAATAATAATAATAATAATAATCGTAATAAATAAAAAATAATAGTAATACAATAATAATAATAATAATAATAATAATAATAATAATAATAATAATAATAATAATAATAATAATAATAATAATAATAATAATAGTAATAAATAATAATAATAATAATAATAATATAATATAATATAATTTTTAATCGAAAGAATCGGTAACAATTTATTAACAAACGATGTTCACGTTTATATCGAAATAAATGTTATCGTTTACATTTAGTTAACGAGTAAATGTGAACAACGAGCTTTTGCATACTCAATGATGAGCTCGACCATCGCAAAGAACAGGGTTGAATTGATAATACATCTCGAGTTCATAAATAATAAATTTTTTATAATCATACTCAGTTAAAGTTGATATTTTTTTGTTATAAAAAAATTTAAAATGATAACTTTGAATTCAGAATAATTACATATAGAGCTAGCAAATTGACTTCTATAGAAGACGATAAGGATCATTAATGTAATCTTTAGGGTGGTTGGTATCATAGTTAGTATTAGGAAGATAATGATTTTTCAATAAAATGTTAACGTATTTGAAACTCTTTTCTTCGACTTTAATATAGAGTTTTTAACTTTGATTTTGTAATATTGTGTCGAATTTTATCCTTATTTGCAATAATTTTCATTTCGTTTAAGAAATTATAAATTTGTCTTCTTAGAAAATATGCATTTACTCCAATCTTAATTATTTATTCTATAGTTTATTTTTTCTCATTCCTGCACGAAATATATAATAATATCCTAATATAAGAAATCCAGGTTCTTTTATTAGCGACTGAATATATCTTCTTTCCAATCAAACTACAACAAAATATTTGAATTCCAGCAACATCTTCAACGATTCTGCATTTCGCAAGCACTTTTCAATCTAGCTTTCCTCGTATTCATTGCGTTCCATTCTTTCTCTTCTCCCACTTCAAGATTAATCCAAAAATAAATAAAAAATTTCTTTTTTTGGGTATTGTTCATCGCTATTTCTCTTCTCAGGTGTTTCCGAGATTCTATTTTCTCTCCTGCTAATGCTTTTCTGATTCTTATTCACTTACTGGTTCTTATCTTTTGGAACAAAACCTCAATTTTCTTTCATATAATCCCGAGTTCTGTGGCAGCAGCGTTCAGATTTCTGGTTTTCATGGGCGTCTGCTATGGAAAACCAGTCCAGGAGTTTGAATTCCAACAAGAAAGCCATCCCTCTCCTCCAAATTCGAAGAATGAATTACCTCCACCGATTTCTGCTACTCCAAAGCCACAAAAAATCCCCTTTTACAGCCCTAGCCCTATGCGCGGTTTCTACATGAGCTCGCCGGCTAATTCGAGCTTGAGCTCGACGCCTCTGCGATTAATCAGGAGGCCGCTTCGACCTCCTTCGCCGGCGAAGCACATTAAAGAGCTGCTTGCTCATCGGCGTGGATCGTTGACGCCTAACGAGGTGGTTGAGTTGGGTATAAATAAGAATTTTGGATTCTCGAAGCAGTTTTTTAAGAAGTATGAGCTTGGAGAAGAAGTGGGAAGGGGGCATTTTGGGTACACTTGTTCGGCGAGGGTGAAGAAGGTAGATTCGAAGGGAGAGGAGGTGGCTGTGAAAGTTATTCCAAAGGCAAAGGTAGGATTTTTTTTGGCTGCTGAACTGTCATGTCTGTGTGTTTTTTTTTTTTACTGAATTTATACATTTAGAAATTATATTTGCTATTTAGTAATGGTATAATACTGTCAAACATTAGTTCTTTGGGTAATTTTACTAGCACATCTTTAACTCTACACCACTATTATGCTGTGGCAGATGACAACAGCTCTTGCCATTGAAGATGTGAGAAGAGAAGTTAGAATCTTGAGTTCGGTCGCCAGTCATAAGAATCTAGTTCAATTCTATGGCGCCTATGAGGATGAAAACAATGTGTACATAGTAATGGAGTAAGTTGCATTTCAGCGCCCATCTTCCTCAAATTTATTTATTTTTTCTTTGAGAAGATGTAAATTGCATAATATTCTTCGATGTTAAAATATTATTGCATTCCCCATTTAGATTATTGTCTTAACTTGGTAGGAAGAGATCACCACTTGCAACTATGGTATGGTGTGTCTAAGAAGTTTTTGGTGAATTTTGTCGGCTGTTAAAAACATAGATATTTTTTGTCTGATTAAGCATTATCATCAAAGAATCAAATTCTTTTTAAAAGGTTAACTCTTTAGTTGTATCCATCATAGCTCTTTATTATACACTAAAGCGTTTGCATCATTTTTGCTAAGAAGGAGCTCAAAAATATATATTATACCATACAATTCTATCATTAATTTTAAAAAATTATGGCATTTTGAGTTTTTAGCAGTTATGAAATGTAGCTCTCTCTAATGCTTCTTGCAAATGATTGATTTTGAACCCATATTTGCAGCATTTTTAAATTATGATGCGGTTTTCTAACACATAAATGTGCTGCTAAAATGAGTTGCAGTACAGTCTCTTGTCTTCTGAGCTTGTAATAGCATTGATTTTCTTCATCAGGTTGTGCAAAGGTGGTGAACTACTGGACAGAATACTCTCTAGGTATTCTTTTAGATGGGAGCACCTATTCATCAATATTAGTTTTATAAATAAATAAATCACTCTACCTATTCCTTCTCATATCATAAATCTGAAGAATTGGTTTTTGGTATAGGGGAGGCAAATACTCTGAACAAGATGCTAAGGCAGTCATGATCCAGATTTTAAGTTTCGCTGCCTCGTGTCATCTCCAAGGCGTCGTTCATCGAGATCTCAAACCAGAGGTCGATTCTTTCTCTAACTTTCTACCCAATCATTGAATTTGATTCTCAACATTTATCTTAATTTTTACTCTCTTTCTGTTTAGAATTTTCTTTTTACTTCCAAGGATGAGAATGCCACCTTAAAAGCTATAGATTTTGGATTGTCTGACATTGTTAAACCAGGTTGGAATCATGAAAAATATCATTTTTTTTAAACATATCTAACAACTTAAGCTGTATTTTGATGGAATCTCTGGTAACATTCAGATGAAAGACTCGATGATATTGTGGGGAGTGCTTATTATGTTGCGCCCGAAGTCCTCCATAGATCTTATGGTACAGAAGCAGATATGTGGAGTATTGGAGTGATTGCATATATTCTTCTCAGCGGATGCCGTCCATTCTGGGATCGCACGGAATCTGGCATATTTCGAGCTGTCTTGAGGTCCGAGCCGAGCTTCGATGAACCTCCATGGTCTTCTTTGTCCGATGATGCCAAGGATTTCACCAAGAAGTTGCTGAATAAGGATTATCAAAGACGAATGACTGCTGCGCAGGCTCTTTGTAAGTTCTTGAATGTGTTGATATGATTAACTAATTGTACAGTAAATATTGCATTAACAGAAGCCTATTTATGAAACAGGTCATCCTTGGATCAAAGAATTCGAAGAGGTTAAGCTTCCTTTGGATATTTTGATTTATAAGCTTGTTAAAGGTTATGTGCTTTCGTCTTCTTTGAGGAAATCTGCGCTAAGGGTATGCATTCTCCTCAACTTCTTCTTCTTTTTGTTTTTGTTTGTTTAAGACCTCCTTTTTAGAGTTATTTATGCTTGATGTTTCTTCCTTCTTCCTTGTATTTATTTGTTAGTTGGAGTCTTGTTCATTAGAAGTTCCATGCATTGGCTATGTTTATCCTTTTTAGAGTTATTTAGAGAACCGCATCATAATTGTTGAGCCTTTTGCCTCTTTTTTTGTTCTTTTTTTGGTCATTTACTATTAATTATATTCACATGATTCTTTGATTTTTTTTTTCTAATTTTCATATTCTTTTCATTTCTTTCTTCGCTGGAACTTGAATTACTTCATCCAAATTTTCTTGAAGTGATATTTTCCATATGCGACAGGCATTAGGCAAGACTTTAACTGAATCACAGCTCTCTTATCTTCGCCAACAGTTTGCACTGCTCAGGCCTAACAAAAACGGCTACATCTCCTTGAAAAATTTCAAGAAAGTTAGTCAAAAATTTCAGTTTTTTTGCTTATTTTTTTGTATATATTACAAGACTCACCCAGCATATGGATTTCTAATCACAGTTACATGGCAGGCCTTGTCCAAGAACTCCTCCATTGCAATGAAGGACTCAAAAGTTCTTGACTTTGTTTACAAGGTTTGCTCCATGAGATATGACATTCAACTCCAAAGCTTAAATCATATGTTTTCTGACAAGTATCTCTTCGTCGGCGCAGATAAGTTCCTTACATTATAAAAAACTAGACTTTGAGGAGTTCGCCGCCGCCACGACAAGCGTTCATCAGCTGGAAGCATTGGATGCTTGGGAGCGACACGCTCGTTCTGGATACGAGCTATTTGATAAAGATGGGAATAGGTCTATCATGATCGAGGAACTTGCGTCGGTATGCTTCTTCACTTTCGTTTGTCCTTTGATCTTTTGTTTATGGTTAATTCTTGGGTTTGGATCATGAAAATAACTTTTCTATAATGCTGGTTAAAACTACTTCCATCAAGCTTGCATTGACATATTCAAGAAAAATTAATAAGTTAAAACTTTGTGAAGTGTTTCTAACCTATGATGTACCAATACTATTTCATGAGAAAGAGGAATGTAGTGTCCGACAGATATTAGACACTGCATATGTGCGACACGCATTCGACTCATTTTGTTCGTGTCATACATTTTCAAGAGTAGTGGCATCCTGTGTCTGCGTCGTATTATTTTCATATCCTCATATCCTTGTCAACAACAACAACAAGCCTTAATAGGGGCGGCATTCCTTGATATTTATTGAAGGCTATTAGTCAAATTCTCATTTAATTCAGATACTAAGATCATTTTTTTACATCAAGTCTTTTTGTCTACCTCCTTTCTTAACATAAAGGCAAATCAATATCTACTCTCCTAATATTGGACGTGACGCTTATGTTAGTACCCAAAGCGACTCTCCCTAATCTTATCTACCACTGGAGCTACTCTAACTTTTTCCCGAACATACTCATTTTGCATTCTATCTCTAAGGGTAAAGCCACTCATCCTCATATCCTTGTCGATGCAACTTAATTCTAACTCGATATATTTTGATTTCTGCACCAGGAACTTGGCCTTGGACCATCAGTCTCAGCTCAAGTTCTTCTTCAAGACTGGATCAGGCATTCTGATGGAAAGCTTAGCTTTCTGGGTTTTGTTAAACTTCTTCATGGAGGGCCGATAAGATCGGAGCCGGTGAAGATTAACAGTTGAATCACGAAAGAGACGATAAAAGAAACTGAATAATTGAAGCTTTACTCAGTTAAACTGATATGAGAAGATGACTGTAGACAGAGAGTCAGCATTACACAAAGCTTAGAGTTAGGCATTTTATTTCTCCCTCTTTTCTTCTGCTATTTCTGTTTTGTTTCTGTTGATATCCATTCAAAGTGTATTGAAGCTCTTCAGATTTCAGAAGAATGTACAGTTGAGAGAATAAAATGTATGGGAAGCCTTCTTTGTGAATGCAGCAGTTTTCATTACATGTAATTTGGGATCACTTTTATTTTTTATTTTATTTTATTTATGTTTTGATTTGAAATAAAATTTTTTGATGGTGATTATTGTTTTTAAAAACATTGAAATCATAAAAATAATAATTTGAGCTTTTTTTAAAAAAAAAATTTTAATTGTTGTAAACAAATTTTTTTAAAAGCAATATAATAATAAAATAAAAACATAAAATTTAAGGAGGTTTTACATATATATATATATATATATATATATAATATTTTAATCTTAAATATCACATCAAAAAGATTAGTATTATTTAACTTTTTAAAAGTGAAATGTATTTTTAAGCATAAAAAAATATTAAATAAATAAATGTTAAAATTTAGATTGTAAATATATAATAATTATGAGATATGTAAGTAGATGCTCCTATATTTAACTGTGATATATAATGTAAGATTTATATTGAAATTATGTTTCATTTATGTCATGGTATAACTATATTTCTAAATTTCTTTTAATATTATGTATGAACATATGATAATACAAGAATTTTGAATCATTTGCAATGAATAATTTACTTTCAAAAAAATAAAATAAAGATAAAAATTTTGAGGAGTTTTCGGAGGAAAAATAAAATAAAATTTGTTCGTAAAAAAATTTGGTCCCCTATTCTTGAAAACGCTAATCTCAACGCATATCCGGGGGCTGTGATAAATAGTTGTTAAAAACAAATTACTTCAAATTGAAAATCAATAACTTTGTTGAGGAGTTTTTGGAGGAAAAATAAAATAAAATTTGTTCGTAAAAACATTTGGTCCCCTATTCTTCAAAACGCTAATCTCAGCGCATATCCGAGGGCTGTGATAAATAGTTGTTATGGTTGTGTATTAATAATAAAAAATAATTAAAATATCTGTCCTTAGTTATGGTTGTGTATTAATAATAAAAAATAATTAAGATATCTGTCCAGGTCCTATTCTTGAAAACGCTAATCTCAACGCATATCCGAGGGCTGTGATAAATAGTTGTTATGGTTGTGTATTAATAATAAAAAATAATTAAGATATCTGTCCTTTAGTTATGGTTGTGATTAATAATAAAAATAATTAAGATATCTGTCCAGGTCCTATTCTTGAAAACGCTAATCTCAACGCATATCCGAGGGCTGTGATAAATAGTTGTTATGGTTGTGTATTAATAATAAAAAATAATTAAGATATCTGTCCAGGTCCTATTCTTGAAAACGCTAATCTCAACGCATATCCGAGGGCTGTGATAAATAGTTGTTATGGTTGTGTAATAATAAAAAATAATTAAGATATCTGTCCTTAGTTATGGTTTGTGTATTAATAATAAAAAATAATTAAGATATCTGTCCAGGTCCTATTCTTGAAAACGCTAATCTCAACGCATATCCGAGGGCTGTGATAAATAGTTGTTATGGTTGTGTATTAATAATAAAAAATAATTAAGATATCTGTCCTTAGTTATGGTTGTGTATTAATAATAAAAAATAATTAAGATATCTGTCCAGGTCCTATTCTTGAAAACGCTAATCTCAACGCATATCCGAGGGCTGTGATAAATAGTTGTTATGGTTGTGTATTAATAATAAAAAATAACTAAGATATCTGTCCAGGTCCTTAGTAGCTAAGCGAGCTCTCTACCATCTGAGCTACAACCCCAAATACTTTTAAAATGTTTAATTTTTATAATTAAACAAAAATATATCATTTATAAATTTTTCTATAAATGAATAATTTATTTTATTTTTTATGTATTTTAAATTCATTCACAATGAGTGAATTTTTGATGCACTATAAATTCTCTTCTGCCAACAACGTTACCACCCACTGTGATATTATTTTAATTTACTAAATAAAAAAATTGAACTCTTACATTTATAATAATTTTAACCAAAATATATTAAAAGATATTTCAAATATATTATTTTTATTTTATACCGTATTCTTTTTAATTATCTTTTTTCTTTTAGCTAGCGAAACAACTCCTAAATAAAAAAAAATTGACTTAAATATCCAATTTAATCTTATTTATTGATTTTATTAAATATTTATATATATAGAATTATATTAAAAAAACAGGTCACATCCACATATATATTTTTTCATATTAAGATATATATATATATATATATATATATATATATATATATATATATATATATATATATATATATATATATATATATATATATATATATATATATATATATTCAGCCTGCTACTAAAATTCAGTAGATAAGCTGTCACTAGGAGACAAAGTTGTTCGATGATATTAAAGAATAATATTATATATTTCTCAAGCAATATTTATATTTAAATTAGAATCACATCAATTATTTATATAATATTGATTTGAAATTTTTGGTCAGATTTAAATATAATAATTACTACTATAAAAGATATGTTGATTTAATGATTTTATGAATTTACTATTTAAATAAAATATTATACATTCTTATTATACATAAGTCTTAGGTTTCTTATCTGTTTTACCTTTGAAATGTTTATTATTGATGGACAAAAGATTATTTTTATCAACTTAGCATTGAATGAAATTTATTTATTTTAGGTGTTTGAGCCTTTGAATAAGGATCTCAAAGTTAGGAGATAAATTTTCAACTATCCCACAACTCAAAAGGAAATTTAAAATTTAAGACATTGCTATTACAAGATGCAAAATTATTTACATAGAAAATTATAGAGATGGGGGTAACAATATAAATAAGTTTATAATGTGAGTCGAAGATTACAAAATGTATTATTCTTTATAATTAAAGAATATAGCAATACAATATAAAAGATAGGAACTATGAAAGATTTTTTGTTGTAGAATTAAGAGTTTTTATATGTTTTAGTTGTTGTTAGGTGATGTTGGCAGTCAAGTTAGCTGGACATTAAGTGATTAAAAAATTGGGCGTCTAACATCGATCATAGGTTAGCGACGAGCAATGATTGATTAATAATATCGAGAGTCATGCAATGATCAGCAATTAGTTTGATGTATCTCGTAGTATGAGAGGAGATCAGAAAAACTATCTGAGAAGATGTGTTGGACAAATGTTAGGCGTTGGTGACTGATGCATATTTAACATTAGTTGCCAACATGCTTTAGTCATCAATTGTTGGTAGGCGCTATGTTATTATCGATGATAAGCATTAGAGGTAGGCTATGTTCTATGATTGATTTAATTATTTTCTTTATAGAAAGAGAGATGATGTATCTTATAAGATGGGTTTTGATTGTTGGGAGGTGTAGAGTGATTAATGATGGAGAATGGCAGTAGTTAGGTAACGATCAACTCAATCTTTCTTTTAGTAAGAGAGGAGGCTTAGTGGCTAGAAACATGTGCATGAAATGTTCATGATGAATGAGCGTAGATAGCGACTAGCATCAAACACCAATCATTGATAGATATTGTGTGATAATAAATGAGAAACGTCAGTAGCTGAGCGATGATAATAATTCACTTAATCATTTCCCTAATAGAATAAGAGACTAGAAATTTGAAAAATGGACATCTAATGTCAATGTTAACAAGCATTGAACATCAATTATAAATAGGTATCATAAAGTGATAAAAATGATTGATTGGCTTAATTATTCTCCTAATTAGATGGGAGATCAATTGAACAACTAATAAAATGGACATCAAACATTAGTAGTGAACGGTCATCAAACATTGGCTATTAGTTGGCAAATGGAAGCAATTGAAATGAAATATAAGAAATTGAATATGTAATTAGCTTGATTGTTCATAGTATTAAGGAAGATGAACAAATTCAAATGATGAGAGTTAGATGTTGATCAATGACAAGAGTCAGATGATGATTGATGGCTAATCAAGCTATTGATTATTTACCTAATAAGAGGAAAAACTGATATCAGTTAACCATTAGATATCAACAAATGATAAAGGTCGATGGTTGATGAATGTAAGGGTTAGGTAATAAATAATAATTAAGTTGATCATTCAATCAATAAAATGGGATATTAGGCTACCAAAAATTATACATTAAATGTTAGTGGCTAATTTGTCAAACATAGGTCATTAATGGGCACTAAATGACAATCAATAGAAAATGTAAAATTTTTCAAGGAGATTATGATTGTTAATATTGACTTATGGATGATGACAATGATAAGTGTTGACATTGATAGATGAATGATGGTGATGTGAGCATTAATATTGAGTAGTGCTCTATTTTTGAAGTCTTTTTTTTCTTGCCAAAAGATGACAAAATATATAATTTTTGAGGGGTCATTATAATCATTTCTATTTAAAAAATGAACACTATAAGATAATATGAATGCACCTCATTCGATTATGTTATATTTTTTGGACCTCTCAATGCCTTGAGGAAGTCATATATAAATAATATTGCACTATGTTTTGTTATTTTCATTTTAACTATAAACACATAAAATTTAAAATTGTTGTGTGGTATTAGAAAGATTTTAATTATTCTTTTGAGAGTTTGATTTAGGCCTATTAGGACTTAAATATAAGCATTTTGATATTATAATTTGTTCAACAAATCCACATGTATCAATTATATAAAGCTACTTTTTAAAGTTTCTAAAGTATATAGGTGTTTTAAGATCTAAAAACTATATCAAATTTATACTTATCAAATAGCATGTTTAGTGATGTATTAATTCTTCCTCCTTTTTGGCAAAAAAATTTTTTTTTCATTGAAAGCACAACTAAGTCTTGAAAAGAACTAGGATATAAAATCATAATTTTTTTGAGAATTTCATGGCGCACATAATTCTTGTACATAAATGTAAACACTCCTTGAAATCATGAACCAAATTATTCCCATTTGATCATAATTTCACTCTTTAATAGAGTCAACGCATCTTTTATGAGAACAAAACAGATAAAAAAATTGGCCCAAACTTCTTCAAAATAATCTCTACTCATGATTATAATATCATCTTTCTAAATCTGCTCTAGTTGACAAACATCATTTTTAGCTTCTCGATGAAGGCCTGCATGTCTAAAGTTAAACTTCATAGAGATGAAATACCTCTTCATCTTATCACAACCTCGACCTTTCATGCTATTGGGCCTAGTCTTTCATCTTGATCTTCAGTATTTTACTGTACGTCTTAATCACATCGTTGGCATCTGCCTTACATATTCATCCTCTATCAACCAGACAACACTGATTTGCTTATCGCACCTAGCCATCTCTCCCTCCTCACCACTCTCTTAATTCCCTTATGCTCCGATTAATGGATGGCACTATCACTAACCAAACCAATAATGGGATAGCTCTCACATCATAATAGAACTTTCTACCCCTGTTGTCTCTTTAAATCTCCCATGGCCATAATTTGTTTATTTTATGTGCCTTAATATTTACATCTATCATTTAAAGAGAAGGCCTATCAAATGCCTTCACTATCATTACACTTCTACAATATCAACATCTTCATTTAATAATGTGATAGCATCATTTAACAAACATTATTGCTATAGACTACTCTCTTTTCACCATCATAAATCCATGAATTAAAGCACTTAATTTGGAAATAAAAATCTTGTCATTAAATTATTCAAAGCTCAATAATTCTAGCTCATTTGCTCATCTCCAACTTCTAGAGACTTCCCAAGTAGTCATTGCCTATGGGTACCATTGAGAAATTTCCTTTATCTTTTATCTTCTATACTCAATTTGATCTTTCAAAATTAGTTATTTTATTAAAAAAAAAAATTTCTTTATCAATGATAACACATTCCCATGTTATTTTATATGGGAAGACCAAACTATCAACTTTATTACTCTTCTTTTATCCACCTATCTAATGTAATGCTATGAAAGATAAATAAATAAATATAAATGATTTATCATGCTTTGTTAAATCCACATTGCCTACACCTACGACTGATTCCATAAAATAACATCGTTGGCTTCCACATTCCGTCGCATACTAGTTTAGGATAACGACAGCTGTCCCTGGGCTACGTCATCCGACGGCTACAAATGTTTCGTGAGATGAACGGTCCAGATTGCACTATTTTCACGCCGGCGTCAATTATAAAAAAATTCTCGGTCCATCGGTACAGCTGACGCCAAAAATCCAAAAAATAACCACACAATTTTACGCTTTAACAGTTAAAGAAATAAAAAAATTATAAAAAAGCCCTCCCCCTCCCCACGCAGACTTGCCATTATCAACCAAGAATCAAATTCGAAACTTTGGATTGAAATTTTCGAAAATTCCAAATAAAGCCCAAATCCTCAGTTTCTTTTTTTTGAGAAAAATCCTCAGTTTCACAGTAAAAAGAAAGAAAGAAAAGGACAGTTTAATGGTATCACAGAAAAGAGCTGTCGGACTTGCAACAAAACAGAAGAGAAAGGGAATAGACTTTCTTCGTTACTTTTTTGCACTTAAGTACAACAATATTATATAAATGGACAAACAAACCCAGAGAGTAAAAGAGAGAGAAAATAGGAGAGAGAGAGAGAGAGAGGCATCAACGGTTCACATTGCAGAAACTCACCCAGCACAAAACAGTAGTGGCCTGTCTTTAGCTCTGTTCCACATTCCAATGCGCGTCTATTTGCTTACGCACTGTTACAGAGACTGAATCATGATTTTATTAAAATTTTATTCAAAAATTAAATAAATATTTTAGATTGGTTTAGCTGAACTGATTGAAATTCCTTAAAATATTCAATCATCACATAATGTCCTTATTTTAATAAATCGTCAAATAAAATTAATATAGAAATTATTATCTTGATAAATTTAATATAATTTTCCATTCAGGTTGATGAAATATTCCTTGTATATTAACAATGAAGTAAATGATCAAAATAGTTCCTAATTTTTTTTATTTTATTCATTTTAGTATCAATTTAGTTACTCAATTAAATTTGAACCAATTTGATTATACTATCAATTTGATTGATTTAGAGTTGTATGTATTTGAGATGCGGTCATTCCAAATCAGCATTTAAACTTTTTTAGGCGTTTGGTTCTGCAAGTAAAATAAATTATATAATGTAATGTATTAAATATTGAAAAATTTATTTTGTGTATTTGGAAATCCAAAAAATTATCACCGACATAAAGTGATCAGCTGACGCCCTCCACGCGCCACCGCCGCGTCCGGACGTCAAAATTGGTCTTTACATTACGTTTTCCAAAATAAAAAAAATAAAGTCATGAATTTGTAAAACTCTCAACTAAATAATTGTAAAATAATTCTTTTATAATGCATTTCTTTTATACTGCATTTCAAATATAGGCAATCAAAAAACCCCTTAATGAATTTGTAAATTAGCCTGAACACTTAAAAAATTGTGTCTATATTTATATATATACAAAGAGAGAGAGAGAGAGAGAGAGAGTGAGAGTGAAGTGTGTAGTAATATTAAAAAAATTAACTGGCATAAAAATAAATACAAACATTTACTAAGATATACCAATAAAAGACCAAAACAACCAACAATTTAATACATTATCTACATTTTTATCTTTCCTTCTCAATTATAGGCTACTTGACATTTCTGACTGATCGATATTTTTTCACAATAACCAAATGCATGCCCTTGATAAATACGTCATATGAGAATTGACAATTTCATGCATAAAATCTCAAGATACAACACCCAAAACAAATACAAGTTATTCTACCCAAAACAAAACAGCACTACAATTTAAATCTCTAGCTTCCTTTGATATTGAAATTTAGACATCAAGATGAATTAACACAATACGTTAAGTGCTAGTTCATAAGTACCTGTGATTTGCCGTAGAACTCAGCCTTGGAAGAAGCCATGGCTGGCAGCTGGAGGAAGGAGGCGGGGATTATAGAGGTGAGTGGTCGACAGCGACTGCGATGGCTGGATAGAAGGGTTGGTTATCCCATTCGAGGCAGAGAATCCTGATGATGCTGCAGAAGAGAATAGTGGCAGATGGGAGAGACCATAGTATTTCCAAGGCCAGGTAGTCGAGCCTGACTCAGTCTTCTTGTTCAATGCATTTTCCTGTTAGGACCAATCACCCATGAGTCATTAGGATTGATTTAATGGTCGCTATTATCTTGATAGTTTGATGATTAATTAATACTTATTAGCCATTAATGAGTTATTAGATGGGTCATTGCCCTCGTCTTCTTCCCCAGTAAAATTATGGAGTTCTAGTTAAAGCTCTCGTATTATGTTCATATAAATTTCTTATGCGAATAGAGATATTTAGAAGAAGACAACTGCATGGATAATCATTGTCCACAGAGAGGGCTCCAAGGATAATTATTATAGGTTTACTGTTGTTAAAGAGGCAGATAAAGCTGGCAATCCGGATGGTAGTAATCAATGTTTGTTAGGAGGGTGGAGTGTGGTGGTCCAACCTAAGTCGAATATATTAATAAGTGGACACCATCGTTAACTAATAAATTTTTTTTAAGTCATTTAAGAAGAGCTACTATAAATACATTTTTCAAACTACTGTGTGGATCTACAATTTCTCATACACAAAAGAGACATTCACATCGGTTATCACTCCTCTCAATCACATGAAGCCTGTGTAAGAGTTTAACCGCTCTTGAATTTTGTTCAATTATGAAGAAAACAAAAGCAAAAAACAGTTGAGACGAAAATCATGAAATGCTTGATCATGGTTAATGCCACTTGTTTGGAGCATTGAACAACTAGTGTCCCAAGTCCACTATGGTAGCACATAGACACCTATCAAACTAAAATCTTAATAGACTCGAATAAATGCTGGTATATCAACATTTTCTTTTTTATTTCGATGTGAGACTAGTTTTTAGTTGTATATTTACATCATGCAGTAATTTCCAGTAACAACAACAACAACAATGATAGCTTAATCCCATGGGTGGGGTAATTTCTTCATCGTTATCCAGTTGTGTCTATTATTGAATTCTCATTTAATTAGTATCTTAAGATCATTTTTTTCTTACCAAGTCTTTTAGGTCTCTCTAAGCTAAATCTAATGCATTACTCTCCTAATCTCGTGGACGGATTTTTATGTGGCAAAATAGGACTCTCTAATCTTATCTACTTGGAAATTTCTCCAACTTTTTTTTAAACATACTCATTTTGCATTCTATCTCTAAGGGTAAAACCATCCTCACCGTCTCAAATACTTAACTTAGTCTTATGTTTTATTATTGGTCATTCTGTATAAGTCATTCGGTCTTACCACTATTTTATAAAATTTTTTCTTAAATTTAAGTGGAACTTTTCTATCACAGTAATTTCCAGTAAGATTAAAAAAATTGTGTAAAAATACCTCACTGATGGGGATGAATCCCGGGCATGCGTTACTCCAGGCTCTAGGATGCTCAGTTGCCACGGCCAGGTGCTGTGTTTGAAGGACTGAATTGGAAGAAGGCTGGTCGATCTATAGGACAATCAAACAAACCAACACTATTATCTCAAAGTTCAGTATTACTAGATAAAGTGCTAAACTAAGCAGCCATCTTTCCAAAAAAATTTCATACCACATAATTTTTATATATTTGTATATATATATTTAAGTTTATAGCATTTAAATCATTAATATCGCATCAAAAATACTATTATTACTTTTTAAAATTGAAATACACATTGACAACTAGGAAAGTGTATATATATATATATATATATATATATATATATGTAAATATGAAACTTTAGGTGTTAGGCATATAAATACATAAAAATTATATGATATGTATGCAAATATTCCAAAATTTTAATATTGTAAACTTTGGGCAAAGAAGTGAATAACAAGATGTGTGAAGTGGTACTGAGTTTATTGATCAAAGAATCCCTACCGTCATTTGAACGCATATAGAGAGCTTGAGTTTCAACTACAAAGCAAAAGAAATTTCTTAAAAGGGCTGTCTTGGATCAATTTTGTTTTTATGATATTTTTAAAAACATATTTGTTTGATATGTTTTTATGTTTTTTTTTTTATTTACAAAAAAAAAATAACATTATTTTAAAAACATTCAAAACATCTAAAAAAATATTTTGAGTGTTTTTAAAAACAACAATTACCACCAAACATGTTTTAGTTTGAAACAAAACATAAACCAAATAAAATCAAAATATAAAACAAAAATAAAACATAAAAGTTATCCCAAATAGTCCCTAAGAACTTCGTTTTCTTAAAAAAATTGTGTCAGGATGTTCGTACAAAAAATTGGCTATCATAGATCATATAATGATTGAATTTGCTTTGAGATGAACTCAATATATAGATAATCAATTAAAACTTATATTACTCTTATCTGAAAGCTATTATATCTTAAATCCGTCCCAATCAAAATCGAGTCAGAGCATCAGAATTAAAAATGAGTAAGGATGTCTGAACCCAAATTTTTTTTTATGTTTGATGCAATCTTTCTAAATTCGGGAAGAGAAATTCAGCTGGGAAATTGTGAACAAAGTTATACCTAGATAGATCAACAAACTAAATCACACAGACATGTAATTAAGAAAATTACCTTCATTTTCTTGACATCAGAAGCTTCAACTGAACCATATTGGGATTGTAAGCCCACTGGATTAACATTTCTTTTCAAATTGCAAACAGACGGTTGAGAAATACTCAAGTTCAAGTCAATATCTTTACCAAAATCTGTTTGAAGGAGTCAGATCGCCAACAATGTATCAGCCAACAATAGGTTTACGTAAAAACAAGGAAATACAAATCCTCAAGTATCCTCTACACGATAAAGAAATAAATAAATAAAACTATGTCAACACCTTCAACATCATCCTTGGAAAGAAGTTCTCCTTCATAGGTACTTGGCTCAAAATTGGTGACAGCTTCCCTTCCATTACACTTAATAGCCGCTTTATCGTAGGCCCTAATGCCAATAAAAACAGTTAAATCAGGTGACTACTTTGGTCTGAGAACCCTGGCAGAAGTTAAGAATCATATTAAAGTGTCAAAATTTGCTAAAATTTCAAGTTTTATCGGACCTTGCAGCTTCAACTTCGCTGTCGTATAGCCCAAGATATATATACCTGCATGCAAACAAACTATTCCATCAGGGCTGAGACGTAATAATTCTAGATTGCTTGATTTATATAAGAATTCTACATTTAGACAACTAAAATTATGGAAATTATGGCCACAAAAGCAGGTAAAAATTTAAGTTTGACATATTTAAATAAAAGGGTGAAAAAAACATTAAGGCAAAGTCCCATACTTCTTGCCAAGTAACTGTCCCATGCGAGCTTCCCATCGACCACATTTGTGGAGAGTGACACCTCTATATTTTGAGCTTCCTCTTGAAAATCCAGTACTTTGGCGACGAAGTATATGCACAAATTCCTCTTTGGTCAGATTTCTCATCTGCGAAATTGAACCAGAGACGTGAAAGTTTATAATCTAAGAGCCTGCTTCGAAACAAGTGAGGCTTAATAAATCCTATAAAGCCAGATTCTGTAAATCTTGAGAGAGTTAAATCCTGAAATCTGACTATTAAATCTTGAGAACCTTATAATTTGTTTAGCTATTTGTTTCAGGATTTACTATTTAAAAAAGAGAGAAATCCTTAAATCCATTAAATTCTGTAAATAATAGGATTTAACAGAGCATGAATTTAATCAGTAATTTAAAAAAGAAATCTAAAATACTGTTTGGCAACATATTAAAGTTGAATCTTAATATAATCCTGCTGAAAAAAGGGTAACACACAACCAACTCATTAGATAAGAATTTAAATCTTGCCTGCCTCAAATCATCATCATAGTCACTTAGGTTGAAATTGATGTCAGCATCAACTCCACGAAATTTAATGGCTGCCCGATCATATGCTCTGCAACGAAAAAAAAAAACACAATTAGGTTTTAATTCCATTAAACAAACCACAGCAACATTAAGATAAATTTACCTAGCTGCAGCATGAGCAGTGTCAAAGCCCCCTGCAGTACCAATAAAAACATCAAAAAAAAAATTTATTAATAAAAACAAAGACAAGGAAAGAAAGAGCAAAGGGAGATGAGGTTAAAGAGGATATATGATGCCACGGTAAACGAAGAGCTTATAGTTATCCCAAATTCCATTCAAGAAGACAAAATGAACAACCGATCGTACCTAAATAGACTTGCTTCCCACAATCCCTAAGACAAAAAGGAAAACTCCATGAATAAAAATAATAAATAAAGCAAGAATGAATGGGGGAAAGGTTAATATATACCAGATGTGAGATTCCCATCTTCCGGTTCTCCTGTAGAACGTGACTCCCCGATACTGAGAGCTGCGTGATCTAGGTCCCCTTCTGCTCTTCTTCACCTGAGGCTGCTGTTGTTGCGGATGGAGAATCTTAACTTCCCCTGCCGCCGTTGCATCAGCCTTGTAGAAGCTAAGGTCTATCAAATGAGGTCTGGACGACGATGACGCCAGCGTGGCTGCCATCGCCGGACTATCTAAAATAGCCTGCGCCTGCTGAGGAAACAGCTGCTGTGTGATCAGGCCGGCATCGGAGGCAACGCGGATTTCATCGCCGTAGTCATCGACCTCTTCTGCGTCCTTTAAGATACTGAACCTGAAAGCCGGACGAGTAGAGCAAGATTCCTCGTCACCGATGTTACTTGAATCCTCAGCATTGAGAACAGAGGAGTTCGATGTCCCGGAATCAGTCATTTGAACTTCATCAGATCCTTCTGGAACGAGCTTCTCCCGCACCGACGACGATTCGCAACCAGATGCCACGTTGAGATCTAGCACCATCTCTGGAACGTAAACTGCCGCTCACACAGCTTCTCCGCAAGCCACCTGAGCTTAATAAAACCGACGTCAACGTTTCCTTATAGGGTTTCCTCGGCTATTTCCGGAAGAAAAGCCAGAGGAGGTAAAGATAGAAGCAAGACAGAGCCGAATCGTTCTTACGGAACATTGGCTTTTACATCTCCATGCATTTATTGCAGAGATGTCATATCCCTCCTCCCTCCCGTCTCGGCCTTCTTCTTCTCCGTTCGTGGTTCTATTTGATCGTCTTTTACAACAATCAGCTAGAAAAGGTAAGGAATAGATTAAAATCCTCTCCGATCGGCGATCGCTGACAAAGAGGGAGGGGGCACCAATATCAAAGAATCCACAGTTAAAAAGAAGGTAACGGGTATCAAGAAAAACGAAAGAGAGAGTCAAAGAAGCTTGCAGGTAATAAGCAGAAGTGACAGTAGATTCGAGTATCTCGATAAAGGTCAAGTTCGCCGGCGGCGAAGTAGCGCGAAAGGAATCGGAATGAGGAGAAGCCGAAGAGAAAAGGGCAGCTGATGGCACAAGCAAAAGAGATAAAGAGGATAATTAATATTAATATTTAATTGAGAGTGAAATTAGGTTAAAGTAATTAAATAATTATGGTATTTTGTCTGCTTCCGTATGGTCTACTGGGACAAGCCGGTAACCCGGTTTTTTTTCTATGTTCGAATTTTGCCGTTTTTTTAATCGGCTATCTCTAATTTAATATTTTAATGATAAGAGAATGAAAAATTATAAAATTATAATTTAGAATAATAATTCATATTATTTGATAATTAAAGATATTAATTATGATTATATATCAGAATAATTTTGAAACTATAATGATATTATGTGAATTTATTATACAATATTATTGAATGCTTGCATTTTGTTATAAATAAATATTCAGAAAAAATTAGAAAAAAATATAAGTACTCATAATATGTATTTTTTAACATTAAAAAATTATCTTAAATAATATATTCACATAATATCATTATAATTTCAAATTTATTTTGGTATATAATCATAATTAATATCTTTAATTATGAAATAATATAGTTACTCTAATTAACAATTTTATAATTTTTCATCTTTTATCATTAAAATATTAAACTAAAGATAGCTCATAAAAACTGTAAATGTAGAACATGTAGAAAAATTGGGTTATTGTAAAATTTAATTACCCTAACAATTCCCCCTCTTAATTAAATATTAATATTAATTAATAAATTTCTAATTGTTTTTAGGGGTGAGCTATCCTCTTCCTTCTGATTCATTTATGCTCGTTCATCACTGGGGAAGTTGACCAATATACAAACAGTCAAACATACTATCACTTCTGCTTAGAAAATTTTTTAAAATAAGTATGATTTAAAATATAATTAATAATTTAAGTATCTAACAAACAAAATTTAAATATAGATAGTATTTATCTACTCACTATAAAGTCTCAGCGAATTTATATTTAACTATAATTTTAAATTATTTCGATCTGGATTTGATTAAAAAAAGCTGCTTACAATTTACATAGTATTAAACGCCAATTACCTATATTTAAATTTTATTTGTTAGATACTTAAATTACTAATTATATTTTAAACTATACTTATTTTAAAAAATTATCCTTCTGCTTATTACCTACAAGCTTCTTTTTGGCTCTTCTTCATTTTTCTTGATACTTGATTCCTTCTGTTTAATTGTAGATTCTTTGTTATTGATGTTTCCCTCTTTATTAGCGATCACTAATCTGAGAGGATTTTAATATATTACTTACTTTTTCTAGCTAATTATTTCAAAAGATGAGCAAATAGAGCCATGAATAGAGAAGAAGGCAAAGATGGGAGGGAGGAGGGATATTACATATCTGTAATAAATGCATGGAGATGTTAAAACCAATGTTTCATAACAATGATTCAATTTTGTCTTGCTTCTATCTTCACTTCCTCTAGCTTTCCTTGAAAATATAGCTAAGGAAACCTTATAAGGAACATTGATGTCAATTTCATTAAGCTCAATTGGCTTGTGGAGAACCTGCATGAGAGGTAGTTTACGTTTCAAAGATGATGCTAGATCTCAACATGACATTTGGTTGCGAGTCTTCATCGATGGCAAAGAAGCTCATTTCAAAAAGATTTGGTGAAGTTTAAATGACTAATTTTGAGACATCAAACTCCTCTATTTTCAATGCTGAGGATTCTAGTAACATTGGTGACAATGACTCTACTCGCTCAGATTTTAGGTTGGTGTCGAATGGACGTGTCGATTCCTCCGATGGAGCTTCCTTCGGGATATTATAAGATACAATGACGATAACCTTGACAATATACAATTACATCCCTACCCACAATATAGTGTGATTTTGGGTGGATACTCTTCCAAAAAAAAAAAAAAAAAACGGCACAAATTATTTTAGATAGTTCGGTGACAGAAGCCACGTCGGTGTCATCATCATCCAGGCCGAATTTGATAGACGTCAATTACTACCAGGTTGATGCGATGTTGTACAATTAGCCTCCAAGAAAAGTGTTGCAACTCCTCCTGTAGTCTAAGTGGTAGAATTATAAGAGATGCTGATGTCACTTCTTCAAGAAATTACGATGACTGCAAAAACTCATCAAGTAGATATGGATACTCAATTGAAGAAGATGAAGAATAAATTAGACTAGGAGATGGAAACATTAGAGGGTGCTTTTGATGACATTAAGAAGATTGAGGCACTCTCGATTGAGCCTCCTGTTATATGTTTTTTGTATTATAAATGATATACACTTATTTTTTTTCCTTATGAAAATTACCTTTTTAACTCATTTTGGAGGAAATAAAATAAAATAAAATAAAATTGGAGAGTACTTCGTTCTTTCTTATGCTAAAGATCCAAGAGAGATTTTGCCAAAAAATGACCATATGTCGCTCATGCTACATCAGATCATGACTCGGTAGAGCTCTAGGAGAGTGACTGAAGAAGAAGTTCTTGCACTTTTAAGGACAAATGAGAAAAATAAAGAAGAATTGATAAAATTGTATATTATAGATTATCTTGTCAAGCGACTACCGGGCAACAAAAAGTACAATCTAAATGCTAAAATGAGATTGCTAGCTTTAAGTCAAGAGCCAATATTGATGAATAACTGATAAAATGACAAAAAGAAGCACTAGCATGGTTGAAGTCTCCGTCAAAAAGTTTAGACCTTAGAGAAGAATGATTTTTTTTTTGCAATGGGTATCCACCCAACACCTCAATTATGTGGGTGATGTCACTAATCTATGAGGGCCACATTCATCACCCACACGTGTTGGGTCCCCACTTACTTTCCCCACCTTAGATATAGGCGCCTCCACCCTGGAGAGGATTCAAACTCGGTCCAGGAGGTTCCCGATCATGCTCGCCCACCAATTGAGCTAAGATGGTGGGTTACTTGTTTGATTTTGAATGCGTTGAAATTCTCTTGAAATGATGATAATCTCTAGAAAGAATTTCAGATATACTTTCCAATATAATGCTAAGAAAATCCTTGTAAGCTAATTGTAATAATCAAGGTGTGTGATGAATAAATGAGATACCAATGAATTTTCAATAATAAGTTTTGCTAGTTGAATAATCCAGTTCCAAATTGTTGAATTACTAAACTCCTTTTTTTAATGGTAAATTCTCATAAATAAGAACTCTTGGTTTCTTAAATCATAATGATTGAAGTTGAAAATGAATTCACCCAACTTGAAATGAATTCGCATAATGACAATATTTGATTTATAAAATTTATCTACATAATAACTTTAATATTTTCAATTTGAATTGAATTTTCTAGTGAATTGATGCTCTCATCTTTAATTGAGTGTTTTTTGAATTCTCTATGATCATGAAGATAAAATTCTTCAATTAGAAAGCTTGAATAACTATTTTTGTGTATTCATAGTTTATTATTATTGTGTTCTTTTTAATGCATAGAAGCAATCATCAAACAATCTTTTTTTTTTCAATATTTTAATATATATATATATATATATATAATTGAATGACTTTAGAATCTCTTAAACTAATATTTTTTATATAGTATTATTTTTATAATCTTGATCATAGAGCATTTTCAAAATGCTTGATCTAATCAGATTTTAGACTTACCGGTCAACGTCACCGATGGGAGCGAACATAGCATCGATTACATCAGAATCGAATCTGGTCAATCAGCATGAAAATGGATCGATCCGCCAAATGGTCACCAAAGCGACATATTTATAGTCGGTCGGCGCTCGTCAAGGCGAATCCAACGAATCCAAGATCACCCAATTCGACATCATTAAGGCACCGGATCATAAAATACACCGTCGATCGAGGGGATCATTTGGGCCGTCAGATGGGAGTGGTTGGAGTTTTCCACAAATTTACAAGGCACGCCACTCCCAAAATCTATAAATAGAGCTTCATTCTCACCTTAGGGGCCATCGATTTGAAGATCGAGCTCACGAGAACCAGTCGACCTTGGCCACGATCTATCACCAGTGCCACCAGGTAGTGCACGAAGATCGAGAGCTTGGAGATCGCCCAGAGGACTAGAAAAGACCAGGTTTCCTTTCTCCGAAGATCAAAGGTTGCTCCCGGAAGATCGGTTCTTCGCTTTTGGAAAACTTCTCCTTGGGTTGGAGTTGAGATATTGTATTTTCTACACTCGGAATATTGTTTCACCCTGTAAACACCTTCTTCTCCTAAGCGAGGAACACGTATCTTTGAACACATAGTGAAAGTTCTGAGGGGGCAAGGCCAGTGGTTTTCCATAGCGGGTTTTCCACGTATAACCCACGTGTTCATATCCCTTGTGTGTTGGATAATTTTTGGGCTACGGAAGATCTGCATCTAGGAATAAAATTCTCTAACGCATAGCAGGTTGGCGCCGTCTGTGAAAAGCAGTTCCCCATTGCTATATCTCCAATATGGTTGGTAAGCGGGGTTTTGCTCCAGCGCTCCTCATTCTCGGGATCGAGGGCAAGTCTCTCTCTACATAGCAGACTTACGTCCCCGGTGAGGGGTCAGTGGCCCCTCTTTGGAAGATCGCGTTCAAGGATGGAGGATTCCCGAGCGAAATTCTTGACTCTGCGAGAGGGCCGGCAAAAGCGTTCCAACACGCTGGAAGAGCCACGGGTTCCGCGACCTCGGCATAATCAGATTTTCTTCACGAGAATGATTGCAGGAATCGGATCAACAAGTAGAGAACCCTTGGCACCACATCCGGATCTTTGAACTTACGGATGCCGGTTCTACTCACCCCCGAATGGCTCGGCCTGTATCGGTGAAACTCCACGTCACCTTATCTGGCGATGAACTTCGACGGCAGTGCGGGAAGAGTTCCCGACAAACAATGCGAATGATCCATTCTCCGTAGCCTCTTCAAAACTTCGTCCGCTTCGGCGAGATCATCTCGCAATACCGATTAGGCGAGATTCAAGCTTCCGGCATGGACCCTACGATAGCCGTCGTCCGTCGAGCATATCGATCACTTTTGAGCGATCATGCACATTCGGCGTCACAATCTTGTGTCGTATTCCCGCCGACTCTCAAAGGTACTTGGTTCTATTCGCCGCTAAGGGGTCCGTCCATCATTTGGAGAGCTCGCCAGATTTTTTTGTGTAAGCCTCCTCAACAAGAGAATCATCGTGATTCATCACATCTCTCTAAATCCGTAACGATGGAGAGTCCTCAAAGAATACTTGTGAGGTTCTCTCAAGCCCGGCTGATACCGTGAGATCCGTAACTTTGAGGGTGCTTCTGAGGACTCCGCCAGATACTTCTATTCATCATTAATGCGGAGACACCCATTCCTATGTCGACCGTCCACCAATAGAGGCACAAATCTCCACCGACGGTTATCGCTTCATCGGCAACAGCTTGAACCACCAAGCAAGAAGAAGAAGGTTCCCAAAGGTGATGTTCAAACATCTCAAAAAAGAAGAGAGGCAAAGAACCTCCCCCAAAACCTCCTTGACCTCGATGACTCAATCGAGAGGAAATAATGCTCAACACGCCATGCGAACATCCTACCGCTATTCAGAAGAGGATAGCCAAGTGGCGACCTTTAAAGCCCGGAATTGGAAATCAAGAGAAATTCTTTTTCACCGCAAATGAGGGCACACCACCAAGAGTGCCACCAACTAGGAGATTGAAAGACTAATGCCGTATCTAGGCCGCTTTATACAAAACCAACCCGCCAAAGAAATTGGGGCAACCAGAGGAACCGCTGCCGAGAGATAGAAACAGGCAGAGCTGTTATCTAGCCAAATAAATATTCATTGCCTTCAAGAGCCGAGTCAAGAAGTCTCGGGTTGACCATTCTATCACCTTTGATGATTTAGATCTAGAGGGGCTTCGATCCCACATCAAGATCCCCTTGTCATGTCTGATCCATGCTTCAATATTAAAAGGATATTGATCGACAATGGGAGTTCGGTTGATGTTCTTTTTTACCCACTTTCCCAAGATGGGTATAGAAAGAGAGAAGCTTCAACCCTCCAATCAGATGGATTTGATAATCGAGATAGTGGAAGGGACAATCGCCTTCCCGTAACTCTTGGAGAATTTCCCAAACCCACTGATACAATTTATTGTAGTCAAGTCCGAGTCCTGCAATGCAATATTTGGGAGACCTCTCAGTTTATATTCGGCGCAGTCATCCGGCCTCACCTCAAGATGAAATTCGACACCACCGCATCGTGGTAAGTGGAATCAACATATAAGATATCAAGCAAGCCCAAACATTTACATGAACCTCAACATCGAGAACTTCGATCTACGAGATGAGGATGCCTCTGAAAGGGCTTCTCCAGTTGAAGATGTAATTTGTCTTCCTATCTCAGAAGTTGATCCATCGCGAAAGGTGAAGGTGGGATCGTTGTCGCCACCGATCGTAAATCGTCAATGAGATTTTCTAAAAAATCAAGATATCTTTGCGAGCGCATCGATATTCTCGGCATTGACCCTAAGTCATTACGCACTCCTCAAAGTTGACTCAACCTACAAGCCGAGATACGTAAGAAAAGAACCTTCGCTTCAACGATTGCGTGTCATAGAACAAGAAATCACCAAACTGGAAGTCAAGTTCATTCGAGAAGTCTACTACCCCACCGGTTGGCTAACGTGTTAGTCAAGAAGGCCAACGCCTCGGAGAATGTGCATCACACCGACCTTAATCGCATGCCCAAAAGATAGCTTCCCCTTCCTCACGACCAACTAGTTGATGCGACATCGTGACATCGATGTCGAAGCTTCATGGATGCCTATTCGCTACAATCAAATCAGATGAACAAAACAGATGAGGAAGCAACATCCTTCCAAACAGAGCAAGTGGACTATACCGCTATCGTCATGCCATTCGACTAAAAAATGTCGGAGCAACATATCAACGCTTTATGAATAAGATCTTCAAGGATCTTATAGGCACAATATGGAGGTGTATGTTGATGATATGTCGGTGAAGAGCTTGGAAATATCACAAAGATATTTCGACCAAGCTGCTTTGACATTCTTCGACACTACAAGATGCGCTCAACCCAAGCAAGTGATTTTGAGTTTCCTCAGGAAATTCCTAGTTCATGGTCACTCACGGATAGAGGCCAACCCCGAGAAGATAAAAGCACTCAAGGACATGTCACCTCCAAGAACGATCAAGGAAGTCCAACGCTTGACCGGAAGGATTGCCTTTATCAATGGCCCTTCTGGCCAGAGATAAGTATCTACCATTCTTCAAAATCTTGGGTGCACGAGGAAATGGATTCCAAAGGGACGATGAATGTCGACCGCTGAGCAACTGAGTCTATTTAGCTTCCCCTATTATCAAAGCCTATCCAAGGAGAGAAGTCTACATCTATCTTGCTATTTCTCATGCCGTAAAGTCTGGTCGATACGCGAGGAGAATTCATTGCAACCACCCATTTACTATGTAAGAAAATCCTTTCGAGCATCAAGGATCGCTATCCACTACAGATAAGACAAATATTTCTAGTGCATTCTCGCACTAAAATTACCACCGTTTCGTGCCCACACCATCAACGCTACACTCATCTTCCATTAAGAACTATTCAAAAAAGCCCCGATGTATCCGGAAGGTTAATGAAGTGGTCTGGCCAAGCTTGGAGAGTTTGACATCCATTTTCTTCCACATCCCCGATATAAAGTCACAAGTGCTCACTTGTAGAATGTACCATCCCATCACCACCGAACATCATTCATCACTCCATGACAAATCAATGGACATTATATGTTGATGGAGCTTCGTGTACTTCCGGGGAGAGTGAATTTTGCTTATCTCCCCAAGTAAAATAACTTTAGAGTACGCCAATTAAAGTTCCCACCACCAATAATGTCAGCAATGAGGCCCTCAAGGTGACTTCGCCATTGACCGTGAGGTCCGTAACTTAGCCATCTACACAGACTCACGCCTTGTGGCCTCACAGTTGAAGGAGACTTGATACCCATCCGCAGTTGCCAAGACCGCCTTTTGGCAAAGTCACTTCTGCCGAATCGACCCATCGATAACTCATATTCTGGGGAGCAGAACAGCGAAAGCAGATGCCCTCTCCAAGTTAGCCACAATGACAGAGATCTTTTCAAGATAAAATACATGAGGACATCCACTTTCCCAAGATTCAAGGCCCTTGGGTGATACAATCTCGAGGACCCAAAAGAATCTTCATCAATCCATCATGTCCTTTCTTCAAAGCTGGCCTGCCAGACTCACCGATGCTATCTGCCTCCACGTAGCAATCGAACTTCACCATAATCGGTGACGAACTCTACAAGCATCCTTCTGGGGCCTACTTAAAGTGTCTACCACCTTCTGAGGCTAACTATGCAATAGAGGTTCATTCAGAATTTGTGGTGAACATTTGGGAGGAAAAGCCCTCGCCTCAAAATCATGAGATAAGGTTTTACCGCCTACAATGAAGAAGGACGATTGAGTTTGTAAAGAAGTGTAACAAGTGTCTACATTCCAATCTCACTCATACACCATCTCAGTAGAACTCACCACAATCCAGAGTCTGCCCTTTGCTCAATGGGGATCGATATAATGGGACCTTTCCCATTGCCACGGGCAACGAAAATTCATAATCTTGGCTGATTACTTCACGGCGGGTGGAAGCCGAACCGCCAAAATCACCAAACAAATGCCAAGCAATTATCGGAAAATATTATTTGTCGCTTCGATTCCAAAGAAAAATCATCACCGATAATGGGACGTAGTCACGTGAAAGACATTCACATCTTTCTCGCCGATATCCGCTAATCCACATACCGTATCCCATCCACAGCAAATGGGCGTAATCAAGTCACCAATAGACAATACTAAAAGGGCTAAAGAAAGACCAACAATGCCGCAATAAGAACTATCCAATGTTCTTGCTTACTCGCACTACATCAAGGACCCCTACCGGAGAAACGCCGCATAACGGTTTCGAATCGAGGTCGTTTATTCCACGACATCGGGGTCCCAGCCCTAACCCATGTTAAGCATCTAATCGATTATCATCGAAACAAGTCAATTGAGGATATTTCAACCTCGAAGAGATATGTTTTAAATTATATTTTCCACTCATACTCAGACGACCGTGGTTAGAGCAACTTTCACAAACTCAACGATGTTTTAATGACTCTTCCATATAACATCGTAATACTCGACAAACAACCGGATGGGTCAAAGATCCTCACCATTCAATTCAACCTCTTCCAGCACGGTTCATCTGTAACACAATACAAACAACCTCGGATAAAAGATCCTCAGATTCAATTCAACCTCACACTTAACATCAACGCGTAAAGACTCACTCGACAAACAACCTCGGATGGGTCAAAATCCTCGGATTCAATTCAACCTCTTCCATACAAGTTAACGCATGGTAAAGACTCGACAAACAACCGGATGGGTCAAAATCTCGCCGGATTCAACCTTTCCAGTGTTAACGCCATCGAAAGACGACAAATAACCTGATAAAAGTCCTCAACGGATTCAATCCTCTTCCATACAACGCCATCGTAACACTCGATAAACAACCTGGATGGGTCAAAATCACCGATCAATGCAACCTCTTCCATAGTTAACGCCATCGGTAAAGACTCGACAATAACCTGGATGGGTCAAAATCCGGATTCAATTCAACCTCTTCCACAAAGTTAACGCATCAGTAAAGACTCCACAAACAACCTGGAAAGGTCAAAAATCCTCATGATAATGACCTCTTTCACATATCATTAACCCCTAACAACAACCTGGATAGGTCAAAATCTCAACGGATTCAATTTGACCTCTTCCATACGCAATGCCATCTAACACTGACAAACAACTCGATCTCAAAATCAACGATTCACTCCATGTGTAACGCCATCAACACTCACAAACAACCTCGATGGGGTCAAAATCCTCATTTCAATCAACATCTTCCACACAAGTTAACGCCATCATCGAGTCACACTCGATAAACAACCTCGAAGGTCAAAATTCCGGATTCAATTCGCCTATTCCATACAAAGTTAACGCCATCGCAACACTCGACAAACAACTCCTGGATAGTCAAAATCCTCACCATTTAATCGACCTCTTCCATATGGAAGTTAACGCCATCGTAACACTGACAAACAACCTCGATGGGTCAAAATCTCAACGACAATTCAACCTCTTCCATACAGTGCAACGCCATAAACACTCGACAAACAACCCTGATGGTCAAAATCCTCGCCGGATTAATTCAACATATTCCATCAGGTTAACGCCATCATCGAGTCACACCGACAAACAACCTCGATAGGTCAAAATCCTCAAGATATCATCCCTCTCACAGTGTTAACGCCGCCTCAACCGACAAACAACCTCGTGATGTCGACAAATGGCGATCATCTCGGGATGGGGAAACCGCAATCCGCCTCCAAACTCATCTCAGTGGTGAAATACCCCGGCGGCGGAAATTGGGCTCTATCAGACTTCTTCGGACACTTAAGAACCAAATCATTCAATATTTTTCAAGCACGATCAATGTGTTCCCATGATCGACACCACCAATCTTCGGGCCCTCCCATTTTAGAAGGTTCTCGTCACGCCTAAGGGTCTGACGTTCTCTTTCAAAGATTCTCACCCATCTACAAACACGGCAACTCATACATCGAGATGAAAATTATTCCAAGGAGAGTGCCCAAACTCCCACGGGGAGGGCTGCACTGGCTTGGTGAGATGAGAGGTAGAGGTTGATCCAAAAAAGAGTGCCCAAACTCCCACCGGGGAGGGCTATGCACTCTAAGAGGAGAGAGGAGATGAAAAGTGTGCCTTTCTCCTCTTACCTGGGGTTTTATAGACCCCTCTAGGGGCAAAAGCGAAAACCGCCCAAAAAATCAAACGGTGCCCTCCAGCCTAAGGCTCAGCGCTTCGGCCGCGCTTCGGAACAAGGCTCAAGGCTCCATGGCCGCCATACGCGAACTCACTCGACGGCTCAGGACGCGGGTGAATCATTGGTCACGCCAAACCGGCCACCTCCACCCACGGGTAAAACCGCTCCTGACCCACGGCCACGCCGAATCCCATCGCTGGCGCAGTCGCGAATCGGCCGTCGAAATTATCGGCCAACCAACTGAGCTAACCCACCGACTGATTATAGCTTCGCTTCCCGCTGGTTCGCCTCCCGCTCAGACGAGCTCATCCATGCGATTGACGCCTGCCCGCATTTCAGAATCGACGGCCCGCTTTCGCCTCTGCTGCTACCGCCGAATTCTCGCCTGACATCATGCCCGCATGGCCCGCGCTCGCACGAAGCGCCGCTGGGTGCGGCAGGCTGCTGCTGAGCGCCGGCGCTTGCGCGGCCTGCGGCATGGCCGCCACCGCTCGCACTCTGATCAATCCATAACCTCAAAATATCACCCACACATACCTATGTGTATTTGCTGACGCCTTCCGCTTATAATATCAGTGTTATGAAGATCTGTTCAAAAATGCGCTTGATGGACTCTCAAATTTCATTGAAGAATTTGCTATTTTCAAGATTGACATATATTTTTGAGATAATGTCACCCAAAATAAAACCGATACATCCTCGTAAAACGATCAAGCACGAATCTAAGGCATTTTAAATGCTTCGAATCTACCCACCATTTCAAAACTTATAAATAAACCGACTGCCTCGATGAGATAATAAGAACATCAACCTGATCCAGCTCGAATCGACCGTGATATCCATGGGCATGAAAATGGATCCCGATCCGCCAAATGGTCACCAAATCATATTTATACGATCGGCCAAGATGAATCCAACGAATCCTAAGATCACCCACCTCGACATCATGAAGGGCGCGTTAAGGGAATTTTATTCCGGTATCCTCGCGTGGTCGTTCTCGATGTTGAGGGTTATTGTAAAATGGTCGAGCTTGCTTGATATAACACGCCAGGTTATTCGTTGATTCCACTCACCAATGCCGATGCCGAATTTATCTTGGTGAGGCATGTGATGTGACAATATGACCGGAGGTCTCCCAAATATTGCATTATCAGCTGGACTGCATCTGACTACAATCAGACGGGTGCGTCGGGAAATTCTCCAAGAGTGGAAGACCGATTGTCCCTTCCCAATACATTCCGATCAAATCTATACAAGGGACCGCCGGGTTAAAGCTTTCTCTTTACATACACATGCGAAAGTGGGTAAAAAAGAACATCAACCAGAACTCCCATTGTCGATCAATATCCTTTTTAATATTGAAGCAGCGGATCACCGTGACTTCGACCACGCTGGCCATGGGATCTTTGATGCGGCTTCCTCTAGATCTAAATCATCAAGTGATAGAATGGTCAACCCGAGACTTCTTGCTCGCTCTTGCGGCAATGAAGGCTGATAACAGCCCTCGATTGTTTATCTCTCCCACATGGCGGTTCCTCGAGCCAACATTCTTTGACCAGAGGGTTGGTTTTGTAGCGCCTATACCACGATAGTCTTTCAATCTCCTCCTTGAGGCACTCTGGGGCCCTCCATGCTGAAAGTGACGAATTCTCTTGATTTTAATTCCGGGCTTTAAAGGTGTATTTGACGCTATCCTCTTCCGAATAGCTGGATGTTCGCATGACGTGTTAAGAGCAGATATTTCTCTGATTGAGTCCGAGGACGCCGAGGAGGTTTGGGGAGGTTCTTTCTTTTTTTTCGAGATGTTTGAACATCACCTTTGGGAACCTGCTTTGCCGGTTCAAACTGTCGATGAGGACATAGCTTCGAGATTTGTGCCTCTATTGGTGGACCAAAGATGGAATGTCTCCGCATTAATGATGAATAAGTATCTGAGTCCTCAGAAAACGCCTCAAAAGTTGGATCTACTCGGTATTCGCCAAGAACCTCCGAAGTATTCTTTGAGGACTCTCCATCGTCTACGGATTCGAGAGTGATGAATCGATGATTCTCTTGCCAGAAGCTCTACAAAAAATCAAGAGCTCCAAATGATCGACGGACCTGAATAAACCAAGCACGAGCTCCTTTGAGAGTCAGGGAATACGACACAAAGAGAGTCATTTGATAATGTGCATGATCGTCGAAGTGATCGATATGCTCGGATCGGTTGTGCCATCGAAGGGTCCATGCCGGAAGCTTGAATCTCGTGAATTTGATATGATGAGAGCGGACGAGTTTTGGAAGAAGCGGCGGAGAATGGATCATCATTCGATTATTCAGAACTCTTCCCGGCCGTAGTTCAGCATAAGGTGGCGTGGAGTTTCACCGTTACCGAGTCATGTGGGGTGAAGCTATCCGGTTCAAAGATCTCGATCGTTCTCTACTTGATCGATTCCGCAATCATTCTCGGAAGAAAATCTGGATTATGAAATTGGCTCTTCAGCGTGTTAACGTTTGGTCTCGCAGAGTCGAAGAATTTCGTAGAATCCTCCATCCTTTGAACGCGATCTTCCAAAGAATCACCACCGGGAACATAAGTCATAGAGAAGTGTTGGAGACTTGGCGTGATCGAGAATGAGAGAGGCGAAACCCCGTTACCAACCATATTGAGAATATTGGGAGCTTTTCCACACGGTAATGCTATGCTTGAGAATTTTATTAGACGCGAGATCTTCGTCAGGCAAAAAATTATCCAACACAAATATGAACAGGGTTATGCAAAGTAAAACCACGGCCTGTCATAGAACTTTCACTATGTGTTCAAAGGTACGGTCCTGCTTCTTAGTTGAGAAGAAGGTGTTTCTTAAACAATATTAGTGTAGAAAGATAACATCGTCAAATGGGAGAAGTTTCCAAGCGCAGAACGATCTTTAGCAACCTCTTGATCTGTGAGAAAGAGCGAACCGGTCTTTTCTAGTCCTAAGCCCCTAAGAGCTGATCTTCTTCACTTGGTAGTAGGGTGATAGATCGTCATAAGGTCATAATGGTGGTTCTTGAGCTCTCTTCAAATCGATTCTCCCTCAAGGTGAGAATGAAGCTCTATTTATAGATTTTGAGTGACAGTAAATTCGGAAAACTCCAACCACTCCATCTGATTGTATCATCTGACGATGATGAATGATGCCTTAATGATAAAATGGGTGATCTTGATTCGTTTTTTGACGGCCTAAATATATTTTGGTGACCATTTGGCGATCGGATCCATTTTATGATAATTGATCCGAGTCGATTCTCTGAGATATGCTGATGTATATGTTTATCGATACGGTAAGTTGAAATGGTGATTAGATCAAACATTTCAAAAAATTGAGATTCGCGATCGATTAATTTTAAGATGACGTAGTATTAAATATAAAATGTAGAACAAGCGAAAACTATTGAAAATTTTAAATAAAAAATTATTTATTTTATCATAATGGACACAAAATAATGCCACGTTGGCATGAGTTAATGCATTTTAATTTAAAAAAAAAAACAAGTGTAAACTGCTAAAATGAATTTATAGCAAAATAAAATTATGGATCGATTAAAGTTTCGTGCAGGCCTGGCGTTATTCACGTGGATAATAATAATAATAATAATAATAATAATAATAATAATATATTATCTCAGATATCGAAATCAAAGAGTGCTAAAAGCGATAGATTATTGGTAAGTGTCTATGCATGGGCCCACACAGCCCAAACACTGCATGATTGATCACGTAATGGGTCGATTTTTTTTTCTTGGGAACTAATTTTTGTTAGAATTATTTTAAAATAATAATATATGATATTAATCATATATTTGTTATTTATATATTATAATTCTGATTCTTAAAATGTTGTTATGTGTCTTTCTATTTTAAATAAATAAATTTAAATTTATTATTTTATTTTAGAATTATTATAAATATCTTTATTTTTAAATTCTTATATTAAAATAAGGAGATATATATCTTTGAAATTTAATATTTTATTTTTAAAATAATTAGAAACTTTTTTGTACAAATTCTAGATAAAAATAAAGTAATTACATAAAAGATTAATTTTTTTAAATATAATTTATCATGATTTTTGACTTAATCTTTGGTCCAAAAATTAGTTTAATGCTTAGTAATTTTTGAAGCTATGGCAAATTCATTGATTTAGCTATAATGTGCATAATAGATTATTATATGCAAATAAAAAACTTAATAGCTTCTTTTTTTTAACTATAATTAGCAACTTTTGATGTATTTATGAGATAATCGGGTCATTTTTTTTATAAAATTTTGTGTGATTTTGAATTACTAGGTTTAGTTGAAATAAAGAATATTTTTTTTAATATTATATTGATGCATGACTTAAATGGAATCATAAGATAAAGAGAATTTATATTAGGCCTTCCACTAATAAATTATAGCACATTACAATATAAATGTTCATTTCGAGTCTATTTTAAATTTGAGTGGTTCTTAAATTATTATTTGTCGTAATTATAGAGGTTCACCCATGTATTAGTTGGATTTGTGAGAGTAGCACAAACAAGGATATAAGTGAGCCGAGCTTAACCAAGCTGAGCATCTGTTCATATACAGCTCATTTATAATTTTCTTTTTCTAATAATATAAATAAAGACTTAAATGAATACAATTATTTCAACTATTCTAGCCATAATTTTCTCCTTTTAATAGTTTATATGTAAAAAAAAAACTTTATGTTATGGTAATACTTTAAAACATTATAAATTAGGAAGATTTACATAGATACCACATAATTCTTATGCATTTACATATCTACCACTTAAAGTTAGATATGTACTTATTTAATATTTTTCTATGCTTAAAAAGATATAATTCATTTTAAAAATTGAATAATGATGATATTTTGATGATATAGAAGATTAAGATGTTATATATATATAAATTAAATTTTATGTTTTAGATATGTAAATATATAAAAATTGTGTGATATGTATGTAATTTTTTTTATAAATTATTTATACAACCTAAAATTTTCAGCAAATAATAATTATAAAAAAATAAAATTTAAATAATTATAGTACTTAATTCTTAAATCTAGTAATACTAAAAGTAACCCTAAATCTAATTTATCCTGCCCCAAGTTTCTTGTCAAATCTTGCCAACTTAAATGCTACTTTTCTTCATTATTTTGTTCGGGCGAAGGAAGGTAAGTCTACCCCTATCCAACTTGCGAGTGGTGACACTTAAACAACACCTTATTTAAATTTTGAATAATGGCATTAGCTGGTCACAGAATAAGAAACTTCAACTCATTTAATAAAATAAATCAACTCATTTATACAAAATTTCTCATAAATTATCTGTGTGTATGATGCAAAGATGTCATTTGAGATCATTTTTATTTTATATTTTCATAATATTTTTATATTTTAATTTAAAATAAAATATATTTAATAATTATTTTTAAAAATATCTTAAATTTATTGAGTGGTTTTAAAAATAATATAGTTTATTATTTAAAATATAGTTTTTTTAAAATATTATGAAATATTAAATATTAAATAAATTTAGGTCATAATTTAATAATTATTAATTTATTCTCCACCTAAAACGTTTCCCAAAATACTGAATTTAACATTTAGCCGAAGAATAAAGTAAGGAGTACAATTATTAAAAATAATAATCTGTTATATCCATTGCAGTAACAGCGACAAAATCATAAAATAAAATAATTTTTTTTTAAAAAGGGGGCAAAGGAAACGTGGATCGTTAATTAAGCCAGCGGGTGTGGATGGTGACAGCGTGACACGAAAACCGCATAATTACCCGAAAAGGCAGCGCTCGCATCGGCCCTTTCCGCTTACGGCAACCCGCCATCCTTTCCCGTTCTGGCAAGCGGGCCCACGTCCACCGGCTGCTGCCGGTCACCCTCGACCTGCTCGAATTTTTTTAATCTGTCCGTCGCTTCATGGCCTCTCCTAAAGCTGTGGACACCGATCTCATCCGGTGGCGAAGAAAGAGACACGGCACCCGCTTTGTCACCCGGCCGATCGTTGATTGGAAGAGGTAGGGTCAAACTTTGGGTCATTGCGGGTGGTGATAATTGAAGTCGATCTGCTGCGGGGCGAGAACAGGGCAATAGGGTGTGCTGTGGATGAGAGCGAGGGTGATATCGAAAGTCGAGAAAGAAGTGGAGATTTCGGTGAATTGGTGTTATTAATGTTATAGCGGATGGGAGAAGCGGAAAAGTTTGCGGCGGGTGGGACCCGAGGAAATTAGTGGTGGGCCCGGGTAGGTTTAATTTGGTAATCACGAGGTTTGTGATCATGAAAGCGAAATCAACTCTAATCCTGTTTATGGCTAATGAGAATCTTAAACCCTGTCTCATAATAAAATATCGAGGGTTTAAATAGTAAATTTACATATTTAATAATTTATCGCAATTAAATTATTATTATCCCACGGCCTTTATTCCATCCTTAATGCCGTCTCCTGGCCAATCCCAGCTGTTGAAATATTCGCCGCAAATTGGATAATATTTTTATATTTTAATTTAAAATAAAATATATTTAATAATTATTTTTAAAAATATCTTAAATTTATTGAGTGGTTTTAAAAATAATATAGTTTATTATTTAAAATATAATTTTTAAAAAATATTATTAAATATTAAATATTAAATAAATTTAGGTCATAATTTAATAATTATTAATTTATTCTCCACCTAAAACGTTTCCCAACCTATAACCTATACCTAAAAAAATAAAATAAAAAACTAAACCTAAACCTAAAAATAAAAAATAAAACCTAAACCTAAAAAATAAACTTAAATCAAAACCTAAACCTAAACCTAAACCTAAAAAATAAACTAAAATAAAAAATCTAAACTAAAATAAATATACATAAAATAAATAAATAAATTTGAATCAAAATAAAAAATAATATCATTTAAAGTGAATCAAAATTCTTTAAAAAATTTTTTTTTTTTGAATTTGATTTGACTTAGAAAATATAAAAAGAGTTTGCTAGTTTTAACTCATTTATCCCATGTGTGAATTGGTTTAGTTTAATTTTTAGAACAAATAAGTTGATTTTATATTTTGTTTAGGGCTAAGGTTGCGAATGGTCTCCGCCGTGTGGAATCTACTTTGATGCGTCGATCAGTTGGGGTTTTTTCACTGGTTTGTCCTTCCTTTGCTTTGATTAGTGTGCGGCTGCTTGGTTTTTCTTTTGTTTGGCCTCCGACTTTGGGTCGGAGGTCCGCCGGGACTATTCTCTGTGGGTGTACCTAATCTTCCTCTTTTTCCTCATGGATATAAATAACCCTTCTTCTTCATTTTTTCCTCCCCTCCTCTCTACCCCCTTGTCAAACTCGGTCTTGGGTTCTTCTCTCTTCCATAGTGCAAACCCTCCTACTCCCTCCTACAACTGGAAGGCTCTCTAAAATTTGCACAATGAGATTGGTAAATCCTTTTCTCTGTCGTATGTTTCTTCCCAAGAGGCCGAAGTTAATTTTTCTGAGGCCAGTCTTGCTGAGGGACAAAAGGCTTTGGAACTCTCCTTAATGGGTCACGCGATTGGGAAAATGCCCTATTATGCTTCGTTACTTGTTGCGGTTAAAAGCAAGTGGTCTTTCAAGGGTCAATTGGACCTTCTCACTCTCGACGGAGACTTTTTCCTTTTCAAATTTTCTTGTAAGGAGGATTATGATATGGTTTGGGACCACACCCGTGCTTTCTTAATGGTAGATCCTTCATTTTTAAGGTTTGGTCATGGGATTTCAGACCACTAAAGGAGGATTTTTCTAAAATTTCTCTGTGGATAAAGCTCCCGAATTTCCCTTTGTGTTGTTGGAATGAAGATGAATTTTCTCGGGTTGCCAGTAAAATTGGGGTGCCCCTAGCTGCTCGGACCCGTGTTATTTTTGCCAGGCTTTGTGTTCAGGTAAATCCCTCTTTGACTCTTCCTGATTCTATGCCGATAAATTTGAATGGCTTAAAGTTTGAGCAACCAATTATTTACGACTGGAAGCCTTCTGCTTGCTGAAAATGTAACTCCTTCTCGCACAGTCCTGTTAGCTGTCCCCTTAACCCAAATCCCCATCCTCCGGCTGGAGGCCGTAGCCAAAGTAGGAAACCTCCCATTCGTTCGGTTCTTCCTGCTTCGATTGTTAATCTTGATACTCTCCTTGAGCATGAACCTCCCTCCTCGCTTCCTCCTAAGGCTTCTAGTAATCCCACATCTTAATGAGATTCTTGATTCAGCTGCTGCTCCTCCCCAAAACTCCTCCTACCTAAATGATCTAAATCAATTGCCGGATCAAGGTGAGATTGATCTAGCGCTGATGAAGGCTTCTACTGACTTGCCCAACTCAATCAGTTCTAACCATACTTACACAATTACCACTCACTCAGCTGCTACCTCTCCCTCAAAGTCTAACTTGTTAAAACACCAGGACTCCCTCCTTAAAACACCTGGAAAGCAAACCTAGGATAAGAAAGCCTTGAAATCCCCCTCCAACCTCTCCTTCTTAGCCCATAAGGCCAAGAAGAAGGGGAAAAATCATTAACTCTTTCTTTATGTCTCTTCCAAAACTTGGTTGTTGGAATGTGAGAACTTTTGGCCGAAGGCAGGACTCGTGACTGTTTGAGGATGATAAAGGACTTTCGCTTGTATATGATGTGTCTTTTTGAAACCAAGTTAAATTGTGATTATCTGCATGATCCCATCTCAAAAGGGCTTCATTATCTTGTACATGGCAATAACTTTTCCACTTTTCCTGGGTGTAATTTGGTTGAAATGGAACCCAAAGGTTATTTCCTTCTGTCCTCTTATTACTACATCTCAAATGATTCACGGAGTTGTTTATATCCCTAACTTCCAGCAAATTTTTGTATCTTGGGTATATACTCACAATGCTGCTAGTGAAAGACAAGATCTACACTCTATTAGAGGTATAACTGATTCTACGAATGCTCCCTGGTTGATACTAGGAGACTTTAACTGTTTGCTTTTATCCTATGAGAAAGAAGATGGGAACCCTATTCCTCCAAATAGGTTATCTGATTTCAAGGACTGTGTTAATAAAGCTTGTTTGATGAAACTCCCTAGCTCGGGTCTTTTTTTCACTTGGTTAAACCAGAGAATTGACCAACCCATTAAAACTAAAATCAATAGAGCACTTTGTAATTCCTACTTGTTGGATGCATTTCCCTCCTCCTCCTACAAGGTTCCACCACTTTTATCTTCCGACCACTCTTCTCTGATAATTTCGTTGTCTAACCAGGTTCAAAGCACTTACAGGTTTTTGTTTTGCGACCATTGGGTTCTTTACCCTAATTTCTCTAATCTAGTGAAAATGGCTTGGTCCCCGTATGTTTGTGGGGATCCAATGGTGATGCTCTTTAAGAAACTCAAATTGGTTAAAGTGGCTCTTCGACATCATAAATGGGACTCCTCCCCTCTCATCCAACAACTTCAATGCTTAAGGAAGGACCATGAACATTTCTTGTCCTTACTTGAGAAGGAACCTAACTCAACTTACCTTCATTATATTCAGGAGGTAAACACAAAGAACTCTGAAATAGCCAAGAAATGAAGTTTATGGGTGAAACAAAGGGCAAAAAATTCCTGGCTTACATTTACTGATGATGACCTCAAATTCTTCTACTGTTTGATTAAGGAACGCCGCAACTCCAACTTGATTAGGGAACTCTTGGTGGATAGGGGAGCTATCACAAATCCTATTGATATTATTAAAGAAATTTGTAACTACTATTCTCTCCTCTTCAATAAAGCTCAAACTTCTATGGACTCTTGTGAGAATATTCCAATGGGTACTACTCTTGCACTTAACCAGGCATCAGACCTTGAGACCTCCATATCCGACCAAGAAATTATAGCAACACTTCATGACATTAACGTGGACAAAACACCTGGCCCTGATGGGTTTACTTCTAAATTTTTAATTGAGTGACGGGACTTTGTTGGGAAGCAGTTTTTATCTACAACGCATCATTTCTTCAAAACTAAGAAGCTCCTTGATTGTTTCAAACACAGTGTTATTACTTTAATTCCAAAAATCAAACACTCTACAACCCTGGCAGATTATAGACCCATATCCTTATGCAATATTTTTTATAAAGTTATAGTTAAGATTCTTGCTAACCGGCTTAAAAATATTCTTCCCTCTATTGTCCACCCAGCCCAATCAGCCTTTATAAAGGATAGAGATAATATAGTATATTTAATGAAATTTGTTCAGAATTTAGGAAGAGAGGCTATCAGAATGCTTTCTGTGCTAAAATTGATCTGAAAAAGGCCTTTGACTACATCAACCGAAAATCTCTTATACAAAGGATGATTCAGAAAGGGTTTCCTTTGACTTTTATTGATTGGGTTGCAGCTTGTATTTCTGATATCCCCTTCTCTATTGTGCTAAAAAGTCAAATCCATGGTTATTTTTATTCCTCTAATGGGCTAAGATAGGGATGCCCACTTCCCCCTTCCTCTTTTCTATTGCAATGTATAGTTTTTCTTGCCTTCTCGAGCAAAAGGTGGCTGTTGAGGAATTCCTCCCCCTGATTTTAGGTAACTATACTATTTCTCACCTGTTCTTTGCAGATGATATTCTTATTGTTAGAAAAGTGGGGCTTAGCTCTGCCACTGCCCTCCATGAAGTTCTGACAATCTTCTTTACCTTCTCGGGGCTTGTAGTGAATTATTCTAAATCTTAACTCTATTTTTCTGTGGCTTCTCAGGAGGTTGACTGGATATGTGCCTTCCTGAATATGGTAAAAGGGGACTTCCCTTTCCCATACCTTGGTCTTCCCTTACTTGCAGGGCCTCTTAAATCTTTCCATTTCTCCTCTTCAATGGATAAGCTTGCCTCTTGGCTTGCGGGTTGGAAGTCTAAATGGCTATCGTATGATGGTAGGCTTCAACTTATTTGCTCCTCTCTAAATGGCTATCTTTCTTATTAGATGCGGACTCTATCTATTCCTAAGTGCATACTGAAGAAAATCACCTCCTTGACTATTAATTTCTTCTATCACGGTGACGTTGTTAAGAAGATGCATCTAATTTCTTGGACCAAGACAACTCTTCCAAAGGTGAAAGGGGGTACTGGGTTGTTATCTACTAACACTCTAAATGTGCTGTGTAAGGTTAAATTTCTCTGGAAAGTGGTTAAACGATCCTCTTACTTTGCTTCCTGGTGTATTAACAAATATGGCTCTATCTGAAATAAATTTTCTCGTTCATCTGCCTTATGAGAGATCTCCAAGGCCTAGCTATTCGGTTTAAAAGTAGTTTTTCATTCTCTGTAGGTGATGGTTGCTCTTTATCCTTGTTATCTTACCTTTGGTGTTAAGGGAAATCAATTTTTGAAATATGTGGACCCGGTTGCCTGGAGTTGCTTGGGTGTCCTATGGAAGCTACTATTAATCTTTTTCTGCGATAAGGGCTTGGGAAATACCTGACCTTTTTGCTGAAAAATATGTTGCTTGCTCCCAACTTATTAGCCTAACTCCCCAGGTGGGCGGATTCTAATAAGTGGAATGGTGAAAAGATAATATCAAATAATTCAATCTTAGAATTGATTTTTGAACACTCCCCCTCTGTGGACTGGGCAAGTGAGATTTGGTTCAAGGGTTATGCTATAAATTATGCAATATTTTGCTGGATGGCTAGACTGGGAGGGCTTAAGACTTCTGATATGCTTAATTCTAGAGGGCTGGCCATGTGCTTTTCTGTCAGTTTTGTCTAGTTGAGCTGGAATCGCATTCTCACCTTTTTTTGGATGCCCATATTCCCTGAACATTATTAGAACCCTTCTACCTAATGGTATGTTCTTTCTCTTTCACCCCACTCTCCAAACGATGCTTGCTGGCTCGTCATTACTTGAGCATCATGCTCTGAGGAGGCTTTATCTGTTGATAGTTGTTGTAGTTGTTTACTCCTTATGGTGCGAGTGAAACTGTAGGCTTTTTCAAAGGAAGGAGTCCTCTTTAATTGCTATCTCCTATAAGATCAAAGCAAGAGTTGCTTTTAAGCTCATACGCTGGAAATTAAGGCCTCTTGGCCACTCCTTGTTCTTTCCTCCCTAAACAGTTGGAAGAACACAGTGGGAGGAATCGATCAATCAGTGCTTGGGTATCCTTAATGAGGCTTTTTATTATATTGGTTGTGTTGTTTTTACTGTGTTTCTTGGTAGGTTCCTTTTGTGATGTTATCTGGTGGTTCTTCTTTACTATGGCTGGTTTCCAGTTTTCAATTTTGTGAATTTTCTTGTAGATGGCCTACTTTCCTTTGGTACTGTTAGTTGTTCTGGCTCTTTTTTGCCCAGGTTTCTATAGGTGCTTACTTATGGTTCTCATGCATACATTGCTTTGGGTTAATTGAACGATGATGAAACTGGGCAGTATGATGCCTTCCTGGATGACGCTTCCTCCAACCTAGATTTTTAGCGCATTATCTTCTATTTGGTAATCCTTTGGCCCTATTTAACCGATTCTTATGCTATATCGATTTTGCTGATCCATTGGAGGGCAGGAGCAGTTAACCGTTGGTCTGCCTCCTCTGATTTTTGATGGATGATTTTTGGTTCTTGCTGCCTCTCCCCTTCTCTTAGGAATTTTTTTTTATCTCTGAGTCCACACTGATTCAGATTTTTGAGCTCTTTGGAGCTTAGCTTCTTACCGTTCGTTCCTAGTCCTTTGTCTTCTTATTTTTCTGTATTATGGGGTCTCCCCCTTGTAATTCACTTATAATTAGCTCTTTTTTGGAATGAAAATTGGGCAAATGCCCTCATCTTTTCCAAAAAAAAAAAATATTCGCCGCAATATCTGCCTAAATTAAAAGATTATTTAGTTTCAATATATAATATATATATATATATATATATATATAAGATAAAACTTAATTTATATATTTATTTATTATTTAAACCTTTTAATCATAATTATATTTGATATGACACTTAAAATACTACTAGTCGAAGCACGAATCTTGATGTTAAAAGCAAGTTGATCCTAAGTTGAAACTAGACGAGATCAAGCACTTAAAATATCATTGAAAACTTTGGGATATCAGTTAAATATCTAAATAGCTCTTAAACATGGAGTGTTTATAGTCAAATCGAGCATCTTGATGTGCCGGATCTAACAAGCCCAAGATCTCATAATTCTGACTTCATTTGAGCATTCTAATACTTAAAATACATCAAATGATCAAAGGAATTATTTTAAGCCGTCTGATGGAGTGGAGTGGTCTGAATTTTGCATGTATTTACAGAAACGTCACTCCTCCTCTCATTCTTCACATGAGGGGAGCCCGAGTAAAAGAAAGGAGAGAGCTCTAAAGCTTGAAAATCCTCTAAGCATAATCGTGCCACCACTCGACGGTCGCTGACTACCCCCGTTGGTTGCTAACCACCGCCACCGGCCGCCGCCGTCAGCCGTCACTACTGATCCTCATCGTCGTCAATCTCCATCACCGATTGTCACGGCCGACCACTGTCGTCGACCACCGTCGCCGCCAACCATCGTCGCCGGTCATCATCGCCGACCACCGACTCCAGTCACCGCCGTTGACTACCATCGTTGGTCACCATCGCCGCCCATCTTCGCCGGTCATCACCACGATGAAATGCATCATCAATCGCCCCGCTGTTCAGCATCATCTACTACCACTAGCAACTGTTACAACCTTAACGTAACTATATATGTGTTGTTGTATGATTCTGAGATTCTCATTATCAGCCATTCTCATATACAATTTTATAATCCCGTTATCGGGAAACTTTTGTACTCTGAAATAGACACATAGAGGAAGATTTTTACTATGCTATGCTTTTGAGATTTTTCCATGTAAAAATTTTGGAGTTTTCTTATTAATTTCTCAAACATCTGTGTGTGTGCTGGATTCCGCAACAAAGTTAAGGCGCAAATTTTTATTCTAACGCAACTGATTTTATAGCACGCAACAGTTTGGCTCTGTCTATGGGAAGAAAACCCATCAATCATAATTTCTATGAACACCAACATCATGGCCAATAGGCGCAATACTCGTAACAACGGAGCCTCCTGCTGCAACTCTAGTCACTCTCAAAACCAATCCTTGAACCAACGATGCCAAGATTCTGCCTCACTTTCCCCTAATAGGCGTGACCCTGTCGGTGAAGGCACGACAGGAATCTCTTTAGAAGATCATATGCACTAAATGGAATAGTCTCAAAATGAGATGATCCGACTTTTACGAGAAACATGACAACCACCACCATGACAAACACATCTCCTCCAAGATCGATTGTTAGTTATGGGAGGTCAAAATGCTAATCTCCTTGACACTAAAGTTCCTCCTTCCGCGTGATCTGATCTCCTTGACACTAGCTTTCTACATGCATCAACCAAACTACTAATCCACCAATTATTGCTGGTAGCTTGACACATTCTCATCTTGTTGACCCCACTCGTCATGTTATATGTGCAGAATTATGATGCTTAATGCAAGATAAATTTCACCTTAAAGATATAAATCATCCTCCCCCTCACCGCGACTATGAAGAGTCCTCACCTTTAGCTGAAGTTATTCTTTAACATCCTATTCCCGTAGGTTTCAAGCTTTCAAGCATCAATTCCTATGATGGGATAACTGACCCATATGAACACATCGATCACTACAGAACCATCAAGAATATCCTACGAGCTCCTAATACACTATTTTGTCAAGTTTTTCCAATCACCCTTAAGGGTCAGGCCCGCACATAGTTCTACTCCCTTCCAAGGAGATCCATTCATACCTTTGACGAACTCGCCAAGATTTTTGTAGAACAGTTCATTGCAAGGGATCATAAAGATTCCTCTCTCATCTCTTAGATTCGTCAAAATGAGGGTGAATCACTTAAGGAATACTTCCAGAGGTTCTCCTTAGAAGTTCACCAAATACCTGGAGTAGACCCTGATCTATTAAGAGGAGTTTTCCTTGGAGGGCTCCGTCCGGGGCTTTTTTACTCATTACTAATGCGAGATATGGTCCACTCATATGTCAACTTGGTTCATCGTGTGAAAGCACAAATTTCTGCCGATGAGGCTATTAATGCTCATCGTAAATAATTTGAACAATCTACAGAAAAATATAAGAGCGCCCTAGGGAATGCGGACTGACAGTCCCATCAAAAGAAGCAACAAGTCAATCGTGATCTCCCTCCACGGCCCTCACATCAACGACGTGAACCACGACCAGAAAAGGAATACACACCGCTGAACACATCTCGTGTTAACATCATGATTGCTATTTGAGATGAAAAAACCATCAAGTGGCCACATCCACTGAAACCAAATTCATGAAATTAGGAGAAATATTATCACTTCCATCGAAGTCGTGGACATACTACTAAGGCATGCAAACAACTAAAAGAAGAAATCGAGAGGCTCATTCAACAAGGATATCTATGTCGATTTGTGAAGAATCAATCGATTCAAATAAACATAACTCTAACTGGGGGGAAACTAGGACAATCATCATAGAAACAACAAAATATTCACCAAATAGTTATAGAAATTGAAACGATTGCAGGAGGGTCACTACTATCTAATCAAGTCTTCATCACCACCTCTGGAGAGCCAGAGTTAAAGAAATCTTGTATTAATTATTCCATCACTTTTAATGACTCGGACTTAGAAGGAGTCCATGTTCCTCATCAAGATCCACTTGTCATCAGCATAGGGATCGGTGACCATGCTATAATGTTAAGAAAATTTTGATTGATAATGGGAGTTATATTGATGTCTTATTTTACTCCACATTCCTTAGCATGGGCTTGGTTAGGAAAATCTCCAACCCGTTGTAGGACCATTATACGGGTTTGATAATCATCCTGTGCGAGTAGAGGGGACAATCACCCTTCCTATTATCCTTGGAGAATTTTCTTGAAAAGTGACTCATTCAATCCAATTCATGGTGGTCAAGTCAGATTCAGCATATAATACTATATTCGGAAGGCCCTTCCAATCAATTTTCGGTGTTGTCACTTCAGTGTCTCATCTTAAGATAAAATTTCCAACCCGTTGGGGTTGGGGTGGTCTATGAAGATCAATAAATAACACAATCATGTTACCTCCGACAAGCTCAACCACGCCCTTCGGTAACCTTCAACATCGAGAATTTTAATCTTCGAGATAAAGAAGTACCTCAGAGGGATTTTCCTGTAAAAGACTTACTCCCCGTTTCATTATCAGATGACCAACTGCCAAGCTATGATCAAAGATCTAGAGGAAAAAATCTTTCCTAAATCTTAGAATATTGAGGGTCTATGAAAGTGTTATATGTAATTCTTGGTGCATAAATATTACAACCTTTAATTTACCTCGTTTGTTTTTTCCTCTCCACCTCTTATCTTTTATTAATTCTTTCTAAAAATTTATCTCATTCCTCTTGTTAAGTTATCTTATGATAACATTGCATCACCAACATTATCAAAGTAATGAGTTTATGACTTTTTCTTACAAGCTTGTTGCACATAAATAATCTTCTTCATTTCAATCTTCCTACTTAATAAATGCACAACTCACATTGTGTCTCTATCGGGATATGATCAATCCCGAGAATTTGATCGGACCTCTTTCATAGTTAACGTCATCGAGTAACACTTTGACAAATAACCTCGGATGGGTCAAAAATCCTTAGTGGATTCAATTTGACCTCTTCCATACAAGGTAACATCATCGAGTAAAACTTTGACAAACAACCTCGAATAGGTCAAAAATTCTCAGTGGATTCAATTCGACCTCTTCCATACAGGGTAACATTATCGAGTAAAACTCTGACAAATAACCTCGGATGGGTCAAAATTCTCAATGGATTCAATTCGACCTCTTCCATACAGGTTAACGTTATCGAGTAACACTCTAACAAATAACCTCGGATAGGTCAAAAATCTTCAGCAGATTCAATTCGACATCTTCCATACAGGTTAACGTCATCGAGTAACACTCTGACAAACAACCTCAGACAGGTCAAAAATCCTCAGTGGATTCAATTTGACCTCTTCCATACAGGTTAAGGTCATCGAGTAACACTCTGACAAACAATCTCGGATAGGTCAAAAATTCTTAGCGGATTCAATTCGACCTCTTCTATATATGTTAATGTTATCGAGTAACACTCTGACGAATAACCTCGGATATGTCAAAAATTCTCAGCAGATTTAATTCGATATCTTCCATACAGGTTAACATCATCGAGTAACACTCTTACAAACAATCTCGGGTTTATCAAAAATCCTCAGCGGATATAATTCGACATCTTCCATACAGGTTAACGTCATCGAGTAACACTCTGACAAACAACCTCAGATATGTCAAAAATTCTCAGTGGATTCAATTCGACCTCTTCCATACAAGTTAATGTCATCGAATAACACTCTGACAAACAAGCTCGAACAGGTCAAAAATCCTCAGCGGATTCAATTCGATCTCTTCCATACAGGTTAATGTCATAAAGTAACACTTTGACAAACAACCTCGGGTGGGTCAAAAATCCTCAGCGGATTCGATTCGCCCTCTTCTATGCAGGTTAATGTCATCAAGTAACAATTTAACAAACAACCTCAGATGGGCCAGAAATCCTCAGGGAATTCAATTTTACCTCATCCATGCAAGTTAATGGCATCAAGTAACATCATGGAGAATGATACTCTGAAATTATCTATCAGACTTTCTGAATTGCTCGAATGATGGTTCCTAATTGACGTTTCCCCGTCATCTTGGCAATTGTCAAATGTTAAACCATCCATTGGAGTTTCAAGAAATCTAATTTTCCACAAGAAGAAGTAGAAACTACAGGCCTTGATCGCCTCCGAACTCGGTCGTCCGACGAGGACAATTGACTCCTCTTTCGAGGGAAAATCGGAGTCTCGTCGTATGAACTACGGGCCTTGATTGCCTTCGAACGATCTTTTCTTAAGAAGAAGAGGAACACTACAGCATATGAGGTGTGTGCCTTCTCCCTTGGCCCTAGGAGAGTTTTTATAGGCCCCCCATAGGGGCAAAAGGATAAAAAATGAAAGAAAAATTGCAAAAAATGGGTGAAAACTATAGAAAACGGACCAAAAAGGACAAAAAAAGATAAAAAAACCCCTCATCAGCGGTTTGTGCGCATCGCCCTTATCACAAGCGCCCAGCCATGCAGCCTTCGTTCACTCGCTTGCCTCCTCATGCTTCTGCCTTGCCACTGCCAGCTTACAGCCTCGTGAGATGCCATGGTCTGTGAGCCAGTGCGCCGTAAGTGCTCATATGGGTCCATAAACCTGCTCGAAACGCATACCCACATATATATGGCCCGCACCAACTTCCGTGATCATAATCTTGTGCTCCCATGAAGATTTGTTCTCTCAAAATGTATAGTTAATGGACCCACAAATTTTATTGAAGAATTTGTTATTTTCAAGTATTTGACATATATATTTTTGGACTATTGAGATAATGTCATCTAAAAATAGAGGGGCAATTGATATTACACTTAAAATACTACTAGTTGAAGCAAGTTGATCCTAAGTTGAAACTAGTCGAGATCAAGCACTTAAAATATCATTAGAAACTTTGGGATATCAATTAAATTCCTAAATAGCTCTTAAACATAGAGTGCTTATAGTCAAATCGAGTGTATTGACGAGCCGGATCTAACAAGTCCAAGATTTGATAATTCTAACTTTATTTGAGCATTCAAATACTTAAAATACATCAAATGATCAAATGAATCATTTTGAGTCATCCGATGGAGTGGAGTGGTTCGGATTTTGCATATATTTATAGAAACATCACTTCTCTAATATATAAATATCACCTCATTCTTCACATGAGGGGAGAAAAGAGAGAGAGCTCAGCTTGAAAATCCTCCAAGCATAATCGTGTCCTCGACGGTCGGCGACCACCGCGTTGGTTTCATCAGCCTCCTCGCCGCCGTCACCACTACCGATTCATCGTTTGATCTCGATCGCCGGTTGTCACCACCGACCATCGCCACCGCATCCGCGTGAACCATCGTCGCCGGTCATCATCGTCGACCGCGACATCGGCCACCGCCCGCACTACCATCATGGTCTGCCGCCGGCATCGGCGCCATCGCCTTCACGGTCATCACCATGACCTTCATCATTGCTAACCATTTATTCATTACTACCTACTGATCAACTGACTATATATAACATTGTTGTCGATTCCGAGATTCCCATTGTCAGCCCTTTTCATATACAATTATGTAATCCCATTATCGGAAACTTTTGTATCTGAAGCAGATACATAGTGAAAGATTTTTACTGGTTAGGCCCTGTGATTTTTTCCCTCTTTTCGAGGTTTTTTCACGTAAAAATTCTAGAGTTTTGTTATTAATTTTCAAACATCTATGTATGTGTTAGATTCCACAACAAAGCTAAGACGTAAATTTTTATTCTATCGTAACTGATTTTCTAGCACGCAATATTGCATAATTTTAAAATTCATAAAGTTTAAAATATTAATTTAAAAAATGAACTATGTTAACCATATAAGTAATCAAATTATTATTAAAGAATATTTTATGAAATTCGAAATAAATTTTGCAGGTTCATAAACATAATTAATAAAAATTATATTTGCATTTTGAATATGTTCATCTGCAAAATTAATTTTTAAATTTTTTTTTAATTTTATTCATATCATCATTTGTCTAAATATATTGAATGCATTTAATTATTTGCTCGCACCAATCGTTACCCAAAAATAATTTTTGGGTTGGTCGCCATCATAATAAATTAAACTCTAATGACGCCATTATCATTATTAATGTAAATTTATTATTATTATTTTTTAGAATTATTATAAAAGTTCTCTCTAACTCATAATTTTATATTGTTTAATAATATTGTATTCCACTAAAATCTAAAGAAGATATAATTATATATTTTTAGATTAAATGATCAGTTTAGATTACTTTTATTTTTATTTTATTCTATCGATATTGCGATTCAAAATAAATTATATGTAATAATATTAATTAATTTAAAATATTCAAAAATTATATAAACTGTTTTTAAAAATCATATAATTTATTTATAAAATTAAAAAATAAAAAAACTTAAATATATATTAAATAAAAATATATTTTTAAAAATAATATCAATATAAAATAAAATTAATTCCAAATTAAATTTATCTGAATTAATTCATAATTTTAAGCAAAGGGCTAATGAAAACTTATGGAGCCGTTGTTGATATTAAATTTTTAATTTTATATCACATTAATTGTTTTTACTAAGCATCCTTCGAAATTTTAAAAATGAATTTCTCGGGGCAGCCCAGTGATCCAGGGCTAAAGGCCTCGCCTGTGACGAGAGTTCGAACAACTTGTCTTTCTCAATTATATTAATAATAATAATCTTAATCTTAATAATATAAAATAAAATGGAATAATAAAATATATAATCTTAATGATAGAAATATTTAATTAATGTGATAGCAATTAAATTATTTTTAAATTATTTTCTATAAAATTGTGTCATAAAAATTGGATAAGATTGAATATGACCTAAAACTAAAAAATACATAAGTGCTCAGTGCCTTCCTGCTTAAAAAGGTATATTTAACAAATTTATTTTGAACGAATCTGAGGTTAACTCAAAAGATTTTAGATAAATATTATCTCAAATTTAATAAAAATAATTATTAAGATAAATATGATTTTTAAAGAGATAATATTTTTTAATTATATTTATATTTATAAATATATTATCTTTATTTTAAAAGATTATAAATTACAGTTTAATATATTAAAATTTAAAAATAATTTTATTATTATAAATTTAATAATATTATATATATATTTAAATTATTTTTAATAATACAAAATTTTATCTCACGTTGCTCAAAATGGGCTAAGAAAATCACGATCCGTACATGTTCAATTCATTTAGATTTGTTACGATCCAAATTTAGATTTATTTTTTGAGCAAATTTTGATTTTAGAGCTAAATTAATATCTTGAATATACACACACTCCAACTCTAAATGCACAAAATTCCTCTAAATGACCCAAAGTTTAACCCTTCCCCTTCCAATCATCGATCGGCCGGGTGTCAAAGTGGGTGCCGTTGTTTTTCATAACACTGCCGGATGAGATCGGTGTCCACAACTTCGGGAGAGGCCATAAAGCGACAGAAACATTAAAAAATTCGAGCGAGTGGAGGGTGACCGGCTGCAGCCGGTGGACGTGGGCCCGTTGCCAGAACGGGAAAGGATGGGAAGTTGCCGTAAGGAGAAAGGCTGAACCCGGGCGGGGTGCCTTTTCAAGTAATTATGCGGTTTTCGTGTCACGCTGTCACTTTGCACCTGCTGGCTTAATCAACGGTTCACGTTTCCTCTGCTTTTATAAAAAAAAAGAATATTATTTTGTTTAATGATTTTGTCTCTTTTACTGTACAGGACATAACAAATTATTTTTTTATAATTATAGTCCTCACTCTTTTATTCTTGGACTAAAAGTTAAATTCAGCTGGTATAGTATTTTGGGGAAAGGTTAGGGTACAGAATAAATTTATGGAGAACGAATTTAGAATAAAGTAATTATTATTAAATTAGGGACTATTTAAGTTTAATTTTATTTTTATATTTTCTAATTATATTTTATGATATTTTAAAAATTATGTTTATTTTGTATATTTTTAAGTATTTTTTTATAATTTTAAAATATAAATTAAATAAAAAATTCATAGGTGCATATATTATATATATAAACTATCTTATAACCCTATCATCGTATGATATCATTGCATGCATCAATTAGAGAATACAACTCTAGATAATAATAAAAATTCATTATAACAAAGGTATTTTTTTATTTTAAATTAAAATAAGATTTCCATTTTCAATAATTAAATTAAATGTCATTGACAACATATAAATACAATTAAATTATTGTATGTTTTTAATACAATTTCATGGGAAAGTTGAGTTAGAAATTCTATATGGAATTACTCAAAGATAAGAAAGGTCGTTATATCTCTTAATTTTTTAAAATATCCCTAATCAAAGTTTTTGACACAAATTTTTTAAGAAAGGCGAGCACTTCGAACTCTTGCCAACTCTGAGAGGTGCTTCGACACAAAAAAATATATTTTATACTCAAAAGAGGATTTTTTTTAAAAGATAATTATTGATAAATATCACATAAAACTTCTAATAGAAGTATCATTACTTAATATTTTAAATGTATTTAATAAAATTTAAAGATTTGTTTGAGTAAAATTAATCACTTTTGACTCTATTTGAATTTGGCTCTTTTATAGACATATTTCAACTGAAAATTCTAATTTGATTAGAATTAAGATCTATAGATATGGTTATAGAATGTCAATATTATGCATTATTGGAGATATATTTTAACAATAAGATGTACCTTATTTTTTAGAATTCAACACATACTTCTTAATTTAAAGAGGGTCTCTATATTATTATTGTTCAACAAATTAACTATATTAGCAAAATAAAAGTTTTTCACAGCATTGAAGTCTTAAATTAGAGGAAAAGAATAGTGGGATTTCTTTAACCTATTATTGAAGTGTAAGTGGGCTCAAAAATAAATGGTCGGCATTAAATGAAGTAATGAAGCGGTCGCTTCCAATTAATGTGATAACGCGTCATTGACATTACTAAATTTTAGTGGACTATACTTATTTTTAAATTATTTTTAATGATACTTAATTCTCTTATTAAGTTTATAATCATACTTATTTTAAAAAAAGTTGTCAAAAGAAAATATGTTTATGTTAATCTTTTACAAATTGCAAGTTGCAATTATATAAATATTATTTTTTTAAAATATGATTCAAACAAAATTTCTTCTAGAAGAAAGTGAACAATGGACATCAGCCATGAAATCACAGGCTGCTGAAGAGGCCGAAAATCTTGTGCAATATTCGTTCATAGAAGGTAATACGAAGTGGGCTTGAGCCGTATATGAGCTTTTAGATTTCTGTTATAAACACATCTTAAATAATATTTAAATAAATTTAAAGGCTTTGAGGCATGTTTCAAAGTCTTAAGGATTCCTTTAGGATTAGCCTTTATTCTCAAAAAAATTTATTATGTTATCATTTCAATTGGGGGAGTGTGTCTATTTCATTAGAATTGATTTAATTTTAAATCTAAGTTGTTCTTAAAATTGAATATTTTAATTGGTCATTTAAAATATAAATTAAAATCAAAATCAAATTAATGTAAAAAAATAGGAAAATATAGTCAAATTTTCTTTCAAGTTATAGAAAAAAAGCGTTTATTTTTTTGCTCGAACCGATATTTTTTTATAATCGACGCCGTCGTTGAAATGGTACAATCTGGACCGTTCATCGCATAGAACATTTGTAGCCGTTGAATGACGTAACCCATGGGACAGCTGTCATTACCCTAAACTAGTATGTGTGGATTATGCAAATTATTTATTTATTTATTTGTTTATTTATAGTATTAAATGTTTTTATATTAGATGTTTAATTCTAATCCTAAATAAAATTCGGTTCAGTAATTAATAATCAATTGTGGATTTGGAAGATTCGTAAAGGGAGATTATTTAAGGGGAATTACGTATTATTATATTCATTTATGTGTATAATTTGAGAGAGATTATATATGATAAAAAAATGATTTTGGGTGAAGATATTTATATTAAATTTTTTTAAAAATAAATTTATTATATAAATAATTAATAAAAAATATATTTTATTCATCTTAAAATACATTCCAATGAATTTTAAAGTCCTTTTGATATTAGAATAATAATGATAATTAATAGAAGATAATAGAAATAATATAATACAAAAAATTATATTACTCAAACATAAATATTTGAGCTATCAAGAAAAAAAGTGAAAATCTTGATTTTAAGCAAAATATAAATCATAAGTTAAAACGATGCTCGAAATCAACTAATTAAAAATCATCATCATCATTATCATCGCCACACTTCCCGTTGCTATGGCTTCTTCTAAGACTAAGTTCTATGGCTAATCACATGTAGTTATGCACTAATACTTATTTATTGTGCTAATTTGATGTCTAAATTCCAAAATCAAAGGAAGCTAGAGAACTAAATTGTAGTGTTGTTTTGCTTTGGGTAGAGTAACTTTGTGTTTGCTTTGAGTGTTGTAGCACTATATATATAGTATATAAATTGAGAAGGAAAGATAAAAATTTAGAGAAAGAATTAAATTGTTGGTTTTTTCGGTCTTCTATTGGCATTATCTCAGTAAATATTTGTATATATTTACATGCCATCTAATTTTGTAGCATTACAACAGTACACATCTCCATTCTGTTAAGTAATATTTCAACATAGTTAAATCATTAATGAGTAAATAATTATAAAGGTCTCTCTCTCTCTCTCTCTCTCTCTCTCTCTCTCTATATATATATATATATAAATTTTGAGCATGTATACTTTATTCTTAAATTTTATGTCCAGTGTGAATCATTTTAATCTTATTGTCAACTCTGTCATATCTTTGATCTCTTAGTTAAAAGTCAAAGTTCTCAAATAGGCTAAGATATCTTACATAGTAGAGAGAATATTTAATGAGGGTATTCTTTACCTTTTTAATCTCAATCTTATTATTCATCATTGATATTAAATTGTGAAATTGATCCTAAAGGATCAAATCATCTTCATGAAAAGTTTCTCTACATCATTTTTCATTCAAAATGATAACAAAATTGATAGTAGAATAAAAATGATTTAAATTTTACTACTTGAGAAACTAAATTAAAATTTTGAAAAAAAAGGAATTGAAGCCATAATAAATAAAATAAAATAAAAATCTAAGAATTATTTTGATCATTTACTTCATTGCTAATATATAAGGAATATTTTATTAACTTAAATAAAATATTATCTTAAAAATATTAAGATAATAATTCTTATATCAATTTTATTAGATCATTTATTAAAATAATAACATTGTATGAAGATTGAAAATTTTAAGAAATTTCAATTAGTTAAGCTAAACCAATCCGAAGCCATCTAAATCAAATCAAACTCAAAACTAACAATTTATTTAATTTTTGAATAAAATTTTAATAAAATCATTATTTAGTCTATCTCTAATAGTTTACAAGCAAAGAGACTCACATTAGGTGGGGAAAATGGTGGTAAAAATAGGTCATTGTTGTGTTCTAGTTGGGTTATTGCAATATGAACCATTGATGCCTTTCTCTCTATGTCACACACACACACACACACACACTTATTTAACTATTCTATTTATTTCTTTAATTCTTTGGGTTGTTTGTCTATTTATATAATATTGTTGTACTTAATTAAAAAAATGTAAGAAAGAAAGCTTATTCTTATTCTTTCTTATAAAACATGCTATCTTTGATACCTTCTCTAATGTGGATTGAACTAATAGAATATGGTTCAAAGGACTTGTTATTAACCATGCTATTTTTTGTTTGATGGTTTATATTAGTGGGTTAAAAACCTTTAATATTCTTCACTACAAAGGATTGTGACCCATCATTGATTGATGTTTCTACAACAATTCTCTTGAGTCTCACCCTCATCTCTTCTTTGGTTATCTTGCTTTCATATGACACATAAGGAACCTACTTCCTAAAGGTAGCTTCTTCCTATTTCAACCCATCTTACAATAATTTCTTAATGCCTCTAAGAATTTGAATAGTTCTACATGTATTTTTTGTATATTTGCTAGCTATTATTGTGGTTTTTGTGTACCTCATGGCCCTCTTTATGATTTTCTTTGTTTTTCCTCATAGATGGTGTACTTTGCAACCAAAGGTTTACTCTATTTTTTTTGTGATGCACTTGTAATTATTATGATTTTTGTGTAGTAGATGGTTATCCTTCTTAAAAAAATTTTTTCCCCTCTTAGATGACTTACTTAACAACCAAGGGTTGACCTCTCCTCTCAATGTCTTCAACTTTGAAGTTTTTATTTTTTGAGTTCAATTGGGAGCTTTCGCTCTTTGTTTCTTTATTTTTTTTCAAATCACTTGTACTCTTTATTGTTGCTATTAAGTGTCTCCTATATCCTTATGCCACTCATTATGGTTCTTAAGTAATTCAATGAAGTATAATTAAAGCTCAATTTAGTTAATTGACTCACTTAGCTAGACTTGGCCTAATTGAGTTTTAATGGGCCAAATAAAAGTCACTTGAAATTAATCATGCCTAGAACCTTAAAAACCTTAATCAAACTTGTTAGAATCCTAATTGAGGTTCAATTTGATCTACCTAGTCAAAGTTGACTTAATTGAACCATACAAGATCAAAATCAAATTAAAGTTAATTTAACCCAAATTGAACAAACCCAAAGCCTTTGAATAAAAATCCAACCAATATGTTGTGAGTTCAAATTCTATATTTTATTTATTTCTAAAAATTTTATACCATATAATAACATGGAAGAATATTCTAAGGTAATATTATGATTACACAATTAACATCATAATGATGGAAGACTCCATTTTCATGCAAAGAGTGCAATTTACACTTAAATCTTAGAGAAATAAATCTAAAAATAATATCGACCTTTCATTTTACATAAAGATCCATGTAATATTAATTTACATGAATCTTAAAATTAATAATCTAATTTAAAAGTGGTCAATCAAGTTTACTATTATTAGTAGCATATGGTTTATGGGATTTGAGTAATGTGAACAAGAAGCAACGAGAAAAAGTAGTAGTGAAAACATATTTTCTTAAAAAGACCAATACATCTATGTTACGATTATGGCCCTCTTCATCTCTCTCTCTCTCTCTCTCTCTCTCTCTCTCTCTCTCTCACACACACACACACACACACACTTCAATCAATGAGCCAAAAGCTAAGGTTCCACTTTCCACTTCTTCCCAATTAGCTTCATCACTTGTTCAACCCTTCTCCTTATCCCTAAATCCCAACTTGGGTTGAACTTGGCAATGGTTGTGGTTGAGTCTCACGACTTTGATGAATTCATTATCCATTGGCGATGACTCATTGCTTGGACGTTTATACTAAAAATTTCACCTTTTCTCTCTTTAACCTCTTCATCCTCTTATCTTTTGCTTGAACTAACAAGAGGATAAAGAGGTTGAAGATAGAAAAGGATAGATCTTTGGTATAATGTCTCAACGACTAGTCAACTCTAGCGGACATCACATTCATGAGAGCCGTAAGACTCAACCCCAATCGTAGCCAAGTTCAACCCAAGTCGGGACTCATCAATGAGGAGAAGGCTTGAATGAGCAAAGAAGTTAATTAGGAAGAAGTAGAAAGTGAAACTCTAGCTTTTGGCTCTTTGATAGAAGAGAAAGGGAGAGGAAGAGGGTCAGAAATGTAATATAGATGTAATAATGGTGAAAAGATGGAGTCTTTTTAAGAATATGCATTTTCACCTCTACTACTTCTATCATTGCTTCTTCTTCTTCTTCACATCACTTAAATCTTATAAATTACACACTAGTAGTAATAATAAACATGATTGACAACTTTTATATTAGATTATTAAATTTTAAGATTCATGTAAAATAATATTGCATGAATCTTGATGTAAATGAAAGGTGCATATCATTTGCAGATTTACTTCACCAAGATTTAAGTGTAAAATGCACTCTTCAGCACCAAAATTGTGAAAAGATGAAGTCTTTTTAATAATATGCATTTTCACCTCTACTATTTTCTCTCATTTCTTCTTCTTCACATCACTTAAATCTTATAAATTACACACTAGTAGTAATAATAAACATGATTGACAACTTTTATATTAGATTATTAAAATATAAGATTCATGTAAAATAATATTGCATGAATCTTGATGTAAAATGAAAGGTCCATATCATTTGTAGATTTACTTCACTAAGATTTAAGTGTAAAATGCACTCTTCAACACCAAAATGGAGAATTCCATTATTACAATGTTAATTGTGTAATCAAAATATTACTTTACAAGATTTTGCAACGTTATTATATGGTATAGAAATTTTAGAAAAAAACATAGTGCTTGAACTCATAGCGCATTTGTTGGAAACACAGCTAGGCTGGTCTTAATCATTGAAAATTGATGGGTAATAAAAATCCAATTTAGTAGGTTAAGACCAAGTTTCCCAATGACATCCTCTCCAACGATCACAACTAGTTAGGACTATGTTCCCCACTAGCATCCTTTCTAGTGGAGTCCACCATATTATGATTATGTTAGGACAAAATCCCCTAGTGGCATCTTCTCATAATAATACATCTAGTTAGGACTAAGTCCCCTATCGTCATCCTTTCTAGGAGGGTTTCTACATTCAAATAGGACTCATGATATTCTAACATTCATAAAGATTTGGGCACTCATATTCATAAAAAATAATTCATCAAAAAATAAAATAATATTTGTTGTAAGCTCCTAAAAGAAGTAATTATAAAAAAAGAACTAGATTAATAGGTTTATGAGTAACACAATCAAGATACCTAGGAGAGATTCTATAATCACACGCTTAAGTAGAGCAATAATAATTTCCTTTGAAAAACAAACAAATATCCACAGGTTCAACTTTGTAAGAGAGTTCTTCATATTCTGCAATTCCTTCAAAATGATCATTAGATCGCTCACTATGCAATGATATTGCTTAATCGTCAAAATGTTCCATGTTTGAATTGCTATCTTCAACATTGTCTATGCTCATTGCACCCGATGTTGTTTGTAGAAAGATGTTAGAATTCTAAATATGGATCAAGCATAAAAGGTAGAAGGAGTTGAGAGAGAAAGAGAGAATAAAAATTTCAACAATTCTCCTAAGTTAATCTACATAGGACTCGATGAACATTTGGCAAATAAAAATGAGTAAAATGGAAACACAAAGACAATTCAATGAGAGAAAGTGATGGAGATGGAGAGATATTTTAGTGGAAATCTTACGAAGATATTGAACGAGACTTTAAAGGGGATAAAGCTTTAACATAATTTATAAGATTGCGTGATGCATGCATTTATAAGTAAGAATCAAGATTCACACAATTAAATTAGTTACATAATGTGATTGCATAGAAAATATATAATTCTGACTCGATATAGTTCATTGTGTGGTGAGTGAGTCTGCCTCATAGTTGACTATTAGTTGAGAACTTTTAATTGATTCCAGATTGAGATCAAATATTCTTGACAATTTTTTTTTTGATAACTAACTCTTAGTTAGCTATCAAGTACATATGATGAGTAGCAGAGTTTTTTTTTGAACAAAAAGCCTTGATAAATGGCAATCGTTATTATCTCAACATCAAATATTAAGTTAGAGCAAACTCTTTGACAACCTAATGAGGGATTTAATGCTTTTTTTTACTAAAATTGATGTTTCAAGTTATTTGGAGTTCAATTCAATTGAATACCAATAATTTATTGTAGGCAATTTTTTTAAAATAAGTATCATTAGAATGTTAAATAGGTAATTAAGTATGGTTAAAAAAAATTTTAAAATATATCATTCGGGTGAATGGTCGAATATGGCGATGGCGTGGCGCTGAAATGAGCTACTAAGTGCCACACTTCAATTGGGATGCCCACTAAGTGGGGATCGCATATTATTAGGTCTATCTTCTTGGTTTCACTGATTCGCCCCAAACTCATTTCCTGTAGGTGCTCACGCCTTCATTTTCGTCGAGCAGTCCTCTCCCCTCGAACTTGGTGTAGAACTCCAACACATTGCGCGTCTTGTCCAGATAATCAAAATGAACTTCCTTTTTTTCCCGACAGCCGCTTTCACGCCGTTTGACGACTTCCCTCTCCCATCTAGCAGCTGTTGGAAGTCAACATTAGCTTTCGGTGACGATTCTGGCAGCTCCATTTCGTTCGAGGAAAATTCCATTGGCGGATTCTAAATTTTTTGCGCACTTCCCCATCTTTCTTCGTAAACACACGATAAATCACTTTTTTTTATCAATTTATAAATCGATAGAGTATGTGTGCTAGAGGTTAGAGTTGTGTGGTTAGACATTTATTTGGGATTTGATTTGTAGGTTTGTGTTAGCATTGCAGTTTAGGTGTTAAGTAGCCAAGGGTAGTATTATTTAGGGTGTCGATTAATATAAATTTTTGATTATTTATATAGCTTATTTTACAAGAATGAATAGAGAATTTATTTCCGATTCTTTTCTATGGAAGCGGAGTTCGATGAGCAATTCAATCAAGTTATGGAAAATCGTCCAGGTTAAGTTAGTTAATTTTTCGGAATTAAAACAACGGATTATGAGAACATTGCACATTGATTCAGAGCGTCACACAATCACTCTTACAGGTTGTTATCCGGTGGGTAACGGATTTATAACGTCTGTAATATCTGACGATGACGTTTGTGAAGTAACACCGATGAAGCTTCGTCATATGTTGTGTTGTATGTCGTGGAGGATGTTAATGTTGCATCCACATGATCCGACAATAAAGTCGGAGATATACCACACTGATTTCGCACATGCACCTCTTGGGACACAACGCCTTTGATGAGTTGATTCCGAATATCTTATCAATCTTTCCCCTGCGTTGAATAGTATGATTGGTTATCATCCAACTTATGAGTTTTGTGGCAGCGATGATATTATTTATCATTCAGAGGAACCATATGTACCTCAAAGTGCTGCAGGCGAAGATGAGTATCATACTATGAGCAGTGGTTCAAGTGGTGAGTCTGAGCATGATATTAGTGATGATGAATGCTCACTCGGGGTAGAAGCCATTGTGCTTGAGAGTCTAGACAGCCATGATCTTCTAAGAAATAACTCACTTTGAAATATTGATAGTGAGAGTCAGATGTTATCCACAAACGAGTATGTCTAGATGTGCCAGACTACGAGAGAGTGGAACAACGATATTTACTTCGACAATCCGACGAAACTGTCCTAACAGACGATACTAAAATCTTTGGTGACCTTGTCGAAGGTATGTGCTTCGCAAATAAATGAAGTCTGTAATTTACTGTTGTTGGGTGGTGCGTAGTAAATAATGTTCAGTTCCAAACAGTTCTAACCGAGAAGAACTACGATTATTTCATACAATGATAGTCTACTTACCATATAAGTGGAGTTTGCATTGTAGGTAGCGCTTAGGAGGTGCTTGGAGAATATCAAGAGTCGGTGAAAATCATAGATGTATCAATGCAATAACTACAGCAGGTCATCGACAGTGTAGCTCTAAATTCATAGCTTACTTCATTATACCTGTGATCAGACATCAGATAGATTTGAAACCCAAGGAGATTATAGGTAGGATGAAATCGAAATTCAATATTAAAGTTTCATACATTAAGACTTGGGATGCGAGGTGTAAGGTAATAAAAGTAATATTTGGCAGCTGGGAAGAGTCTTACAGACTCTCTCTTTTATGGAATCGGTTTGTAGTTCTTACACAATCTACGAGAATTATAGCGGTGCGACTTTGAGACTTTTGGGCATTTGGCCTTTCAATCATGGGATGGAGTAGGTGTGACCTGTACTGAGCTTAGACGACATTTTTTTGTTAGGCAAGTATCGTGGTACATTATTAACTGCTGTTAGAATTGATGAAAATAATAGATTATTTCCACTAGCCTTCATTATTGTGGAGTCCGAGTTGATCGATTCTTGGTTGTGATTCCTATAATGCTTACATGATATGCTGCCCATTATCTATGCTAGACACGATCTTTGCATAATTTCTGATAAATATGCTGGTCTATTACGTGGATGTAGAGAAGTGTTTCCATGGGCAACTCACAGATGCTTACGTCATGTGTGTGAAAATTTTAAGAAGGTAATACGCAGATTAGGGATTGCTGATGTGAAATTTCTATGCCAAAAGATGTATATGGCAGGAAATACTGATGATATCCGGTAGTTCAATCATTTAATGTTTGATATTAAAAATGTGAAAGAAGAAGCTCACAATTGGCTTGTAGAGCGTGACCCTATCAAATGGGCACTTGTGCACGACGATGGAATGCGTTATGAGACAATGACGACTAATGCATCTGAGTGTTTCAATGGTGTCCTGAAACGGGCTCATGGTTTACCGATTCAGGCTCTTATCAGTGATATCTACTACAACTTAGTAGCTTTGTACATGAAAAGACTAGCCATCGCAACTCAGCAAGAGAATGCAAACTTCTCAATTTTTACCCAAAAGGTATCCACAATGTTGCAGCGTACGGAAAGAGAGGCTAGACATTTTTCTGAACCTGTGAACATCAACCTGCGTGAGATGCAAGTTTTTGACAGGTCCAGTCGATCATTCAGAGTTGATTTGTTAGATAATGACCTATGTGATTGCAGTTGTAACAAAATGATCATATATCATTGGTCATGCCTACATGTGGTTGTTGCACTAGGGTTTAGATGGTTGAACCACCTGACCTGCGTGTCACAGTACTACACACTACAACTATATAAGCTGACATACATAAATGCGTTCCATACACTGGTTGACCATTCCAAGTGGCCATCTTTCGCGAAACGCATTAAGCAGTAACCACCAATTTTTGCGAGAAGGTCTAGATCCGCATAAATAGATTTAGAAACACAATGGATGAAAATATATCTAGTAGTATCAGATCTTGTAGTCTATGCAAAACATCAGTCCTACAGTCTGCGTCACATAGTAATATACGATATGTTCTCCCTTTTCGCGGTTGTTAGAGGTTACACACGATGTTACTGATATCCCGCGTTCCGGTGCTTTAGTTTTTTGCTTAATTAAAACTACTAGTTTTTATTTCATTGTATAAACCGATACTACTACGCTCATTTTTTAGTTTGATCGATTTTTTTCGTTTGTTTTTCTCAGCTCGATGGCGGAGGAGCACCACCCGGTAGGCGTCAAGACGTAGGCCTGCTAGGGAGGCCAGCCCTCCGTTGGAGCAGGCACCTGCTGAGGTTCATCTTAGCATAGCATCCCTATGTGGGCGTGATCGCTCACCCGATCGTAAGTAATATTTAATTTATTTTTTAACTTACATGTTTCCTTTATTTTGGTTAATGACAATTTTTTTTTTGCAGAGCACCGTGCTTGAGGCTACGTCACACTTACTTATGCTAAAGGAGTGACACATCACGTGCAGACGATTCATCTAGCTAGGCGGTGGGCCTACACTGTTAGAGCGCTTCATCACTAGATCATCATTTCGACGTCTTGGTTGAGAGATAGTCTCCACAGACCAATACCTTCCACCTTGTTGTTGGTGAGATGACTGTTACACTCTAGGACGTGGCAATGATCCTGGGACTACGAGTTGATGGGCTACGTGTCATAGGACCAATTGTGATTGGCGAGGGGAAGAGATGACACTCGTGATGATTTGTTGGGGCGACACCCCTGAGGCGTGATGTATCATGATCCTCGGTCCGTGATCAGTTGACATTGAATGGGTCGACATGCACAAACGCATGCCGAGGTGGTGAGGTAGACTTTTACAGTGGTCGTGCACCGTCCACCGATGAGTTTTTTCGGCACCCGCGTGGTTACATTCAATTCCTTATTGGTTGTTTCTTACTACTGGATACATCAGGTTCAGAGGTCCATTTGTAGTATCTACCACTACTAGAGAACCTGGATATCTTCAGTACGATAGCTATGAGTGCTGCTTAGCCCACATATAGGAGGTGTTGAGTCAGAGGACTGCAACATGGGCTACATCTCCACGGATATGGGCTTGGGAGCATATTCATGTTGGGAGGCCAACTCTACATGTATCATATCCTACTGAGCTTGATCATCTCAGCGTTGGGTTGATGTATATTTTGTTAAGTGTACTTTCAAATTTTGTAGCTTTATATGTGTATAAACTATTTTTTTGTGTACAGATGGAATGAGAGTATGTTCACAATGAAAAATATTGCGATATCTGAGAAATGGTGAATGGCTGCGACATACATGTTAGATTTCGAGACTTCCTTTAAATATGTGTAAAATTTGACATAATTTTTAATATGTGCAAGTGATCTGGGAGCCATATAGTGAGCATATCACATCATGTCTATCAGATACATGCTCAACAAGCTCTGAGATATGATTATCATGAGTTCCTCTTTTCAGCTGGAAGAGGGTTGAGTGACATTTACCAGATAGAGTGTTGCGCCAGTTCGACCTCATTCCCAGAGTCGATGTAGCCCTAGTTGACCCTAGTTTCAAAAGGATCGATGCTCGGGGTAAAGCGGATGTTGATTGGGTTGATTACCACCAGTCACACATTGTTGCTTGGGAGAGACGGAGGGATTGTCTCGTCGAGGGCTTAGATGAAGATGTACAGAAGAACTATCATCCAGTGTCGGTTTAGATCGAGCTTCTCAGATTCTGCACGCCCGATCTTTACCAACTATGCCGGAAACTGGGTGGAGTGTATTTATGTAAGTTTTGATATAAGTATTCATCAATTCAATATTTATGTAAGTCTAATTTTACATACTATTTTTTTGTGTGGCGGAGCACATCACGACTTCGGGACATCTTTCACCATACTTGGCGATGTGGATGAGCACCACTTACGAGGATGTCGATAGTGCAAGCTATGCGAGACCTGATGGCGTGTACATATGTGACACATATTACGATCGATGCCACATAGGGTGTCACACATATGGCATGACCGCCATCTACTTATCGGATCAGTCCATCTATGTATCCTGATCCAAGTCTTTCTACCTATCAGCCTACATATGAGTCGCAACCACCTATCTTCCGTCATAGGACGATCCGACGCCTTGACGAAGATCTTACCGGGTCACCATCGCGTGATCGTCATCCGTGCGCATACACACACAGGAGTGGTGTGTGATTCCACGCAGCGAGGCATTAGATGTTTAGGGTAGTGTATTTGTGCATCTGTACTATGTTTCTTTTTATCTATTTTATTCATTGATCATTTATGCTTATTGACTCTCACTTAATTGAATGTAGTTGTTCAAATTGGGATGCAATACTCAGATCATGTTATTATATTTCATATGCACTTTCTTTGAACTACTTGAATCAAACTAAACTAGTGTTCTACTCAACTCTTTCACCTTGTGTAGTATGGCATTCAAACGATTTAGCTTACAAACTTGTAATAAAATAAATTTGTTTTAAAGTTCGTCACTATACAAATGAATCAAGTTGTAAATTCAGTAAGAAAGGTAATAAGTGACTTTATTACAAAAATGCACAATATTAAAGATTAACTTAACTTCACAAGCTAAATCAATCAATATACTAATCTCTGAAGTCACTAAAATATAAATCTAAATATAGAAGATACATGTGTGATTACTAATATTTATGTTAAAATCATATAATAATTATTAGAAGTAATACAAATCAAAATTATAAAGATACTTTACAATAAGAATTATTTTTGACTTAATATCATACTTATATCCCAAGCTTTGTAAATCAATGATACTTAGTTTAAAAAAAAAGCCATTAAAGCTTGCGACTCATATGAAGCCCAGTTGCCCACTTATGGGTGGTGACTCATTCATTTGCGTAGCATGTATCACGATGTGTAGCTAATCAGAATGAAACGATTGCAACCTATTTTGAATTTTTTTTAACCATACTTAATTACCTAATTAGCATTCTAATGATACTTATTTTAAAAAATTGCCTTTATTGTACACAATTTTAGATTTCATAATAATTTGATTAATCTATTTCATATGAATATTTTTATATTCTAAATGAAATTTTGATCTTAAGATATGCTAAATATTTCTAACAGCTATGCTTTAATATATTGATATGCGATTCAAAATTTACTTAATCTTAAATCTTGTATCAGAATATCAGTAAAATCAAGCAGTCAGAACTATTTCCCAACATATTATATGCTCAGAGAGATTCAATAGATTGAGCCTCAATAATTTTATTGTCGACAGTACTATTAATGAATGCACTTTTTAGAGTTTCTAAAAAAAAACGAGAAAGGTTGTATTTGGTAATGATTTATATAAAGATATATATAAAAAATGAAATAAAATATTAAAAAATAATTTCAAGTAATTAATTTTGTTGCTCTTCCAACTTGTAATTATATAAATATATATTTAAAATAAAATTCAAATAAAAATCTTTTTTAGAACAAAGTGGTAGTGGACATCAGCAATGATATCACAGGGTATTGAAAAGGTCAAAAATCTTATGCACTATTGGTAGAAAAGCTATGAAGGTTGGATCTGAGCCGTTTATGCTGCTTTGACAGTTGTGCTAATTCTCTAAAATTGCACATTTTTTAAAGTATATTTAAAGAAATTTAAAGTCTTAGGATTCCTTTAGGATTAGACTTTATTCTTTAAAAACGATAGCATTCTATCGTTTTAATTTGGGGAGTGTGTATATTCGATCCGATTTGCTTTGATTTCAAATCGAATAGTATTTGAATTGGATAATTGAATTGATGATTTAGAAAACATAAATTAATATTAAATTAATAAAGAAAAATATATTCAAATTTAATTTCAAGTAAAAAGTAAAAAACATCAATATTTTTAATTAATTTGATTTAATTTATCTTTTATTTAAGTTTATTTTAATATATATTTATCTTATGAGGAGAATTTATAAATTAGATATTTATTTTTGGTTAATGAGTAGAGATGCATTATATGTAGCAAAGCTTAATTTTAATTTTATTGTATAATGAAAATTTTGGGAGTAAAAATATTTTAATATTTTAGAAGATTATATGTTCACATCAATAAATAAAGGAAAAATCAATAGGAATAGCATTAGTAATAATTGTCAAATATTGGTCATCAGTGAAGAATGAGTAAAAATTGATGGACAAGTTAAAAGTCGAGTGACAATGAGCCATTGAATCGGTTGCTCTCATGATTAAAGGGGAAATCAATAAGAATAGCATTAGATATCGGCGGCTGTTAACTTTCAATTATGATGCACCAATATTTTATGTCAAAGAGGTGTGTAGAGTCTAATATGTGTCGAATATATACAGTAAAACCTGTCTAAAGTGATAAATACGACTCGGTCCCAACTGTATGATAATGTATGTACTGTACCTGCCTAAAGTGATAACATGTCTAAAGTGATATCTACTTACGTCACAATATCACTTTAGACATGTTTTCTACGTATTGCGTCTTGAAAACCAGCGGTAGAGTGAAAGTTCTTAGCCTTGTCGATTAGTCCGCCACAGTAATTAAAGAAGCAAAGACACTCAGAATTTTAACGTGGAAAACCTCAAAAGGAGGAAAACCACGAGCTGCCAGGAAAAGCTTCCTATGTATCTGTTTGAGTCTGAGTCACGATCTAGATTACAATTGCATATGAGGGAGGAAAAAACAGCTATGTAACAACGATCAGGTTGTAATGGTTGCTGATGGTGAAGATGTGGGGTAACTTCCGGTAGGAATACATCTGATTAGTGATGATGGTGGTTGATGGCCGTCGGCGGGGTGTGTGACCTTGGAGGATCTTCAAGCTTCTTCTTCTCCTTGCTTGGGCTTTTCCTCTTCTTCCTTGTTTGGATTCTTCCTCTTCTTCCTTGCTGACTCTTCTTCTTCCTGCTCGGACTCTTCCTCTTCTTCCTTGTTGGGACTCTTCTTCTTCCGGACTCTTCCTTGTTCGGACTCTTCCTCTTCTTCCTTGTTCGGACTCTTCCGCTTCTTCCTTGCTCGGACTCTTCCTCTTCTTCCTTGTTCGGACTCTTCTCTTCTTCCTTGCTCGGACTCTTCCGCTTCTTCCTTGCTCGGACTCTTCCTCTTCTTTCTTGCTCGGGCACCTCCTCTTCTTCACTTATTTCAGCTCCTCTTCTTCTTCACTTCACTTCACTTGGCTTGGCCTCCTTCTTCTTCTTCCCTTGGCCAGGTGATTAATGACAGTGAGGATCGGCTGACAGTGGTGATTGGTGGACTCAGGTCGCGATGGCTCCTCTTGTTCTTCCTTCTTGACTCCTCTTCTTCTTCCAGCCCTATTTCATGTGAGGAATGAAGGCTGTTATAGATGAGAGGAGGGACATTCTTAATAAATTCATGTAAAGCGGTACCACTCCCGCTCCGGACGCTCCTTCGATCATTTGATATATTTTGAGCATTTGGATGCCCAAATGAAGTCGAATTATGAGATCTTAGGCTCGTTAGATCACAGACGCTTCGATTTATAAACACTCCATATTTGAGAGCTGTTTTGGGATTTAATTGATGTCCCAAAGATTCCAATGATATTTTAAATGCTTGATCTCGATCGATTTTGACTCAAAATCATATAGCTTTCGACATCAAGATTTGTGCTTTGACTAGTGGTATTTTGAGAGCCATATCAGTACAGGTGTGTAATATGTGTTCAATATAGGCAGGTGTCTAACATGTGTCGATATCCATGATCATTTAGTTTAGTAGATCTCACAACAAGAAAAGAGTTCGATCGACTGAGTAGCTAACAGTAGACATTAATAGCTACAAAAAAATCATACATTAATTATTAACTTACATGGGATGACAAGCAGTGGTAAAACTAAGGGGTGGCTGGAGAAGACAGTCATCATCTTTAGATTTTTACTAAACTCTTTAATATTGTATACTATACTAAAAACTTAACTTCTTAAGTTAAGTTTTTAGTACAGTAGGGAGGATTAAGTGATCAAAAAGATGCTCGTCAAATACAAGTAGTGGATAGATATCAACTATCTATCAAAGATTGATATTAAGCTGTGGATGATGGTAAATCAAATCTTAAAGATTGGCAATGATGCTTAGCTCATATTAGATTTACTTTTTTTTTTCAAAAATATCAAAGCTAAATAAGTCAAACCACTACAAGTTATAAAAAAATTAAATCAAAATTAGATATATTTTTAATCATCACTTCATTTCATAAAATAAATAAATAATAATTGCTAAATCATAATAAATCTCATTGGATAATATCACACACGCTTAAAAAATCAAATAATAATGATACTTAGTTCAAACAACAATTAAATAAATAAGAAATGCCCCTATGGCGCACATTTAATTACAACATAACACCCACATATTTCTTCCTTTACCAAAATAAATTAAAAATAAAAAATATATATCTCCCAGGAGCTTTGGCTTTCAATTATAATAAATCGATTAAATAAATACATATTTCTATTTTTATTAATTACTTTTTTCCTGTAGGGCTGTCGGCACCACGAGAGGGGGTTAGTGGGGGATAAAGTTACGTGCGACGCTCAGCGTCGTGCAATTCTACGACGACTACGGCTTTGCCAAAAATGGAGAGGAGTGTGTGGGCCCCACATCCGTCGATTTCGATAGGGACGCCTCCTACTATTATTTTTTTTATGCGACCCTCGATGATTCCCCTTCCCCTCTCCCCCGATTTGACAGCTCACTAATAACGGCGCATCTAATCGCCTTCCCCACCTAACATTTTATTGACGATTATGCCATTTGGGGGGTTGATAACTTGAAGCTTTTTTTTTTCTTTGTGGGGTCAATTATTTTAATTATAACAATTTTAAAATTTATTATTAAGTTCTTAATATTTAGTTTTCAAAAAAAGACCTTATATTTAATTTTATAGAATAAATTTATATTTTAATATTTTTTGAAAAATTTTGATTGATGATTTACGTTAAATGGTTAGAATTATTCTTAAATTTAGTGTAATCTAATTGATTGTATATAAAATGGTTTTTAAAAATAAACTGATTTTAAATGCTAAAATATATATGGATTGAGTTGAATTTAATTTATTCTTATGTTAAGAGTCATTTTGACTAAGGGGTTGTTTGGGAATAATTTTGTTTTTAATTTTTAAATTTTATTTTTATATTATTTTTGAAAATATATTTATTTAGTGTATTTTTAATGTGATTTTATTTTTTTATTTTTAAAAATACTCAAAATATTTAAAAGATATTTTGAGTATTTTTAAAAATAATAAATACAATTAATTAAATTTTATTTTTAAGCAAAACATAAATAAAATAAAATATTAATAAAAAAGTAAAAAATAAAAGTGATCTCAAAGAGCCCCTAAATAATCATAATTGAGCTCAATTATATGTAATTGAGTTTAGATTTGTGCTTACTTGCTTTCAATGAAAATGAAAATGATTTTATTTTGAGCGAGTATTATAATAAAAATGATAAAGAAGAAAAGTTAGGCAATGATATATTTATTGACTAAAATTTGAGCATATATGAATTTGAAGTCTTTAGATTTATTTTAAAATTTATATACCACAAGAATAATGAATTCAAATATTTTTTGAAGTCCTTTCTAATAAAATTTTAGCTTCATTCCTTTTTTCTGATAAAAAAATAAAGAAAATTTATTTGAAATAAGAAATAAAAAGCTAAATTTTTTAGTATTTTTAAATCATTATAGATAAACTCTTAAATTATTTTATTTCACATTAAATTTTTAAATAAATATATTCAGCTCAATGAGTTTGGTTCATAAATTATCATACATGATATTTATGTTCTATTTTGATAAAATCTAGAACTCCATATAAGAATTTATTATATAATACCATATTATTAACAAATATCAATTTTTTAACCTATAATATCTTCAAATAACAATTTTATAAATGATATTAATGATTGTCAACGAAGATATATTGATATAAGGATATTCAAAACCTATAACAATGATTACAATAAAATAAAATAAAAAACAATCATCGATTTTAAAAATAATTTTATATTTGTAAAATAAAATAACATTAAACTAAACCTTATATATATATATATATATATATATATATATATATATATATATATATATATATATATATATATATACTCATGCCTAATATGACGCTAAAAATATAAAAGACAAATCTTTATGATCTTAAGTCAAACTAGCGCCAAGACTTAAAATATTATTAAAACTGATATGAATTAAATTATAGTTTCTAAATATGGAATGTTTATAATCAAAGCGCCTTGAAGAGCGGATCTAACAAGCCCAAGATATCTGATTGACTTCATTTGAGCATTCAAATATTTAAAATACATCAATAATCATTTTAAGATATCCATGGAGTTTGATTTTGCATGTATTCAGAAACGCCCTTCATCTAATCTATAAATAGCCCCTCATTCTTTACACAAGGGAAGTCAAGATAAAGAAAAGAGAGCTCTAAAGCTTGAAAATCGTTCAAGCATAATCGTACCACTGATTCCACCATCGCTTCGCAACACTACCGCTTCGCCATCATTGGATCTCTCGTCAATATGTCAACCATCTGACATAATTCCATCTCACATTGCTCTATTGCCACTACGCTATCGGCTAGGATTATCATCCGCATCGCTGACAATAATTGCCACCGATTCACCGACATCATTCACTATCGCTGATCTCACGCGGTTGCGACATCTCGCTGATTCTATTATTTGGTTGCTGATTTGCCGCCGGCAGCCGCTGCTGACACTGCCGGCCGCTTCTCTACCTTCACCATTAATGCTGATCAACACATCGCATTATCATCGCACCACTGCGGTTACTATGCCTATCAACCACCACTGCATCGGTTCATGTTTCACCACATCAATCGCACCAATAACTATTAACCTAACCACGGCTACATATATTGTTTCTCGATTATGAGATTTTAATTGTTAATATATATGATCTATCGGAAAACTTTGTACTCTCAATCGATACATATTAAGATATTTATTAAATACGATTTTTTTTCCTCTTATGATTTTTCACGTAAAATTGAGTTTTGTTCATTCTTCAAACATCTGTGGCTTTGATTCCACAACAACGCTAAGGCATAAACTTTTATTCAACAAGAACTGGTTTTCTAGCATGCAAATATGTCGCTTGGAATCAAACCCTCAATCGCAATCTCGAGAACATCTACATTATGGCTAATATAATACTCAAAGAAGAGCCTCGCTCAATCACACTTTGAAACCACTCAACCAAGGATGAAGTCACCACCGATAGATGACCCTCTCGTGAAGTGCAATAGAAATCTCTCAAGATCGCAGTTAATGAAAGAGTCTCAAAATGAGATAATATGACTTTTATGAGGAACACGACAGCCACTATTGCAGCAAACACATCTCCCCCAAGATCGATCGTTAGCCAAGTGAGGTCAAAATGCTAATACGGGGCTATGGTGTTTATTTTTGAGATGTGGGACACCATGCAGATCTTAGGGGATACTTATTGAAGTGATCGGGTACGACATTAAAAATTGATGTACTATCTCAAAAGATAGAAATCATCACCCTATAATAGACTTAATCACCTAATAAGGACTCATAAGGCATGATGGGTCTTCAAATATACCAGAGATCTTTCCCCTATTTTACATGTAAAACTAAAGTAGGGTTTATTTTAAGCCGGGTTAGTTAAGTTCCTATGGAGGCAAGCCCTCATAGTTAATTACATCCTAAAGAATGAGAATTCCTTAAGAATACTCTCGATTAAAGTAGACAATTAGGGTCTCCAAAGATTTCAAGGTTAAGAGTATCAAAATATTGGCTATTTTAGAAAATCAAATGGGATAGATCAAGGATAAAACTTATTTTTGGAATCCAAATGGGAAAAGTAGGAAATACTCATGATATTAGGAAGCCTAGTGAGCATTCCAATCTACCCTATAATTGGGCTTTATATATATATATTTTTTTTTTGAAATTTGAAGAGAGTTAATTATTTGACTTAACATTTTATTATATTGCTAGGGCTTGTAATTCCACAACATAAGATTGTGGAAATGCTAAGATGAGGATTTATGCCAGAAAAAGGAAACAACTACCTCGGATTCCTAAACTAAGGAGCTTGGTACAAAACAAAGGCAACACCTAAGTCTAAGCGAAAGGTGGGTATTTGATTCACTTCCACAAGAGAGGATAAACCACTCGACTGTTGGACTTACAGCCGCCTACAGTGGCCGCCAACTAACTCCTCCTATGTTTTAAATCATGTATACAAGTCTTATGATTTGCAAGATGGCTAGACTGTTGTTTATTTAGAAAGGAGACTAAGTTCTTAAACTCACTCCCTAAGAGACTAGTGCATGAGTGGTATGAATTCATGACTTAATCTAATGCAAATTTTATCAAATTTATTTGATTCTTTTGGACTCTTTATTTTGACACAAGCTATGGGATTTTGTATGCCTAAATGCATGAGAATTTGATTATGGGCCAAATCAAGAGAGAAAGGGGTGTTCTTCCATTGAAGGCTCTCACAAGGTTTCATTCTTTAAAGATGGAAGTCCCCTCTAACAAGAGTGGAATAATATGACATGCATGATATTATACATTCATTCATCCAGCTAAGGGGTTGCTAAAAAAATTTTATTATCTTGATTTAATTCCTAGGTTTTTATATGAGGTTATGAGTTATTTTAAAATTTTAGTTATGAGTTGTTGGTGGGATAGAAAATTTAATTTTACCCTAAGAGCTTATCGCATCTATGCCACACATTCAAGCATCAATCATAAAGAAACTATGAAAAGCATGTTGTTGTAATGCGCAATCTAAATACAACAACAAATAATTTTATAGACTACCATAAAAGAATAAAAGGCCACATCGGGTTCCACACACCCAAAAGAGAAAAAAAAGAAATGAACTCACTCTTATATAACCCTGACAAAAAAATAATACATGTTATGGGTGTCTTTTTTCTTCATTTCTTCATTCTCTTTCTTTTGATTTGATTTGCTCCAAAGGCATCACGGCACCCTGTGGAATAAGCTCGGCCACGCTCATCCTAATCTCCCATAACACTAATCCTAATTCCTAATAAAATTACATCAAAAATAAGTAAATCTAGCTACAAAATAAATGTTAGCTAAGCATACCATACAACCTAAACAGTTATATGAATAATTTGGACTTAGGACCCCACACATGGTTAACCAAGTACACCTATCCTAACGTGAGTTATGCACAGGGGCTAAGCAACCTACACAACAAACACATTTATATTTTTATTATAGCGGCCCCTTAAGCACAACCCCCTGCAGAAAATATGATTAGGTTAATAACGGCCTAACATCCAGTCTACGAAATATATACCCTAACATCTAGTCTAAAATATTACATCACAAAATAAAACACAACATCATACATACAACGCCTAACTTAGCACGGAAGTGGTGACTTAGTATTCTAATGTGTGTTTAAGTGCTTGGTGGCAAGACTTTACTAGTTTCTTTAGTTTAAGTTTTAATTTGGGGTTTGAGTTTGTTTAAATTTTACCTTTGGGTGATTTCAATTTAAATGATTTAATGATTTATTTTTCATTTTTATTTCATTTTTATTTGGTTAAAATGATGTTTAGGTTTTGAAGAATGAAGAGTAAAATGAATTCCATTTATAGATGGAACTCACCCTATTCTACATCCTAATTCCTAAAGAATCTAACTAAGGTCCTTAAGTATCTTAATTAGCCCATTTGAATTTGTGTAATTTATTTGATTTGATTTAGAGCTTGGAATTTGAGGTGGTATAAGTATTTGATTGATTGATTTTGATTTAGATATTTTGGTTTAATTATATCTTGATAATTCAATATCCTTGATATCTAATGAAGTTTAAGTTTATTTTAAATTCATGTATTTTGATTAATTTTGATTAGATGTTTGATTTAATTAAATCTTGATAATTCAATATCCTTTTAAATTAATATTTAATTCTTTTCTTTGATTATGGTTATGTGACTTGACTTATGTTTATTTGATTACCATTCATTTGTAGATTAGATTAGATTAATGAGATCTTATTTTGATTTAATTGAGTTTGATTCTTGTAATTAGATTTTATCTTTAATCTCATCCATTTGTCATATTTATCAAAGTTTGGTTTTACATTTTGATTTCTACATTGGATAGTTAATTAGTTTATCTTTAAGTAGGTTGAATGAGATTTGATTTGAATATTAAATTGATGAGAGTTTTCTTTATTTAATTTAAATTGATTTAATTTGATTTGATTAGTCTATGAGTTTGCTTAAGTTCAATATAATTATGTAATTAGTTTAATTAAGAAGTGTATTTATGTTAATTATAAAGATTTATTTAATTTTTAATTTGATTTCATATTTATTTAGACCAATGATGTAATTAATGACTTAATAATTTAAGTTTAATTTAGGTTTTAATTAGTATTAATTGCATCTTGATTATGTTCAAATTTATGTTTAATTTTAAGTTTAATATGATTAATTTGATTAACTTAATTAGCTTATTTAAGAGGTGTGATCAATTATTAAATTAAGTAAAGATTTATTTAATTTTTTTAAAATTTGATTTCATATTTGTTTAGGTTAATGATATGATTAATAACTTAATGATTTAAGTTTAAATAAAGAATTGATTGAAATTTAATTTCATTTATGTTTGATTAAGTTTAATATGATTAATTTGATTGACTTTAATTAGTTTATTTAAGATATGTGATCAAATTAATTAGTAGATTATAAGTGTTTGATTTGAATTAATTTTAATATGATTTATAAAGTTAATTTGGTTTATTAAGATGGTGGATTAATTTTTTAAGTTTGCCTTAATTAGGTGTTTATTCAATTAGATTAGCTTAAGGGCAATTAATTTAATTAAGGAGTGTGTTTAAGTTAATTATTAAATTAAATAAAAGTTTATTTAAATCTTAATGATGTAATTAATGACTTAATGATTTATGTTTAATTTATATTTTGATTAGTATTTAATTGCATTTTGATTATATTTGATTAAGCTTTGGTTTAATATAATTAATTTGATTAATTAGCTTACTTGAGGGGTGTGATTGATTATTAAATTTAATTAGGGGTTTGACTTAAGCTTAATTTTAGAGTTAGCTTTAATGTAACTTATTTAAATTAATTTGATTCATTAAGATGATGGATTAATTCATTAAGTTTATATTAATTAGATGTTTGATTAATTAAGTTTGATTAAGGGTAATTAAAATTTTAAATCATTAGATTAATTAAAGGTTTATTTAATTAGGGATTAATGACTTAATTTCTCACATGTGAGTGATTTTATTCAGTTAAGTGTTTTACTTAAGTTTGATTTGATTAAATGATTATTATTATTATCATCATTGTTATTAAGTGAATTAATTATTTATTTCATTTCAATTAAGCGTGATTATTTATGATTAGAGTTTTATTTGATTTGATTCATTTATTATGTTTGTTTGATTTCATTAACATGTTTGATTTAGTTATTAGGTTGAAATATTTAATGATTAATTAATTATCTTACTCCCAATGGATGTAATTTAATCATATATTAATTAAATTTACTTATTAATTAATTTCAGTTTATTTAATGATTAATTAGTTTCAGTTTATTTATACTTATTAAGGGGTTTCATATGATTAAGATTCCATGCTTAGTGTAGGTTTAGTTATACTAGTTTCACCTATGTTAAAGTTTCCTAGATTTATTTAATTTTAAGTTTGATTTGAGATTTAATCATTTAATTGAGTTTTATTAGCTTAAATCATATTTAATTTAATTTCCTCTAAGGATGATATTTTTTTGATTTGAGGTTTGATTAATTATTGCTTAAGTGTTATTTCATTTTTGATTTTGATTTAATATTTAAATTATTTTAAGATTATATTTTAATTAACTCCTTAATTGATTAAACTCTATTCTTAAGTTTGTTAGGGTTCTAAGATCACATTATTTTCTTAAGAGTCCTAGATGTCAATTGAAGTGATTTAAGCTATTTTAAAGATTTTTGTAAATTTTTAAATTTTTTTTTATTTTATTTTATTAAAATGGATAATCTAAACTTTAAAATTTAATTTCTCTCAATCCAAAGTCCTTTTTACTTGACATTTTTATGAAAGGTGTGTTTTAACTTTAATTTCAATTCCTGAAAATTTCAACTTAATCTGACATATATTTTTGGTTTAATTAATGAAATTTTATTTTTACTAAAACTCAAATTAAGCTCAAAATACTTACTTAAATTTGAGATTTTAGTTTTGTTGGATTCCTCTCGGAAAGAAAAATCCAACGAGCCATTGTTTATAATTTTGGTTAAGTATTTTATTTTCTATGAATTTTAAAGTGATTTAAATTATTTTTTAAATAATAGAAATACGCTGCATGGCGAGCCTCGCTGGAAGACCGCCAACTCGGAGAAATCATGCGCTTCGGACGTCGATCACGACAGATGGTCCGCATCGATCAGCGATTTAGAGGTCGAGACGATCAACAGCGGATTGAGCCATCCGATCACGCGGAACTCGTGATCGATATCAAATCGATCAAACGATCCGGCCTAAATCGGCGGATCCACGCGGCGATCGAGCCGCCCCGATGAAACCAACTAAGGACGATGATCCGATCGGGAACCGCGTGGACGGACGATCCAGATTGATGGGGAATGGGTGGATGGAAAATCCGCGCGGCAACCAAACGTCCGAGCAAAATTTACCATCGAGGATGATTTCGCGGTGAAGATCCAGCAAACTCCTAGGTATGTGAGGAAGCTTTGGAATGATCTTTAACCCTCGCCTCCCTTCGGAACGTTATCTTCTTCGATGTTTACCATCGCCTCATTGGAAAAGAAACAATTTATGTTTTTGAGCTCAAAAATGACTCAAAGAGGTGGGGGATGGGTTCCTTTTTTTTTGCTTTGGGAGCTGAATAATGGTGAGAGAAGAAATCTAAAGCCTCATCTCTCTTTTTATAATGGCAAAAAATTCATTCTTTTTGAATTTTTGGCTCAAATTGATCATCTTGCTTGGGTGGGATGGATGATGGATTGATTGAGGACTTTGAATTTTGATTCCAAAGTCCTCTCTTGCTACATATGATCACAATTCAATACAAATGTTGAAAGCATGTGATGGGAAGAATTAAAGGAGGTTGGGTGGAATCCTATGTGGGAGAGGATCCATGAAAGAATTAAATGGGTTGTGTTAATTTTGGACTGATCCCAAATGGGTTTGGGCCAGATTTGATCAGCCCCTAATGTGTCATGGCTTGGTTTCAAGGGATTTGGCCCAATTTGGGTCATATGGGCCATATTGGGTCAAATTGACCAATTTGATCAAAATTGGCCAAATTAGCTTGGGTCATGGGTTGATTCATGTTCAATTGATTAATTGAAGATGAATGTGGTCTTTGGTTTGAATTAATTTGGATTTAATTTGGATTTAGGCCAAATTGACCCTTAGCTAATTTGGGCTAGGTTAGTCAAGTTGACAATTGGGTTCATTGATCAAATTAGTTTAATTTTGGTCAAGTTCAAAATTAATTTAAATGAACTTACCATTGGTTGCAATCAATTTAGATCATGATTTGACGATTTAGTCCTTTAGGCTAATTTGGATAAACTTGGATCAAATGGCCAATTGGGCTTAGTTTGGCTCAATTGGTGGTCAAGTCATATTTAAATATTAATTTTGGTTTGATTCAAATTATTGGTTTCAATCAATTTTATATAGGATGAGTTTTGCCTAGTTTTGGTTCATTTGAGCTAAGGGTTGACTTGGTCAAATGATTAAGTTGATTTGGTTCGACCTAATTGATTGTAATTGATCATCCTAGGGTGATCAATAATCATGGCGAAAGATTTTGGTGAGCTTGGCTCAATCCAATTTAGGTTGGATTAGAAGTTGGCTCAAATGGGTCCTTTAGGTCACTTTGAGTCAAGTGGGCCTAAGTGGGTCAATTAGTTTGATTTTGGTTTGATTCGAGTTTAGTTGAACTTATATATGAGCCCTAGATTGATATATAAATTCAACGTCAATCAATTTGAAGTCCAATAGATTTTGGCTCAATTGAAAGTTTTAAGTTAGAAGGGCTAAGTTAAGCTTGACTTGGGTTGACTTGAATTTGGTTTGATGATTATATGTTTTATTTATATTTGGATAAATGATCAAATGAATGATTGATTCGAGAGAAAATTTATTAGTTTTGACTTAGTTTGGATAGAATTTGGCTAAGTCCAAAGAATTGGCTTAAAGGGCTTAGATTGAGTTTGGATTTGATTTTCGATATAGTTTTGGTCATTTGAATTTGGATTTCATTTATATTTGTGAATATAAATGAAGGAATAATTGATTTATAAAGAGATCAATTGAGTTTGATTTGATCTAAAGGGAGTTTTGGCTAAACTTATGAATGTAGTTCATATGAAGGGTCTTAGATTTGAATTTAATTTTGGGTTTCAATCATTTGGAGTCAAATTTGAAATTAGATTTAGAATTTGAATTTGAATTTGAGATTTGGTTTGAGAATTGAATCTGGATTTGATTTGAGAAAGTGTATCTACATTGAGTTTAGGCTATGGATATGTAATTTCCTTAAGCCCTGAGGTATAGCCTAATCTTATGATTAATACTTCTAAGTCTCTAGGCTTAGGTTAAGTATTCACCTAATCACTAGATGTGTCTTATGACTAAGAAAATCTTAGTGTCTAGAAGATTTCTAAGTCTAAGTGGATGGGGTTGAGAGTTCACTCCAAAAGTGAGGTCAACATGGGCCTTCTCGCCATCAGATTGAAGTTCCTCCCTGCAGTGATGCCGATCTCCTCGACACCGCTTAGTTCTCCATCATACCCAACTAATTGCTAATCCACCAATTATTGCTGGTAGCTTGGCACATTCTTGTCTTGTTAACACCACCCATCACGTTATACGTGCAAAATTATAATGCTTGGTGCGAGAAGAATTTCATTATAAAGATGGAAATCATATTCCCTCTCATCGCGACTATTAGGAGTCTTCACCTCTGATTGAAACTATTCTTCAACATCCTATTCCTATAGGGTTCAAGCTTCCGAGCAACGACTCTTATGATGGGGCACTGACCCATATGAACACATCGATCATTACAAGACCATCATGCATATCCAAAGCTCGAACTACTTTGTCGTCTAGTACCCCTCAGGGGGGCTCGACTTAGTTCTACTCCCTTCCAAGGGAATCCATCCATACCTTTGACTAACTCACCAAGATTTTTGTAGAATAGTTTATTACAAATTGGAAGATCATTAACGATTCCTCTCATCTCTCAGGCATTCATCAAAATGAGAGTGAATCACTTAAGGAATATTTCCAGAGGTTCTCCTTAGAAGCTCGCCAAATACTTGGAGTATACCCTGAACTATTAAAAAGAGTTTTCCTTGGAGGGCTTCGTCATGGGCCTTTCTACTCATCACTAATGTGAGATACAGTCTGCTCATATGCCAACTTGGTTCATTGTGTGAAATCACAAATTTTTGTCGATGAGATAATTAATGCCCCAGGGAATGTAGACCGATAATCCCATCAAAAAAAGCAACAAGACAGTCATGATCTCCCTCCATGGCCCTCACATAAGACGAATCACACCGTAAAAGGAATACACACACGAACACATCTCGATTAATGTCGATGGCCATTCGAGATGAAGAAACCATCAAGTGGCCATCCGTGAAACCAAATTTAGAAATCGGAGCAATATTGTCACTTATCAAAGTCGTAGACATACACCGAGGTAAACAACTCAAAGAAGAATCGAGAGGCTCATTCAACAGGATATTCACGATTTGAAGAATCAACGACTCAAGTAAACATAACTCCAACTAGGGGGGCAACAAGGACAATCATCACAAAAATAATAAAATAGTCATCAGATAGTTGGAGAAATTGAAACAATCGCAGGAGGACCACTACTATCTAATCTCATTGCCATCAAGAACTAGAGTTAAAGAAATCTCGATTGATCATTACATCACTTTTAATGACTCGACTTAAGGAGTCCAAGTTTCCCATCAACATCCATTCATTGTCGAGGGACGGGTGACCCATGTTATAATGTTAGAGAATTTTGATTAACAATGGAGTTCGCTGATGTCTTATTTTACTTACATTTTTAAAATTTGAAGCTTAGAGAAAAGCTAAAACCCGCTGCAAGACTATTATATGGGTTTGATAATCACCCTGTGCGAGTAGAGGGGACAATCACCCTTCCTATTATCCTTGAATAATTTTCTCAATAAGTGACTCATTCAAAGGTGGTCAAGTCGATGTGTATAACGCTATCTTCTAAGGCCCCTCCAATCAATTTTTTTTTGTGTATTTCAAGATCTCATCTTAAGATGAAATTTTTAACCTTTGGGGTTAGTGTGGAAATCAATAAATAACACAATCATATTACCTCGTGACAAGCTCAAGCATGCATTCGGTGACCTTCAAATCAAAATTTTAATTTTCTGAGATGAAGAAGTACTAGAGAGCTTCTGTAGAAGACTTATTCCTATTTCATTATCGATGACCAACCCTACTTAATATAGGTTGGATCTCTCTGGATGAAGAGGGCAAAATACATAGAATTCTTACGCAAAAATTAATACATCTTCGCTTGGAGTCCGATAGATATGCTAGAGGTCAACCCCAATGTGATCATGCACTCTCTCAAGTTTGATCCAACATTCAAACCGATCATCCAAAAAAAAGTGGAGTTTGGCACTGACTCCCAGTTACAACAAGAAGTTAGCAAGCTCTTAATGGATTCATAATGAGAAGTACATCACCCTACATGACTAGCAAATATTTTCATGGTTTAAAAAGTAAATGAAAAGTGGATAATGTGTATTGATTACACTGATCTCAACAAAGCTTGCTCAAAATATAATTTTTCTCTCCCTTGAATTGATCAATTGGTCGATGCTACATATGGACATCAAATTCTCAATTTTTTGGATGCTTACTCAGGTTACAACCAAATAAAAATGGACCCAACGGATGAAGAAGCCACATCATTTCAAACATATAAAGGTTTATATTGTTACCAAGTTATGACGTTCGGGTTAAAATGTTGGTGCTACCTATCAATACCTTATAAATAAGGTTTTTAAAGACCTCTTAGGCTGCACAATGGAGGTATATGTGGATGACATGTTAGTAAAAAACTTGGAAGAATTACAACATATTTTTGACTTAGAAATATGATTTAACCTTCTTCAACGTTATAACATGCGACTTAACCCGACCAAGTGTGCTTTTGGGGTTATGTCGAGAAAATTTCTTGGGTTATGGTAACCCATCGTGATGAGGCCAATCCAGAAAATCGAGCCTCGAGATATGACTTCAAGAATATCAAAGAAGTTTAACATTTGAATGGACAAATTGCTTATCCCGCTTCATAGCCCATTGGGATAAATACCATTCTTTAAAATACTAAAAGCTAAAATAATAATTTCAGATGTGAATGTCGTCAAGCAACTGGGAAATATTTAGCATCTCCACTCTTACTATCCAAGCTATCCAAGGAGAGATGTTATTTATATCTTTCTTCCCAGCGATAAACTCAATTTTAGTATGAGAAGAAAATGGGATACAACGACCAATTTACTATGCCAGCAAAATTCTCTCTGATATAAAAAGTCATTATCCACTGACAGATAAGATGGATTTGTGTTTAATTTTTTTAACGCAAAATTTGCGCCCATACTTCCAAGCTCACACCATCAACATTTATACTCATTTACCGTTGAGGGACATTCTACAGAAACCAGAGACATCTGATAGGTTAATCAAATTATCTGTAAAATTGGGAGAGTTTGATATCCATTTTCTACCCCGGTCAAATATAAAGTCTCAAGTACTCGCAGACTTTATAATGAAATGCACTGCCCCAACTCCAAATGAACTATCTATTACACCACTTTCATCTCCTCAATGGACCCTCTATGTTGATGGAGCAGAAAATATCTGTGAAGGTGAATCTTACTTATTTTCTTCCAACATGATACCTTAGAGTATGGACTTCGCCTAAAATTCTCTGTAACCAATAATATGGCTAAATATGAGGCTCTCATCGTAGGGTTGAGACTTTCCATCAATTGTGAAGCTCAAGACTTAATAATCCATGACACTCGCCTTGTCACTTTGAGGGAAACTTTAATACTCATAATCCTGGCATAATACCTCTTGGTGAAGTCACTTCTTGCCCATTTCAAGACATATCAAATCATTCACATACTGCGAGAGAAGAACACTTGAGCTGACGCTCTCGTTAAGCTCGCTACCCCTGCTACTGGAGTTCTATTTAAGAGGAAGAATATTGAAGAAATATATTTCCCTAGTATCCAAAAGTCATGGGTAATATAAGTAATTAATGAGATAAAGGAACTTTTGTGGATGACCCCATCTGTTTTTCTACAAGAAGGGACCCTTCTAAGACCCAACCTGAACTGTCTCAAGGCAAGCTTCAAATTTTATTATTATTGGAGATGAACTATATAAATGAGCTTTTTCTAGGCCATGCCTTAAATGCCTCTCACCATCAGAGGCCGATTATGTTTAAGAGAGATTCACACGAGGATATGTGGAGAACACCTAGGAGAAAGGGTGCTAGCCCTTAAAATTATAAGGCATGGGCTCTATTAGCCTATGATGAAGCAAGACGCCTTGGAGTTCACAAAAAAAAATATATTGCACTCTAACCTCATACGCCGCATACAGAGCTCTCATCCCTTCAAAGCTTGTGCCTTTTGCTCAATGAGAAATTGATATCATGACCTTTTCAGATCGTATAACGAAAGTTTATCATTTTAGCTTTGGACTACTTCACTAAATGGGTGAAAGTTGAACTACTCACTAAAATTATGGAGGCAAATACTAAATAATTTATTTGGAAAAAATATAATATATCGATTCGGTCTTCCTACAAAGATCATCACCAACAATGGAAACCAATTTACTGGAAAAATATTTACGTCTTTTTGTAAAGATTTTCACATCTTGATCTACGTGTCATCTTCAAACTAATGGATTGATCAAGTCGCCAACATGACTATACTCAAAGGGTTAAAATGCATCTTGAAGGTCAGGGTTGATGAGCTATCTAATATTCATTGGGCTTATAGCACTATATCGTGAACTTCGACTGGTGAGATATCTTATAACTTGTGTTTCGGCATAGAAGCTATTATACCCGTATATATCGAGATTCTAAGTCCAAGAGTTCAATCATTCGATCATGATAGTAATGAAGAAAAACTCTGACATAACCTGGACTTACTCCCCGAAACTCATGACATGGCCCTACTTCAGACTGCTTTCTACCATTAAATGGTAGCTCGTAACTTCAACAGAAGAGTGAAACCCCATCCCATCTCTATCGGTGACTTGGTCCTGCAAAGTCTTGAAGCTGCGGGCAAAGGCCCTCAACGCAACAAACTCTCACATCTTGGGATGACCTTTATGTGGTTATAGCTATGGTCAAGCTAGGAACATTTAAGCTCAAGGATCCAGATGGAAAACCTTACCTCAAACTTGGAACACTGAGAATCTCCAGAAATATTATCAACAATTTCTACTGGATAATTATTGCAACTTTTATTTTGTCTCGTTTGTCATTTTCTCTTCAAACTTTTATTGTATCACCGACCTTATCAGAGTAATGAGTTTATGGCATTTTCTTTCAAATTTGTTGCATATGTGGGATCCAAAAATTCACCACCGACTTTTTTTGGAATGAAAAGAGTTGTTTTAGTGTCAGTGAAAATTTCAGAAGGCAGATGAATAGTAGATAAGACACTACCTAGAGATTTCATCATCATTTTGGTGAGGACTTTTTATATCTGGTTCTAGGTTTCTATAGCAAGCCTATAGTTAATTACCCTCCCAATATGAGAGAGCACTTTCGATTAAGGCTAAAATGAATAAAATAAATAATATATAATAGTGAGTGGAGTTTGAGATTTATGAAATTTATTATTTTAATTTAAAACTTTTGGTTGGGGAACGATGATGCCCCATCTAGATCCCATGGTTCCATCATCCGGGGTCCGGTCCTGCTTAGGAGGAGGTCACCCAACCGAGAAGGATCCTTGTCGAACACATGAGCGCCAGGTGTCCTTGTAGACTGAGGTGGAGTTTGTCTAAGGGACAAATATAAGTCAACCTTACAAACATAGGGCTTTTGCCACTAAATATATATATTTCATACTCAAAGAGCAAAGCCATTGGAGAACATACAATGCGACCGTAATTTAGTGGTGTCATATCGCGGTGAACCACCCGAGGGCTCTGGTCATAACCGCCATTTATGTGGTGTCATTTCAAAAAACCACAGGACAGGACATGCCACATTCTTACGGGCTTAAGATTATTTGAGTGTGAAGTTAGTTATGCATTTGATTTGATATTGACTCTTTGTAAGTAAAATCTTTTTAATTTATCACCCCGAGACAAATAGTTGTGGAGAGGTGGATTGATTTTTAAGATTTAATTTAAATAATTAATTTCATTTTATTTTTATTTTATTTTATTTTAATTTTGATCATTTTATGATTGATTTATATTTGAATATATGATCATTTATCATTGGAATTTTAATAATCATCACCCTTCTCTCTCAATCATAGGACTAATATTGATTAATAAACCTTGTTTACTCTACCTATTTTTTTACAGAGGATTGGGTTTAAATTCAGTATCTCAAGAAGTATAATCCTTCAAACCTTATCAACTCTAGCTTGAACATAGAGGATCGGGATTAAGACTTTTCTTCTTGAGGGCTTGAACTTTAGAAGCTATATCAATTGATTCATATCTTATAATTATATGATAAAATTAGCTTCTCAGATATTATTAGTTTGAAATTCTTATAATATCAAATTTTTAAGTTTTGTTAACCCGAACCCGGTTCTAAGACCAAACCGGGAAGTGTAGCATTTGTTCTTTTATTTTATATCTAACTTGCATATGTTCTTAAATGTCTGAATATTTCAACACACATACGAATATCTGTTCTCTTAAAATTTTGAATGGACATGTGAATGTCAAGTTGAAATGTAGGTATCAATTTATAAGTTTAGTTCTTGATATGATATTTTTAGGTTTTGTTAACCCGGACCCGGTCTAAGACCAAACCGGAAAGCATAGCATCTATTCTCTTTCTAATTGAATTAGCAAACACTTCAACATGCACATGAATATCTGTTCTTTAAAAATTGCATAGACATTAAGATGTCTAAGTTAAAGTTTTGATGTCAAATTGTAGATTTTGATTTTTGAGTTTCGTTAACCTGGATCTGGTCCTAAGACCAAATCGGGAGGCATAATTTCTATTCTCTTTTTGTTTTACATTTGGGAAGCATATTTTCCTAAATGTTTGATCTAATAGCCATTTCAACATACATATGGGTATCTATTCTTTTAAAATTTGTATGGACATATGAATGTCTAGGTTGAAATGACTAACGTTAGTATGACATGTCACCTTTAATACATGCTATAAAACAAGTAGTAATCTATTTTGATCAAACATGTATATGTTCATTTTTTTTTGGTATTTAAGATTCCCAAATGCAGACTGAATGAATATCGTATAAATTCACACATCATGATCAAATCCCATTATGCGTATTAGGATTTGGATAATTGAAGGTTAATTCAAACATAAGCATGTATATAGGTTTGTATTCATGCCACTTTGAATTTGAAAGAGAGCTTTATGTTTAATAACACCTTTCATATATTCATAGAAAAGAAAGAGTAATACGTAGAAAAAGTGATATTTATGTTAATGAAGTTACTCACTTACTTCCCACTTAAGGATCAAACATTTAGGATCCAAGGAACTTTCCCGAAGGGACTTAAGCTTCATGTATAACAAGTGATTTTGGAGGATCATGTTGATGTAAATTGAATGTTTATGAGATAAAATGTAATTTGAACATTACCAATCAACCAACTAAAAGGGGTTTAAAATTACATTCAATGTGGCATTTTAAAAGCCTATTGACTCAAGTGTAAGGTTATTCATATTAGACATAAGTTTGACACTCATTTATGAGTATATCATGTAAGAATGTCATTTTTAAATGATTAATCAGCAAACAAAAGAGGGCTGAAATCTATTTAAAATGATATTTTAGAAGCCCATTTGTTCAAGTATAAAGCCACTCATGCAAGATATAAGTTTAGCACTTATCCATGGGTATGGCATGAACATTTCTTAAGTAGAATGCCCTTTTTATGTGACCAATCAACAAGCAAAAGAGGGTTGTAATTTATTTAGAATGACATTTTAGAAGTACATTTGTTCAAGCAGAAATCCCAATGAGTCTTTTATATAAAGAAGAGGTTCATCAATTCTAGATAGGCCATTCTTTTGTAAAGCCCTAAGTGAGAAAAATAAAGTAGCCCATGATATTATGATCCAATTCTATTTAAGATAGTCCATGTTCTTCTTTTCATCATAACATGTACTCATAAATGAGGGAAGAGGAAATGAGAAAAGGAGTAAGGATCTCCCCTTAGATCCATGATCATGTCATAAGATTTTAAGAGAAAATGATAAAGGGGTAAAAGTTTTCTCTTAAATTCATGTTTATGTCATGGGAGCATTAAGAGAAAAAAAGGCAAAAAGTTAAGATCTCCCCTTAGATCCATGTTTGTCATGTAACCTTAAAAGAAAGTGACAAAGACATGAGTGTATGTCATATGTCATTAGGAGACAAATGACAAAAATAGGAATTCATGTTATATGTCATTAGGAGACAAGTGGGTCAACTAGAGTTAACATCCTTTGCATGTAAACTCATGACAAAGGCACAAGTACATATTTTTGTCATATGACATCAAGAGAGTTAATTTCCCCTTAAACATACTTTTGTCATATGACATCAAAGGGAAATGACAAAGATATAAGTGCATGTCATATATCATTAGGGACAAATGACAAAAATAGAAATGCATATCATGTGTCACTAAGAAGCAAGTGGGTCAACTAGAGTTAACATCCTTTGCATGCAAACTCATGACAAAGGCACAAGTACACATAAAATGTTATTAGAAAAAATGATAAAAGAGAGTTAATTTCCCCTTAAACTCACATTTTTATCATATGACATCAAAGGAAATGACAAAGATATAAGTGTGTCATGTATCATTAGGGACAAATGGAAAATGCATGTATAATATGTCATTAAGAAGAAAGTGGGTCAACTAGAGTTAACATCCTTTGCATGTAAACTCATGACAAATGACACAAGTACACATCAAATGTCATTAAGAAAAAATGACAAAAAGAGAGTTAATTTTCCCTTAAACTCACATTTTTGTCATATGACATTAAAGAAAAATGATAAAGATATAAGTGCATGTCATGTATCATTAGGAACAAATGACAAAAATAGAAATGCATGACATGTGTCATTAAGAAGCAAGTGGATCAACTAGAGTTAACTTCCTTTGCATGCAAATTCATGACAAAAACACAAAGGAAGGAAATTAATGGGGTAACACAAGTCCCACTTTTTTTATTTTCTTTTTTTTTGGCCTTATGCTAAGAGGCTTATAAATAAGAGAGGATCCCCTCTCATGAGATTTTACTTTCTCACTCCTCTTCTTTTTCTCTCAAGACAAATTGCAAGCCTAAATCCTCTAAGGGAGTCTACCCAACTTGCAAAGGAAAAGCCAATTTGGATCATCTTAACTTGTAAGTCCTTTCTAATTTAATGTCTTAGATATATCCAGCATCATTTCATATAAATGGAAATTTGCTAGTAAAAGCCAATAAAATATATCCTCTTTCTATGTTCAACCATGCAAGCATATGCCAATAAAATATATGCTCTTTATATGTTCAACTATGCATAAGCATGTGCAAAAAAAAATATATCCTCTTTCTATGTTCAATTATGCATAAGTATATGCCAATAAAATATATTCTCTTTCTATATTCAACTATGCATAAGCATGTGAGGATTGTTACAAAATAAACAAGTAAGATATGATATATATCCATACACTCATGGTTACAAAATCATGGTTAGGCAAAATAGAGGCAATTATGTCATAAATATATGCTTAGTAGTAAGACAATGTTTAGGTCACATGACATATAATTATCATTTAGACAAAAGAAAATTGAAATTCTAATCAAATATTTGCCTCATAACATGTCAATTTAAATAGAGATTGAGATAAGCATTAATCAACACATCATAATTGTCATATGATAGGATAGCTTGCATGATACTAAATTAAAGCATAAATACACATATGTATGGCATGAAAATTCAAATAATACCTTAAGCATTTGCATTTTCCCCTTTTCTTTTTTTTATCAAAATTTTCGGTAGCCTCGGATCATCCCATATGGGATGCTTGAGACTAGCCTTCCCACCACCTCAAAAAATGCATGGTAGGTCGTGAGACACCACCAAAAATTTATTTTCCACGCCAAGAAAGCGTGCATGGGTTAACACGTATAACATAGCATTTCCTTGACACGCGTTGGAGAAAGCTAAGTACTTATATCATGTTTTTCACCATGTTGGAGAAAGTGAGCAATACTTTTCACAAGTTTCCGCCACATTGGAGAAATGTGAGCAATTACTTATCACAAGTTTGCATTTTACATAAACATGCATGTATATGTATTTAAACAAGACATAATATTTGCAAGTTAGCTAAGCATTGCATTGAAACATCATTAATAAAAAAAAATCATCACATGACTTTTTATTACATATGTCATTTCTCCCTCCTTTTTTATTTCAATATAAGGATGAAATAGCTTTTCCATTTTCAATGAACAAGATAGCATTCAACCTTCCATAATATGTCATGAAATCTAAGGAAGAGATTTCCAATCTCACAAAAGAAACTTGAATATCTGAAGTTTAACCAAAATCATGCTCATATGAAAGGAATATAGAAATTTCATTCATTTTGGTTTATCTCTAGCCTCCCTTTCATTTCACATTATGATAGCCATAAGAGTTTAAGCCATAAAACCAAAAAATGAATAGCCACATTAAGCATGACATTACATAAACCCAAAAGAAAAGAGAGGGTTCAAATTTAGTAAAGCATTGGCAAAACTCATGAAATTCGAAAGGAGTTTAATATTGAATCTTATTAGATAACATCTAGAATTTAACAATCATATTCAAAATCTTAAGAGATGAGGCAATGATAGAAATCCCACACATAACAATCTCACAATTTATTTTAAAGATTTATCACTTAGATGATGATAGCAATTAGAAAAAAGGTAAGCAATGTTAATAAAACATTGCAATGTTAATAAAACATCATACTTTTCAATCTTCTTTATGTCTTTTTGTAAAGATTTTCACATACATTTGCCGCGTCTTGTGGCCCATCTTCAAACTATGGAATGGAAGCAAAGTGAAGACCATAAAAAGGGTTAAAAATGCTGAATGGGAAATGAGCTCTAATGTTCTATTAATCAACTAATTCAAGAAAGTCAAAGTGAGATACCATATAACTTGTGTTTTCAAAGCTTTATACCCATAGATATCGAGATTCCAAGTCTAAGAGTTCAATCATTCGATCATGATAGTAATGAAGAAAACTCACAGAAGACTTCATCTCAAACTCATGACATGGACACTTCTCACCACCAAATGGTAGCTCGCCACTTCAATAGAAGAGTAAAACCCATCTCATCTTTATGATTTCTTTTAAAGCATTCAAGAATAACTCACATCATTGGCATGACCTTATGTAAATGTATGAGCCAGAACATTTAAGCTCATCATGGAAATCTTACCTCGAACTTGGAACACTGAGAATCTCCAGAAATATTATCAACAATTTCTACTGTATAATTATTACAATGTTTATTTTGTCTCATTTATCATTTCCTCTTCAAACTCATATATCTTTGTTAAAATTATCTTATGATTGTATCACTGACCTTATCAGAATAATGAGTTTATGCCCTATTCTTTCAAACTTGTTGCATATGTGGGATCCAAAAATTCACCACCGACCTCTTTTGGAATGAAAAGAGTTGTTTTAATGTCAGTGAAAATTTGATGCATGAATAGTAGATAAACACCCTTTTTCATACTCATTTTCAGTATTTTATATCCGTTCTAGTCCTATAAAGAAGCTATAGTTAATTACCTATGCAAGAGAGCACTTTCATTTGTTTCAATGAATCATTAAATAACTTACATATATAAAGATGAGTGGAGTTTGAGATTTATGAAATTTATTATTTTAATGAGGCATGACATATATCATCTCACCCATAGAAAATCAATTTAAGCAAGATAAAAAAAAAATCCATAGATAACAACAAGCGACATGAGATTTGGGTCATGCATCATCTCTAAACACATTTCCATGTTTCTAGTCCAGTTTTCCATAAGTAAAAACATTTCCAAAGAAACATCATTTCATCCAAACCAGTAAACTAAAGTATAAAGAGAAAGAAAACTTGCACATAGCTTAGGGTTTGAGCCATACACTATCTCAAAACCCATTTTAGACTTCGATTTCACTTTAAGCTCATAAAGAAGCATAACCAAGACAACTTCATCTATGAAGAAATCATTTTCAGCAAAGTGGAAACATGAACATCCATAGATAATAGAAAACGAAATGAGATTTGGGCCATACATCATCCCAAATCTTCAAAAGCAAAATCTTAGCATCATCTCAAGCATAAGATAAAGTAGATTTACCAAAACCCTAACTTCCAAAAGAACTCAAATGCGTGAAAATAAGCTTAGGGTTAGAAAGAGATGACCTAGAGGTTTCAGTTGCTAGAAAAGAGGAAGAAAAGCTCCTTTGGTTGCTCTACCGCCTGCATCTAAAAATCACATGGAAAGGAGGGAACAGACAAATCATTCGAACAATATCCCGTTCGGTTTGCCTACTGCTCGAGATGAGAGAGGAAGGGAGAGCTTCAACTGAGAGAGTTGCCTGAAGAGGAAGAGAGGAGCCTTGGTCGAGAGCAGCAGAAAAATGAGAGGAGACGATGAGAGTCGCCCGAGAGAAATGAGGTCGCAGATAGAGGTCAAAAATCAGAGCCTTTAGATCAATCGCTTCTTTTGATCATTTTGGGCGCCTAATGTAAATAAAAAAGGGTTGGTACACTGACGGCTATTTTGATTGGCATCATGCTATTGAGCGTGATTGGACGAGGCTAAGTTAAGCGATTAAGAGATTATTAGCTAATTTCAGTCATTAATTAGCCTAATGATAAAATATTGAGATTAAATATAAATAATTGCCAAATCCTCTTAATTAATGAATTATAGCAATATGGGTGTCAATTTAAGGTGTTTTGTTGTAACGCAACGATGGACGGCGATCGAGGTCATTTAAACGCCTACGCAAAGTAAAGTTGAGCTTAAATTGTGCGACGTCATGCTCGAATTGATCGACGTTTACGTAGACTTTGCCGAATCGATTGCGGAAGATGTCGTTTGATAGGTTTCAACATTTCGACGATAATGGGGCAATCAATTTCATGAACGGAGATCGTTCGGATGTCATCGGAGCTTCCCGACTTCGGTATACGTGTAATTTCATTAAAAATTAATTTTAATTATTTAATCGATTATTAATTGATTCGATATTTTTTATTTAATTAATTTTAATATTTTAGGCGCATTACGAAGCTAGATTTTCAAATTAAAGCGAATTAGATCGATTCCGATCGTGATTAGGGCATTTTAATCTCCAATTTATGCGACATTACCATTGATTTTTCATAGGTTTTATCACATGTGCTTAATTTGAGAAGTGGTATATACTTCTAGGTCAGCAACATATAAACAATATCCTTCATTTAATCCTCCCACTTGAGAAATACATAATTCACGTTGTGTCTCAGTCGGGGCATGATCAATCCCAAGGGGACTTGATCAAACCTCTTCCATACATGTAAGATGTCAAGTAACACTTTGACTAATGCCTAGGATAGGCCAAAAAATCCTTGGAGGACATTCCGCGGCCTCTTCCATACATGTAAGAAGCTAAATAATATTTTGACTAATACTTAGGATAGACAAAAGGTCCTTGGTAGATTTTCCATGACCTCATCCGTACAGGTTAGCGTCGTCGAATAATATTCTGACCAATCACCTCAGATAAGTCAAAACAAAACAAGAGCAAATTACCCAAAAAAAATTTATAACATTGACAACACTAACATGATGATATAAGAAAAGAATTAAACTCTAGATATAAAAATAATAATACTAAATAACAATACATAGTTAAAAGGAAAAGAAATGCATCCTCAAGTGATACTACATGATATCAACGCCCTCCTGGAAGATGCCCCCTTTCTCAACCCTTCATCTCCTGAATCTGACGAAGGGTCTTCTGGCACTTGGTTGGGAGGCAGATTTTCAATACTAGCTCTAATTTTGTGATGTACTAAGCAGATTCCTTTTAGGAATCCTCAAATGAAGCCTTCCTCTAAACATTGGCGCTCTAAGTCATTTACTTCAACATCAAGAATATGATTATGAGCTTCCTGGACATGGTCCTTGATAGTATCGTGATAAGCTAAGGAGTTCTTAAAGTTTTTCACTGCCCTCAAAGAGATTTCATTTGCTTCCGCTTCTAACATTATAAGCTCCTTCTCAGAAAGACGATCATGTAATGCTTTCTTCTCCAGTTCAAGAGCTTTCTTCCGTGGAAGTGCCTTGAGTCTTTTCTCTTTAGTGAGTCTCCCTCTCATCATGAGTCGCCCACCTCGACACTAGAGAGAAAGAGAAGTTGACATTAGCTCAGCCTACACGATTACTTCCATCTACCACCACTTTGGCCTTAGCACCCATCTTTGCTCATACTTTGATATTTTACCTTCATAAATTCAAGATTCCACTCATCTAGAGCGACCCAAATGAGCCATCACCTAATATTTGAGCTACTTTATAATCAAAAAATCATAAATATTACATGAAGAAAAAGAAGGAAAAGAAGAAAAGAAAGATAGACTAATTAACGCCATTGCGCAATTCATCGTGCTTTAATACCTCTCTAGGAATATGCGGCTTCAAGAAACGAATTCCCCCATTATGAGTTGAGATAGCTAAACTCTCAGAGTCCAGCTGGGGCCGAACATCTTCTCTGCAAATATTTGACGTAGTCACTTTGATAGATGTCATCTTTTTCTTTAAAAAAGAAACATTGCTATCACCGTGATTTCGTAACGGACTTGTTGAAAGAATCGTGAATATGAGGAGACCTTTCATCACCTTTACTTGATCTCTTCTGAGAGAGATCTCCTCAATGGAAAGATCAACTTTGAACATTCTATCTTCAATTATATATTTATCAATGTGGCGTAACTCATGCTGCAAGCTTCCTACATCAGGAATATTAAGAGTCGTTAAGATTTCATTCTCTTTAATCAGCAATAGATCTGGAAGGTCATTCAATCTTCCCCATCTCTCAAGGAGGCCCCACTCATTTTTCATAAAAAGGAATCTATTAGACCAATTTCTAGATGGATCTCATGCTAAAAATTCTATCAGATTCTTTATTATTCGATAAGAAACACATCTCTAAGCATCACATGTAAATATACACATTTGGTACAAGTATTTGATGTTCAGAATAAGACCACACTCTCTAAAGAAGATGGTCAAACCAACGATGATTACTAAAGCTCGAAATAAAAATTATGACAAAGCTACACCACATATTTTAAAGATCTCAATCAATTCAGGAGCCAAAGAGAATCGTAGTCCCGCACAAAGAATCATCTCAGAAACATTAAAGTATCCGAGCGGAGGTGAACAGGCTCGATCAGACTTTTTGGCAACAATAGCTACCATCTCATTAGGGAAATAAAATTTCATGCGGAGCACCATTAATCTATCAATTGTGATAGTGGATGATATATCATCTGTAGCTGTCACGCTATTGGTTTTCTTCAAGCCACCATCTTGTGAAAATACACAATAAATAAAAAAGAGAGAGAAAAAGACAAAAGTCTGAGAATTGTGTGAAGCAACTCACTCATCCCAATACTTGGGTATATCTTTTCCTGACTTTGTCGCTCACGAACAGCTTTGGATAAAATTTTTCATCTATGATTTGATAAAAAATATACGCATACATATGAAAAAAAGAAAAAAAAGAGCTATTCCTGTCTAATGATACTCTGAAATTACCTGCCAGACTTTTTGAGTTATTCAAAGGATGGTTCCGCCATCATAACACAATCATTGAACCATCTATTGAGTTTCAAGAAATTCAATTTCCTACAATAAGAAGTAGAAACTACGGGCCTTGACTGCCTCTAAACCTTGTCGGTCCGATGAGGACAGTTGAAGCCTCTTTCGATGGAAAACTGGAGCCTCGCCGTATGAACTATGGGCCTTCACCGCCTCCAAACCCGGTAGGTCCGATGAGAACAGTTGACGCCTCTTTCGAGGGAAAATCGAAGCCTCGTTGTATGAACTATGGGCCTTGATTGCCTCCAAACCCTCGGGCCTGACGAGAACATTGACTCTTCGAGAAAAATCGAGCCTCGCCATATGAGCTATGAGTCGATCAAGAAAGCGAATGACAGAAGGTCAAAACTACAAAAGAAAAGAATTTTTTTTTTATCCTAGCCCTTGAACTTCCGCTAGATGATTTCTCATCTAATGCGGAGGAGCATTAGAGCATATGGGAGGTTTGTCTCCTCACTTGACCCTAAGGGGTTTTTATAGGCCTACTATAAGGCTAAAAAGGGAAAAAAATAAAAAAATGGAAAGAAACGAAAAAATGTTCATCGACGCTGCATGGCTACTACCAAGCAAGACCAAGACGCTCTCAGGAGAGCTGAAGCAGAGCTGCCCGGGCAGCCCAGAACCACCTAAGCCTCTCACTCCGCTGTGCAGATTGTACCCGTCAGATCATAATCATGAAGATCTATTATTCTCTCAAACTATATGGTTAATAAACCCATTTCATTAAAAATTTATCATTCTCAATTATTTAGCATATTTTTGGATGATTGAGATAATGTCATCCAAAAAATAGGGGACAATTGATATGACAAAATCCTACTAATAATAATCTTGATGTCAAAAGCAATCTGATCCTAAGTCGAAACTAGTCCAGGTCAAGCACTTAAAATATCATTGAAAACTTTGTGATATCAATTAAATCCCTAAATAGTTCCTAAATATGGAGTGTTTATAATCAAATCGAGTGTCTTGATGGTAATCTAACAAGTCAAGATCTCTGACTTTTTATTTGAGAATTTAAATATTTAAAATACATCAGATGATCAAGAGAATCATTTTGAACCATCCGATGGAGTGGTTTGGATTTTGCATATATTCATAGAAACGTCATCCCTCTAATCTATAAATAGCTCCTCATTCTTCATATGGGAGGAGTTAAGCTAAAGAGAAGAGAGAGCTCTAAAGCTTGAAAATCCTCCAATCGCTCTCGGCTACTCACACCGCCGCCAACCACCACCGCCCGCCATTACCGTACCAATTCTCGTCGCCAACCACCGTTGCCGATCGCCACCGCCGACTACCATCACCGCCACCGCTGTTGACATACCGCCATCGTCAGGTTATCATCGCCGACCACCGTGAAGCCGTCATCGTCACGCCGTCGCCATCACCGACAACCACCGCCATCACCGCTAGGTCAATCGGTGGTGCCAACCCTCGGATTGGACTTAGCTTGACAATTAAATGTGTTCGCTTAGCGAGCCGAATATAATGTTCAAGCTTGACTTGCTTAATTTTATATATGTTCAAGCTTGATTTATACTTGGCTTGTTTGAATTAATCGAACGAGTATTTAATTGAGTTAATTAATGAGTTTTAAATGAGTATTTATATTTTTTCTAATTTTTTGTTGTAGTTATCCTCTTAAATCCCATGCAAGTTTTACTCACAATACAAAATCTAGATTCTAAAAAGAAATTAAATCATGACAAATTCTATAAGGGGTAAGCTTGATTAAAAATACATAATCAATACTAAATGTTTTGATAATATGATATAAATTCATAAAAAAATAATACAATGGTAATTTTCAAAATATGAAGACACATAGTCAGCCTTTTTATTAAAAAAAATAAGGCACATAGTTGGCCTTTAAAAAAATATTAAAATACATAATTAAACTTGCTAATATGTCTTATTGAGTTATTGTATGCTCCCAAATTACAATAACTTTTTTCTAAAACAAGGCATTTGAAACAAAAAAATAATAATAAAAAACTTCATTTGAAAAAAAATACTAAAAAATAAAAGAGTACATACCCTAATAAGAAGTATTCTATATGGAATAAGCTCTTATTAACCCCTCAAAATAGAAAAATGCTTGAAAATCATAAGAGAGTGATAATATATTGCTATTTTCCAAAAAAAAAAAAATGGTTAACATTGAAAACACCTATTCATAATGAATAAAAATAGTCATAATATATTCACAACTTGATAATAGTTCTTCCCAAAAATATACAATCATTCATATATTTAGTGGATTAATAACAATGATGTTATTCTTCACATTGAATGGTTGCAAAAAAATTTTTATAATATCACATTCTAAGACTCCTTAAGAAAGATTAATGATTTTAATGTGTTCTTTATCTTGTTAGGTAAAACTAAATTAATATAACTTTTATTTCTTCTAAGACTCCTTAAGATAAATTTTATAATATTTACTAATATTTTGAAGATAATATATGAATTATTATCAAACTTAATATTAATTATTTAACAAATTACTTATCCAACAATAAACGAGTATGTTCATGAACATAAACAAGTGATTAAGACATTTCGTTTTCGGGTTTTAAGAAAATCGTTTGTTTTGTTTATTAATTTGAACAAACATAACGATCATTAATCGAGCCGAGTTCAGTAGTTCGAGTGTCGGTTCATTTACAATCTAATCACCGAACCAGACCAATCATCGTCAACCATCGTTGCCGGTCATCCGCGACCACTGCCGTACGCCATCATAGCTATTGCCGCGTAACCATCGCTGACCGCCATCGGCTACCAATATCGATCACATCGTATCAATACCGCCGCCGGTATCACGCTGAACATCCCGCCATGCCGATTATCATATTTCACCGGCTATCAATATCGCAATCATTGATCGCCGACGTGTTTCACCATCATCAATACATTTATCGCATATACAACCACATGCAGATATTATTGTTGTCGATTTTGAGATTCCCATTGTTATTCTCTTACAATTTTGTTATCAGCAATAAAAACTTTGTACTCTCAAACATACATAGTGAAAGATTTTTATGTATTGGATTTTTTCCTCTTTTGGATTTTTCACATAAAATTAAGTTTTCTTGTCATTCTTCAAATATATGTATGCTGGATTCCACAATAAAATTAAGGCATAAACTTTTATTCTACCAAGAATCATTTTAAGACAACAATACCTAAAAGACTAAAAAATAATTATTTAAAACATATATTTCTTATCTATAATTAATCACATTGATCGTAATTGTGAAAGAATTCTTCTCACAAATAAATATTTTGACTTAAAATTTAACCGACCTTTGAAATCGCCTGCAAAAGCACAGTATAATACTATTACTCTTAAGCAACTGGTCAAAGTACGTTTTTACAGTTGACTATAATTTAAAGCTTCTTTTAAAAATATTGTGCGTACTACTTTACATCAACTACTATAATTAATTATATCCTAATAGAGATTAACAAACCACCAAATCATAAAAAGATTCATAATCAACATATAATAATATTATATAAAGCAAAATATCAAAAGATAAATAAACCTTTTAAAATTCTTATGAAGAACAAGTTGCTGTCAAAACTCTTAGGAAGAACAAATTGATGAGGTTAAAGAGACTTTTGGTGTTATAATTTGCAAAAGCACCAAGTTTTATTGTAAGGATTTATATGAGTTTGTGAATTTGACTTAAAGATTGAAAATTATATTTGAATTTGACCTGAAAGTTGTCTGATAAGCTGTTTATATAATAAGGATTTGGTATCGGATGAAATATTGATAGAAAAAAAATTAAATAAACAAAATTATGCATAATAAATACAATCAATCAGGGGTGAATAGCTAATTTGATGTAAATTAATTTCAAAAATTATAGAAATCAAATTCTATGGAGTCGTTTAAGATCACTTTTATTTATTGATTTTTAAATTTTGTGTTTTATTTTATTTGTATTTTGACTTGAAATAAAATATATTTGATATTTTCAAAATATGTTATTTTTATTTATTTTTTATATAATGGGAGTAGATAATAGAAATGTTTTTCGAAATAGTAATAACACTTAAAAGTTATTCTGCGTTAAAAATAAATAAATGTGATTTATTTAAAAATAAATAAGAATATGTGAGAAAATGAAATAATAGTTATTTTTTCTTTTTCAATCATTTTAGGCGAGAAAATAAAATTTTATAAATTTAATATTTTTAAAGATATTTTTTCTATGAACTCGAAGCAGATAAGCTTATCCAAAGCAATTATTTTTTCAAAATTACTATATATATAAAAAAAATCCACTTCCTACAAAACTTGGATGTTGCTTGATTGAGTTGAAAATGATTTTTTTTTAACTTAACTCTTATTAACTTTCTAAAACTAGTAATAATAATAGTAATAAATTATTATTATTATTATTATTATTATATTTAGCATTCTAATTCATCGTCCCACTAATTACTATATTACTATTCATGTAATTAAAGAGATCTTAAATGAATAATTTGCATCAAGAAATCCAAAATTCATTTTAAAATATAAATATTTGTCAAAATACAAATCTTCACAAAGATTATCGCTTATTATTCAAGTGCAAGAAGAGTGCTAATTAGTGATGAAGTGAATTTAAAATTACTTAAAATGATTCTTAATTTGTTTATGATCTATTTGAGATCAATTAAAGTACATTTTTTTTTAAATCTTCTAGAATCTTCTTTGAATATAATAAGACTAAGAGTCTATATGGGACAACTATTATTGTTTGAAAAAAATAGTATTTAAGATATTATAAAAGAAACTGTTATTTGAATAAATTGTAGAGAGTATATACAATTTTTTTTAAAATTTTATGAAAATCAAATCGTAACTTTCTAACAGTCAGAGAGGAAATATTTACTGTAACCTTAAAGTAATTTAGAGGCTTCTGGGTTGCTTTTCATGACCTTTTTTTGGCCTGTCTGTCATTAATATGTTAAGTAATATTGCTCTAGATTCTCTATACTCTGCTTCTATACTCTCGTTTCTCCCAGTCTGATTATGTATATATTCTCCGCCTTTTTTTTTTTGTGTTTGGTTGAATTATTTTATTATATTCCATTGCGTAGTTTGGAAGTTTATTAGCATGTTTGAGGTGTTTTTTTTCTCTTTCTACCCTCGAATACATGTTATTTTCTTTCTTTTTTTCACTTTTTCTTTGCGTGTCGGAGGAAATGTTTATTGTAACCTTAAAGCGGAGTTTCTAGTTGCTTTTCATGACCTTTTTGGCTGTCTGTCACATTAATATGTTAAGTAGATTATAGTCAGACTTTCAGTTCCTCTATTCTCAGTCTATCTATACTCCCCGAGAGTATAGATTATTATGTACATCCGACTTTTTTTGGGCTGTTTTGGTTGAATTATTTTATTATATTTCATTGCGGTAGTTTGAGGTCGATATTAGCAGAGGTATTTTGCGACTCTTTCTACCGTCTGAATCTGATTATTTTCTTAATTTTTCCCACTTTTTTCTTTGTCTGAGAGGAAATGTTTTGTAACCTTAAAGCGGTTTGAAGGCTTGGTTTTTTTCATGACCTTTTTGGCCTATCGTTAATATGTTAAGTATATTCCATTACAGTACTCTATACTCTATGTACTCTCAGTTTCAGACTCGTGATCCTCCTTTTACTCCCGAGAGTCTGATTATTATGTACATGTTCTCCTTTTTTTGGGTTATTTTGGTTGAATTATTTTATTATATTCCATTGTGTAGTTTGAGGTATTATTAGCATGTTTTAGGTGTTTTGCAGTTGCACTCTTTTTACTGTCCTCAGAATACATATTATTTTCTTAATTTTTTTCACTTTTTTTTTGCAGGTCAGAGAGGAAATTTTTACTGCAACCTTAAAGCAGTTTGGAGGCTTCTGGGTTGCTTTTCATGACCTTTTTTTGGCCTGTTTGTCATTAATATGTTAAGTAGATTTCATTACAAGTGTACTCTCTGTACTCTCTGTGCTCTCCTGATCATGGGCTGGAGAGTACAGATTTTTTCTATTTTTTATGCTTATTCCTTTACTTGTTTGGAGAAAATATACTGAATAGATTCCATTTCCAGTTATGCAGTTTTGCAGATGTACTCTTTGTACTCTCCCGACAATACAGATCCTTTCCTTTATAATATATCTTAAAATATAAATTAAACATATTGTCCTACGGTTCTTCAGATTTCTACCGAACAATTAAAACAACTTAAAATATATGTTCAACCAGAATTAATATATGAAGATAATTTTAATTATCATTCTTAAAAATTTAAAATACATTAATTGTCTTTTACTCTATAATTTTTTCATTCTACTCATAATCATAACACATATGTAAGATATATGTCATTAATTTCTTAAATAGTTTCTTAGTTGGATTAATTAATTTTCACATTCAAATTATGTCATATTGTAAATTAAGAATTACCTAATATAATGACTAATTTTAAACTGTATTTTGATTCGAAAATCTTAACAAATAACTTCCACTATATTATAAAGATATCTAAACATCTTTGCTCGATCATGTTAACAATCATATAAAAAGCTTGATCATTTACCAGTGGTCACACATACCCATATACCTTACAATTGCTGAGCATATGTTGAGCTGATCAACTTAGATTTGATTGGCCCAATTCTTATCAGCCTTCTAACCTATTCTGACATGTCATTGAAATGATCAAATAAAATATTGAAGATAAAATTTACATTATTTAAAAATTAGTATTTACATAAATTTGTATTGTATAATTAAGGAGAATACAATTGAATGATACATGATATGTCAAATTGGACGCAAGTAATAAACCATTATACTCAATCACATTCATAATGCCACAATCTGAAAGTATAAAGAAGAAGCAATATATACTGCTTAACATGTAAACTTAATATAAGTGGGTAAGATTATTAGACTTAAATCTTTAATAAAGAAAATTATGTTCTTTAAAAATGGGCTAAATTCATTTGTATGATTATTTTTTAAATGTTTGAAATTTGTTTTTGTCAGTCAAAATTGTGCTTCTTAAAATCTACTTTTTATTAAATAATGTAAGTCATAAATTAGACCAATAAACTATCAAAATTTGCTTAGCAACATCTAATTAAATATAAAATTTGAGGCGTGTAAGCAAATACTTTTTTTTAATATGAAGATTTTTTTTAAATAATTTAATAACTAAAAATATAAAATTAATTAAATTAATATTATTGAGTATAATGGTTGATTGCATAAAATATAAGTTTTTTTGTGAGATTAAGAAATGATAGAAGTTTTATATAAACCATATCGATCATAGCTACAAGACTGATAACTTAGAGTTCTCAAATGTCAGTTTGAGAAATTGCTTAAAGATGAGCATATGAAAGAATACCTGGTAGACCACCATACTAAGTAACATCATAGCTATAATACTGGCAATTTTTTTTTAAAGTTCTATTAATCTTATTGATAAGAGCACACAGGCTTATCAAATTTTATAATGCCTGCAATAAAAATCATTTCATAAAATGTGGAGTACTTAATAGAGTAAAATGTAATTCAATATTAAAGCAATTGATGCAGTAGAATGAACCTCTGATAGCTATGTAAGGCTATATAGAAAAGACTCTAACGAAAAGCACTTTGATACAAGCACATTCAGTATAACATCATACATCACATACCAACTTAATTTCATAAGCTATCAGTACAAATTTAGTAATTGGAAATTGGACCGTTAGTGAAGACCTATTTATTTTATTTTTTAGGGGAACCCCATATAGGGAAATTTTCTTCAACACACATTCTCATTTCGCATCGGTATGATCACGAGAAGATGTCGTGCTTTTAATGAATGTTTATGACTTTTTATATATTTCTTTACCATCCAATTCTATCCAAATCAACGTAAAATCTAATCATTCTTGGGATAACCACTCCATATTTCTCTCGAATTTACTGCTTAAGGCTGATTTCTCCGACTTGCTTTTGAACATAAAAAATCCTTTGATTTCAATTTCTTGGAATTTGGCCAATAACTAGTATGATCCTTCCTAACACTGAACCTATTTTGATGTGTGTAGTCACAGTACAGTGCAAACACCTCTGTTTCGTTGTGAACAGTGGTCCCAAGGAGTTTCCTCACATTTGAGTCATTAGACATCACGACTTTGTCATCGCACCGCTCATTTACCGCATTCACCTACTCAGACAGCTCCACAAATATGTAACAAGCAAAATAGCTCCAAAAATGAACATATTCCCACCAAAAAGGCCAAACAAAATGAAAAAAAAAATGTGAAAATGCTCTGTACTCTCATGAGAGTATAGAGAGTACTGATGCAAAACTCCCATAAAAATCAACCAATCAGCCTCCAAGTTGTTCCTAATGGAATGTAATAAATATATTTTCTCCAAACAGGCCAAATAAAGTGAAAAAAAGTCAAAAAATAGTATGTATGCTTCATAAGAGTACGAGTCTGATGCTGAAAACTCCTACAAACCAATAAGCTCCAAATTGCTTTGGAATGTAATGAACATATTCTCCAAACAAGCCAAAGAAATTGAAAAAAATGAGCAAAATACTCTGTACTCTCATGAGAGTACAAAGAGTGCAGAGAGTATATATGTAAATTACACCTAAAAACCAACTAATCAGTCTCCAAGTTGTTCTTAATGGAATGTAATGAACATATTCCCTCCAAACAGGCCAAACAATGTGAAAAAAAAATGAGCATAATGCTCTATACTCTCATGAGAATGTATTAAATATATTATCACCAAACAGGCTAAAGAAACTCCCCTAAAAACCAACCAATCAGGCTCCAGTATGCTTCAAATGGAATGTATTAAACATATTATCACCAAACAGATCAAAGAAATTGTCAAAAATGAGAAAAAAACTATGTACTCTCATGAGAGTACAAAGAGTACAGATACTAAACTTCCATAAAAATTAACCAATAAGCCTCCAAATTATTTCCAATAGAATGTAGTGAACATTCTCTCCAAGCAGCCCAAACAAAGTAGAAAAAATGAGAAAATGCTCTGTACTCTCATGAGAGTACATAGAGTATATATGCAAAAAATCACATAAAAACCAACCAATCAACCTCCAAATTATTCTTAATGGAATGTAATAAACATATTTCGTCCAAACAAGCCAAACAAAGTAGAAAAAAAGTTAGAAAATAGTCTATACTCTCATGAGAGTACAAAAAGTACAGAGAGTACAAATACAAAACTCTCATACAAACCAACCAAACAGCCTCCAAATTACTTCCAATGGAATGTAATGAATATATTCTCTTCAAACAGACCAAAAAAACTGGAAAAAAATAAGCAAAATGCTCTGTACTCTCGGGAGAGTACAGAGAGTAGAGAGAGTACAGATGCAAAATATACCTCAAAATAAACCAAATACTATCTAAATTGCTTCTAATGGGAATTAATGAACATACTCTCTCCAAACAGGCCAAACAAAGTGGAAAGAAATGAGCAAAAATGCTTTGTACTTTTAGGAGAGTACAGAGAGTACAGAGAGTACATAGAATACAAATGCAAAACTCACATAAAAACCAACCAATCAGTCTCCAAATTGTTCCTTATTGAATGTAATGAATATTTCCTCTGTTAGAGCCACATCAAAGCGAGAAAACTCTGCACTCTCATGAGTCTGAGAGAATGACTCCTTCCAAAATCAACCAAACAGCCTCTAAATTACTTATAATGGAATATAATGAATATATTCACTCTAAACAGGCCAAAAAAAGTGAGGATAAATGTGAAAATGCTATGTACTCTCATGAGTGTAGAGAGTCTGAATCAAAATTCATATAAAACCAACCAATCTCCAAATTATTCCAATGAATGTAATGACATAATTTCTCCAAACATGCCAAACAAAGTGGAAAAAAAGTCACAAAATAATATACTCATGAGAATGCAGAGAATCTGAGACAGATGCAAAACTCCCTATAAACAACCAACTCCAAAATTACTTCCAATGGAATATAATGAACATATTCTCTCCAAACAGACTGAAAAAACTGGAAAAAAATGAGCAAAATGCTTTGTACTCTCGGGAGAGTACAGATGCAAAATACACTTAAAAACCAACCAAACATTCTCTAAATTGCTTCTAATGAGAATTAATGAACATATTCCCTCCAAACATGCCAAACAAAGTGAAAATAAATGAGTAAAAATGTTATATACTCTTAGGAGAGTATATATAGAGTGAATCTGAGAATCTGGTCAAACACATAAAAATCAACCAATCAGCCTCTAAATTGTTCCTAATGAAATATAATAAACATATTTCCTCCTGTTAGGCCAAAGAAACTGAAAAAAATGAGAAAAAACTCTATACTCTCATGAGAATACAGAAAATACAGAGAGTACAAATGTAAAACTCTCATAGAAACCAATCAAACAACCTCCAAATTACTTTTAATGGAATGTAATGAACATATTTCCTCCAAACATGCTAAAAAAAATGGAGAATAATGTGAAAATGCTATGTACTCTTCTGAGAGTATAGAGAGTACAGATGCAAAACTCCCCTAAAAATTAATCAAATAGCTCCAAATTACTTATAATAGAATATAATGAACATATTTCCTCATACGCTAAAAAAAAAATGAGAAAAAATCGTACTCTCAAATCTGAGATACAAAACTCCTAATCAAATAGTCTCCAAATTGCTACTAATGAAATGTATTAAACATATTATCACCAAACATGCTAAAGAAATTGAAAAAAAAATGTGAAATACTATGTACTCTCATGAGAGTGCAGAGAGTACAGATACAAAACTCCCCTAAAAACTAACCAATCAGTCTCCAAAATGCTTCAAATGAAATGTATTAAACATATTCTGTTCAAACAAGCTAAAAAATCATGAAAAATAATATGAGATTGGTTAAGTACGTGAGTCAAAGAATCTACCTTCCTAAAATAAGCAAAGTCTCAAAAGCATTAGAAATATACCCTAAATAAAATAATTTCAACGAATATCACTAACAAACCGTAAAAAATTATACATATACATCAATTGAGAAAATTTACCAATGTATTTTTATTTAACACATTATCAGCTAAATTAATTCGATATCGTATCATGCTCAGTTCGTCTTGATTCTTCGAAAAAATGAAATGAGATTTTTTATTTTTCTCTGATCTCGATTTGTCGGAAATATATATATATATATCTTTTAAATTTCTCCCAAGACGCTTCTCCTCCCGTTGTTTGAGCAGATGGCACGTAATGTTAATGGCATAATTAAGCACCATCCAGTAACAACACTGTTAAGTGAAAAAAATACATTTTTTTTTTATAAATGAACAGGTATTGCATTGTTATTGGAATCCAGACGTAAAGCTACGTCCGGACTCCGCACGTAATATTTTCTCCACAATTCTACAAGAAGTCGATGAGGCATTAGCCCATAAACCCTAAACAATCAGCGCATGAAATCTATTCGAGATTACAACAATCAATGAGAAATAGAGATGTGATGAAGGCTACAGTGTAACATCTAATATTTAGATTATTAAAACTTTTGATTTTGCTCATTTATTATTTCATTTTATTATCAAATTTAAAATAATTTATGATTTTTAAGATAAATTAAGACATTAGAACGCCCAGCCCTGCTTCACTAATAGCGCTGCTGCGTCTTAATTCCTGGCTGAGCTCAGAGTTCCATTGGAGATCTCTCAACCGTGATAACTCGCTTCTTCCTGCGATATCTCTTCAATACGGTAAATCCTGTAGCTTCTGTCTATATAACATTCCTTCTGTTAGCCTGAATACTATTCATGCACATTACCTGTTCGATAATTTGCTCCTACGGAAAAGTTAGTTAACTATAATTTCGTTTGGCTAAACTTTTGATTCTGGTTTAAAGTATTTCTGAAAAAATTTATTTGTTTTGCTTTTGAAAAGCTAAAATGAAACTTTCGGTAAGGAGCTAAAAGCATTCTTTATTCAAACGGATATCAAAATTAAAAATTCACACTCTCAAAAGTAAAACGCACTAAAAAAACCCTCCCAAACGAAGCCTATATTGCAGAACCAACATCAAAATCTATAGATTTAACCTTTACTGCGCTACTTTTGGATTTAGTACATAATTTGTGAAAGCATGTCAATAGAAGGACAATCATATACCTAATGTACTATGTTTATAGGGATTTCCTGAAAGGATTACATGTGGTTCCTGCCTTGGATCTTTGTATTCTGGTCTACAGTTAAATTTGTTGTTAAATAGCCTTTTCTGCTGTTCAAGCCAGTGATTTTGCCATCACCTTTGATTGTCAGTGAGGGTGATTTATGAAGCCTCTGTATCAGCGAAAAGAGAAAGCAGGATGATTAGCTTGATTCATTGTGAGGGAAAAATAAAAGTTGGCATTTGATTACATAAAATAAAAATAACTAAATTAAAATTGGTTTCAGGGGTTTATAACGTAAAATCATATCTGAGATGACAACCTTGATTTGAGTGTCTTCTAAATCCACCTGTGGCTTCTCCTCAATATGAGCAAGTACTTACATGAGACAACCCGATCATTCCAAAAGCTCATTTAAGTTGTAAGTCTTGATAAACATTGTGCAATTACAATGGCCTCCAATTGTGCAATTACAATTTTACTATGCCCTATTGGATGTAAAAACATTGAAATTGAAAGTGAACCAACAGAAGAATGTCAAGACCACTCCTTCATTCAAGGATCTGTCATGAGATCAAGTAGCAGAAGAATGCTTTATGGGGGTGTTAAATCAACCCCATGGGAGGAGGAGAAGTCAACATTAGATGAGAAGAATGATGATAAGACTAGCTCTGTAAATACTCTTCTTAACAGTAAGTGCTTCAAGTGCTATGGATATGATCACATGGCCTCCAATTGCCCAAATAAGAGAGTGATTTCCTTCATTATATAGGGCCTAATTGAAGAGGTAGACATTGAAAATTCAAGAGAAGAGAGACCTAAGGATGAGTATTAGCTTCCAGTAAATGAGGGAGAAATGCTTGTGATTCAGTAAATGAGGGAGAAATGCTTGTGATTCAATAGGTCTTACAGACTGAACCAATGAGAAAGTAATAGTGACTCAAGAACCACATCTTCTGCACCCGATGTACTATGAAGGATAATGTGTGCACTCTTATCATTGATGGAGATACTTGTGAGAATATTATTTCTACCTGGTTGGTAGGAAAATTGAATCTCTCCATACAGAAAGACTCCCAACTATACTCTTTGACTTGGTTGAACTAGGGAAATAATATTTGTGCTGATTGAAGGCACTTGGTGAAGTTCTCTATTGGAGACAAGTTATAGGAATACGTGTGTAGTGTGATGTCATGTCTATGAATATTTGTCATATCTTTCTAGACAAGAGGTCAATTCATGATGGGTTTAAGCATATCTACACGTTCATGAAGATAGCAGCTCACGAAGATCAAGAAAAGCCTTTACTGCCAACCAACCTTTCCTCTTTCTTTGAGTGTTGTTGATCTTCATATATGTCGTAAAGTCGAAATCCAAGTCAATTCGGAACTTGAAAATAATAGTGCATGGGCTCAAATGCATTGGTGAACGAAAATGGTCAATGACCGTCGATGACGAACTTCAGCGTTCTCATCAAAATTGAAAATATAAATATTGCGTATCAAGAAGCGGCCGTCCGGTATCGATGTGCCGCCGCATGAGTCGGGAAAATGCGGCGATATCCGACACTCGTTCTGAAATTGATCCGTCGTTGGCAAATTGAACTATCAAATGAGGCACGCGCTCAATTATGACGAGTTTGCAAATGTCGAGATCGGAAATGATAACAGCATCGGTGAAATACGGGGCGTCTAAAATCAACCGAGACTTTCGATTGTGACGAGAAACGCCATTCGCGTTTAGACGTCGCGGTCATAATATAAATATCGCGACGATGATCAACCGTCGGATGATCAGTCGTCAACCGCATGCATATCGAGTCGAAGCGGTGACCTGAGCAAACGACGCCAAATTGATTACGCGTACGAAACATCAAAATCTATCAAGTAAGGCTGACCGCTCAATTGGACAGTCGCGTGAAAATCGAGTGGTCAGCGGCGACGTATTTTGGCGAAATCGACTCATTTGAATTGAGCCGAACAATACTCCGATTAAACGATACAATTCATTACGAAACGTAATAACCTCATATATATATCAACTATATGATGATATCATCGTAAAATTCATTATTAAGATTAATTAAATCGTTAAAAAATAGAGAAAAGAAGAAAAAAAAAAGAAAATTGCAATGGCTCTGATTTAAGTTCCTCCCTCTATAACATCGGACGGCTGAGCTGATTTGATCTCATCCGTTACGGCTAGATCCTCTTCAACCGCTCCCGCTCGAAGCAACCGCCTCAACCGCTCCCGCTCTCGGCTTCATCCTCCCTGATCTCCGTCCCATCTTAAAAAAAAAAAAAAAAGAGGAAGCGTTTCCCAGATACTCCTAACCGCTCCAATGGAGAAGGTTTTTGATTCCACCCAATCTAAGGAAGCCGCCACCGCCAATGATGACAGCGGCCGCCAATAATGGCAGCGGCGGAGGAGGGGAGCAAGAGAGTGAGGTGGACGTCGACGACCTTGTCCGTGAGCTCCTCGAAATTGTCGAGACGGTGCGGTGAGGTGGACCTCGACGACCTTGTCCGTGAGCTCCTCGAAATTGTCGAGACGGTGCGGTCATTTCCCGACTACCGCCGCACGCAGAGGAAAGAGTGCTATAATCTCATCCGCCGGATGAAGCTCATCGTGCCATTGCTCGAGGAGATCCCTGTGCCGGATGGGCTCCGCGTCAAGCTCTACAGTCTTCGGACGGCCTTCACCCCCGCCAAGAAGCTACTTGGATGTTGTCATGATAGAAGCAAGATCTGTTTGGCGTTGGAAAGCGAAACAGTTATGAATAGATTTCATTTTGTTGATGAGTAGTTGACTCAAGCCGTGGAAGGCATGCCGTATGAAGGACTTTGTATTACAGATGAAGCTAAGGAGCGGGTTCCGGATGAATCGTTGTTGGAGAAGCAGGAGGGAGATCAGTTGATCTCGTCAACTAATTTGGAGACGACGGAGGTCGCAGAAGAGATTAATGACGGTACAGATCAAGATGTGGCATTGGAGAGCAACGAGAGCAAGCTGCAGGAGATTGACGGCAAACTCCACCGGCGGTGGTAGATGAATCCGTCGAGGAAACTCCATATCAGAGTGCTGAGAACTGCAGTAAGTGTCGGTTTGACAAGCTCGAGACCTCGTCCTATTGCCTTTCACAGAATGAAATCAAGCATTACAGAGATCAGCATGTAATTGTTTTTATGGTAAGTTTGTGGGATGATCTGTGCCATGACTAGGGGTGACAATTGAGCAACCTGTTGCTAATTTTGGTGATGTTGACAGCATTGATGCTATTTTAGTTGAGTAGTTTGATTCCAAATGCACTTTTGAGGAAGAAGGAAACTGTATTGATGATAGAGAAATGTGTAAAGATTATGACATGATTGATAAACCTGAAGACATTCTGGAGGATTTCGAAGCCAAAAATGATGAACCCGAAGAAATTATTTTTGTGAAACACTCTGAAGATGGGATGCTACAACTAAGCTCATCAATGGACACTCCTTTGAAGAACCTTTAGGATGTTGAAAGCCCAAGTTTCAATTCTGTCTTAAGAGGCGGTGTTAGGAAATCAGTTAAGATTGTCCAGAAGAAATAAAAAATTGGTGATCTCATCTCTGCTGAGTCAGCAGCAGATACAAGAACAAACGTAGTAGTTAGTTCTAGCAAGAAGATTGGGCAGGCAGGGACCAGAGATTCTGGTTGTGAACCAGTTTGGAAAAAGAAAAGATTGAGCTATAATAGAGTCAAGTAATCTGTGGAAGACCAAAAGAACATCAAAAGAGCAATACAAAAGCGATCATCTGCATATATGCTTGTCTCTTTTTGCGGGGTTTAAAATGCGATAGGCGTAATGGGTGTGAAGGCATACGTGGTGTCATGAAGACACCACTCTCTATACTCAATATGACGTACCGAGTAAGCTAAACAAATTATTAGATATTGCTCTGGCTTGAAATCTTAGAAATTTTAACTGAATTTTGGACTTAGAAAGAAAAAAAAAGAAATGAATATATATATTGCATTGTATTTCTCTTTTTTCGGGTTTGAGACCCCTAATGCAAGCGTAAGTGCAAGAAGAAAGTTGTGGTGTCATAGCGCCATGCTATCTTGATAGAGCGTCTTCAACATTCTGTAGCCTATATGGGGATGACAGACTGAAATTTATTCAAAATTTTGAGACTTAACAAAAAAAAAAAAATTAACGTTAAGTTAAATATAAAATATAAAGTCCTAAATAAATAAATAAATTGAAAATTAAATGTAAATGAACTTAAAATGAATTTGACATAAAATTGAAAGGTTATGATCTAAATAAAATTCAAACTCAAAATAAATCGATTTGATTGTAACTTCTGAGCTCAAACTTATAAATTAATGATGACATCAAATTAAATTCTGAATTGTAAGGCTTGGAGGCAAATAACCTTTATAAAATTCAAATATAAACTTAAAAGATTGACTGAGTGAAGATGAACGATATTTTACAAACATAAATCTATTTAAATGTATAATTGGATTATCGAAAGCTTGTAATATTATTCAAGTATAGCTTTCAAATGTAAAATTCAAAGGAAGCTAGAATTCAAATAAGCGCTTAAAGAAAGTATAACAGCTTGCATGAGCGAGTATCAAATTTGAATGTTGAATTTGCAAAGATCTAATAGGTCTTTAATGAGCATAAGTCAATCATTGAAGTTTAGAAGTTTTATGAATAAATAAAATGCAAGTAAAGATACAACACTTTGAGTGCAAATATAAATCTAATTGCAAAATGCCAGAACTCGATACTCAAATGCAGTGGTGAGAAGGCTCTTTAAAATTCCAAGTAAATCGTCGGATTACACGTTCGTCGTCAAGCGAAGGCGTTAATTAAGCATTTTTCTGCGCAGACACTTGAATGTTTAGATTCAAGTGTTTGAGGATCTTCTTCGTTCTTCGGTTTAGTTTAGAATTTGGATCAGAGTTAACAAAATAAAAATCAATTATAAGAATTTGATTTAATAAAATATCCGAGAAGTTTAAATCATCGTGTGAGTAGATCGATCATTTGTTAAAAAGCAGGGTTGGATCTAAAGTTCAAATATATTGAGTCAATCAATTAATTACCCGATGATGGTGTGTTGAATGGTGATTTCAAGCGGAGGATACTTCCATCAAAATATAATTAATCTCAATCAAAATAACTTAAATCAAGTGCAATTTAAAAATTGTTTAAATGAAACTATCATTAAAACTTAAAGCAAAACTTCAATCGCGCCCGGTAATTGTTTGTGGGGTGATAAATTAAAAGCTTCAGCTTCATGAGGAAAAATGTCAATCAAGTATTACAACATGTTCCTCTCAATGATCTGTAGGTAAGGGCGTGGCCGTGTTCTACATTTGCGTGGAGCGGAATAGAACTTGAAATGATGTAGTTACGGTAGGAGTCTCTCGATCGGGTGGTTTGGCCAGTCGGACTATTATATTACGATCATGCGTAGCAGGTATGCTCCGATGCTTTACTTTGAGTTGTGAATCATAGGGTATACTTGATAGGGTAAAAGGCTCTACGTGGTAAGGTAGACTTAAGCACGTCTCGTAGACAAACTTTACGTCTATGGGATTTCTTGGGCGTGGCATGTGTAGTGATAAGGATCGTTCTGGGTTGGGTGTTCATCCTCTTACATTAAGTAGGTAGGGGACTGACGATAGGGATGGTGTGAGATCTAGATCAGGCGTCATCATTCCCAAACCATCGGTTTAAAATTTGAAATGATGAATTCATGTTCTAAATTCGAAACTCCACACGCTACTATATCTACGATTTAGACAATGACTTGCCTTAATTGAAAGTTCTCTCTCATTTATTGAGAGAATAATTAACTATGGGCGCTACCATAAAACCCAACTAACTAAAGTCCTTGCAAAATGCGAAATCTCGGGTAGTCTTATCTACTATTCCATCGCCTAAATTACACCAACATTTTAAAATCAAACTCTCTTCAATTCAAATTATCGAGAGGTCGGCGAAGAATTTTCGGAGCCCACAAGTGTGCTTATGTTTGTTTGTGTCTTCTTCTTTGGGAGATATTTTGACTTCTATTAGAAGTATAGTGGATCAAGAAAGCTCTTCTCATAGTGTCTTAGGCCGGTCTCGGAGGATAAGATGAAGTGCATTGTATTCCTACCATGGAAGGAGATTGAAGTGATTAGTGATCAAGCAAAGCTAAAATTTGTATTTTAAGCTATTTTCTTACAAACCATAAAGGTTGCACCTGTGACATTAGCACTTATAGTATTAAAAGGAATTGAGAATAAAGAGTTAATATCAAAGGTGGTGCACCACTGTTGAAATAGTTTCAAGATGTAATGACTAATAGTCTGCTAGTTGAATTATCACCCATGAGAGATATCCAACACATGATAAATCTTATCCCAAAATCAATTTTTCTTAACCGACCTACCTATAAGATGCAGCCAATAGATCACGAGGACCTACAGAGACAAGTTGAGAATCTAATGTCCAAAAGATTGGTGCGAGAGACACTAGTCAATGCATTATTGCTATGTTGATCGTACCTAAGAAGGATGACTCTTGACATATATGCATTGATAGCCGAGTTATGAACAATATCACTATAAAGTATAAATTCTCCATTCCATGATTAGATAATTTATTGGATTAACTACATGGAGTAACTACCTTCTCTAAGATAAATCTCCATACTGGCTCTATCATCCGAATTAGATCGTGGAAATTGCTTTCAAAATCAGAGATATGTAATATGAGTAGATAATCTCATCTTTTGGCTTCTCCGACGCCCCAAACACTTTCATAAGTTTGATGAATCAGACCTTCTTAGCCTTTATTGAGAAATTTATGGTTGAAGTCCTTATGCAAGAGTAATTGCATTGGCATCCCAAAAAGTGCCACTTCCTAACCTCTTATATATGTTTTCTAGGATATATTGTCTCAAATGGAGGTATTGAGATGGACCTGGCTAAGGAGAAACTATTGTGAGCTAGGATAGACCACAGTCCTTCACACAAATTCATCAGTTTCATGGACTGACCTCATTTTACAGGAGGTTCATTAAAAATTTCAGTTCTATAATAATCTCGTTGACTGCGATCCTTAAGGGAAATAATTTCTCATGATCAAAGGAAGTGCAGACCAATTTTGGCACATTGAAGCAGCTGGTGACATAGGCTCCAACTCTAGCTCTTCTTGATATTAATCAGGAGTTTGAGGTAGAGTGTGATGCAATTAAGATGAGAATTAGAGCTATTCTAAGTCAAGGTGGGAATTTTACTGCCTTCTTTAGTGAGAAGCTTAGTGGTTGAGGCAGAAATATATCACATATGATAAGAAATTTTATGCTATTGTGAGAGCCAATAGTCATTGAAGTCATTATTAATTAGCCAAGGAATTCAATCTCTTCACTAATCATGCATTGAGTTTCTTGAACAATCATAACAAGCTAAATGATAGATAAGTATCATGGATGGAGTTCCTCTCTTCTTTCCACTTTATGCTCGGCCATAAGTGACAGTCTCATCAATGCCATAAGTATACTATCTTATTTCTTTTCAATTATATGATTTAGTTTACCATATTTGCAGAGCACTCACTTATATTTTACATTCTATACCATATGATAGGTTCGTTATAGTATAAATAAAGATAGTAGAGTAATAGAATTATCATTTGTGTTGAACCGTTTATTTTATTTCATTAGTGAAATCCTCTTTTCTGCTTCTTCTCTATTTCGTTTGTTCTGCTAGTTCCTTGTTCAATGGATTGTAGGCTGCATCAGATTGACATCAGAGTCAAAGCAGATGGTGGAAGTGAGGGATTGCCAACAACAATCAGAACCTTGTCGCCCATTGGGGGTAGTTGATGAACTCAGATGGTTTAAACATATATTATTTTAAAGATTGAAAGACTAGTTAATTATACTATTATTTTCTTTAAGCAGGATTAAAGCACGAATTAGAAGGGTTGTCGTAGGAAGCATGCGGACATCGTCACATTCACCTATAAGTTTTAATAAATGATAATAATCATCGCAAATTACTAGGATTGATTAGTTTGAAATTTCAGTTTTGTAGATCGCGTTTTGGAATAATATTCGTATGAGGAAAAGCCCTATTGATATTGTTTATATGCGTAAGAGATTTCTGACACCACGTTTTACGAGAGAAGTTCGTCACTTAGGTAAGATTTGTAAATTTTAATACATATATGTTTATCCTTCTCTATAATGCCATTGAATTTATAGACTAGAAGATCGAGTAGATGAAATAGTTGATGAACTCAGATGGTTGCAATCCTTTAAAATGGGAGAGGGTCATTTACCAAACTCAGATGACAGGGTTATTAGCCCATTTCATGGTAGATTAGAAGGAAGATGAAGAGGGTTTTGGAGAAATCGAGACCATCACTGGAGGAATTGTGACTCTGAAATTGAACAGGCCGAACAATGACCAACTGATGACTTTGATTCAAATTGCGACGATGATATCCTTTCAAGAGGAAATGCAAGAGATACTAGGCATGAGACAAATTTTCCTTTTGAGGCACCTACTTGAATTGGGAACAATCGGCAGATAATTTCTTTAATTATATGGAGATCCAACCTGAGAAGTAGGTGCGACTTGTAGCGTGCAAGCTAAAATGTGGTCTAGCTGCATGGTGGAATCAGCTCTTACAGGATGATGATGAGAAGGGAAAGGACCTATGAAGAGTTGGAAATGAATGAAATCGCTATCGAGAGGTCATTTCTTGTCGACTGATTTCAAACAACTGCTATACATATAATATCAACATTGCAACCAAGGTACATGAACGATTGAAGAATATACAAAAGAGTTCTAATGTTTATGTGCAATGAACAATTTGAATGAGTTTAGGTGATGTAGAACATCATGAGGATCAACAAATTAAAGCCCAAGGCCCATTTACAAAATCTCAAGCTAATCATGAGGATCAACAAATTAGAGCCCAAGACCCATTTACAAGATCTCAAGCTAAAGCCCAAGAAAATTCAAGAAAGAAGAAGACTTAGCCCATTAGCCTGCTAAGCCCCATTTTATAATTTCATCTTTTTTTTATTTATGTAATTTTTAATTTTCTTCTGGAAACTCCATGTTTGAAATTTTGCATTTAAAATTCAAAGCATGACATGTGAGGTGGTTGAATCCACATAAAAATAATAAAATGTGAAATATGGCATAAAATAATGAGGTAATTTACGCTTCACATTAATGTACCACCCACCTTTCCCTCCATGTTTTGAATTCTTTTCTTTTGAAAGATGCTTGTAATGGCTATAAATGTCTTATTATAATGAAAGGAAACTTTTGGCAATTGCAAAATTTTGAGTTATTCTTGTGGTTTGAGAGCGGGCCCAAACCCTAATCCTGGAGCAAGTTATCCAACATATCTTCTTCCCTCCCCAATACCCACGCTTCTCTCAATCTCATCAAAAGAAAGAAGCCACCTCCATCAAATTTGGTATCGAGCTCTGAAGGAGCAAATTTGGTCAAAAGTTTGTTTCAACAAAGGGAGCAACCTGTTGGACTTGTCTTCAAACTTGTGAGTTTTTCTGACTTGTGAGGTTAATTAATTTTCTTTTATGTGATAGTTTAAAAGCATATTAGTAGCTTGGAAAGATATATATCACAGAAGTTTATGGTGATAGCATAAAATTTCAATTAGTAAGTTCTATTATATATTTTAGCCATTTATTTTCCAATCCCCCCTCCCTCCAAAAAAAAAAAAAAAAGAAAAAAATTAAGAGAGTACCTTGGTGAGGTAGTTCATCACCTAAAGCAACCTAGCCATTAGAAATCAAAATCTAATTACTTGCTTTATTATCTTTGTTATTGTTTATGGTTAATTTTAGAAGTTTCTTTGATTAACTTATGATAACTTGCTTTTTAAAAGAAAAAAGAAGATAAATTTGAGCATTTTATTTCATTGCATTAAAAAATATATATATATAAAAAAATATGCATGCATAATAATATAAGTGTGTTAAACTTGGTGATTTTGGAAGCTAAATAGAACTTTGTCAAAAAAGACCTAAACCCTAAGGAGATTTAAGTGGTCTTGTACCCTCCTCACCGGAAGTTCTCTTAGCTTAAAATTTCATTTGATTGCACAATTATATTATACTTATTTATTTTTTTTTTCATTTTTTCATTGGTCCCTTTTCATATATCTTTTTTTTTCTTCCTTAAAAAAAAAATCTCATGGCACCAAAATCTATCTCTAAGATCAAGTCGAAAATTCGACAGATTAGTTGATGCCTTAGATCTTAGGATCCAAGACAATGAATTAAAACTCAACAAATATTAGAAGAAAATAAGAATCAAATGCAAGAACTTAAACAAATGCAAACTCTTTTAGTGCATCTACAAAATAATAGAGTACCAACTCCTCCCAATACCTTTCAGTATGCAATAGGGATAGATGAAGAAGATTCATATCCAAACCATAGAAAATCAACCACTTAGAAAGATCAATTCTAGAAATGGTGGAAGGGAGAAAATTATTTTAAGACTATAGAAGACTCTAATGATCCATCTCGAAGAGTTAAAGTAGAAGACTTATGATGGTATACATGATCCAAATAAATTTCTCGATTGGTTAGTTCAAATGGATGACTTCTTTGATTGGTATATAATGAATGATTACCAAAGGGTTACTTTTCTAAAATGAAATTGATAGGGCATGCTAAAATTTATTGGACAAATACTTTAGCTAAGAACAAAGATTAGGAAGGACAAACCTCACTTGGATAGAAATGAAAGAAAGAAATGTTAAGAGCAAAATCTTGTCAGAGCATCATGATAAGAAGCTACATAGTCAATTATTAACTTTGAGACAAGGTAATTATCTATGTAGAATACTTGAACACTTTTGAAGATCTAGTTTCTAGAACGACTGATAATGATTGTAGCAATAAATTTGTTATTTGGACTTAGGGATGAAATTAGAAATGAAGTTGAATTATTTGACCCACAATCTTTAGAAGCATTTCATTATGCATTATTGGTTGAACAACGAAATCGCCTCCCTCAAATTAAAAGTCAAGTACCTTCCATTTCATCCAAGATCTATTGTTAGACATATCCAAATGGCCCATCTTCACTAAAACTTCAATTGAAGGGAGCTCAGAACATTAGGAAGTAATATGTTTTAAATGTCATAAAAGGTCATATGCAAAATCAATGTAAAAATCAAATCTTATTTTTTAAGAAGTTGAAAATCAAATGATAATCTAGAAGAAGTTTATGATGACACCCATTATCGATGAAGAATTGGAATTAGCGATGACCCTGTTAATGTGATGAGATGTCTTCTTGTAATAAAATGAGGAAGAAGATTGGAGGAGAAAGAACATTTTAGCATGTATGTTTTGTGTAATGAAAAGAGATGTAGGTTAGTTATAGATGGAGAGTCTTATGAATGTCATTTCAACACATACTTTCGAGCCAACCTAAAATCACCCATAACCATTTCATGTTATTGGTAAATCATACATCTCTTCTCATCTGTCTGTTTAGTTCTATTAAAATAGGAAGCTATGAGGATCAAATTTGGTGTGATGTTCTCCTATGGACATTGCTCATATTCTCTTAGGACGACCTTGGATGATATGAATGTTATTCACTATGGTAGGAAAATACTTATGTTTTAAACATAATAATAAGACTATTAAACTCTACCAATAAAGCGTAAAAAAACACCCTCACACACAAAACAACCGATTTGCAACTAAGCTCTATTGAAGAAAAATGCCAAACTTCAATTAATTATCATAGAAAATCCTCTTGTTATACTATCATTTAATCCTTATTTTAAAACACACACTCTTTCTCTTTTTTGACCCCAAAGATAGAAATAATAGGTTTTGGCACTTCTGAAAAGAATTTTGATCCATTTCTTCTTCACATATTACATGTAAAAGAAGTCATACCGGACTCTAATGAGACTCACATACCTCGTGGTCTCTTCTCTTTCGATTTTAACGATATTGCACTGATGAGCTTCACGATGATTACCTCTAGAGACATTCAACATGCTATTGAGTTCTTGCAGGTTCTCAACTTCTAATCTTCCACATTATAGGATGAACCCTATCGATGTTGAGATTAAAAGACAAGTTGAGGAATTATTAAGAAAGGGTTTTATTCAAGAGAGTCTTAGCCCTTGCGGTCAAGCATTATTAACTCCAAAGAAAGATGGAACATGGCGAATGTGTGTTGATAGTCGAGCAATAAATAAAATTACTATCAAATAGGTTTCTATTCCCCAGATGATATTTTAGATTTAATCTCGAGCAAATTTTTTTCAAAGATTGATCTAAAAGTGGATATCTATCGGATTAGATCGGAGATGAGTGGCGGCTTTTAAGACCCCGATGGACTTTATGAATGCTTGTCATGCCTTTGGACTTTCAAATGCTCACATTTATGAGATTAATGAATCTTGTTAAACCATATATAGGTAAATTTTTTGGTGGTGTATTTTGATGATATTCGATTTTTAGTCCAAGTGAAAATGAACATCTACAACACCTACAAAAAACTACTTAGAGAGAAATTATACATTAATTTAAAAAAGTGTTTCTTTTTTGAGAGTAATCTTTTTAGGCTTTATTATATCCTTCTTGGGCTTAAACATCCTTCTAAAGTGAAAGCAATCTTAGATTGGCCACACAAAGTTTCTTGAAGTTAGAAGCTTCATGGTTTAGCCACTTTATCTGAGATTTATTAAGAATTTTTAAATATGTTGCTCCGATAAGCGATATACTAAAATTAGATAAATTTATTGGACTTAATACCAAAAGGCCTTAGAGCAAATTAAAGTTCTTATACGCTTAGAAAAGATATTGAAAATAGGTGGATGAGGTATTTTAATAAACTTTTGATGAAGGATCACGAAAAATGCGATTGATTTTAGTAACCAATACCTAAACAAAATAGAGAATTTCATTTTTATGTCGTATTAGTAAATCGAAGTTAGTGAAGCTTTAAAGAAAATGAAATGTGGAAGCGATAGGGGCCGGATAATATTCCAATAGAAGTGTGGAAATGTTTAGGAGATCGAGGAATTTCTTGGCTTACAAATCTTTTTAATGTTATTTTAAAAACTAAAAGATGCGGATGAGTGGAGAAAGAGTTTGTTGGTTCTATATTTAAGAATAAAGGTGATGCACAAGATGTGCAAATTATAGAGGAATTAAGTTAATGTGCCATACATTAAAATTATGGGAGAAGTAGTGAGCATAGGTTACGATGTGATCTGAAGTTTCTCTGTCAGTTTGGTTTCATGCGGGTAGATCTACTATGGATCTTTACATTTGTTAAGAGGTTTGATGGAAGCATAGAGAGAAAATAAAAGGATCTACATATGATATTTATTGATTTAGAAAGCTTATGATAAAGTCTCGAAGATGTTCTTTGGAGAGTTACAGAACGAGAAAAAGTTAATATTGGTTATATTCAAGTCATTAAGGATATGTATACTAGAGTATCACTTGTGTCCAAAACCTGAGGAGGATTGACAAACTATTTTCCTATTTGTTGGATTACATCAAGGATCAACATTAAGCCCTTATCTTTTTTACTTTAGTTATGGATGTTCTTACGAGGCATTTCTGAAGATGTACCCGGTGTATGCTTTTTTTTGATGACATTCTTCTGATAAGACTAGAGAGGAGTCCAACAAACTTGAATTATGGAGGTCAACTTTAGAGTCTAAAGGTTTTTAAGGATCTAAACCGAATATATGGAGTGTAATTTTAGTCAGAAATTTTAGTAAGTGTTGTGAATTTGTGATGTTCAAATAAAGAGAAATGATTCGTGATATTTATAGCTCTATTGTTCAAAATGATGGTGAAATAGATGAGATATTATTAAGAGAATTCAAGTTGGATGGTCAAGTGGAGGAATGCATCCGCCTATTATGATAGAAAAGTTCCACTTAAAATTAGGAAATTTTATAAGATGGTAAGACAAGAATGACTTATGGTGCATGAATGTTCAATAAAAGAGAAACATAAGACTAAGTTAAGTGTTACAGATGAGGATGCTCAGTGGATGAGTGGCTTTACCCTTGAGATAGAATGCAAAATGAGTATGTTGGGAAAAAGTTGGAATCTCCAGCAGATAAGATTAGAGAGTCGCTTATGGTTTGGCCACATAAAGCGCCTACCAATGATGAGATAGAGAAGATTAGATTTTCCTTATGTTAAGAAAAGGTATAGACTTAAAAGACTTGGTTAAGATGTATAAAAATGATCTAAGATATTAATTAAAAGAATTTGACACATAATACACAATGGAGAGGGATTCATGAAATAATTCCCACCTTGATTAAGGCTTGTTGTTGTTATCACTTCGCACCAATCCAGCCTCGATTTTTCTAAAGCTCAATTGTGACGCCAGAATTGGGATGTGGAATTTTAAGTCAAGAGAATCATCCATAACATTCTTTAAAAGTTAAAGCTAAACAACGATATTCCACTTACGATGATAGAGGCGTAATTCAATCCCAGACGGCTACACTATCTCTTACATAGAATTTATACTTACTCGATCACCATGCCTTAAAATTCATTAATACTCAACGAAAATTAAGTCATGTATGCAAAAATTGAATTTTTACAAGACTACTTTTGTTCTAAAGCATAAGCTGAATAGAATAAGCTGATGCTTTATCCGTGATAAACCTAATGATTTCCTCTTAATTGAGAATCCTGGATTTGATAATCAAAGATGATTATATCATGTCGACTTTCACCTAATTTATCTCAACACAGATAAACCAATAACTTTACAAACATTCTTGATAACAAATGTATATTTATATAAAGGAAAACAATTATGCATTCCTCGATCTTCTCTGAATTCTTATCACCGAAGCTACATGTCAGTGTATGGTCATTTTGGAAAGGATACACCATATGTTTATTAAAAATAGATTTTATCTTCATTAAAACGGATGTTCAAAATTGGCTCAACGCTTTAATTAGAAAGAAAAACTATCAAACAAAGGTCACAATACACCGCCTTACTGTTCTTATAGCCTCGGAAGACCTATCAATGGATTTTATTCTGGATTACCAGACAAATTACATGACGATAGATTTTGTTGTAGTGGATTTCTCAAAATGGCTCATTTCTTACCTTGTTCAAAACAAATGATGCTTCTTATATACCAAATTATTTTTAAGGAAATAGATCCATCCTCCCTTTAACCATTGTTTAGATGTTAAGTTTGTCTCATATTTTGGAAAACATTATGAAAATTATTATTAAAAATTCTTCCGCCTTTCACCCACAAACCGATGGACAAACCTAGTTAATCGCATCTAGAAATTTGCTTATGTTTGTAGGTAAAAGTTTAGAAATTGGGATTTACATTTACCAACCTCCTAATGCCTATAATAAGCATTATATCTAACTACAAAAAAATCACCATTTTGAGATACACATGGTCAAAACCCAGACAACCAATAGATGTAGCAAACCTACCATCTCATGTATTTTCGACGCAAGATTCTCAGCAAAAGATTTTCAAAGCCTCCATAAGATATAAGAAAGCAAATTACTATAATGATAATTATGCTTCTAAGGCAAATCATAATCGCTCAACGAAAAGAATATAAAAGGTGATTATGTATTGATTCGCATTCGAAGCTATCAAACTACTAAATATAAGAAATTACATGCACGAAGCGGTCCATTTAAAATTCTCAAGAAAATTGAACTAACGCTTATCACCTTGATTTGCCGATATGTTCATTCATCCGCTATTAATATTGAAAATATTCTATCATATGAAGGAATTAAAACCTCCACTTGTTCGCCTAACTCAGAGATATATCACCATACTGCGTAAGTTCTCTTTGACTATATTATCACCGAGGAAGCACCCATTAATCCACCAACATCGCTTTTTAGTTCGGGAAGCACCACCACCGTGACAATACATGAATTGTAGTGATTTGGAGACTTTAGCCCCACAATTAGTAGAAGACTTCTAGATTTCAACTCTACTGAGCAGAGTTCAATTGAGCCTGGAGTTGAGAACATCATGAGGATCAACAAATTAAAGAGCATTTACAAAATCTCAAGCTAATCACGAGGATCAACAAATTGAGCAAGACCCATTTACAAGATCTCAAGCTAAAGCCCAAGAAAATTCAAGAAAGAATAAGACTTTCATTAGCTAAGCCCCATTTTATAATTTCATCTTTTTTTATTTATGTAATTTTAATTTTCTTCTAAACTCCACGTTTGAAATTTTGCATTTAAAATTCAAAAGAATTAGTGGTTGAATCCACATAAAATAATAAAATGGGTGGATGTCATAAAATAATAAGAATTTATCACACATTAATGCTGCACCCACCTTTCCCTCCATGTTTTGAATTCTTTTCTTTGAAAGATGTAATGGCTATAAATTCTTATTATAATGAAAGAAACTTTGGCAATTGCAAAATTTTGAGTTATTCGTGGTTTGAGAGCAGGCCAAACCTCAATCCTCTGAGGCTTATCCAACATATCTTCTTCCCTCTCTCCCAATACTCACGTTCTCTCAATCTCATCAAAAGAAAGAAGCCCACCTCCATCATTAGGAGCCAACTAATAGCTCGATATGTTGGTGGATTGAAAGAAGACATTCAAGACAAATTGTGACTGAACTTGATTTAGTGACTCTCACAGGCCATTAACTTTGCCTACAAGGCATAACGACAGCTTCAAAAGTATGTTAAAGGTGGTTTTAACAAAAACGTTTGGCAGCGGAAACTCAATCCAGTAGAACAAAAATGGCTTCAGCATTAACTTCAAATTCAAACCCAACGAATAAGCAAGCATAAGTAAAACGACATGTGAAGAAATGAAAGGTAAGTAAAGATAATCAATATGTCAAACCCCATAATCTGAAGTGTTTCAGATGCTTCCAATTTGGTCATAAGTCAAATGAATGCCCCAATTGGAGACAATTATAGTTAGCTAAAGGAGATCTAAAGGCTAAGCCGATAGACGAACATGGTGATACAATTAATGAAGTCGAAGAGTTGGAAGGCAATAAAGGAGAAGTGTTTGCTTGTATTTTTGAAAGAATACCTATAGCACCCCGACAACCAACACCTTCACAATGCCATGCAATTTTTTGAACCATGGGCACCATAAATGGTAAGATATATGAGCTTTTGATCGACAGTGGATGTACATAAAATATTGTTCTGGGAGAGTGGTGAAAGCGCTGCCAACAGTCAAACATCACCAATCATACAAAATCAATTGGGTTAGAAAAGGAATGGATACCTCAGTCACTGAAATGTATTATATCACCTTTTATACAGGGAAGAATTTCATTTGTGAAGTTTTATATGATCTTATTGAAATACAGAAACCCGCCTGTGATACCGCCTAAAAGTGATATACCTAAAGTGATAAACACAATTGGCCCCAACTATGATACTATACATTGTAGATTGTTTAAAGATAACTGCTAAAATGATATCCTACCTCCTGGCCCCAAAGAATATCACTTGCAAGTTTTAATCAGCAATGTATCTTATATTAAGTAGATTATAATATATTATGATACAAGGTAATAATGATATTCCATGTGGAATAAAAATATAATGTAAAATCAACGGAAAAGAAAAGAGAGGAGGTTTAAGATTTAATATTTAAATATGATAATAAATATTATTAAAATAATAAATAATAAATATATGATAAATAAAATAAAATATATATAATATATTATAAATTTAAAACAAAAATTAAATTTATTAAGATATATTATACATCTATTATATATCTAAATATGTGTATATTAAATATATTTAAAAAATTAAGGTTTATATAGATTTATAAATATATATAAATAAATTACCAAATTTATATATATATATAAACTTCACTTGCTAAAAACTATGGCCAAGCCAAAGGGTTTACGCTTAACACGATTTTCCAGTAAAATTACAAGGCAAGCTGCTTCTGGGCCCCTTAGCGAACCTGCTCAGCTGCACCAAGACACTTAGAGATCCATGGGCGCTGAAGCCGCTCGCTTCAAGGTGTTCGCTTCCGCATGTGCAGATCCGTTTCAGAAGACCTAACGCCATAGCTTCACCACCTCAAGACGGCACCTAACGCCGCTGGCCATCGCGAAGACTATCGCCACGCGTTCAGCAGACGCTTCATCAAGACCTCAGCAGCTCCTCGTTTGGCCGCTAACGCCTCAAGACTTCAGGCTCACATACCATCCGCCTCCTTCTACAATACACGAAAAATTTGTGTTAAATATACGCATCAGACGCTTTTTTTTCAGAAAAGAAAATTCAGGTTGTTATGAAGTATATAAGACACGCTTTTCGCGGGTGGAAATTGTTATATGTAATCGAGCCTCATACATGATTTTGGTAAGGAACATTCGGTGGTTTTACCACTCATACATGCCTTTGCATTTGGATGTGCCCAAAGATACTCGAGATAACCCCTCACTGACGACGCCGGATGCTACTAAAACGCCGTCAAATTTTACACCGACATGCGCCTGCAAAATTAACCTAACTCAACTACAAAACTAAAATTAGTTGTTTAAACTAGATTGCAAGTGTATAAGCATTACGCCTTTCTTCAGACAGGTCTCAAAATTCACCACCCACCTCTCATTAAGAGAGTGATTTAAAATATCTAAATTTTCGTACATTTAAATAAGATATAAGACACTACCAGAGATTTCGCCTCATTTTATGGGACTTAGATCTGGTTCCGTGTTCCTACGCAAAGATCTATATAATTATCTCTCAATGCCGAGAGAGAACTTTAAGCAATATTGGGATCGCTTAATGCGTAGGATAAGCATCAAAGACGGAGTTTCAAAATTTAGATTTGTGAGATTCATCATTATTAACTTAAAGTGAATGGTTGGGGGAACGATGACGCGCCCAATCTAGATCCCATGGTTCCATCATCCTACTTGTCACCCCTACCTACTTAATGAGGATGAGGCAATGAATCTAACCTCGACAATGATCCTCACAGCCTACGAAGTCAAGGCTGCCTAAGAATCCTCAGAATTGCATTTCAAGGAGATAGATGGGTTTCATCTTAAATACTGGAGAACTTTTTTGCCCTATCAAGTATACCTTAAGTCACAACTTAAAGACGGAGCTTGCGTAACATACTGCACAACAGAACGGATATAAGAGGGTTTTTGTGACAACCACCCGGCCGTAGTGACTCTACAATCAGATCACCTATCGCCAAGCCATCGAGGATACGAAATGCCCCGGCTGACATGAGATTATCCGAGAGAAACATAATTGTGTATTGATTTGACTTTGGCTCATTTCATGAAGCTAAGATTTTCTTAAATCATTACCCACACAAAGCAATTGCGAAAAGGAATTGAAGTTTTAGCTTTTAAGCTTTAAAAAATCAATTTCATTTAAACATTTAACACTTAACATATTAGATTTTGATTTAAATTGATATTTAATTTACATTAATTTATTTAAAATTACAATCACATTTCATAGCAATACGTAATCCTAGCTTCGATATTTTAATAAATTAAAATTATAATATTATTATTGAATTTTTTAGGTTTTAATTGTTATAAGAATAAATCGAAGCAATAGATCCCTCTAAGTTTAAGCATTAGTAGTGTTCATAAGTATTTAGTAATTTGGTAATTTTATTTTAAATTATGAGATTAATTTCATATTTATTTAATCTCAACTTATCTTACATTTTTGATTAAAATTAGTCTTTAAATCTCTATATACCGCAGTATTTTTTCAGATAATTTTATCTAATTAACAAATCGTTGATTTTAAAAGTCATAATTAGAATGAAATTCTTTAATTTTAGATTGAAAGAAAATAATTTATGGACTTTAATTTAGATCACCTTCTCGCTTTATACAAGAATCGCATGCAGTTGTATCGCAGAATTATGTTTGTATTTGCACTTAAAAGGTTATATCTTTGCTTGCATTTTATTTATTCGCATAATTCCTAAACTTCAATGGTTGACTTATGTTCATTAAAGACCTGTTAGATCTTGCAAATTCAACATTCAAATTTGATATTATCATCTATGCTATACTTTAAGAGAGCTTATTTGAATTCAAGCTTCTTTTGAATACAAGTCGATTATCCAGTAAGAAGTATCAATTATGCTTGCTAATAAACTAATTAGTTATAGTGAAAACCTCTTATGAATTTTATTTGATTTTCACTTTAGTTTGAAAATAACATTCAACAAATCCTATGTGCTTTAATTTCATGTCCATTGAGAGACTTCTTCAATTCATTTTAAAATAGACATTGTCATGTAAGAAGGGTTATTCTTTTTGTGAACCTCATTCTAGAGTTTGATTTGAGCTCTACCCCATTTGAAAATTAGCCTTTTAGCTTCATACAAACTTCCTATAAGTTTGACATCAATTCAAAATCATGTTTGAATTTGGCTTATTCTTTCAACCATATTCATTATGATATAACGTAACAAAGTTCAATTAGTTCTTAGCCAACTAATCATTGTTATAGCATGTAAGTGAGTTATTTAATCTTATGTTGCTCAATTATTCATATTTCAATCTCATATTTAGTATATATATTTTTATTCATAATCATTCTCACTTAAATTCTTGTTTTATTAATATTCATTGAGCTCGCTTAGATTCAATCTTCATGAATTTATTTTATTTTAAGACTTTATGTTTCACCGTTAATTTAATATCCAATTAATTTTAAATTTAAATCTCAAAATTTGATGAAATTTCGGCAAAGATTTCAGATTCAAGATCGTCGCCAGCGTAGGATACATCGAAACTGTTTTATCCATCACTCCCGATAAGCGTCGGGTTGGTGTTTTAAAGATCTCGGTTTTAATCCGTTATGCCTTGATGAGCATAACGAGATCTTCAATCACCTATATAAAAGCAAATATATATACAATTCTACACATTCAAACCTCCTCCCTTTTTTTTGATTTAGTCAAAATTTGGCATAAGAAGATCTAACAATTTTGGCGTCTACGCACGACTATTCTGAATGGCGTCAGCGCTGACCACAAATCATTCACGCCCACAATGGCGTGGCGAGATCTTTCAAACCTATGAAAAAACATATAAACATATAATTTTCATATTCATTTCTTTACACATCCACAACCAATCACAACAATAAATAATTTGACTCATAGTTTTGGATCGTATGGGAGCCTTCTGTTTGAAGGAAATCAGGAGAACAAGTTCAAGCTTGCGGTTTACAGATTGTGCGATTGAGGGAAATGGGAGGAAAACCAAATGAGAGAGAGACTGTTTGGCTGCAGGATTTGAGCAAGATTTAAGCCAGATTTAACTTAAATCCAACCAATCGGTATTTTTGCAAGTTAAATCTGGATTTACTCAATCTTGTCGGTAGGCGGATTTACGGGATTTAGAGAAGCAGTGGCGCACGAAGGAGGGTGAGTTTTGCTCGGCTGCTGTAGAAGAAAATCGAGAGAGACGGGAGAGGTCGCTCAGCTTGCAACATGGTCGAACAAAGCATGCAAGCTACCTCGTGTGCGTGTGCAGGAGGCTAAACCGGCAGAGAGTTCTTCCAGCCGAGGATAGGAGGGATTGGAGAAAGAGAGAACAGGAGAAAGCCAGAGGATAGAACGGAGGAGAAGCGAGAACGACGGGAAAGATACCTTCGATCAAATGAATCGGGTGGGAGGAAGAGAGCTTGCGGGCGAGAGACGGACGAGGGAGGAAAATGCTTTGATTCCTTGCGGTTTGAAGGAAATGGAAGAGAAAAATAGGGAGATGGGGTAGTTTGTTTGCGGTTGAGGAGGGAGGATCGTGCGGAGGAGGGATTTTTTGAATCGAGAGAGGGATCGATTGAGGAAATCAAACGCAAGGGGAGGAGGAAGCCGAAGCTTCCTCTGTCGGGCTCGCGTGCGATCCGGCTCAAGTCGGACGAGGGCTGCAACGCTCGGGTAGAGTTAGGGCAGTGAATAGTAATGAGCTTAGGATTATATAAGAGTATTTATAAGACATTTGTTTATTTAAAAATAAATAAAAATCAACTTTAATTTTTTGACATTTGTGATGGTATTATTATATAGTCAGTATATATATTGATTTTAGATATTAGATGTTCGACCGCGCGTTTTCTCGATGGCCGTTTAGTTTAAATCGGTCAATTGGATCGATTTTGTTGAAATCTGCGCTATTACGATTGCTCTATGTTCGCGTAGATTCATCCGAATCGATCGCAGACAGTCTCATTTAATAGATTTTGATATTTCGAATCTAACGTCAAAATCAATTTTATGAACGGAGGTCGTTTGTATATCATCGCGAACTTACTCGATATGCGGCGTATCGCTGATTCGATCTGATTCGATCTGATAGATTACGATATTTATATTCTTTTGGCGTTACGAGCCGTAAGTATTTGTCGATCGTCGTTTCAACGATTTTTGGCGATGTGTATTTCTCGATTTGCTCTAAACCATCCAAAGTCGATTGAATTCATCTTATAGTACAAAGGAGCCAAACCACACTGTTGATGTTGCTATCCTACCTAAATCCCGAAGCTCTGCCGCTACTAATCTCGCCATTGATTTCACTACCATGATACAAGATGTTTGATCTACACTACAATGAACAAATCAACAATATAAACAATATGCTCACTCCAAAAGATGACACCAAACATTCCTTCTGGGTGATTTAGTGATGCATCGAATTTGGAAAGAGAGATTTCCACCATGAACCTATTCCAAACTCAAACCAATAAAAATTGGACCGTTTGCAACTTCTAAGAAAATAAATGATAATGCCTATATCATTGATCTTTCACCTGATCTACATATATTCCTTACTTTCAACATCTCTGATATCTTCACATATCACCCTTTAGATGATGCAAAAGTAAAGATTTCTGAACTCAGTCGAAGTTCTTCTAACACCTAACACAGCCTCACTGATACCATAAGCATACTATCTTATTTCTTTTCAATTATATGATCTACTTTATCACATTTGCAGAACACACACTTATTTTATTTGCTATACCATATGACAGGTTCGTTATAGTATAAATGGAGATAGTGGAGTAATAGAGATTGCAGCTTTTGTATTGAACCGTTTATTTTATTTCATTAGTGAAATCTGGTTTTTTCTGCTTCTTCCTTATTTCATTTGTTCTGCTAGTTTCTGGTTCAATGGATTGTAGGCTACATCAATAAGACTGGAAGTCTGTTGACCTCTGTCTTATAGTCAATGATTGTTTGATTTGAAATATTAAAAGACCTTTACACTATGGATGAAGACTTTGAGAAAGTCTAAAGTAAATGTTAAGAGAGACCTTATGCGATATCTATACAAAGCAATATCTCTTCTTTTAGAATAGATTGTGCATTGCTACAATGAAGGAATGACACGATACTTTGGCAGGGATAAGACTCTTTCCCCAATGAAAGAGAATTTCTTTAAATTAAAAGGATGTTGACACACATTAAGTAGTGCATAGTATGTCACATGACTAAAACTCTGGAACATAATACAGGCTTATACACTCCCATCCTTGTGCAGAGTCACCCTGATTGAATATAAGCAAGAATTTCATTGTTGGTCTGTCACAGACCCACATAATAAGAATTTTGTTATGATAGTAGGGATCATTTCTCTAAGATAATATATTTAATGCCCTGACAAAATATTATAGATGTCTAACACATTATTGATCTTTATTTTAAAGAGATAATTCAACTTCATGGTGTGTAAGATCATCACCTCAATCCAGGACGTGAAATTTTTGAGCCATTTTTAGAGAACTCTGAAAAAAATGAGGTACAAAACTTCAATTCAGCTCAACAATAGACATATGAGGTGGCGAACTGTAGTTTGGAAAATCTCCTTAGATGGTTTGTGGTCAAAAATCAAGTAGTGGGATTTGATTCTTCCTCAAGTTGAGTTTGCCTATAACAGATCTACCAATCAGTCTACATGACACTATTTTTGAGATTATTTATAGCATAAACTCACTCACACCTTTGACATTAATTTTGTTTAATGGTAAGTGCAGCCAGTATGGTTAAAACCAACATGCCGCACTTTAATGAAAGTTAAATATAGATTGGCTTTCTACATGATCATAAATGCAAGATGAAACAAAAGCGGTGTTTCAAAATTCATGAACCTGTCTATACCTCTCTTAGTAATAATTCATTCTGTTTTCCCAGCTCAGACACTTCATCCATAGTCTTGCCAAACCATTCATCAATCAAAGCAAAACAACGTCTGTGGCATTCCAATAAAAGCGCCCTCTGAATCTGCATGAAGAAAGCAGCATGAATAAAACATTTATAGCTTGATAATATATTATTCCTTTATCTTTGCAGTATTAGTTTGGTAAAATAATAGATCAAAACTTTGAATTGGTGTATATAAGTGATAAAACCTTTTAAAATTAGCAATCATTTTACTTGATAGAATTTCATATGGTCATACTCATAAGCTGATTGATTTAACACATTCCAATCATTTGGGAAATTTTGCATGCCAGAAATAAAAAACTGGTGATCTTTTGATTTTACAGTCTAAAAATTTATCAGCAAGTTAGAATCTTACTGCAAGGATTGCTTCTTCTAGACGAGTTCCAATGCCCCAAAGAGGAGCCTCAATGGTTATTAACTTGTATGCTGTCATGACTGGATGACAAGCATCCTACAAAGAAAATCCGCAATACATGTTAGAAACATCATAATAAACATCAAGTCTTGAGCATTTTTTGTACTCGATTTAATTTTGAAAATAGAGCTTTCCATGGCAATATATCATCCAGCACATGCAAAATATTATTGGAAGTGATTAGTTTAGGGGCCATTTGGGATCAATTATGTTTTTTGTATTTTCGTTTATGTTGTTATTTTATTTTATTTATGCTTTGTTTCAAATTAAAACATGTTTGAGGGTGATAGTTATTTTTAAAAACACTCGAAGCATCTAAATTTTTTTTTTTTGAGTGTTTGTAAAAATAATGTTATTTATTTTTAAAAATTAAAAATTAAAACTCCTAATAAATACACTGAATAAATATATTTTTAAAAATAATATAAAAACAAAAGCAAAAAATACAAGATAAATTTGATCCCAAACAGGCCCTGGCCCTTAGTGTTGTGTGGCACTAATACCGTATGTGTAAGCTCCAAAATATGATTATTATAGTTTGGTTTTGTTGATGAATGAAATATTCCTCTTTGAAATAGAAAAAATATATATTTTTCTTAAGAATGCTAATCGTGATTGATGTTTATTTAATTAATTATATCAAACATTTAATGATCGGATATAACGATGAGAAGTTAATTATTAATTATGTTGAGCTGTTTGGGTTGAAAGTAGTGAGCAATCAAGTGTTAAAACTAATTAAGAGTAATATTAAGTATTAAAAATTTATTCAACAATAAATTGTCAAATGTATAGTTGCTTGTACAAAAACAAAATAAAATCTGAAATTTTGAAAATTGTCTGATTGAGAAAGACGAGTCCTAAGTCCGGATGTGAAAAGTGGAGGGTTGCGCTAGACAGTCGACAGCTAGCGTAAAACTTATCGAAATAATCATGACATGGATTCTTTAAAATATTGCATTAATGCTAGGTCGTCCCCTAGAAGCAACGCGTTGCATGACCTGAATACAATGAAAAGTGTGCAAGGGCCGCTGCATCGACGCCAAGGTGCAGTGTTAAATAAGCAAGGGTTCCCACATTATGGATGGATGCGGGCAAAGAAGTTAGTCCATGAAACTATAATTAGGTTAGGAACTTGGAATATAAGTACTCTTACGCAAATTAATGGAATTAATATATTATAATTCATAGGAAGATAAATATTTATGTGTTCAAGAAACTAAATGGGTTGGAGAGAAAGGAGATTGATAGTTTAGATTTTAAACTTTGGTATTTAGGTAGAAATTCGAATTAGAAATGTAGTGTAATTATAGATAAAAGTTTGATGGATAATATTATAAATATTAATAGATGTGGAGATAGAATTATAATTTTAAAGATTATATTAATATTATCAATATAAGTGTTTATGTTCCTCAAGTAGGTTTGAATATAGACTCAAAAGAAAATTTTTGTAATGAATTAGAGAGATTAATACAAAAGATATCTCTTGAAGAAAAAATATTTATTTGAGGAGATTTAAATGGACATGTTGGTAGAGTGGTAGAATATTTTAAAAGTATTCATAGTGGTTATAGATTTGGAGTGACTAATGAAGAAGGTAGGGTATATTAGATTTTTTTTTATGATTTTATAATTGCTAATACTTTAGTTAAGAAAAGAGATGTATTATTATTACTTATAAAATGGATCTAGTAAAATCTGATTGATTATTTTCGATAAGAAAAATAGATCGTTTAGATTATAAAGATTGTAAGATCATTCCAAGTGAAAGTTTAAGTCTAATCGATTGTTAGTTTTAAATTTTAAATGAAAGATTGAAAGATGAAAAATAAATCAAATTATTATCTAGGATTAGATGGGGGCACTTAAAGAACACTAATAAAATATTTTTAAGAGTACAAGATCTTAGAATTTGGGATGTTCATGGAAGCTAATGTTATGTGAAAAAAAATAATAAGTGAAATTAAGCGGGTTCTTAAAATGTGCTTGGAGAATCAAAGGAAAATCTTCTTTAATAAAATAGTTGGTGGTAGTCAATGTCTAGAAAAGTTAATAAAAATAACATTATTATTATTGCGTAAAATTAATTTACGGTAGAATAAAATTTCACGCCTTACCATTGGGAAATCCAAGACGACGCAGATAGTTAAAAGAGAATAAGAAATTAGAATTTTATGTGGAAAAATCAAAGAGTAAAAATCTATATATTCTGCTTTGGAGTACAGAGTTTAAGTCTTCTCAATAGTAGGATTACAAGATTGCGTGAAATTCGATAATGAGAATTGAATCAGTTCAACAGTATGTAGCGTAGTTAATATGCGATTGTTGGTGGCGACAATAAGCGGTGAGATTGGTGATTTAACGAACTCTCTCGCCTTTCTCCCAAGTTTTTAGCTCTTTCCTCCCATGACAAAAATGGGGTACTATTTATAGGATTCTGAGAGAGGTATTTTGATCATTGTAGCCAAAAATCCCAAAACACTCTATCGGACGATTCATAACGATCCATTTGATCATAGATAATTTTTTGGCGATTTGACTGTTCAAACGATCTTCGATTTTAATAATCTCAGGCTTGTTGGATTCATCTCGAATGCCGTCATATAAACACGTCAAATTTGGAAGTCATTTGATCATTTGTCAATTTTATATGTAGCTTTTGGATATGATTTGAGCTTATTTGGGCTCGATTTGACCCATTTCTAGCATTGTTGAACTCGTCTCATTTAGTCGTTTAATTTGATTGTATATATGTTTTAACTTAAGATATGTGCTTCATTTATAAATTTTAGAAGGATATATCAATTATAAAACTTAGTTTAGATATAAAAACTCGGAGAATTGAGAAAGATATAAAGTGGCCTGTAGAGATTCTAAAAAATAATATATTATGCAAAAATTTAGCTTTTAGTGATTTATATAATAGATTAGATACCAAAGAAGGGAAAAGATGCATGTATAAGTTAGCCAACCAAAGATATAGGAGAAGTAAATATCTAGTTCAAGTGAGGTGTATTAAAGATGAAAAGAAAATCAGTAAAGTGTTTTCTTAGAAAATGATATTGAAAATAGGTGGATGAGATATTTTGATAAACTTTTCAATGAAAGATCAAAATACGATTGATTTTAGAACTTTAACATCTTAAACAAAAATAGATAATTTATTTTATCGTTGTATTAATAAATCAGTTAGAGAAGCTTTAAAAAAATGAAATGTAAAACAAGTAGGACGATGATATTCCAATAGAAGTGTGGAAATGTTTAGGAGATCAAGAATTTCTTGGTTTATAAATCTTTTTTAATGTTATTTTAAAAGTAAAAGATGTCAGATGAGTGGAGAAAGAGTTTGTTGGTTCCTATATTTAAGAATAAAGGTGATGCACAAGAGCATGCAAATTATAGAGGAATTAAATTAATGTGTCATACATTAAAATTATGGGAGAGAGTAATTGAGCATAGGTTACGATGTGATACAAAAGTTTCTCACAATCAATTTGGTTTCATACCGGGTAGATCTACTATGGATGTTATACATTTGTTAAGAGATTTGATGGAGAAGTATAGAAAGTAAGGAGGATCTAAATATGATATTTGTTGATTTAGAAAGCTTATGATAACGCTTTCAAAAGATGTTCTTTGGAGAGTTCTAGAAAAGAAATGAGTTAATATTGGTTATATTCAAGTCAAGGATATATATACTAGAAGCTGTTACTTGTGTCCAAACACAAGGAGGATTGACAAAATATTTTCCTATTTCAGGTTGGATTACATCAGGATTAGGTTTAAGCCCTTATCTTTTGCTTTAGTTATGGATGTTCTTAGGCATTTACAGAGAAGATGTACCTTGGTGTATGCTTTTCTAATGACATTCTTCTTGTTGACAAGACTAGAGAGGAGTCCAAGAGAAATTTGAATTATGGAGGTCAACCATAGAGTCTAAAGGTTTTCGTTTAAGTAGATCTAAAGCGAATATATGGAGTGTAATTTTAGTTGTAGAAGTTCTAGTGGTAGTGTTGTGATATTAGGTGAACAAGTCATTAAAAGAGTGGCGTTTTAGATATTTAGGCTCTATTGCTCAAAATGATGGTGAAATAGATGGAGATGTTATTAGTAGAATTCAAGTTGGATGGTTAAAGTGGAGGAATGTATCTGGCTTGTTGTGTGATAGAAAAGAACTGCTTAAACTTAAGGAAAAATTTTATAAGATGGTGGTAAGACCTACAATGATTTATGTTGCAGAATGTTGGCCAATAGAAGAGAAGCATAAAACTAAGTTAAGTGTTGCAGAGATGAGAATGCTCAGGTGGATGAATGGCTTTACTCTTAGAGATAAAACGTGAAATGAGTATGTTCGGGAAAAAGTTGGAGTAGCTCCAGTGACAGATAAGATTAGAGAGAGTCGCCTTAGATGGTTTGGCCACATAAAGTGTAAAGTCGATGACCCTGTTAGGAGAGTAGATCATTAAATTTCTTTATGTTAAGAAAGGTAGAGGTAGACCTAAAAAGACTTGGTTAAGATGTATAAAAAATAATCTTAGTGTGCTTGAATTAAATGAGAATTTGACACATAATAGGACACAATGGAGATGAAGGATTCATGTAGCTGACCCCGCTTACTGGGATAAAGGCTTCTTCTTCTTGTTGTTGTTTGTCTAATTGAGAGAGGCCATTATATAGGCAACTAACAATGCACCTTGAACAAATAAAACAACTCAAGAAAGATTTTAACTGCATCTGGTCTTCAGCCAATATCTACATTTTAATAAATGTGTTGCGTGTGTGTAGCATTTGGCTTCAATAGTTTTGTAGCAGGAATAAAGTATAACCTTCAGATGAACCGAATTTAGCCCCTCCCTCACCCTCTGTAAGCTGACTACTTTTCTTTACAACTGGAAATAACCTCCTATGAAGAAGAAGCTCAACCCATGTATCCATGTCCCTAATATATTTTCTGGTAAACTAGTGATGATGCTTATTATGATTATTAAGGCCCTGTTTGGAATAAATTTTGTTCTGTATTTTTTTTTTATTTTTTTTATTTTTTATCTTATTTTAAAAATATATTTATTTAGTGTGTTCTTTAGGTGTTTTTATTTTTTGTTAAATAACATTGTTTTTAGAGTGTTTTCAAAATTAATTATCACCACTAAACATATTTTATTTTGAAGAAAAACAAAATAAAATATGAAATAAAAAACAAAAAAAAACAAAATTGATCCCAAAGGGCCCCTAAGCTTCTTTCATGATAACTTGATTTTGTTTTCATAGGATTTAGAGTTATCTGTTACCCTTATTCTCAGTTATAGTATCAGAACTTATTTCATGTTATGTTCTTTTTTATTCTCCTTCAACAGCATATTTCTTTGTGAACCCTTGTCTACATGTTTTGTCTAATGCAGCTAACTGTAAACTAGGATTGGCTGTGGAAAGATAGTTCTGAATCCATCTCTCTTTTTTTTTTTAATTTTCATACATATACTGCATAGGAAAATATTCAATATTTTGCCTTTTGAAAGGACACAAAAAGGTGATCTTAATGGCTGAGTTGATAAGTAGAAAGCTTTATATGGAGCATCTCTATCTCTTAACATATACTGAATTCAGAGTTTAGAGCTCTGATTCAAGCAAATAGTTTAAATCATAGCTAACAATGAACATACCTTCCATCCTTTCAGAAGCGGTCCACGTCCAGTCTTCTTTGATTTGAACGAAGAAAAATCAATTTTGCTCTGCCAAATATTTTGCTCCACTGATCTTTTCCAGCTGAAGCTATATCAATAATCTCCACTTTTCTTGCAGCCAGAAGCTCATCACTCAGTTCATAAACCTACTTATCAAACTTCTCAATCAGTACTTTCTCTTCCTTTTTCCCCATTCTTATTGAACTCAATCCTCTCACGCTTAAATAACTATTGCTTAGCTTGCACATTATCAGAGCAACCATTGTCTGCCTTGTTTATAGTCTCAATCTTCAGCTGGAACTGCTCAAAGTATGGGCTCTGTCAAAATCGAGAACAAATGATTTGATTCTGGCATCAAACTATTTGGAGAAACTCTCTTGTAGTTAAGAACAGAGATGATTACCTTGATCACTGGTGCGAGTGGCGGCCATTTTCATAAGAACACAAGTGAGCTCAGTAAGAGATTTTGAAAACTTTTAGTATGATTTAGGGTTAGAAAGGAAGGGGAAGGACCTGTTTTGCTTCTTGGATAGGCAGTCCAGGATGTCTCATGCAGTGTGAAGGACTTTGCTGGTGCAAAAGCTTTAATCCAAGTTGGAATTTTGCTGCAGAGGGGTTAGTGAAGGGGTGTTTTTGTTATGAAACTGAATATAGACACTACAATTTATCATCGTTACATTTTTAAAGATAATTCTCTTATCAATCATAAAAACTCACTAATGGCTCGTTTGAAATCAATTTTATTCTTGTGTTTTGTCTTATTTTTTCCTTATAAAATTTTTTTGTGATGTTTAGAATGTTTTTGAAACAACTATCACCATCAAACATATTTTATTTCAAATCAAACTACAAACAAAATTAAATTAAATTAAAACATCGCAGCTAAACATTAGGTTGGCGTTATATTTACAGTACAGTGTTTCATGAAATTCAAACATGAAGAACTAAAGCTTCCATTCAGAGCAAGGAATACCTCTCCGGGTGATATATCTTTGAAGTACACTGACCCCTCCCAAGCGCCTCATCTTCAAACGGTACGCTCTTCAATATCTCCACCCCTTCCTTACTGCTTGTGTTCTGCTGCTCCATCTTCATGATCGTGTATAACAAAGCCAACTCATACTGCTTTCAGCCAAATTTTTTTTTTAAAAAAAAAAAAAAATCATTCTTGAGTTCATCTCTCCAATTCAACAGAAGTTTGATTACTTAATTTCGAAATCTCACCTCTTCCAGAGTCATCGGCATCACGATTCGACTGAGTCGAGGTCAAGACAAAACAGGAATCGTTTAAAATAGTTAAAATGGAATAGATCGAAGTATAAGATTCAGAGATTCGTAACGGCGAAGGATACAGTTCTTTGATGAGAACCATTGTTGCAGGAGGAAGGGAGGAAGGAGACGGTTGATCTACTGATCAGTTTCTTGAGTTCTAATATGCTTAAGCAGCTTCTTCGATTTAGTGGGGGGAATAGAAGAATAGCTTTATGAAAAGCGATTAAATTCGAGAAGACAAATGTTAGAATTAGCTTTTGTACTTTGCGACTGCGTTGGTCCTTCGTTAGTGCTTATACATGCGGGTGGAAGATGACATCGTGGTCTCATCATGGCCGTTGATGGGGGATCATGCGGATGTGAATCAGATTGATGAGATTTTCTTGAAATTTATTTATTATTATTTTTAGGACTACGCGTGGTGATAATTATGTCTGAAATTGGCATGAGAATAATTATAATTATCTTAAAAATAATAATAATAGAATTATTATAGAAAAAATTATAATAAATTTTTATCTATTATATGAGATTTATATAAATATTTCTTTTTTATTATATCCTATTAATATCAATTTTTTATTTAATTTTAATAAATTAAAAACATTTTTTAAGTATATTTTTCTCTTTCTTAACATAAAATAATTTTTATTATTACAAAATTTCAAAATATTATCAAAATATAATTTCTAAGTAGCATCACAGTATTGTGTGAAAATACATCGTATCTCAAGTATTACCTTATTTGCTTAGAAATATAATTACATGACATATTATATTTAAAAAGCAGTTTGCTCAGATAATCAAAATTTATGTAGAATGTATTTATAAATCATTAAATAAAATTTAAGATGAGTGTAACATAAAATTTAATTAATTTTTTATATATTATATTTAAGTTAAATAAATATAATATTTTTAATTTATCTTTTAATTTAAATTTAACTAGACTTAGAATTAGAATAAAAAGATTAAAAATAAAAAATAAAAAAATTAATTGGAATATTAAATCCCAAAAAATTTATCATAATACTAATTGAATTAATAATTTAAAACTTTTATAAAATTAATAGATTTAGTCAACTTAATTTTAATAAAGTTAAAATTAAAAACTTCAATTTTGTGTGGCCCATGCGAATTTATGTTGTGGTTTCTTCCTTCTTCTAACGTAACCACCAAGCAAATAAAAAGGATCAAACGAAATACAGGAGAGCTTTAAGGACGGCAAGGGATTTATTTATTTATTTTGGTTTTATTACATTATTTAATTTTGATTTTTTTTTTATTTTGCTAATTCCGGATATCAGTTTAATAGTTATGAATGCACATTATCTATTTTTCTTTACACTTAATAAATTATCCTATTAATTTTAATGATTATAAATTTATTTATTTATTTATTTATATTGAGTGATATTTGAGATGTTAAACTTAATTATTTATTTTTATTCATAATTAAGTGATATTAAGATCTGTGCTATCTAAAATAGATGCTTTTTTACGTATTCAAATTATTTAAAATTATTTTCAATTATTTCATCTTCATTAAATATAACCAAGCTGTTCTTCTAATATTATTAACAAAAAAGATAATATATACATAAAATTTAGTTGCATCAACCCATCAAATATTTTATTTTCATATATTCAAAATTAAGGCTGCATTTGAAAAATTAAATTTTAGTTATATTTTAAGAAATCTATAATAAAAAAATTATGTTTTATAATTTGACCAAAAAACTATAATTTAATTTTTATAGATATAAAAAATTATATACGATCATAACTTTTTCATATAATTATTTATTTTATAACAATATCACTATTATTTTTTATACAGTTATAATTTTTCCAAATAGATTCTAAAACAGTCATTGTTTATGTTGCAAAATATTGTGTAATATATTTGTACCAAATGTATTTTTCTTTGTTTAATAAATTTTTTTATTATTATTAAAAAAATGGAAGGTATATTTAATTTTAGGTCTGGGAAGTTTTAAGAATTTTGTCATTTTTTGTTTAATTATTATTTATTGTATGTGCCATTTTCATTGTACTATATCCTTTTCCGTCTTCAAACACGTCATTAATTTAATACAAAGTTGACAATTGTGATAATTGTCGGCGAGGGCGACGTATATTAAAAATGGCCATTTGCTGCAAATATTATAAAAATATATATTTTTTGTTATATTATGATTTAAAATTCTTTAAAAAGATAAAGTAAAATGAGGGATATATATATAATATATTAATCTTTAATATCATATAAAAATATTATTATATTTATTTTTTAAAATTAAAATTCATATTTTAAATATAGAAAAATATTAGATAAATAAAATATTTAATTTTAAGTATTAAATATATAAATATATAAAACTTGTATAATATGTATGTAAATTTTATTAAAATTTAATTGCTTTGCCGTCTTACACCAATAGAGCAAATCTCTCTCCTTCTTTTTTAATGATTAATGATAAATAAATTTTAAAACTTCTGGTTTGAATTCATGATCTTGAGGTAATAATTTTCTCTCATCCTTTGACTTTTTAAAAGTAGTTTAAAAAATAATTTTAAATTATTATTTACAACAGTTTAAATAAAGTAGCCCAATATGCATGGAACTCCTCAGAAATCAATTAATTACAAATACGCATAATCTACCAATTTGAGCCCATTTAATTTATCTTCATCGAAAACACATTTTAAATACACTATAATTATCAGATAAGAATTAATATAAAATATAAGTAAAGATCTATTTGGAATCAAATTTATTTTACACTTTTTTATTTTTGGTTTGATACTGTTTCAAAATTATATTTATTTTAGTATGTTTTAAAATTATATATTTTTTAAAGTAAACCAAGATTATCGTTAGAAATATTCAAAATAATTTTAGATGTTTTGAATATTTTAAAATTAACTATCATCATTAAATATATTTTTATATCAATATATAAATAAAATAAAAATAAAATGATCTCAAATAATTTCTAAATTATTTGTTTAATAAAATAAACTTGGAAACATTTTACTTGAGTTTAGATTGAGTATAAAATCAAAAAAATTGTTCCAGTTTTATAAAGACTAGTTTTAGATAGAATATATATATATATATATATATATATATATAAAATTTTGTTCTAGATTCGATTTTATATTATCATAATTCGATTAAATTGACTAAATCAAAAATTACTAACAAATTAATTTTTTTTATTTCTTAAGATTATTTTTAATGACGATAATTTTAATGATAAATTTATATCGTATTGATTTCATTTTTTAATGTTTTACTTAATTTTATATCAAATGATTTCATAAAGTGACGTAATTATTTGTAAAGAATTGCTATAATAATTTATATCTTCATTTTTTTTATTTTTTTTTGAACTGAACCTAAAACTAAAAAAAGTAGATTATATCAATTACGTTTATATTATTGATTAAATAAAACGATTTTTTTTAGAACCTAGATTAAAAAATTATTCATTTAACAAATTTAAAAATCCAGCCGTCCAAACAGATTGCGCAGCCCTAACCCCTGCCCCGCTGTGTTAATTAAGTAATTAATGGATGTAGAAAAACCTTCTCTGTAAGCTTGCGAGAGCTAGAGAGAGAAGGTGAGAGAGAGCGAGAGAGAGAGAGAGAGAGAGAGAGAGAGGGACAGAGAGTAGAGTACCTTGGTAATATTGTATATTGCTTTTGCTAACCGATTACAGTATACAATACATCCTTATATAGAGCTACGGTGTACAGGGAGATTACAGGTGCTGAGCTCGTGCGGTTTATTCCATCGTAACCGTGAGGAAGAGACGAGATGGCTGTTAGAGGGAGAGGATCTGCTGCACATGGTTCGGTTCAGTAACGGAGTGAGTGGTACATGTGGGCATTAGGGAGAAGAATCATAGCAGGTATGCGTGATTTCAGTTCTTTGTCGATCATGGTGGAGGAGAAGGGCGTAGCGAATTTTCCGTTTCTTTGTCGATCGTGATGAAGGAGAAGCAACGTAGCGATAATTCCGTTTGCCTCGATCGCGGATGAAGGAGAATCACCGAAGGATATCGCGTCCTCACCGAACGATCCAATGTTTGGACCGTGAGGTTGTGCGTGGATGAAGCGCGGTTGGCGCGGCTTGGTTAGATATCATTTGATCTTCGCTGATATGTGATGGATCTGTATTTCTTTGGCGCTGCGCGATCCCGCATGAAGTGATAGTCTATCTCTATGTGTTTTGTTCTGCGCGGAAGGATGGGATTTGATTGCCATTGCCGGTGTTGTCGCAATATAATGGTGTAGCGAGCGTTGGAATTCGAAGTTCAATGCTGACGACCTGAGCCAAATTATTTCGCCGTGCGCCTAGGGCTCGATACTCGCCGGAGGAACGCGCTACGGTGGTCTGCTTCAACTTTCCGTGATAAGAGTCGAGCCGCGAAGACGCTAATCCGTGTGGTGGAGCGCCTGGCCTGCTGGGTTTCCGCCCAATCGTAATCGAGTATGCCCTCAAGGTTGAGATCGCTTGTGTTATGGGTAGACCATGATCGATGTGCCTGCGTGCAGCGTAGGACCCGCTTGAGTGATTGAGTGTGTTGTGAGTTGTGCATATGTTGGCATAGGTGATACGGCAATATCCTCGGGTTATGGTGAGGTATTGGAGGGATCCCACGCTGCCCCAGACGGAGGATCGGGGTCGCCTCAGATTGTGGTGAGTCGGTGACTGCTGGAGATAGTGTCGCTTTTGTCATGCCATACGCTCGAGGCAGTGATGTCAGCTTGGGTGAGAAGAAGTTTGTTAGTTTGGTGTATGTGAATTCGAAAAGGTGGAGACGAGGCCCGATCTTTAGGTTGACAGATTTGAGGTGTTGGAGGAGAGGAAATAGTTTGAGGATCTGAACCCGCGGATGAGTATGTCATCCACAAAGGAGGAGGTAGGTTGTTGTTGGATGTAAGTGAGGAAGAGGGCGGGTCGGTGACTGTGGTGAAGCCTACCGCTTGAGGTGCTCGTGAAGGTGGAGTACCATTGCCGGGATTGCTTGAGTCCATGATAGCTGCAGTACACACATGATTTGGGAAGTTGGTTGTCGGAAAAACCTGGTGGTTGAGTCATGTATATTGTGTCCTGGAGGGAGCCGTGGAGAAAGGCATGGAAACGCTAGTCACGGACCGCCACCGATGATGGAGTGCATTGTAAGTAGGAGACGAATGGTGGGCATTTTGGCAACGACTGAAAGTTTCAAATAGTGAATCCCATATTCTTGCTTGAACCCTTGTGCCACTGGGACGGGCTTTGTAGAGCTATGGATCCGCCTGAGTGGTGTTTGATTTGTATGTCCATTTGCAACCTATGATTGTATTAGATTGGTGGTGGGACTAATGTCCAAGTTGCTTGTTGTTGGAGTGCTAGAAATTCTTCGGACATGGCTTTCCTCCATGCGCTGTTTTACGGCTTGGGTAAAGCGTGGGTTCTATGGTGGTATGTCGATGAGGAGATCGAGGATGACTCAATGACCGTCCAAGTCTAGTTTTCATTGGGTGTGGATGATGGAGGTGTGATGCCCATTTCGCTTGGTTGTGGGTTTGGAGACTGCTGTTTGAGTAGGATGGTGGTATTGGTGTGTTGAATGTTGCTGACAAGGAGAAGGACAAGTTAGAAGGGTGGTGTGGATGGTGGTGTGAGGTGTTGGTTTGGATGAGTATATGAAGTGTGTTCTGAACGTGATGGCGATATCGATACCGATTGGTAGGGTCAAAGCATTTGTAGCCTTGTAGGTTGGGAGCAGAGGAAGATGCAGAGGTGCTTAGGGGAGAGTTTGTTGAGAGTGGGGGATGGAGTGCGCTGATCCCAACACTTTGAGGTGAGAGTAGTTGGGGACTTTCTTGTAGAGTGCTTGATGAGGTGAGCGAAGGTTGAGTGTTTTGCAGTAGACCCTGATGAGGTGTATGATGCGTGAGGGCTATCCGCACTGTGGTGGAAGGTTACCGTGGGAGTAGGGTTCGGGCCCAATGATGTGTCGATGTTTCCTTCGCCACCGCTTTGTTCTGTATAGGGCAACCACGCTGATGAATAATGCCATGGTTGGTGAGATAAGTATGAAATGTATTGATAGAAATTACCGCTGTGCGGAGTGTTTTAATTGATTTGGAGAAGTGTGTCTGTACCATCATTTTATGTAGTTGTTGGAATTTGGAGGCTACTTGATTTGTGGTTAGAGGAAACATCCATGTAAATCGAGAGTAATCATCAATGAAAATAACATAATATTTGTAGCCTTGTATTGAAATAGTTGGGATGGTCCCCATACATCGAGTGAATAAGCTCGAATGGATGTTTAGCTTTACTATTGGATTTAGGAAAACAAGTTTATGACTCTTTGACCAATACAAACATGACAGAGAGATGAGGTTGGTTGTATGCTAAGATGCTTGTTTTGTAGCGAGACTAGCCTGAGCTGTCCTTGTGGGGTGACCGAGCTGATGCCATAGGTTGGAGGATGTTCGGTCGGAATGGAGTGCTTGGATAGCGGTGATGTTGGGGAGGGAGTAGAGTCCAATAATACAGCGGCCCTTTAGTAGGGTCTGATGTGTTGTCCGATCCTTGATATGAACATCATTGGCGTTAAAGATGATAGAGCAATTATTATCTTTTGCAAGATGTGATACAGATAGAAGATTGTGAGATAAATGGGGTGTGTGAAAAATATGTTTGAGAAGAAGCTTACGAGTAGGTGTGGGGAGGATGCCGTGGCCATGATGTAGAATGGGTGTTGATTGGCCGTTGCCAACGGATGGATTGATTACCCCAATAGTCGGGTTGGATTGTGGAGTGTGTCCGTTGTTGGTGAGATGGGAGGATGCCCGAGTCCAATATCCATTCGAGGGAGGAGATGAGGTTGGCTTGAAGCCGAGGGAGGTTTGGAGGGGTAGTTTGTGGTGTCTGCCGCGACGCTCGAGTGTCCTACCTTGTTGCATATCCGACAGGTGAGATTCGGTGTTATTATAGTTTATCCGCTTTTGTCCCCCCACATCTGCTGAGAGGAATGTTGATTTTGAGTTCGCCGTGGGTTTGTAATGAGGTCGCCACACCTGCCTCGCTGGCTTGGAGAGCGGTGATGGATGGGGTAAGTTCTTTGTCGGTCGGTAGAGATGTTGAGTTCTTCACGCAGAGGAGAGAGAGAGGTCGCCGACGCTGATTGGGTCGGTTCTTGCGATAGTCGCTTTGAATGCGTGATAAGTTGGTGGCGCTGAGTGTATATAGAATGATGTCTGGATCCAAGTTGATCCGCAATGAGATTTGATCTATCAGATTTTTGATTTCTGCGAGGTACTTGATCATCGGTTTGTCTCTAAGGGATATGTGGTGAAGCTCATTTTTGAGTTGAATGACCTTGGAGCGATTTGCTGATTGCAGTCTCTTGGCTAAGGTAGACCAAATGTCCGAGCAGGTTTCTAGATTGAGAACATAGGGGAGGATAGAGGGTGAAATAGTCGAGTAGAGTGCTGCGGAGAGGTTTTGATCAATAAGTTGCCATAAGTTGTGGTTTGGATTAGGTTGGAGTTGATTGTTGTTGTCTAGGGAGTATTGAGTGGGGCACGGTGTGGTGCCTTCGAGAAAGCTGATGAAGCCATTTGCCTTGAATAGCTTTTGGATTTGAGAGCTCCATATGATGTAGTTGTCTGCCGTAAGTGTGGTGTTTGCTACTGACTTCATATTCCCTATGAGAAATTTCAGGGATGGTGGTATGGTTAGTGAGCTGAAAATTCCTTGTTGTGTATCCATCGTTCTGTCCGAGTGGGAGGAGGAGGAAGCTGACATCTCTTATCCGGAACCTGGCTCTGATACCATGTAGAAAAACCTTCTCTGTAAGCTTGCGAGAGCTAGAGAGAGAAGGTGAAAGAGCGAGAGATAGAGAGAGAGAGAGAGAGAGAGAGAGAGAGAGAGGAGTAGAGTACCTTGGTAATATTATATATTGCCTTTGCTAACCGACACAGATACATACATCCTTATATAGAGCTACTGTGTACGTGGAGAATTGTGCGAGCTCGGAGGTTTATTCCATCGTAAGTGAGGAAGAGACGATGGTTAGAGGGAGAGGATCTCAACCCGACATGGCTTGAAACAGAACGAGAGTGAGTGGTATATGGTGTTAGGGGAGAAGAATCTGCCAACGGATGCGGATTTCCGTTTGTTGTCGATCATGGAGGAGAAGGACTGTAGCGATATTTCCGTTTTGCTGTCTGATCGTGATGAAGGAGAAGCACTGTAGCGATAATTCCGTTTTGCTGTCTGATCGTGATGAAGGAGAATCACTGTAGCGATATCAATAGATTCATGGGTTGATTGGTATCTTTTTAAACAGTCTAGTGGGCCACCCCGACTTCCCTCTTCTCTTAAACCTTGCATATTTTTAATATTACGTAATTATCTTTTATTCTTTAGTTGTAATTAGCTGAATATTCATATAGCCAATATTTCAAATTTAATATAATTTATAAAAAAAAATTACATTCATATTACATAATTCTTATATATTTATATTTTTAACACCCAAAACATCATATTATATATATATAATTTTATTTTAAAAAATTAGTGATAATAATAATTTTGATGTGATATGAAATATTTAAATATTATTTAAGTAAATATTAAAATTTAGGTATTAGATATGTAAACATATAAGAATTATATGATATGTATGTAAATCCTTTATTTTAAATATTAAATTTATTTTATGAACAGTGTAATATGAGATTTATTAGTCTGATTTGTTTTAATATTTAACTTGAAATAAATTTAACAATTCTAAGAATTATTTTAATTATATATGAGTTAGAATATCTTAATATGAAATTTGTCTTCTGTGTAGACTTATTCGTAACTTGGAACATGGAAGAAGAAATTAAGAAATTATTAAGCAGGACTCTAACGTGCAGCTAATCTTAGGCTAAGTTTGAATGAAATTAAAAGAGTTACATTTATTTATACATGTTTTTTAATTGGAACCCTTCTATGCAAAATTTCATTTTTTCTTTTAACTATATATATATATATATATATATATATATATATATATATATATATATATATATATATATATATATATATATATATATATATATATATATATATATATATATATAAATTAGAGAATTTTATTCTTAGATCAGATCAGCTTCATTATACACAAATGATATGAACACGGTTATAATAAAAAAAAAAATATAACTTTCACTATGTTCTAGATATCGCTTTAATCGGAGAAAATTTTGAACATTCTAGCAATATCTTAAAATAATCAAATCGCAGGAATATAAATCGATCTTCGTGGAGAAAGGATTGATTCTTTTCTAGTCGAGGCGATCTCCTATCTTCGCACTACTACAAGCAGTATTTATTAAATTTGCCAAGGTCGAGTGTAGTCTAAATCGATTCTCCCTTTTAAGGTAAGAAGTTCTATTTATAGATTTTGAGAAATTTGTAAAACTCCAACCACCCCATCGGACGTCGAGCGATCTGATCGACGGAATTTTGATGATCCGCCTTAATGATGCCAATTGGGTGATCTTGGATTCGGATTCGCCTTGACGAGCCGCCGATCCGACTATAAATATGTCCGCTTTTGTGACCATTTGGATCAGATCCATTTTATGTTCGATAGCTCGATCTCGAGATTTCGAGTGACGATAATGTTGTTATGTTCGCCTCATCGGTGACGGTTTGATCAAGTTTCAAAATCGCTATCGAAGCTTCAAAAAGTCTGATTTCCTGATGAATTTTCGGCGACGTATCAATATATATATATATATTTATTTATTTATTTATTTATCATGGGATATACCATTCTGAATTGCTGCAAAGAGCAAAAATTCCTTGCTAAGGTATTGAGATATGTTTTTTTTATCATACTTTGTCCCTATTAAGAGTCTGTTTGGGACAATTATAATTTTTGAAAAGTTCGTTTAGAAATAAAAAAAATAATTTTGAAAAGTTATCATATATGTTATAAATATTTTACTTTTGAAAAATTTAAATAGAAATTTCACGATAACCACCACAGAACTCCTGCTCAAAATAATTTTTCACCACAAATTTTTTTTAAAAATAGACAAAATGTTAGTAGCTAAATACAATTGTATTACTTTCTAACAGCTAGAAAGTTATCTCAAACATACCTTAAATATTTTATTAAGCTTCAAGCATACTTTGGAGAGATTTTTTATACTAAAGAAGAGTCAAATATTTATTTGATAGTTACTTTTCAGTTATTTCAATTGTCTATCTATGTGATTTAATTAGTTTTTCTAATGTTGATAAACTATTTTGACTGTAGGGAAAATTTATGATAAAGGCTAATGTTTTGAAATGTTAGCATTTTGTTTTCTACATGAAAATCTGGGATAGCCCCATTCTCATTAAAGTAAAATATAAAATAAAATAAAAGAGAAGAAATGGCTGCATTCAAGAATGAAATGGTCACAAATAAAAACAATTGGAATCTAGATGCATCTTATATCTAGCTTTTAATCTTTCTATTTGAGTTTTTATTTTTATTTTATTTTATTTTGGTAAACTTTAGTGTAACATATTTAAATGAATTAAGAACATATTATTTTACCTCATGGTTGGATTGGCAAATTTTTTTTCACCAAAGATAAATGAGTTAAGACACAATGCCAAATATAAAGTTCACTTTAAGGTTCATCGATGATCAACAAGAGATGAAAAATAATAAATTTGTATTATTATAATGTTGAGTTATTTTACACTATCATTGATATAACTTCAAAATCAGAACAAAACTAGTATTGAATTATTTCTTTATTTAAATCAAAGTAATTCATTTCTTCTTTCATAAATAGAAATTATTATATTTTGCATAATTATACTCAAATGACTTTTCTATGATGAATCTTGTGACTCTTAGTATCAATTATCAGCTTATATTATTGATATATTAAGTGAAAATTTTTCTTCTTAAAATAAAATTGTTAATCTTGTAAAGGTAACACGAGGCAAAGAAGTATGACGTGTATCCCTTGATTTATAGACTTATTATATTAGCATTAACATTATAAATTGATTTTGCAATAGTTGAAAGATATCTTCCATTGCGGAATGAGTGATTAGCAATGATGTTTTGACTTTATATCGAGAAATAAATATTTGACTTGATTCTCAATGAAGTTGTAATAAAATATTATCAAAAAAATACAAAATAAAATGCAAACCTTATAATTATTATCATTTATCAAACTCATGGAATCAAATATAATGATATATATATATATATATATATATATATATATATATATATATATATATATATATATATATATATATATATATATATATATAAAGTATGATTGTTAGGGTTGAAATTTTAATAAATTTTTTTTAAAAGTATGCCTAAATAATAATCTTTAACTACACTAATTTTATTCATATGATTCAAGTTGTATATTTTTGAAAAAAAATAAAAGAAATTTGTGTGATAATCATTGATTTATATTTGTAAAATAAAATTGAAATATCAAGTATTTATATTTGAACAAAATCAATAGGTAGGAAGTATTTACATTTTGCATATTTGGGAAGATCTTGTATCTATAAATAGAATAAGTTTCATCAATATTAAAACAGTCAATTCGAGTCAACATTGATATTAGCTTCCCATTCCCATTTACAACCTAAAGTTAGAAAGCAAGGCGTAGGTGGTCATGAGCTTACATCTTTCCATAGTGAGTTGAAAGTAACTAAGAAAGATATCTTTCTTCTTCATTAAAGCAAGTCATCTCTATTATAATAAAGAATATGAAGAGAGAGAGAGAGAGAGAGAGAGAGAGAGAGAGAGAGAGAGAGATCCTACTTTCTATCAGTTTTACGTAATGTAAAACCTCTTTAATAAGTTCTTTATTTGTTTGTTTGTTAGTTTAGTGAGAATGAGAACAATTTAGAAGTACTTTATAAGCATGAATATTGACATTCGGGCGAAAGTTTGAATATTTATATTCATCAATCATGATCTGGTTCTGCTGATAAAGAGTGTTAACCGCTCCATTGGTTCTATAAAGAAACTTCAATTTATAGCTTTAGTTATATCAACTACAGAATTTATATATTTTTATTTTGAATTCTTTTCATTTTAGTAATGTTATTGTTTGTGTCAATCAATATATTTAAATTGTGATATATATATATATATATATATATATATATATATATATATATATATATATATATATATATATATATATATATATATACTTAAAAGAAAAAAAACTGAATAAAACAATTGAAACCATCGAAAGTCAAAATATCACAAAGGGACAAAACGGAAATCAAAACCATTGATTTAAACGATGGCTTTGACAAGCTTGACATATAATCCGAGGGAAATAAAAATAAATAAATAAATTGGCTTAATATTTATACTATATATATTACATTGTAATATCAAATTAATTTATAATTAAATGAGCTTAG